>CAJGYO010000019.1:78900625-79594365 GCA_904845875.1 Miscanthus lutarioriparius | reverse complement strand
GACGGTTTAATCGCCCGGCAAATCGAGCTGAAGCGAACCAGGAGGCCGGCGCAGGACAAACAAGTCTTCAAGACCCCAAGCGCCAACGTAGCGTTGCCATGGCGACAATGCAATGGCTGCCCAACACTCCGAAAACCCAAGCGATCCGTGATGAAATACAAGCATATCTGACGGCTGCTATGGCCCAGACCGCTGAGATGAATCAAGCCCGGGCCCCATCCGTTTCGGTGGAATCAAGCCACAGCCGCCAATACTCAAGTCGCTCACAGCCGCTCAACCGACGTGGCTCGCGCAACAACGACCCGTCGGACGATCGTCAAGGCGGAAGCGGCGGCGGTCGGGACGAAAACCGTCGCCGAGAGGATATCCGTCACGACGTTCGAGGTGACAACCGCCCGGGATAACCGCGACAATCGCCGTGATAACCGCGGTGGTCGTGATGATAGCTTCTCGGGATCGCCGCGGCGGCAACAACGATCTTCGCCATTACCTCGGCGGACGTGATCTCGCGTGCTCGCATCAACCGTAGAGAGCCAACGATCGTGCATCCCATGAAAGCTATCGCCGTATGGAGTATGACACCGCCCACGGCCCTCCCGGTCCGGGCGATTCACTCCACACCTTCGCCAAGTCATATGGCCCAAGAATTTCAAGCTCGAGAAACTTCGTATACGACGGCAAGGAAAACCCAATTATGGGTCATGCTCTGAAACGCGTGCCGATCAGCCATGGTGACGAGCACGTTATGTCTAACTACTTCCCGATTGCCGTTGGTCACGCAGTCACCAATGGCTAGTCACCTTCTTAAAGAAAGCTGTTTTGACTCTTGGCGAGGAGCTTAAGCGTGCCTTCATCGACAATTTCATCGCTACTTGTGAACAACCCGGCAACAAGTACGATCTACAACGGATCCGAGATCGGAAAGACGAACCACTGTGCGAATACGTTCGGCGTTTCTCGGAGATGCGCATCAAGGTCCCATCAATCTCCGACAACGAAGCAATCGAGGCTTTCGTCACCGGCCTCCATTTCCACGACGCCCTAAGGGACAAGCTCCTTCGGAAAAGACTTGAGTCAGTCACAGCGCTCTTGGCCACCGCTAAGAAATACGCGGACGCTGACGACGCTAAAAAGATAATCGTCGAAGAAGAAGCAAGGATCCCGCGCTCCGACCACCCTCCACGCCGCGACGATTACCGCGGCAACCGTAGTCGGAACGACAATTTTGACCGCCGCAACCAAGCGCATAACGACTCCAAATGACCACCGTGATCAACGTAATCAGCGGCGCGCAACCGCCGTGACGATTACAGGAGCAAGCGTGCTCGGGAAGACGACGGCGAGGTCAATACGGTGAAAAAGGGCGGCGGACGTCGTAACTACGAGGACGACTACGCCAAAGCATTGAAGGGCCCCTGCCAGCTCCATCCCAAGTCGAACCATACCATGGAGAATTGTCGCGTCCTCAAGACTATCTACACGCGCCAACAGGCTCCGGATATTTCCGACAAGCCTAATGACGTAAGGGAACAGCGCAACGAGGACAACGGCAGCGATGATGCGCATCCTCGTCATAAATACGTCAAGCCGATCGATCGCGTGCACACCATCGCCGGCGGCAAGGTGTCCATCGAGACCAAACGAGAACGCAAGCTGCGCCGCCTGCTACCGCTTGAACGTGGCAAAGAACGACAACCTTCTCACCGATCCGCGGCTTCCTCCGTGGTCTCACCGTGAAATCTACTTCAGCAGAAGGACCAATGGGCCGCCATACCCGAGCCAGTATGCGTTTTCCCCGTCCTCGATCCTTGTATCAACAAGGTTCGATTCGACAGTACTGATTGACGGCGGCTCCATTGATATATTGTTCAAGAACAACCTGCCCGCTCTGAAAATAGCCCAGCGGACTGAAAGCCGTCTGAGGCACGAGCTAAGGGCGTTCTCCCCTGACAGAGCTCCACACCTCTCGGGCGAGATCACGCTACATGCGCTTTGGGACTCCGGACCACTTCCGCGACTTCCGACTACGCCAACTTCGTGGTCGCCGATTTCGACGGCACCTACCATGCTATTCTTGGTCGACCGTCGCTCACCAAGTTCATGGCCATACCTCATTACAGTATCTGGTGCTCAAAATGCCTCTTGAGAAAGGAGTTTTAACCCTCGGGGGCAATGTATACGCAGCTTTATACCTGCGAGGACAACGACTTCAAAATAGCAGAGGCCCATGACCTCTCTATTCGCATGGCCGAGACCATGCTCGGCCTTCGCCGTAAGACCACGGCCGACCACTTGGAGATCCCAGCTCGAGGCTCAGCAAGAACATCGATCCAAGGAGCACAAGACGATCCAATGTGGTCGAGGGCGATCCCAAAGACAACGGCCTCGCATCGGGGCCAACACGGATCCCAAATAGGAAGACGCTACTCGTCGAGGTTCTTGAGGGGCAACGTGGACGTGTTCGCATGGAAACCTTCCGACATGCCCGTGTACCTCGGGACTTGATTGAGCACTCCTTAAATGTCAACAAAGCAAAGCCAAACCAATCAAGCGAAGCTTACTGACGGTTCGCTTCGCGACAAAAAGGAGGCGATTAGGGTAGAAGTTACGGGCTTTTGGCGGCGGATTTATCAAAGAAGTGTATCATCCGGAATGGTTAGCCAACCCGGTTCTTGTACGCAAAAAAGAATAATGAATGGAGAATGTGCGTTGATTACACCGATCTCAACAAACACCGCCCTAAGGACCCCTTTGGCTTACCTCGCATAGACGAAGTCGAGATTCAACCGCCCGGTTGTGAGTCTGCTTTCCTTTCTCGATTGCTACTCGGTTATCACCAGATCGCTCTCAAAAGGACGACCAGATCAAGACGTCTTTCATCACGCCTTTCGGCGCCCTCATCGCTACTACGACTATGTCGTTCGGGCTCAAAAACGCCGGTGCCACCTACCAACGCTTATACAGGCTGCCTCAACGACGAGATAAAGACGGCCTCGTCGAGGCTTACGTCGACGATGTAGTTGTCAAAACCAAGGAAGCACATACCCTTGTTGACAATCCGGAACGCACCTTTGCAGCCCTTAATACGCTCCAATGGAAATTAAACCCAAAGAAGTGCATCTTTGGTGTCCCTTCCGGCATATTGCTCGGCAACAGCGTCGCGGGCCATTCTGACGGCATACGCCTAACCCGGAGAAAGTCAAAGCCGTCTTTAGACATGAAGCCCCCAAAAAGGTGAAGGATGTCCAGAAGCTCACCGGCTGCATGGCTGCTCTAAGCCGTTTCATATCAAGATTAGGAGAAAAGGACTACCGTTCTTCAAACTGCTCAAATCGTCCGAGAAGTTTGAGTGGTGGGAGGAAGCAGAATCTTGCCTTTACGCAGCTAAAACAATACCTCACGTCACCTCCGGTACTTACGCTCCCGGAGAAGGCGAAACTCTCCTACTTTACATTGCAAAAACCGATCGGGTGGTTTCCACTACAATGGTGGTCGAGCGCGACGAGTCGGGCCACGCCTACAAGGTACAGCGGCCAATTTATTTCATCAGTGAGGTACTCAACGAATCCAAGACCAGGTACCCACAGATTCGAAACTGCTCTACGCCATCCTGATAACATCCCGAAAGTTGAGACATTACTTCGACGGATATCGTGTGGTGGTCATGACCGAGTATCCTTTAGGGGACATCATTCGCAATAAGGATGCGAACGGGCGCATCGTCAAATGGGCAATGGAGCTATGCCCCTTTTCCTTGGAATTTGCAAGTCGTACTACAATAAAGTCTCAGGCACTCGTTGATTTCATCGTCGAGTGGACAGACTTAAGCACGCCTGCCTCTCCGAGATCCGATGAATATTGGACGATGTACTTCGACGGTTCTCTCAACATTGACGGTGCGGGGAGCGAGGGTTCTTTGTATCACCATCCAAGGAGCAGCTCCGGTACGTCCTCAGGATTTATTTCCCAGCATCTAATAATGCCGCCGAGTATGAAGCATGCCTGCATGGCCTACGCATTGCGGTTGAGCTTGGAGTTAAACGTCTCTATGTCTAACGGAGATTCGCTCTGGTCATCAACCAACTCAACAAGGACTGGGACACGACCAGTGAAAAGATGGACGCATATTGCAAATCGATAAGAAAGCTGGAAGGCAGATTCTATGGCATCGAGTACATACACGTGGTCCGGGACAAGAACCAGCGGATGGATGCGTTGTCAAAGTTAGGATCATCCCGAGCCAAAATCCCACATGGCGTATTCGTCCAAGACCTGCTCACGCCTTCCATTGAGGACAAAGATTCAACAACCGACAAAGTTTCAGACCGACAATTAGTGGCTACGGTTTCGGCGCGCGCACAAGACAACCGAGCCGCTTCCGACCACTCATGAGCCGGACCGAGAACACCTTTTATCAAGTACTTAACAGACGGTAGCGGTTATGTCGATCGAATGTAAAATGAACGCTCGATGCGTCGTAGTAAGCGATATCGCTTTCGTCGATGGCAAGTTGTGGCGCCAAAAAAACTAAGGAGGAAATCTTGATGAAGTGTATAACCCAGGAGGAAGGCAAGCATCTCCTAGACCAAATCCACTCGCTCTCCTGCGGCAACCACGCGGCCTCAAGAACACTGGTCGGTAAGGCTTTCCGGGCCGGGTTTTATTGGCCGTCAGCAGTGGCCGACGCAGAAAAGCTAGTCCGCCGCTGTGAAGGTTGTCAGTTCTTCTCCAAGAGAATCCATGTACCAGCACATGAGATCCAGACGATTCCAGCCTCTTGGCCCTTCGCATGCTGGGGACTGGACATGATCGGGCCTTTCAAACCAGCTCCTGGGAAATTTACATGCGTCTTCGTACTAATTGATAAGTTTTCTAAGTGGATAGAATACATGCCTCTGGTACAGGCATCCTCAGAGAAAGTTGTCACATTCCTCGACCAGGTCATCCACCGTTTTGGCGTGCCCAACAAAGATCATTCTTGATCTGGGTACTCGGGTTCACCGGGAACGCTTTTGGGACTTCTGCGATGAAAGGAGCATAGTTGTAAAATACGCCCTCGGTGCACACCCTAGAGCCAATGGACAGGTCGAGCGGGCAAATGGGATGATCTTGGACGCATTGAAGAAGAGGATGTATAGAGAAAACGATAAAGCTCCTGGAAGATGGCTCAAGGAGTTACCAGCCGTTGTCTGGGGCCTCCGAACTCAGCCCAGTCGTAACACCGGCGTCTCACCATACTTTATGGTTTACGGTGCTGAGGCAGTCCTCCCACCAGAGATAGCTTTCAGATCAGCACGGGTAGAGAACTTCGACGAAGGCAAGGCCGACGAAGTACGGGAGCTAGAAGTCAATAGCGCAGAAGAGAAAAGGCTTGATTCTTGCGTACGAACGGCCAAATACCTTGCTGTTTTGCGCAGGTACTACAACAAGAACGTTAAAGAGCGTTTCTTTGTGGTCGGAGACTTAGTCCTGAAGTGGAAGACGAACCAGGCTGGTGTCCACAAACTCGCAACCCCATGGGAGGGACCCTTCATGATCAAGGAAGTCACACGCCCAACGTCTTACAGGTTAGCTCATCTAGATGGCACGGACGTACCGAACTCATGGCACATCGACAAGCTTAGACGCTTCTATGCTTAACCACTGAGATATGTACTCCACTTGTATTTTCGATTTACTTTACTAAAGCAACTATGATTTCTCCGACCACTCATGTGTCACTCCAATTTTTATAATTATTCTAACTTAAGCCAGTACAAGCCGACCACCACTCCTTCTACGGTTTTCGGAGCAGGCCCTGTCTCCGATTCCTCCCAACACGTGCACGGGATCTGTTCTCTACGTTGCGGGTAATCGGCAGGTCCCCCCTGGTTTGACTTGTCTGCGTCCACGTGTGCACAGGTCATAGTACCTCATACTCCGACCACATGCCAGACTGGGGCCGCACAAACTTTTCAGGGTGACGTGTCGAGCAAAACGGTACAACTAAACAGAACGTTAACACGTTCCCACTTAGTTACACCAACAAAAAATTTCAAGCTTAAAGTGTGTTTTGTATACAACAAACAAGCTTATAATGATATACAGTTACGTTATTACAAGCTTGCCTGAAAAGGCTCAAGTTTACAATAACACAACTATGTCCTCCTTCTACAGCTCTAAGCCTATTACATTTGGCTGGTCGGGGCGCATGGCGTTTACTGCCCGCCGCCTCTGATACCCTGCTCGAGTCTCGGGGACTCTAGGGCTGGTCAAGCTGAAGGGGATGGCCCCTTCGGTGCCTGGCTGGTCGAGACCGCAGGCTTCGTTGGTTGGCTTGCAGCTGATGGCATTTCCAGCTGGCTTGTCGATGGCATACCCTGCACAGGTGATGTCCCACCTCCGCACAGGCTAATATCGCCAATTATCTTTGACGACAATTCCAGCTGGGCCGTCCGAAGCTCTTCGGCCTGGTTTGGGTCTATCTCCTTCGGGTACCCAGCCTCCAAGCGTTCGAGGTTGATCAGAGGGTAGTGAGCGCGCACCATGCTTAGCACATGGGCACCCGTGTACTCACCCGCCTCCTTCACGAAGTCTTGGAACCATCCCCATGCTTGCTTGCATCTCTCGACCAGTCCGAGCTGACGCGTCCTTAGCTCTACCTCTGTGAGCGCCGGGTCGATAAGGTCGAGGACGGGCACAATGCCAGTTGCCATTTCTTGGCACCGTTTGCTCCACATGTCCCGCTCCTCGGTGGCCTTAAGGCATTGCGCTTTCCAGTCGTCACGCTCTTTGATCGCGGCCTCAAGGTGCCTCTTGGCGTTGACTTTCAAAACTGAAAACAGTACAAGATATCAAACGTGATGACACGACAAGGCCATGAGGGCAATTGAATGAGAAAGGTGGTCTGGAGTGCTTACCTTTCAGGTTGTCCTTCATTCTGTCAGTGTGGTCTTGGAGTTCTGACTGGCGGCGTGCCAGTTTCTCGTTGTCCTCCTTCAGGCGACCACATTCTGCAAGCGCACGACTGTTCTCCCCCTGGAGGCGGGTCACTTCAGCTTCTAAACCTGCATTACAGCTATTACTGTCAAGAACAAAATAACACAAGTCCCGCACTTGCTATGATACGGTGAACACTTACCTGTTTTCTCCTGCTCTTTGTTTTCGAGCTGACCGACCAGGCTTTGGTTCTGTGCTTCTTGGTCTTTTCTCTCCTGGTCGGCGGTTTCAAGTTGGCGTCGCAGGCGATCCACTTCAGCCGTCAGCTCCTTATTGGTCATCATGATTCCTTCTATCTGGTCGAAGCACCTTTTTCGGTATCTTGCAGTTTTCATCAAGTCCTGCACACAGACAAGTTACGTCAGACAGTTCGACTACACAACAGGGTCAACGACTAAAGCCAAATATACCTGGACTTCAGTCACCAGACGCTTGGCCGCCCGTTCGACTCTTATGGTCTCTTCGATCTCTGGGATTTCCTCGTGTATGACCCATTCGTCGTTCCGAAAGCGCGACACATATACATGTTGTCGCCTATCTTGGGGACGGCCCAGGACTTCTTCCACTTCATCCTCTTCAGTTTCCTGTTCGGGAGGCGGCACTGGTCCGGGATTCGCAGACTCCACGCTCACCAGGGCTTTCCCACGAGCTGTCGCGTCGGCAACCATGTTCCGGGCAACTTCTGGCTGCTGCCCCTCGGTCAGATCCAGCTCCCTGGGCGCCGTGGTATCCGCCTCATCAGTGTTCGTGCTTCGAGCACTTGTATTCTGCTCGGGGACTGGCGTCTGGTCGTTCGCCTGCTGAGGCCCAGGCGGAGTCCCTGCCATGGGCTCCTCCACGGCTGGTTGCTGAGCAGTTTGTCCCGCCGTTGTTGGTAAGGACGTTCCGCACCCAGCTAGCTGGTCGGGGCTTTCGGTGGACGCCGATCTAATACATTCAGAGACAAATTCAGAAGATAACAGCATCCAATGCAAGACGCAAAGCTTACATCAAAAAGTATAGATACTTACAGTTTTGACTTGCGAAAGGATGTGACGAAGGAACGTCTCCTCGACCGCCCCTGCTCCGCTTGCTCGGCAGTGTCCACTGGGGTTTGTGCAACCTCCGGTACGGGCGTCGGAGTATGATGCGGCGTGTTCCCTTCGTCTATGCTCGTGTTTGCGATGGTCGGTGTCTGTTACCACCGCTGCACGAGGAGCCACCACCGCCCGACGGTCCCACACTCGCTTTCTCCTCTTTGAGGGACGAGCGGAGGATATCCGCATCCTCTTCTTCGTCGTCCGGCAAGGGGGAAGATGGCTTGACGCCGCTTGTTCGGTGGCAGCCGGACGCTTGCCGGCCGGCTCTAGTCGAGCGTCCTCTACGGTCTCGAAAGTACCGCCAGATGAACGTCATCGGTCCGGGCGGCGGTGCAAGCGGTAGCCCAAGTGGCTTGTGGCCATTCTACACCGGGGAGGCGACACAAACACTCCTGCCCGGTCTCGACCATTACACCGAGACACAAAATGAAGTAAAAGACAGCTTATTTTCTTGATGCGACATGATTCTCTGATTAAAAGGTGGCGTCATTTACCTTTGGGGAGGCGAGCCACTTGAAGGCGTGTTCGATGGCGTCCCAATGCAACATAATTGGGATCGGCCAGTTGAATAGCTCTCAATCCGCCTTGATTTCCACCTTGTCGAGCGGCTCCTTCCCGGTCCTCGTCGGATCGGCGCCTCCTTGGTACTCGTGGCCGGGGTGAATCCTTTTCCGGCGCGGCTGGATTCTTGGTGATGAAGTTGCCGACAACGCCGGGGGCATCAAGCCTTCCCACACGGATCATCCCGAGCAGTTCGGCGATCCGCTCCAAGTTCTCGAGCTTCTCCGACCAGGTTGCTTTTCTTCTCGGAATCAGTCCCACATCGCACAGAGTGATGGTGTTCGGCTCTTCACGGATGTAGAACCATTTCTTGTACCACTCGTCCCAAGGAGGTGTTCCAGGCGGTCACAGGTGTATTGAGCCTTCATGCCGTCCACGCGAGTTCAAGTAAACGCCACCGGCGATCTTTGAGCCACCGCCCCTTTCTTCCAAGATGAATAGGTGGCGGAAGAGGTCGAAATGGGGTTGGAAGCCACCATAAGCCTCGCAGAGATGTATGAAGGTGGAGACAAGAAGAATCGAGTTGGGATGCAGATTGCAAATCCCAATCTCGTAGTACAAGCAGAGACCACAAGGAAAGGGTGCACTGGAATCCCAAACCCCGTTTGAAGAAATCTTCAAAGACCACAATCTCACACTGGTTGTGGATCGGGAAGCTTTCTCCCTACGGTGCGCCATCATCCATAAGTGCCTTGTTGTGGAGCACCCCATGGCGACGAGGTCCTCGATGGTTCCGCTTTCGTTGCTCGCGATTTCCACCATTCCTTCGCCATGACCCTGCTTTTCTTACAGGCGTCTCCTTCGCCATTAGGTCGTGTGCTTCCTAAGTGGGTGGATGCGAGGAGACCGAGGGATTAGTGATGCTTTTTGGGGCAATAGGGTTCGGCAGGAGGAAGAAGAAGAAGGTTGCGGCGGATGACAATGGGGAGCGGTATGAGTAGCTTACGGATCTGCATTATATAAAAAACAACGAGCCCCGTCGTTTATTCGCCCGAGAATATTGGGGGTCGTCGCCTGCGCGCCGCAGAGGGTTGTTCACACAACCTCGAAATCTGCGCCAATAAATGCGCTTACTTCATTAACGATGTACGCGCCTCCCGTTGATGGTGTAAGGAGGCCCACACCACACACCTCAATACAGTGTCAACCAACTGTTTGCAAAAAAAAAAAAAAAAAAAAAAATGTAATGACGTCTGCACCTATTGACTTTTTTGACCGAACGTGTCGATCGGTCTTGGCGGAGAATAGAAAAAGTACACAAAATAATAGTACAAGCAGCGCAAGTGATCGTGGATTTGTTTTGACCACTACTGTGCTTGGATACTGCCCAGACCACTAATGTGCTCGGGGACTGCACAGACCACTACTGTTCTCAGACCACTTTTTGTGCTCGGGGATCGCTCCGACCACGGCCGTGCTCGGGACCGCCCCACCACCGCTTGAATAATGGCTCTCCTTGGCTACATGTGATTTGTACTCACATACGCTTAAGAGACTTTTTCTTTTAGACCTTGCTACAAGGCTCATACCTCGCCTTCCAGCAAGCTCGGGGACTACATCGGTACGATGCACCTGCCGTGCATCTCGTATCGCTTGTACGACGATTGGATTCTCAACTTAACTGGAATTTTTTTAGACCTCGCACCACGTGCCTCGTCACCTACTACCGTGCTCGGGGACTAAGTGGGCACACTTCACCTTGCGGTGAATGTGTTTGTTTTTTCACCCCTACTCGCCTCGATGATCGAGGATGCTACGCTTCAAGACGCACTTACATTTCTTTTCGTAGAAATACAAGTGGGCACACTTCTCGGGACGTAAATCTTTTTTTTTTCTTAAGAGCACCATACATTCTTGGACAACCTACTTCTCCGGTGATGACGGTGGGTGAGGGCGTCAAGAATTCAAGCCTTGCTTGTCGGAGAAAGGTTAAAATGGCGTGTCGCAAAGATAATACATGATGCTCGGGGACTAGGCGTGGGGTATTAACCCCTATACCCTTACGGCTAAGCTTGGGTTGGCCTAGATCGATAGGTTCATCCACCGAAAGATGACGTGCGGCCAGATTAACTTTGATCGGAGTCCCGCACAAGGAATCAAGACGGATTTGGCGACCAAGCGGGATCTCGTCGATTAGAATAGGAATCCTTATCCGCCACATATGGCAATTGTAACCGACTAGGATTAGTTTCGGATCGTAACCTGCCCCGGACTATATAAAAGCGGCGGGGACCCTCTAAAGATCATCTCTCATTGACATACAAAGAATACAAATCGACGCAGATTTAGGTATTACGCCTTCTTGGCGGCCAACACAGATAAAACCTCGTGTCTGTCTTGCGTCACCGTCTTGTTTTGGGACTTGCGCACTTTGTCGCCGATAATCTACTACCTTGGGCATACCCCTAGGTAGACCGGCCTCCACGAAGCGATCGCAGCTTCTCCTCGGTGACGCCGGACCGCCCGAGGATCCGCCGGGAGGATGACGGGACCACCAGCCATTGCGCTGGCGGAGGACGCCGCTACTTCGGCGGTAATCTCTCCCCTCTCTCTTTTGGTCTCTCGCCCTCGCCTTCTCTTCCCGGCGCTCTATGCTCTCAAAGAATTCGCGACGGAGGCAAAGAAAAGCGAATGCGAGAGAGGTAAGAAGGAAGGGCGAGGCCTTTTATGTATTTATCAAAGGACAAGACGAAACCGCGGGCGACGAAATCGGGAAGTTTCCCCAAAAAATCCGGCGCGTTATCCGGATCCGGCCTTACCGCCCACGCACACTCCTCCTCGTTAATCGCGGCGTGCGAGTACGTCCCGTCGGCTTCCCTCCTCGTTAATCGCGCGTGCAGTCGTCCCGTCGGTGGCGCGCCACGTCGCGTCAATCTGCGGCAGCAGCAGGAGCCGTTCGCCTCCCGAAAAAGCCGCCTCAAAAGACGCGCCGCCATTAATTAACCGTGGGAGAGAAATAACCCCCGATTCCTTCGAGCAAAGGAACTGGGCACCAAGCCCGCTACGGTCCGTGGTTTCAAGGTCAGGCCCTTAGGGTTTCGGCAGCCGCCCAGAACAACAGAGTCGGGGGCAACTACGGGCGAGCCTACACAAAGCCGAGGCCCAAGCAAGCGAAAACGCTTGGGACGCCTGTTGTGTCCGAGACCGGTAGGGAGGTCTCCGATGGGATCCCACCGTGAGGGAGGCACCGAGCCACCGAGGCCAATGAACGGCCTCGGCACCCACTAGAGAAACCTCCCGTACTCTTGGAGCGCGCCTCCGGACCGCTAGCCGACCCCCAACGAACGGGTGCGGGCCTCCACTCGGACTTACCCGATAACACTCACCGGAGATGCCATCGCTCGCCCACCGAGGGTAGCGTGGCACATTCCACCCCTCCTTCCGAGCGAAAAGGAAGCGCGAGGGTCGAATAAAAAAGTCGAGAATCCCCGACGGCCCTCTTGCTCCGTCAAGAGAGCTAAGGGACTCTTCCCCGCAAAACGTTGCGAGGCCCAGCCGACTTGAGCTCGCACACACGAGGGGTCTCGGCAAAACCAACCCTCCTTCCGAGCGAAAAGAAAGCGCGAGGGTCGTTCAAAAAGCCGGAAGAACTCCCCGACGGCCCTCTTGCTCCGTCAGAGAGGCTAGGGAGCTCCTTCCGCAAAAGACGCCGAGACCTGCGACCTAGGCTCGCACCCGAGGGGGCTCGGCGATCAGACCCTCACGCCAGGGGGCAAACCAAAAGCCGGGGACCTCGACCGCTCTCTCGCTCCGTGCGAGACTCTCGAAACTCCTCCTGCAAACTTTGCCGAGACCCAGTGGCTCAGCTCGCACTGCAGTGGACTCGGCAAACAGCCCCCCGTCCGAGCGAAAAGGGGAGGCGGGGGACGGGCAAAAAAAGTCGGGAGGACCCCGACCGCCCTCTCGCCTCCGTCACGGAGGCTCGGGGCTCTTCCTGCACCCAAGATAAAAACAAGCGACCCGATCCCGTTTTACGGTCCAGGGGTTCAAAAGCTGGGCCCCAGGGGTTTCGACAGCTGCCCCAGGGCAAAAGAGTCAGGGACGACTACGGGCGAGCCTGTACGAGCACGCCCTGTGTTGTGTCCGAGACCGGTAGGGAGGTCTCCGAATGGGATCCCACCGTAGGGAGGCACCGAGCCACCGAGGCCCAGCGAACGGCCTCGGCACCCACTAGAGAAACCCTCCGGTACTCTTGGAGCGCGTCTCCGGACCGCTAGCCGACCCCCAGCGAACGGGGTACGGGCCTCCACTCGGACTTACCCGATAACAGCTCACCGGAGATGCCATCGCTCGCGCCCACCGAGGGTGGCATGGCATCTTTCACCCCTCCTTCCGAGCGAAAAGGAAGCACGAGGGTCGTACAAAAAAGCCGGGAGAACCCCTGACGGCCCTCTCGCTCCAGGCGGAGGCTAAGGGGCTCTTTCCGCAACATCGTCGAGGCCCCGCGATCCGAACTCGCACCCACGGGCCCGGCAAACACGATCAAAACGCCTCACTCGAAAGAGAAAAAAGCCCCTGAAGAAGTGAAATCACTCCTCCGGGCCTGAAGAGCTACACCGGCCAAGCAGCTGCACTCCACCGAAACCTCGAAAACAAAACACCATCCCGACAGGAGCTATCAAGAGCCAATTCTCGTCAGAACCTCAGGGGGAGTGCCTCCACTCCCCCCAAGGCTCGGGGGCTACTGTCGGATACCATGAGAAGGGGTACCCTAAGCAAGATCCAAAAAACGACTGCTTAGATTTCGTAAAGATCGAAACCAGCTAAACGCTGCTGGCCTCGGCCGATTCTCCGACTCGCCCGAGGCCCCATCACCGCGGGCCTCGGCCGATTCTCCGACTCGCCCGAGGCCTCATCACCGCGGGACCTCAGCCGATTCTCCGATTCGCCCGAGGCCCCCTCACCGCGGGCCTCGGTCGATTCCCCGCCAAAGGCTGGGGCGAGGCCACCGACCCTCCGTCTCGCAGCAAAGGCGGGCTCGGCAGCACTCCGCTACCTCTCCCTTCTCCCGTCCCTCTCCGCAAAACGTCAGTCGTCGATCAACTCAGCCAACTGCTGCCTCGACAACAGCCGCATGCCCGCAGTGCAAGATGAGAATGGCCGATGGGACGGGGAGGCGGGGATCGGGCGGGGTTACCCGCCATCAGTACTAACCACCGTGCACATGGGTTGACGCCCATGCCTCACTATCTTGCCAACTCCTGCACCGAGGACAATGCAGTGGGGAGCCACATCCGGCTACCCAGAGCAATAATTCCCTCCAAGGCCTCGGCAGCTTGCTCCAGGGGCTCGACAGCCCGAGGACCCATGTCCGCCAAAGCCCCCCGCGATGGCTTGGCCTCGGCACCTACAGAGCCACAGCCCCCTACGACGTCATCACGCGATGACCTGCACGTCCCCCGGACTGGGCAGGGGTTACCCGTCACTATGCTATCCACCGTGCACATGGTTGACACCCATGCCTCACTGTGCTGCCAACTCCTGCTCCAAGGACAACGCAGCATGGGGAGCCACGTCTGAGCTCTGTGGGCCTCGGAATCGCATTACTGGGGCCAATAACTCCCCCCAAGGCCTCGACAGTTTGCTTCACGGGCTCGGCAGCCTGAGGGTCCATGACCACCGAGCCCCCCACGATGGCTCGGCCTCGGCATCTGCAGAGCCGCTGCTCCCTACGACGTCATTACACGGCGACCAGCACGTCGCCCGCCATGTCCTGCATCAAGCCGTACTGGAGCCCCACGACGCACAAGACCGAGTATGACCAGCATGTCACTTCCGCATGACAAGGACGGGGCCACTCCATCGACCATACCACAACAGTGGCCGACTACAGGGCTCGGACACGCCACCCCATTTACAGAAGCGCTATGTAGCACCCTGTGCACGGTCCCGGTCCTCCCTTAGAGTATAAAAGGGAGGGACTGGGGCCATTTCTGGGAGAGAGGCCAGAAAGACGAACACGCCGATAGAACCACGCACTCCTACGCTGCTTGGGAACAACGCCTCAAGCAGCCCGCACCACACTCGCCGAGACCTGGGGCTAGTTCCCTCTCTCACCTAGCTTGTAACCCCCTACTACGAGCACTCCGGTGCAAGGAATACAAGATCGATCTCTCGGACTGGACGTAGGGCCTCGATTGCCTGAACCAGTATAAACCTTGTGTCTCTTTGCGCCACCATCCGGGATTAGGGGCACGCAGCACAAATTCACTCGTTGGTTGAGGGACCCCCGGTTCCAAAACACCGACAAGAGTCAACCTTCACGCCAAGCATGTTGTTGATGATGATCAGTACGTGCCAGAGGTGTGCTGATTCAGTAGAGGATCGGAATCATGTCTTCTTCGGTTGCTCATGCAACTCTGAACTCTGGAGAGTCATTGGGCTGAGTCATATTTCTCCTCTGTTCGATGATGAAGTCTGGAATGCCAATGCACCCCCCGGCCTCGACGCGTCAATTTGGCCGTTCGTTTTCCTGACGATCCTCTGGAGACTATGGGACGATAGAACTGGTCAAGTTTTCCGGAACAAAACTTCCTGTAGTAGAGCTGTAATCTCGCGGGTTTGTGATGACCTTGTGGTCTGGCGCAAGCACCTTCACCCTGATCTTGTAAACAGCCTCGATGGCTGGCGTAGCTTCCTTCTCGATTGTACTGGTACTGCTTTTGCTCACTCCGGGTAACTGGAGTGTTTGCCTTTGGAATGAAGAAGGTGGGGAAACTCTCCCCCCCGTTTTACTTTCAAAAAAAAAAAACTACCCACAAGATCTTGCAAGGGCTATTTTCCCTCTCTATTTCTATGTATCTATCTATCATTTCTATCTCATTGTCATCTTATCATCTTATATAATTACTAGCATGGCTTGAGCATCACCGTTGGTGTAGTAGATGTGTTTGCAAGTGAAGCTAGACTCTAGGGAAGTTCCGCGTGTTATCTATCTTGCTTTCGACCTCGTGTGACAATATAGTTAGTTTTAGACCCTGTCTTTGGTGTAGTTAATTGGATTAGCTTACGCACTTTCTAAGGCTTCCATTAGTAAAGATGAGTACATAACAAAGCCATCCACTTGTTCCTTTTGGATTCGATATAAACATGGGTTGGAATTAATACTTTGAGGGAAAATCTACAACTTCACTGTACACTTGCAGTTCACGAGTTGCATGCTTACATATATAGCACCAACAACGGGCCACGTAACACCACTAATAAGGTAAGTTAAAGTCTAGGGTTGTATCTCACGAAGGTTTGTTTAGTAGTTCTTTAAGCATATAGATACATGCAGATAATGTTAGCCTAAACTTTTCAACAGACTAAACGGTCACCTATCGTTTAGTTATTTATTCGGACTAAATGACCATTTAAACAAACTAAACAGTGATTAAATAGGATAAACGACTAATGAAACGGATATGGCAAGCACTGTGCAATGTTTACAAAACATGTAAATGGGCTAAACGGTCATATAGGTGAACGATACCTTCAGATAGTAAATTTGAATCTCCTTGACAGTATGACATTCTTATGCTCAATTTTAAAATACAAAGAATTAATTATATTTCCTTCTCAAAATTCAATCTTTTGTTTTAATCTTTGAATTGGGGGGGGGGGTTTGCCATTTGCCAATCATCGATTGTCACATACATAGCTTTGGACCTGCTTATATCTCAATAAACAAATTAGTCCTTTGAACAATTAGTCACTAATGCACCAAAACCTACTTAAATTGAAAACACATGGAAAACATGCACGATCTATGGTGTTTCATTATAGTTGACAATAGATAACATAAGAATGCCACACTCCTTATTCCGATAGAAACCTCTCGTAGTAAAGCATCACACACACATATAACTTGGTAAGGCTTTCTTACTCTGCACGTGCATTATACAACCAAATTTATGCAAGTGACTATGGAAGGCATAAGCTGTGCTAGAGTGTGTCAAATAGCTTGAAGAAATTAAAGGAAACAAAATACCAGCAAAGGCCCAACACAAATCCCACTATGAAACCTAGGCAAAAATCCATTTCAACCCAACCATTTTTATGCTGTATGATGGGACCCCCTTCAATTGGCTGATCTCCAGGGCATTGATTTTGAAGGGGATGTCCACATAGACCTGGATTACCAATATACATGGAAGTTGGATCGTCTATGTTCAGAGTGTCTAGTTCATTTCCAGAGGGTATTTTGCCTGATAAATTATTGTAGGACATGTTCAGAAAGCTCAGCGAAGTCAAATTTGATAAGCACCAAGGAATTTCACCAGAAAATTGGTCGTTTGAGGGATCAAGAGACTCCAATAATTGCAAAGTGCAAATTTGTTTTGGAATATGTCCACTAAAGTGATTCCATGACAGATTCAAATTTGTCATTCCAACAAGAGAGCTTATTTCCTCTGGAATTGGTCCAACTAAATTGTTCCGAGATAAATCTATGCTCATCAAAAAAATTATATTTCTAGTATATTTGAGCTCGTGACCTTTTGTTTCCACTGCGAAACTGTCATTAGCCAGTCCCATTGGTCTGTATCCATGTTCAAGATCATATTCTACTATAAAAGGATTCTGTTGTGGATCTAAAGGCTTACTTGTAGTGAAAGCCCTTAAGTGAGCTAAACAACGTGGTATTGTCCCAGATAAACTGTTATTTGCAAGATCCAAAATATGAAGGGCAGGAAATTGTGTTATCCCAACTGGAATGCAACCAGAAAATGAATTGGAGCTTAATCGAAGAATTACCAAATGTGGCAATTCATCACTTATCCAAGCTGGTAACTTACCACTAAAATTATTGCGGGACAGATCTAGGACAGTAAGGTTTTTCCAAATTCATAGGAACAAGGGAAATTCACCAGAAATGTTGTTGTCACTCAGAAGAAGAGCATGGAGCTACAAATTTGAAGAACTTGCACTGCTAGATTTTGCCGTTGAAGAGTTTATGGTAGATGAGTTCCACCGTTTCAGAGCATTGATGCTACAATCAGGAAGCTTCCTTTCGAGGAGATTTTTTGACAGATTCAGTATTCGCAATTGCTTCCACCGACCAATTGATGCAGGAATAACCCCAGTTAAACGATTGGAGAAGAGATGCACAACCTGTAACCCTAGAGCTTCAAAATTTAATGACAGATGTGTTATGTTGATCTCCACCAAGTCGACCCAACGGCCAACTTGGACCCTGATCCGCGCCCTGATCGGGGGCGCCTAACCAAATCATGGTTGGTGGGCCCCCGTCGCACTGCGCTATAAAAAAGAGGTGGGGGCTGGCGGCTCACGGTACGAGGTTCACCAGTTTTGCCAAAGCACCCCACCGACAAACCCTAGCCGATCTAAGGGAGCGCAGCGGTGGCGGGAAGCGTCGCCACCATCCTCCTCGACTCGCCGCCGCCCACGCCGCCACTCTTCGGACCTCACTGCGTCGCCACCGACCCGGGCTGCACCGACACTGTCTCCATGGCGAGCTCCTCCGCCAAGCCCACCGATGGTCAGCTATGTCCACACCCCACACTCTCGCTCTCTCTACTCTAGTTCATGTTCCAGATTGGATCTAGGCTTGTTTATCCCGAATAGAAGTATGCGCCTGCTAGATCTACGCCTAGATGATCCTATAGTCCTAACAATGGTATCAGTTGAGCCTGTTCTAGGTGTAGATCTAGGTTTTGGGGTAAAAAAGAAGAAGAAATTAGAAGGAGATGAATCGATTGGTTCGAATCGTGCAGAAATAGTCTAACCCTAACCACAACCCTAGCAATAGAAGTCAGAGTGGGGGGGACCTACCTGGGCCCTCCTGACCACCGGCGCTACCGCCGTTGAGTGGGAAGGAGGGCACCGCCGTCGTGCGGGCAGAGACCCGATCCGCCGACCGGGGAGGTCATGCCATCACGTGGCCCTCCGCCTCCAGCTCGGGGTCAAAGGCAACATCGCAAGGCCGCTTGATGGCGGCGCGCTCAACCTCAGGCGAGTGCGCTCGCCGACGAGGGGCCCGTGGCGGCGCCACCACCTCATTCCCCGGACGCCTCGGGTGGCCGCCACCGCCTCGGCTACACGCTGAAGAGAGGAGAGGGAAGGAAAGAATGGAGTCTAGGGTTACGGGGGAGGAGGCCGGACTGAGCGCACTCGCCAGCGAGGGTTCCCGCGGCGGTGCCACCACCTCATTCCCCGGTCGCCTCGGGTGGCCGTCGCTGCCTCGGCTGCGTGCTGAAGAGAGGAGAGGTAAGGAAAGAATGGAGTCTAGGGTTATGAGGGAGGAGGCCGGACCTGGTTTTGTTCCTCCGAGGTCGAAGGGTGACCGTCCGATCAGATCCGACGGCTGAGAGCGATCGGGTTGGATGCGGCCCAAGCGGGAAGCCACTTTCCTGGCCTAGGCCCAGGTTGCAGCCTAGGCGCGGGAACGCGGCGCGCATGGCTTGACCACGGGCGGTTTTTGCTGCTGGGCCGCAGGAAAGCGCAGAGCGCGAGTAGGCCTTCGGGCTGAAATGCACAGTAACAGTCTTGTATTTAGTTTTATTATTTTTAGAAGCAATTTTAGATGAATTTTAGTCAAATTTAAAGTTTTACATCTCAGTCAAAATTTGAACCAACGGAATAATTTTTTCAAATAGTAGATGAGTACAGTAAAATGCTTTCGAAAAGGAGATAAATTTCCTTTTCATGTTTCCGCTGCTATGATTATATCAATCCTCTAATTAAATTGGACCAATGGAGAAGTTATAATTGGAGGAGTAGGCATTTTTTGTTTAAGTTAAATTATGGTATTGTTATTTTCTGACCAATGTTGATGATAACAATATTATAAGTTTATTCATGAGTTATTTTTTCATGCATTAATTCCATTTCTGCTCAACGGTGTTATAGAATTAATGTATAAGAATGTAGTATTTATGATATTGCTATTTTCTGACCAAAGTTGATGATAGCAATATTATAAATTTTATTTATGAGTTTTATGCATTAGTTATATTTCTGTCCAATGGTGATGTAGAATTAGTGTAGAAGAATATTGCATGTTTTAATTTTGACCAACGTTAAATTACAGCATGCAATTATAATGTCAAATGTTTCTCACTTTCTCTGATGTTGTTTTCAGGCTGACCCAATGACATTTATCTCGTCCATTCCGTCCCTCAATGGAAGCAATTATAACACATGGTGAGAGAAGCTTGAGATAGCACTTGCGCTCTCAGACAATGATCTAGCACTTATCTCTTCGTGTCCCACTGAGCCTGTGGACCTGGTGACGGCAGAAAATGAGACCGACGCAGTTTTCGCTACTCGGCAGCTTGACCATGCTGAAGTGAGAATGAAGTACGATCTTGATCGTGCAAAGTGGGATAGTTCAAACCGTAAGTGTTAGATGGTGATTAAGGGCACCATTGAGGATCCAATAAGGGGTTCGATCCCAGAATATACCACCGCCACTGAGTATCTCAAGAAGGTCGAGAGTCAGTTTATTGGCTCTTCAAAGGCTTATGCAAGAACTCTCATTAAGAAGTTAGTTAATGACAAATACTCTGGTGGATGGATTAGAGAGCACATATTGAAGATTAGCAACACGGCATCTAAGCTCAAGCCAATGGACTTGGGGCTCAAGGATGAGTTCCTAATTCATTTGATTTTTGTTTGTTTGCCCAAAGAGTATGAGACTTTTGTTGTGAACTATAACTTACAACCAGACAAGTGAGACATTGAGAAGCTCATTGCAATGTGTGTGCAAGAAGAGGAGAGGCTTAAGAGCTCATATGGTGACTCAGCCAACCATGCGAAGGAAAATAAAATAAAGAACTTTTACAATATGAAAGACAAACCACAAGGGAAATTTTAGTGGGACAATAGCTCCTCCTCTAAGTCACAAGGAAAGACCCCTCAGAAAGATCACCATCAGAAATCCAACTATGTTCAAGTGGACAAGGACACCTGCAAATGGTGCAAGAAGACTAGACACTATCAGAAGAATTGTCTAGATTTTCTAAAGCACCTGATGAGAAAAGGTGAGGACATTATTACATTCGTAGATGAGTCATTGTATTTAAGTTATGCAAAATCTACTTGGTGGATTGATTCAGGTGCAACTATTTATATTGCAAATTCATTATAGGGATTCCATACGAGAAGGACCCTGCAAAGAGGAGAAAGACACATTAAAGTGGCAAATGGACTCCAAGCTGAAGTTGAAGCCATTGGAGAACTCCTATTAGAATTAAATGATGACTTTGTACTTAAACTTACAGATGTCCTTTATGTACCCTCTTTGCATAGAAACTTAATAAGTGTTTCATGTTTAGACGATAATAAATTTGATTGCTATTTTGGTAATGGTAAATGTAAGATAATGTTTAATCATAAGTGTGTTAGTCTTGCCTTTCGGCAAGACGAGTTTTATTTGTTATCGCTTTCTGAGAATGTGAATGCTGTGAGCACTGAGAATGAGAATGTCTTCTCGTCTATGAATGCAAGAAATAAGCGAAAGAAAGTTCATGATGTATCATCGAAATTATGGCACTGTCGTTTAAGCCATATTTCGAGGGGGAGAATAGAACGATTGATTAAGAAATCAATTCTTCCGTCATTAGAATTTTCAGATTTAGAACAATGCATTGATTGCATAAAAGGAAAATATGTAAAGAAAATAAAGAAAGATGACAAACGAAGCGTAGGAATTTTAGAAATAATTCACACAGATATCTATGGTTGTTTTCCTATGAAAAGTGTGGATGGTTATGATTCATTTATAACATTCACATATGATTATTCTCGTTATGGCTATATTTATCCAATTAAGGAAAGATCAGAAGCATTAGATAAATTTAAGATATTTAAGGCTAAAGTAGAAAATCAGCACAATTTAAAGATTAAGATAGTAAGATCCGACCATAGAGGGAGTACTACGGTCGATATACCCCATATGGTCAAGTTCCTGGACCTTTTACAGAGTTCTTACAGAAAAATAGCATAGTTGCCCAATACTCTACACCGGTGAGCCTCAGTAGAATGGAGTAGTTGAAAAACGCAATCGTACCTTAATGGATATGGTGATAAGTATGATAAGTTACCCCACTGTACCTATAAGTTTATGGATGAATGCGTTAAAAACCACCATTAATATTCTCAATCGAGTACCAAGCAAGTCAGTGCTCAAAACACCATATGAATTGTGGATGGGTAGGGAACCCTCACTTAACCACTTACGTGTATGGGGCAATCCAGCTGAGGCCAAAGTATTTAACCCAAACATTAGGAAGCTAGACTCCAAGACAGTCAGTTGCCATTTCATTGGTTATCTAGATAAGTCGAAAGGTTATCGTTTCTACTATCCTGATAGACATACGAAGTTTGTAAAAACAAGACACGCTGTGTTCTTGGAGGATGATATGGTCAGCAGGAGCATGGTAGCGTGAGAAATTAACCTTAAGGAGAAGCGGGTATACGTGCCCACTCCGATGATTTAGGAGCCATTTTTCTCGCTACCTATTGCTGCTGCACCAACAGTATAAGACACTATAGTGACAAAACCTGTTGTTAGTTCTCTCGTGGCAACAATAAATGAACGTGAGGAACCTGTTCTTTAGAATCCTATAGGACCCGTTGTCGCACATGAGGAAGAGCAACAACAGCCACATATAGAACAAGCGCCATCTAATGAGACCCCCAGAAGGTCTCAAAGAGCCAGAAAATCAGCCATTCCTAATGACTACGAAGTCTATGAATGTGAAGAATTTTAAATGGAGGGTGATCCCACCTCATTTGAAGAAGCCATGAGAAGCGCTCACTCATCAAAGTGGCTTGAAGCCATGCAAGATGAAATAAGATCAATGAGCACCAACGGTGTTTGGGACTTAGAAAGAATTCCTAATGGAGACAAGACAGTAGGCTGTAAATGAATCTACAAAACTAAATATGACTCCAAAGGGAATATGGAAAGATTTAAAGCGCGACTTATGGCGAAAGGTTTTACACAAAGAGAAGGAATAGATTATAATGAGACATTTTCTTCAGTCTCATACAAGGATTCTTTTAGAATCATAATGGCGTTGGTGGCGCATTACGATTTAGAATTACATCAGATGGATGTAAAGACGGCTTTCCTTAACGGGGATTTAGATGAGAATGTCTACATGGCATAGCCAAAAGGTGTTGTCGTGAAAGAAAAAGAACGTATGGGATGCTGCCTGAAGAAATCCATTTATGACTTAAAACAAGCCTCTAGATAGTGGTATTTAAAGTTTGATGAAACAATAAGAAAGTTTGAGTTTAAAGAGAATGTAGAGGACAAGTGCGTTTATACACAGTTCAAGAATGAGAAATTCATTTTCCTAATCATGTATGTGGATGACATCTTCGCTAGTAGTAATGTTAATCTACTACTAGAGACGAAGAAGTTCTTGTCCTCAAATTTTGACATAAAAGATCTTGGTGAAGCTTCATTTGTTTTAGGAATAGAGATTCACCGAGATAGAAGAACAGGGGTTTTAGGATTATCGCAAAAGGCATACTTAGAAAAGGTTCTAAAGAAATTCAGTATGCATGCGTGTAAGCCTTCACCTACTCCTATAGTCAAGGGCGATAGTTTTGGGGAATTCCAATGCCCTAGGAACCAATATAAGATCGATCGAATGAAAGCGGTTCCATATGCTTTGGCTGTCGGAAGCTTGCAGTATGCTCAAGTATGTACACGCCCTAACTTAGCTTTTGTTACCGGGATACTTGGCAGATATCAGAGTAATCCAGAAATAGAACACTGGAAAATGGTGAAGAAAGCTTTGCGTTATTTGCAAGGCACAAAAGGTCTCATGCTAACGTACAGAAGATCTGATTCCCTCCGTATAGAGGAGTATTCAGATTCAAATTTTGCGGGAGATGTAGATGATAGAAAATCCACATCAGGCTATGTATTTACTCTCACAGGGGGAGACATATCATGAAAAAGCTCCAAGCAAACCGTCAATGCATCGTCCACGATGTATGACGAGTTTGTAGCATGTTATGAGGCCACGGGGCAGGTGAACTGGTTAAAGAAATTTGTGTCCGGGTTGAAAGTGGTTGACGACATCCATAGACCACTCAAGTTATACTACGACAATGAACCAGCAGTAACTTATGCTCACAACAATAGGTCAAGTAATGCTACCAAACACATTGACATAAAGTTCTATGTTGTGAAAGACAAAGTCCGGAATCATGCTATTAGTCTTGAGCATGTAAACACAAAGAAGATGCTTGCGGATCCGCTTACAAAAGACTTACCACCCAATGTGTTCAGAGAACACTTATCCGACATGGGTATACGGGAAAGCCTATAATTCCTAGACAATAAGGGCCTAGTTGAGAATCTGTTTCAAAATAGAGAGGTGTATTGTAGCTGTTAATCCAATGGTACTAACCGTTGTGATGAGGCACGCTTTATACGTTAATCTGTGATGAAATGGGAAAAGAGATAAGTATTTTAAGTTTAAGTCATAAGTTGAGATTAAGAGAGAGAATGTTATGTTGATCTCCACCAAGTCGACCCAACGGCCAACTTGGACCCTGATCCGCGCCCTGATCGGGGGCGCCTAATCAAATCATGGTTGATGGACTCCCGTCGCACTACGTTATAAAAAAGAGGTGGGGCCGATGGCTCACGGTATGAGGTTCACCAGTTTTGCCAAAGCACCCCACCGACAAACCCTAACTGATCTAAGGGAGCGCAGCAGCGGCGGGAAGCGCCGCCACCGTCCTCCTCGACTCGCCGCCGCCCACGCCACCACTCTTCAGACCTCACCGCGCCGCCACCGACCCGGGCTGCACCGACACCGTCTCCATGGCGAGCTCCTCCGCCAAGCCCACCGATGGTCACCTATCTCCATACCCCTCGCTCTCTCTCTCTCTCTCTACTCTAGCTAGTTCATGTTCTAGATCGGATCTAGGCTTGTTTATCCCGAATAGAAGTATGCATCCGCTAGATCTGCGCCTAGATGATCCTATAGTCCTAACAAGATGCCCATTTAAAAAGTTCTCTGAGATATCCAATATCATAATTGTTCTAGGCAACCGTGGTACCGAACCAGTAAGATTATTTGACTGGAGAAATAGGAATTCCAAGACATGAAGTCCAAATTCCGGGGCAACTCACCAATAATATTGTTATATAGGAGATGTGCAACTCGGTAGCATTCGAAAAAACAATCCAGAACCAATCTGGAATCGTTCCAGTAAGACCTGTGTTTGAAATATCTAGCCAGTCAATATGGTTTTGTGTCCGAAGCCATGTAGGAAATCCTGGGCCCATGTGACAAGATGCAAACGCTGCAGTTCTCAGTTGAAATGGTGGCACCCAATAATCAAAGTCAACTTTGAACTCTAGATGATTATCTAATAAAGAGATATATTCCAAATTTGTTAGGTTGGCAAAGTGTTCCTGTGATATTACACCACTTAGATGGTTGTCGGATAGATCCAGAGAAGTCAAGTTTGTAAGTGCCCCAATCCCCACGGGCACAGAACCGGATAAATGGTTTGATCCTAGATCAAGATCGTTTAAACCGGTTAGGTTTGCTAGGCAATATGTTATATTTCCAGTTAAGTTTGCATCACTCAGATCCAACTTCTGCAATTTCCTTTGCGGACAGCTTGGTAGCCTCTCCATCAAATATGTTATGTCCATACCAATGTCATTGTAGGAGAGATATAGAGCCTTCAGATTGCATAAATTTTGAAATGCTGCTGGTATCATCCCATTAAGATGGTTGAATATGAGATCCAGTGTTTCTAGTGAGGTCATGTTTCCCAGTTCATCAGGAAAGGGACCAAATAGCCCACAACGATTAAGCTCAAGGCTCTTAAGGCTAGTCACATCCCAGAACCAGTTGGGTGCAATTTGACTGTTTAAGGAGTTCTCAGACAGGCTGAGTTCCTCAAGAGCTGTAAGGTCGAGATGTAATAGTGATGGAGCGGAAGTCACAATGCCGCAACGTTTCAAGCGTACTACTCTCAAATTTGGAAGGGTATTTACCATATGAACCCAGTCAACCATTGTGCTAATGTTCACCCGACCCATGTTGAGATGCTTTAGTGAAGTGAGTTGTGCCAACCATGAAATCTCAGGTGAGTGCACATTGTTGCCAAAATTGAATTCACTATTTATGTCAAGGTAAACTAACTTGGACAGGTTGCCTAGCTGAGGCGGCACCCTACCAACAAACCCCATATAGGAGAGGTTGAGATACTTCAAGCACTTGAGAGAGCCCAAGAATGCAGGTATTGGCACACCACCATGAAGGTTCCCACTGAGATCTAGATGCCTCAAATGTGGTAGGTCAGGCAAAAAGTTACTTATCTGTCCACGCAGCCAACTGACGTTGCGGCTGAGATCATCAGATAAATAATCATCCTCGAAGTTGTTGTTGCGGAGGTCGAGCTTTATGACATGGCCTGTCCTATTGCTGCACAGAACGACGTGCCATAGGCAGCAGTCATGGCCTCTCCACGGGGTCGTCGGTTATTCCTGATTTGAAGGACATCAGCGCCACCCTCTCAGACACGAAGCAGTTGCGGCTGCGGCCGCGGCTGCGGCTGCGGCCGCGGCTGCGGCAGCGGCTACTATACTTCGTAAGACTGGCCATGAAAGTCGCCGATGTGGTGGCTGCGGCGGTGGCGGTGGCGGTGCGCTGCATGCATAGCTTGGTGCGAGGTGGAGGGTGGTACTACAATTCCGGCCATTGTGCTGCTACTACGAAGAAGCACTGACTCCAGTTTGTAAGGCAGTAAATATACTAGTAGTAGCAACTAACATACAGTCAAGAGTCCACTTCCTCTAAGGTGTTGTTTAGTTCCCCCAAACTCTTAACTTTGGCACCGTGCAAAAATAAGATTCTCCGTCATATTAAACTTGTGGTATATGTATGGAGTACTAAATGTAGATAAAATCAAAAACTAATTGCACAGTTTGGTTGAACTTTGCGAGATGAATCTTTTGAGCCTAATTAGTCAATGTTTGGACAATAATTCAAAAATACAAACGAAATTACTACAGTATTTGTCGTCACATCAAACAATGAGTTTGGTTGAACTTTGCGAGACGAATCTTTTGAGCCTAATTAGTCAATGTTTGGACAATAATTTACAAATACAAACAAAATTACTACAGTGTTTGCCATCACATTAAACACTGTGCGTCAAAAGTTCCATCAACTTCAGTCCGTCAAGAACCACTTTCTGCCAAACAAACTGACCAGCGCGTATACATTGGCACGCCGATGGGCGCACCAACGGAGGCCCCAGTAATTGATCGATATTTTTGCCTAGTCTCAAAGGAGCTTCAGTCAAAAAAGAAAGTGTATGAATCTTTTATGATATTTTGGTGTTTATTTATAGAATAAAAGTACTTATTTTGTCTTAAAAGAAATCAAATTTTAGAGGTTTTCTAAGTCAAGTTATTATTTTAAATTTAGCAGAAAAATATCAACGTCCATGACACTAAATAAGTATACTAAAAATACAGAAAAAATCAATATATATGGCACCAAATAAAAAACACTATAAAGTTTTTTTTGCGAGCACAGACTGACTGAGGAAGACGACGGATGAGGGACCGCAGTTGGGCCTATTAGGCTACACCTGCGTGGTGGGAAGCCCACGTGTCTAGGGCCCAGACGGAATGTGAAGTTTCTGTGTTACCTATGTGGCGCTCGATTTAGTTCCACCGAGTTGGGTTGATGGACACTAGTAGAGAAAAGACTTTCGGTTCAGCATATTAGTCTCGTCTAGAATTGGGACCGGTACTACTGAGAGCATTAGTCCACAGCCTTGACCCTTTATTCCCGGTTGATAACATCAACCCGGACTAATGAAGAACATTTAGTCTCGGTTGATGTTACCAACCCGGACTAAAAGTCCTTCGACAGGTTAGTTCAAAAGGAAAGCATCCCATCTAAAATCACATGTGTTGTGTAGGCGGGTGGAAAGTTACACACGAGGCAATATATGAGGTCTTGGTTTCAAATCCCACGCGAGGTACAGAGGTGAGAGGCATTATTTTTTTTATTCTTGAAGGACCTTTAGTTCGGGTTCAAGGCAACCGGGATTAAAATCCATCCATCTACTAGTGGGATTAATTCTATCTAATATATGTCATCCTGAATCAAAACATGACTCAGGAAGGGGCTAACCAGGGTGTAAACTCACGATTGGCTTTTACCAATCTTTTGAAGAGCCGTGATCCTGTCCCGCCGGCTCCTCGTAGACAAATTTAACAGCTTTTGACGTTTTCCTTTCTCTTTAGGAATTATGATCATTATTAACTTGTATAGAAAGAAAAGAATCTGGCGAGCGATGACTATGCTTTGCAGAAAAGAAGTTAACACCGCTGTTCGCTTGAACTTATCGGCCCGGGAATAGTTTTCTCTCTCACAACAAATCAGCATCAGCCAGCTTATCAGTCGCAGAAACCATCAACCGAACAGCTAACGGAAGCAAATGAATACGTTTCGGGAAGATCTTGAGGTGCAGATCCAGATGGATATGCATGATCTAGCTTAGTGGGCATCACTTTTTACTCCCTCTATTTCTAAATCTATGACATTATTATCATGTAGTTAACTGATCCTGAACGTCATTAATTGGAGTATATTTGAAAGAGAAGGGAGAACGGTTAGACGATCGAGAGTTAGCTAGCTTATGTTTTGACATCTAGCTAGGCAGCTAAAACTATATATCGATGCACGCTTTGTATAGTTTCACGACATTTATATGATCATGTATTTCATTTAATTTGTCTAGTTACTCTTTATTAGCCATGTTTTCTTTCGTCTTTACATTACAGAGACAGACTTTAACTTTACCTTTACATCTTTACCATCTACCAACAAAGAATCTGTTTATAGATGATGCGTGAAGGTAGAGCACAACCAAAGCGAAAGGGAAGCACGCAAGGAATAATAGAGCAGCAAGTAATGCAAAAAGCAGCTTGTTCGTGCGATCATATCACTACTAGATAACAGACTTTAGAACGATGTCTCAATTTAGTATTAGCCTCGACATTTTTTTTTTGCCCCCGGGACTAAAGGTTCCTGCCCAACAGCTACTGCGGTAGACTTTTGCTGCAGGCCAACCGGGACTAAAGGTTAACTTTTATTCCCGGTTGGTCCCTCCAACCGGGAGTAAAAGTCTACTCCCGGCTGGAGGCTACGTCCGGGATTAAAAAGGGACCTTTAGTCCTGTTTGCTGTCTCCAACCGGGATTAAAGCTTGAAACTGTAACAGGCAGTCTTTTGAGCCGGGACTGACAGCGTGCTGTCCCGGTCGCATTTATTGCCATGCTCTAAGCTCTAAGTTTTAGTCCTGGTTGCATTTATTACCGTGCTTTACTTGTACTAGAAAGCTTAGAGCTTGAAACTTCAGTCAGGACTAAAGCTTAGAGCTTGAAACTCCAACCGGGACCCATATGTATGTTTCAAGCTTTTAGTCCCGGTTGTCGTGCTTGCATTTGTATGTAGGAATTGAAACTCCAACCGGAACTAGAGTAGCAATAAGAAACGAAGACGTACTTGATGGTGCTTTACTTGTACCTGCTTGCATTTACGAGCTTTAGTCTCGGCTTGTATTTACCTGCTTGCATTTATGAGCTTTAGTCCCGGCTTGCATTTATTGCTGACACTGAAAACGAAGACCTTTAGTCCCGGCTGGTCCGATGCAACTGAACACGACCAAATCAATTAGTCCCGGCTGGTATTACGACCTGGGACTAAAGGTCTTTTAGTCCCGGACGTTTACAGGAGCCTCGATGGGCCGGCCCAGTACACAGTATGCTGGAATTGCTGACCAGTCCCATCTATTAGCACCACCTCGCTTGCACAGAAGAGTGAAAGCTAACTTAAAAGCTCAGCTCTCGAACCAAGCAACACGAACTTGAACAGGATTGTACCGCTGATCCTTGACTAAAGGTCCTTCGTACTATAGTTTATACAAAATGTTGAACATTATAAACGTACGTATATTCTAGCAGCGTAGAATGCGTATTCAAAAACCAAAACGAATCATCAATTAAAAATAGAAAAAAAGGAAAATAGAAATAGAAACAAAAAAAACCTAGTAGCAGCGTGAAAATAGAAAAAAAGAAAAATAGAAATAGAAACAAAAAAAAGAAAAAAAAATCTTTAGTCTCGGTTGGGGTTACCAACCGGGACTAAAGGGTGCGGCCACGTTTGCTTGGCTGGAGGGCCTTTAGTCCCGGTTGGTAACCACCTTTAGTCCCGGAATCGCTGTCCCGGCACGATAACCGGGACTAAAAGCCGTTACCGCCCGAGACAATAAAGCTATCCTGTAGTAGTGTATATATATTGGGTTGTCGGTCGACTTCAGAAATCACAAACATTACTTATATGTACAGTTCGTCTTCGTTTCATCTCCACCTGCCGCTGAGATCGATCGATTCATCTTATTGCAGATAGATAGATAGGTAGATGTACCTGTACGTGTTCAGCTGCTACTCTATCTGGAATTCTGGACTGGTTTTTCTTGACGCCGTGGTCAAGGTAATTGAGCAATTAATGCAGTGACTTGTTTTTTACAGTAGCAGTTCCGAAAGGAAGTGCATGGTCGCTACATATACTCTTCCTCTCTATATTAGTAGCTAATATGGTTTGCCCTTTAATTCGATGATATGATGATGCGCTAATCTGTTCCAGGTTAATAAATTCTCTTTAGAACTTTTAAAAATTAATTCTCTTTAGAAGTTTTTTTTTTCTCAAGCATTTTTCATTTTGTTTCGATTAATAACATTTCTTAAATATTTTTGTGTATATTGTCAAAATTATATATGAATATGAAATTATGAACTAATTATCTCTTGCTTTTGAGACTAATACTAACAGCCCGGCTGCACAGAAGCCAATCATCGTACATTGCAATTAGATCGACGCCATTAATCTTGCAGAAAGCGTTAGGCCCGCTAGCTCCTGCCCACCTTCAAGTCCTTATACGTGTGCATATAGAAAGGCCATGCATGATGGCTGGGTAGGACACGGTTAGGTGCTAGCTGTGATCGAGAGGGAGTCGAGCTGTATGATTAAGTCGTTTTGCTGGCGTGTTGCCGCACTGTGACCGAGAGGGAGTCGAGCTTTGTGATTAAGTCCGTTGCGCAGGCGTACATGACCAAGGGATTGAGTGGGGCGTGGGGAAATGTAAGATGTTTTGACGACGAAAGGATCATATGACACGGCGTCTAGATCGAACGGTTATTAATGAGGGAGAGTAAGATCTCGGACGACGGAAGACTCATATGAAACGGTGTCAATATCAAACGGTAATGAAAGAGGGTTAACCCCCCATAAAAAACTCGCTCTTTTGTAGTGTGATAAAGTTTGCGACATTTGCCTCTTGTAGACACCGCAAAACATTCCTCCATCTCTATGACATAAGGCATATATTTAGTTTTGTACACCTTCCATCTACGACAAAGGGTATATAGATGTGTACAATGCAATATGATAAATGCATATCGAATAATAACCCACATCACGCTGCAGCTATTAGCACTTGTATATATAGTACTATTGATTCACCAGAAGTGTTAATTATTTATTAGTAATCAATATTGCAGGGGATCACAATCAAAGTAGATAATGTTGATGCTGCGGCGAAGGAGATAATTGGCTTTCTGGAACGTACAAGACAGTGGGGTGTGATATATTTGCATGACTAGTTTGCTGGAATGGGGCTAGGGGCATCTGCCATCCTCAAAGCGGTCATCAAACAACTTAGATCACCACTATCAGAGGCTGCTACTAGGAAAGAAGCAGGCTTGGACAAGATCATCCACATCGATTGCTCACTTTGGCAAAACAAGAGGTCTTTGTAGAAGGCAATTGCGGAGGAGCTAAGGCTTCCCCAGGAGGTGATGGCATTCTTTGACCAGGGTGATGAGGAGGATGACTTTGACGGGGTGGAGCAGGCTGCTAGAGGTGTGATTCCACATGTCAAGTGGGCAATCTTGAATGAACTTAGCAATTGTAAATTCCTTGTGGTGTCCCACAATGGGAGTGACAACTATGTGGATCTGTGGGAATGTGGTGTCCCTGTCATGGGTGTTATGAGCAAGAGGGTGTTGTGGGCCTATCAGGCAAGCAGGTTCACGCTCTGTGATGGTGCACTTGAGGAGGTTGAGATGGAGAAGTTAGCTGGGTTGAGTGATGTGTTCGTATCGGTTGGCCCGCAAAGTATTATCACCCGGAATGTAGTCGTTAATGTCTTCTTTCGCTTCACCTTGCAATGAGGCCGAGTTGAGGAAGTTGCTAGGTCTGATGGTGTTCTTGAACTGACTCTAGTAAGATTGTTTTAGAATGTATCTTGTACATGGTGCTAAGACGACACTACAACATAAACTGGGCCATTCATGCAGCCAACTATTGGGTATGTGATGGAATCATAGAGGATGCCAATGATTATGGTAGATCGGCATGGGAGATCGGTGATGCTTTGCATACGAACATGAATTTAGATTGTCCTATGAGTTCGATGGGTAATTTATATGAAATATTAAGAGACAAAAAGTGGAGGCATAGTGAACGACACTAGGTTTCACTCACTAGCCAAGATAAAGCAGCAGCAGAAGTCCCAATATCCTTCTTCACTTTTGACAATAGATATCAGTAGGCAACATGTTTGAAAAATCATACATGAGCAAGCTACGAGTGTTACATCTCTCTGGCAGTCTGGCTGCATCTTCAGTTATTCATCTCCCCCATTCCTAAGTTGCATCAACCTAAGGTTCCTGCTGCTCGATCATTGCAAAGACACAAACCTTGCACCACATGATGGTGAAAAAGAGGGTTGCAGCCAAGACATTAGAACATGCTTTTAGAATTTGTGGGTACTAGAGCTGAGTTACACAAACTGGTATTGGTTGCCATCGAAAGAGATGTTGGATCTAATGGTTGAACTTAGGGAGTTGAATGTAAAAGGAGCAGGCAATAGGAGCATGATGTATCTACATCATTGTAGTGGTTCCAAAAGTAGGATGCTCAAGCTTCGAGTGGTAGTGTCTACAGAGTCATTTGAAGAAGATGAGGTAGTCAAGTCAACCCATGTGTTAACCAAATCATCTAAGGACTATGGCATTACTGGTGCCACTAATGACAGAGATCATATTTCATCATTCCCAAACCTACCAAACTGGCACATCCTTAAGACTATCATCATCAATGGTTGTGGTGAGCTAGAAGAAATTGAATACAGCACTTTGCCCCTATCACTAGAGTCATTTTCCTTCACCAGCAATATTGCCACCACAAGGATAAAGAGGATCCCCTTCTAGGGATGTGCCAAATTGAAATCCATGTTGCTTATAGGACAGTTTGGTAGCCTTGTGGAGCTGTACATGTCAGGTACATCAATTGAAACCCTTGACCTCAGTGCGATTCAAGCCCAGAACCTTAAGCGAATCTTTCTTTTTGGATGTGAGAAGCTCCGTGCAATACTATGGCCACATGACGAAAACAAGAAGATAAAGTTAGAGGTGCTACGCATTGACACCACCCATATAACATGGGCCAGGGAAGATGCCTCCAAGAAGGAAGATTCTACTAGTGGTGACTTTACAAGTATAGAATCATAGTCAATAGCAATGCATGGCAACAACAAATCATTGACCTACTCAGATTCATATATTTCCTTGAGGGATCCAAGGCTTTTTCAATCACTTCTGCGCATCAAACTTTTCAAATTCTTACATGTTGAGATTTCTTCTACCGGTGGTCACAAAGGTATCACTCGAAGAGTCAGTGACACTACTTGCAGTGTCAATGAACTAGAGGTGCCAGCCATAAGCTTGCAAAAGGCTACTGGTAATTTGTACATGGGTGACATCATTTCCACCTTGAAAGACAATTCCAAAATTATTGGTGCCAATGGAGGAGATGTTGATATTGATGCTCCAGCCATCATGTGGATGTGGCCATGCCCACCTATTCTTACGCATTCTAGTTGAGCCCACTATAACACCCTCGGTGTTACGCTCTAAACAAATTACTAAACCATGTCATGAACATCATGTTTATATGATAATGCATGTGATGGAATGAATAGATGAAGTATTGCAACCTAAAATGATCAATAAAAATATTAAATGAGAAACTATTACACAACTCATGTATATCAAGTAGGGTTTAAAACCAATTTTTATTGAACAAAAATACTATAGAACATATATGTGGCACTTAAATATAATTTGGAATATGAACTTTGTAGATGACAATGAAATACTTGTTGTGGAAAAATAACATTGCTAGTCAACATTTCTAATAGCCTAAAAAGAGAACTTGAAATCAAATTCAGCTCAAGGACTTAGAAGAATTTAAGTATACATAAGCAGCAAGATAGTGCAACGTTTGGCGATTTATTTTGTGAAATCGAGTTAGGAGGTGGTGTCGTGTTTTAGCTCGGGTTGGTAGCCTCATATGACATCTTGAGCATGGTGAAGATGGTTTAAGTCCAGAAGCAACTGTTTAGCTATTATAGGTGCTTTAAAATACGTGCACGACACGTTCTCGGCCTAACTCGCCGGGTGGACGCGGTCACCCAGCTCGGGTGCTCGGCATCGCCGCGCTGGTCGCGCATGCACGCACTGTCGTGCATGGCCGGCCATGGCTGCCTCTGGCCTGGCTGTGGCCCGGCTACCGCTAGTCCGTCGCGTGGAGCTACTACCGGCACCGTCACCTCGTCGTCGTGTTCGCGCACTGCTACCCTGCCTCGCGTTGCCGCTACCGATGCCACCACGACGCCATGCTGCGCTACTGCCGCTCGCTCTGCCACCGCGGTCACGTGGGCTGTCCCGCTGCACCGTCGACCCGCCCTGTGCCGCGACACAGCCGCTGCAGGTGTCGTTGCCTCACCATCACGTCAGTGCCTTCCTCTGCACCCCTACCCCGCTGCTGGCCTGGTTTGGTGCTCACCGCAGCCGCACGCATATGGTAGAGCTCGTTGTCGCCTTGCCATTTATGGCACTGCGGTCGCGTGGGCCATGCCGGTCGTGGACGAGCGTGCTTGTCCTCGGCGCCTGTGTGTGGGCCTCCACGATCACACCGACCACATCCCGCCAAGGCGAGGCCAAGCCGAGCCCACCTACCGTGCCCCATCTCTCTCTTTCTCTCTTTCTCCCTCTGCTGCCATCGTCGAACCGCGCCATCAAATTATCTAGCGAACGATCATCTTCATTCAATTCAGTGCATCTACGGTTTTAACATCACGTCCACTCGCTACCCGACCCCACCCAGCCTTGAATCGTGCAAGGCCAAGCTCCAATTTGGAGTTTTTCCCGCCGTCGTGCCATTAAGGCCGTGCTCGGCCATGGTAGAGGGCAGCCCTCCTACCGCCCATCCTGAACCAATTCACCTGCACCACTAGCATCGCCTTGACTCCCTCTTCACCCTGTGCGCCTTAGCAGAACCGCTACCATCTCCCCGTTTTCACTGACGCGATCGTGCCACCGCGGTGCGTCGCCACATGGCTCGGCCGCACGTGGCCAGCCCTTCTCCGTCACCCTCTTCTCCAACCGTCACCTCGGCTAGGTCCATGGTAGTCTACTGATGCTCACTCGCTAGCCGATTAGGTCCTTAGGTGCCCTGGTTCGCTGAAGCAGTCGCATCATCATCGTGGATGGTCACGCGTCGCCACAGCTATCTCTAGTGCGTCCTGCCGCCCTGTGTTGCTACTCGGTGTAGGCGGTTGGACCATAGTTGAGTGTCAGCCTGACCGATGAGCCAGTGCGGGTCTCTAGTGGCCGATGTGGCCACCCCATGCCACCGCTCGCCGCGCCGCCGGGCACGGGTTAGCCGGGGGTGCGTGCGGGGGAGTTCCAAGAAAGTCAGGAGGTTAAGTGAGAAGTCTTGTGAGAAGGGGAAATAGCGTTATGACTTAGTTGTAATTCGGGATAAGTGCGAGGTCTATTTTGCAAAAGCGCTAGCGTGCGCGGGATTCCCCTGCCGCGGGCCGTCTCGCGCGCGGGGCGGTGTCACGTGGGCCGCTTCAGCGGGCCGCTACGCGCGCGCGTTGGGCCGCGTAGAAAGATTCGCTTTTCGTTTTCATAAGGAATTAGAAATAGTTTTCTAATTTAATTTTTGAGCTGATCTTTGGTAATTAATATAAAATCATATATGTGTCTAAAAATTGTGAAACAAATTTTGTTAGATTTCTAAAATTGTGCTCTATCTATTGGTGTATTTAGTTCATGTTTATATGTGTTGACATTAGGGGCTATTAAATCATTTGAGGATGCTTAATAATATTAAGTTTATTATTGTTGGAATTTTTGTGGTAAATTGGTGATAGCTTTAGTTCTAAAATTTTTATAATAGCTTCATTGTATTATTATGTGCTCACTGTAATTTTTGTAGCTTTAGAATAGACTAAGCATTAGAGTAGTTAAATGCTCTTTGTTTCAATATACATTAAATCATTAGTAGAAATAAAAATATATCCTTGGTTTGCTAAGCTAAATGTTGTTAGTTGAACCCAACACCTTGTTTGATGAAAATGATAGTTAGTTTAGTATCTTAGTCATTAGAGCTAGCTTAGCAGCTTAGTATGTGTATTCTTAGTTTAAGAGTTGCTGTTGCATAAATGCTAAGTGTTGCATCATCATCGCATGCATGTAGAGAACGAGTTGGCGGAGATCGTGACCACCGGCGATCACGAGTTTGAGGAGATCGTCGAGGAGTACGAGGAGAAGATTCTTGTGCAGGAGGAGGTCCCAAAACCGCCACTAACTAACTCAGCTAACACTGCGCCTGCCGAAGGCAAGTCCCGGTGCATAACCTCTATTTTATAATTCACTGTATATAAATGTGTCGTGCATTTACATTATAGGAATTTTTTTGAAACCACATCCATAGATACACCTGTTCTAAGAGTCTTACTAGTGCAGGTTCGAGTAGATGCTATGCTTAGGTCATCGGTAGCGTGAGTAACCTACCGTTGCTCACAATAGAGGATTATTATTACTCTCATAATAAAATGATGAAAGAAAAAATGGAGACGAGGCAAGGTTATGGTATGGGTATTGGTGGGTGTGATAGGTTGTGTCCCACGGTCAACATGGCTTAGCTTGGTTACACTGTTTTCCCTGTTCGTGTCGGTTAAGGACCGTCCGTTGCTGTGGATGGTAGTCAGGTCACAGACTTATTATCCTAAGCACATACTTACTTATGGGAGCGGGAAAGCTCGTTACGCTCTTATCGTGGGTTTCGGCTCTTTTCGGACCGACTGGTTGGAGACGGGGAAAGGTGAAGGTCTAAGTACCATATTGAGACCGGGTCTCAAGTGTGGGGGCTTGGAGTCCAAATTTGGACGGGGACCTGGACCCCGTGACAGGAGTGGAATGGGTTGGTCTTGTTTGTGCCTAGGGTACAAACGGGACGTCTGTTTCAGGGTACCCAGCTGGGATACATTGGTTCACGAATCATCGTTTCCTTTGAGACGGTACGACTTGGCTATGGTCTAGCACTATAGTAAGAACTAGAAGATGAAAGATGGTGAAATGGTTCTGATTGCTTAACCCTTGCTTGAAAGTAGAACATGTGCTTACCTAGAATGGTTAGCTAATGACATAATCATGACTGCTAATAAAACCTGACTGTAAGGATGAACTATTAGTAATGCTTTCCACAAACAAAAAGAAAATAACAAACCCATATTGCCTATCATATCTTTGAGAGTCGAAAAATTATTCCCACTAGTCGGGTAAGTCTTGCGAGTACATTGTGTACTCAGAGTTTATTTTACCCATGTTGCAGGTGCAGCTTGAGGAGTAGCTCTTGTGTGGAGGATTCTTCTGGTGGGCATAGACGGATCCTTGTATCATTTCCGCTAGATGTTTATTTTCATTCCGCTATTTAATTATCGCACTCTGAACTCTGGTATTATAATAAATAATTTCTAAAAACACTTGTTGTATGAAATAGACTAAGGCCTGTTTTGGTTGAGTTTGTGGGAAAAAAAAATTTGTTGTGTGGTGTGTGAGTCATGGAAAAGTTCTTTGTGAAATGTGAGTCGTAGAAAAGTGAAAAGTGTTTGGTTAAACAAGTATAAAATATACCTTTTATCTTTATCTCTCTTGAAACAACTATGGAAGAGCTTTTTATTCCACCAATTTCGAAAAGCAGAAAGCCAAAAGCCAAAAGCAAGGTCAACCTAGCTTTCAAAAATGAACTACGGAAAAGCAGCTGCTTCTGAAAAAGCACCCTCCAAAAGCAGCCCCTTTGGTTGGGCTTTTGGCTTTTGGGGCCAAAAGCCAAAGCCAAAAGCCCAACCAAACAGGGCCTAAGTATTGTAAGCTCGTACTCATTATTGGATTCTGGATGTAAAACGTGGATTGTTTCGAGTTCTCCCTTACGGTGTGCACGACGGAACTGTCCGATGTAGCTCACTTTCGAGATCCTCAGTGTCTAGTGGAAGACGAGTGTCTCCAAAAAAGTGTTATTTTGAACGGTTCTGCCACATCCACTACTACATTAGCATACAAGATGAGATACCAACCCAACCGTTGCAGGGCACTACTGGTACTACCAAACAACAGACCAAGATTGCTCTACCAAGTATTGTGCATGAGAGAGCTGGCCCCGTTCGGCTTATCTTATATCCGGCTTGTTCCACTTCTTTTTTTAGCCAAAACAGTGTTTTTCTCTCACAATATTTTCAGCCAGAACAGTGTTTTCAGCCACTTTCAGCCAAGTTTCAGCAAGTCAAACGAGGCCAAGACCTTGCACTTACATGACAGCTTATCCATCACCAATATCCCTGACCTTGCACCGCCTGCTACAATAAATTTAGATTGAGATAGCCTACTATGGTGCCGACTCGAGAGATGCCATGGCTTAGGGTGTGTTTGGTTGAAATTTGGGTACATGGAAAAAAAAGTTGTTGTGGTGTGAGTTGTGGGAAAAATCTAACGTGAAATTTGTGAAATTGTAGAAAAATTTGAAAAACTGTTTAGTTAAACAAGTATAAAATATACCTTCTATCTTTATCTCTCTTGAAACAACTATGGAAGAGCTTTTTATTCCACCAATTTTAAAAAGCAGAAAGCAAGCCAAAAGCATGGTCAAACCAGCTTTCAAAAATATATTACGGAAAAGCAGCTACTTCTGAAAAAGCCGCCTAAAAAAACAGCCCCTTTGGTTGGGCTTTTGGCTTTTAGGGTCAAAAGCCAAAGCCAAAAGCCCAACCAAACAGACCCTTAGAAGGCTCTGTTTTTACTCCTTCTATATGGGAGGATGATGATAACATTTTTTGGATATCTAGAGACAGAAAAAAGTCTACATAACTCCTTCACCTTTGGCATCGTGGCTACTTTACACCCTAAACTTTAAAACCGTCTTTCGAGCACATTAAAGTTTTCCAAACCATTTAATTAACCCTCTAGGGTGGTTTTGTTAGCCGGTTTTGCCCACGTGGCACTACAACCTGATGATGAAAGACATGTTGGCAGCAGGGCCCAGCTGTCAGTCACTTTGGCCCCAAAATACGGACGCTTGACATGGCGGCGGCCTGTCTCGCTCGTGACTGTTTCCGTGCGGACGCTTTGACCCGGCGGGCGGCGGCGGCCTCCTGGCTCGCGCGAGCGCGAGCGCGCGTGGCACAAGAGCCGCGGCGGCGCGAGACTTTGCTGTAGCTTCGCCAACAGCGGCCGGGTGAGGCTGTGCCGCGAGCAGAGCCGCGGCGGCGGCGGCGAGGTGCGGGCAACAGCGGGCCGGAGAAGGACGGGCAACTGGGCTCTAGGACTCTAGGACTCTAGGTCGGCGTCCGACGGGTGCCGCGAGCTGGCCGCGGGAGGGCCGTGCAGCGCCCACAGGAACCGGTGCCCGCTCCGCTCCAGCCCCGCGGCGACCTTGCGCGCCTTCGCGGCGTCGAACCAGCCCAGGCTTCCGAAGCAGAGGAACACCACCGACACCCGTGGCTGCACGTCGAGCCACGGACGCACGCCTCATCGTCGGACGCATCTTTCACACCTAGATTGAGCACTGGGCCGATCGGGTACAGCGGTGGCACGCACCGGCCTTCAGCGATGGCGGCGAGAAGCCCCGGCTCGAGCTGGGTCACCCTGTTGACCATGATGCCGTCGGCGTCCATGAAACGTCTGCCGCGGCCTCAACGTGGGGCTTGTAGAGCTCCAGGTAGCACGACTTGAACTCCTGCAAGTTGCCGGCGCAGTCCGCGGGGGGCTCCACGGCCGCGAGGTCACGCCAATGCCGGACGCCGCGACGCGCAGGACGTGCGCGCCCATCACGGATGCCGACTCTGATGCCGGACGTCCTGCGCTAGCTAGCTAACTGTACGAGCTCCGACTCCAATTGCGCGTTGTGCTCCGGTCCGAACTGAACACATGCTCTATATATTATGTAAATTGTTGCTCGTAGGCGGTAGCGAGCGAGCACAGAGCACAAGGGACACCGGACACCAAATATAGTCTAGTCTGGATCAAGGCCGGGGAAAAGGACTGGGCAGTCCCGAGCGCCGCCAGCGATGACGACGGCGCTCGGTCTGTGGCGGTGTGAGCAGGGAGGTGGAGGACGAGTTCGAGCGGGTCGTCGGGGCAGCACAGCCCGCCGCAGGGGAAGCAGGCGCCTGTCCCGTCGCAGTCCGGGAGGCCGTAAAGCGCGGCGGCGGTGGCGTGTGGTGCGGCCGTGAGCGCGGCCTCCACCTCCGCGTCCGTCGTCCACCAGTGTCGGGTTTCGACTGCGGCTCGGGCTCGCGGTGGGGCGCTCTGGCGCGGACAGGGGTTCCGGAGTTCGGAGACGGTGCGGCGAGACATCGTGAAGGAACGGTAGGCAGGCGCAACGCGAGACACGACATCTTGTCCCGCATCCAACCTTTTGGGGAGGAAGAGCCGCGGAGGAGGAAGAGCAAGAGCCGTGAAGACGAAGGCGAGCGTCGGTAGGTGAGGCGTCCTGTGGACGGTAACGAGCAGAGATAGGAGTGCGTGCGCACGGCCGACGATGGTGCTGGGAGTGTGCAGTCTGACAGGTGGGCCTAGACGCCATGTCATCAAAACCAGATTGCCGTATCAGCGAAACCGCCTCCAATACCAGCCAGGGGTTATTTGTCCGGTTTCATAAAGTTTAGGGTGCGCAATATCTAGTTTTATAGTTTATGGTTAGGTAGATTTTTTCCCTCTACAGACATTCTGGGCATCCAGCTTCTTCTGGAGGCTCGCTATATATGGGATTGGAGTATACTTTTCCAAATGGCACTAACACGGTGGGCCGGCACGGGCACGGCACTAAAAAGCACGGCCCAGGCCCGGGTCGGCACGGGCACGGCACTAAAAAGCACGGGCCATGCCTGGCACGTCCCGGCAGCAGTGCCGTGCCTGGGCTGCCACCACGGCCCGCTAGCACGGCCCAGGCACGGCACGGCTAACAGGCCGGCACGGCCTTGGCACGGATCCAGCAAAGGAGAGCCGTTGATCCCCTCCCCAGATCCTTCATGACCGTTGGATCCGCCAGATGGATGGGTCGACTATATAAGCCAGCGCCCCCACGCCGCCCCGTATCGACGAAACCCTAGCTCATTTGTTTCCAGCTCCCTCTCTCTTCTGTCTCTCGCTCTAACCTCTGCGAGCGGCTCTCTCCTCTCTTCGTCTCCCTCTCCGCCTCCGGTGGTGTCTCCTCTCTTCTTCTCGCCCTCCGGTGGCATCTAGAGCCACTACTGGCCGGCACGGGCACACAGCACGGCCTCGTCTTGATCTCGCCCCGTTGATGTAGCCTTGTTGTCCACCTCGTCGTCTCATTCGTCACCGTCGTCGACCTCGCCGGGCCCCCGGCAACTCTGGTGCTCCGGATGTCGGTAAGTTGAGCTTTGCTCCCCTCCAGATTTGGCTCTTCCTCTCTTTATCCCCTCCTGGATCTCGATCTGATGTGCTCCCCTACTGTAGGTCCCCTCTTGATTCGCATCCGTCGAGGAACCAGAGGGCCGGATCCCGCGTCGTCGACGTCGCCGGCGTTCCCGGTGCTCCGGCCGCCAAGGTACTGTAAACCCTAACCCTAACCCTAACTAGATCTGCTACTGATTCTTTGTTTATGTGTGAAGCCGTTGAGGAACCAGGCGCCGGCGAGTGACGATGGCCCCCTCCTCCGACGAGACCGTTGAGGTCAGTGCCAACGATGAGAGGCAGCCATTGCACTAAAGCTCCAATAAAATTTTATTTTGCTCTCTGGTCTGTTTCTGTGTTTGTGATCTTCTGAAGTTTCTGTTAAAGTTTGAACTTGTATCTCTGCTGTCAAAGTGTGATCTTCTAAAATTTGATATATTGTACAAGTTTCTGTTAAAATTCTGAAGTTTCTAAGGTGTTTGTCACTTTTAATGCCAGTGCCGGCACGAGCACTACGGGCTACCGTGCCCAGTGGCACGGCACGGCACGTCTAAGCCATGATAGTGTCGTGCCTGGGCCGCTGAGTCGGCACGGCGGCACTATCAGGCACGGCACGGCTAACATGCCGTGCCGCGTAGTGCCGTGCCTGGCTGTGCCCGTGCCAGTGCCGTGCCGGGCGGTCCGTTTGGCCATATATAGATTGGAGCAGAGCATTGTTTCGCCCGGGAGGTGGTTCCTTTGAGAATCTTATATTCTTGCACCTGGATGGCTGCCCCAGACTAGTACATGTGCTCCCTACACATCAAATCGAAGAGCATGTCGTAACTTGGAAACCATCGAGGTTGTGTGCTGTGGTGAACTAAGGGAGATTTTTTCATCTGATCCAGGAGTGCAGCAGCAAGAACATAGAGAATTCCCGAGGTTGAAGCGCATCTATCTGTATGAGCTACCCATGCTACAGCACATCTACGGGCACCATATGTTGGCGCCTAACCTCGAGAGACTGAAGATTAGGGGCTGCTGGAGCCTTAAGCGTTTGCCGGCCGTTCGACGACCCTCTCGTCACCGTCGTAGAGAAAGCATGCACAGATCTGAACGAACCATTTACAGCTATGAATTTAACGAAGAAGAGGCTCAGACGCTGCCGCAGTGAACTGTGAGAAGGACTGGTGGGATAGCCTTGAGTGGAGCGGGGAAGAGTTTGGCCACCACCCTTCCCGCTACACTCCGCGTACCACAAGAGGAGCCTGCTGAGAGCCTCCGTGCTCAGGTGACCCATTAAGTAGCTAGCCTCCTTACTGCTGTCTTTTCCTTCATTATTATTATTTGTTCGTTTGAGTTGCTGCATGCTGCCATGCTGCATTGACCCGGCCACTACTATAGCTTTATTTTATTTTTATATGGATCAAAAACTTTGTTAATTGCCTACAAAATTGATTTATTTGTGTGGTATACGTACATGATATCTTTCAGCACTGGATCATCACTGACGCATTAATTTATTCCCCTTCCTTCCTGTTCCTGTAGGTAGTAATCCTCTCAATGGACATCAGGGTAATGGATCTGTGCATGGTTCTGTCACACACAGGAGAGGAAGGGATGATTAATTATACTCCGTGTGTTGCTTCCTTCAGGTCTTATGGCTCTGAGCTCTGTGTGTTTGCTTGTTCTGTGGCCACTAGCGTGCTGTGTCGTCTTTTTTCTTCTTTTGCCTGATTTACTCATTTCGTGCGACATGGATGGATGCTACCTTGTGTGTGCTCAGCATCTTTGTTTTACTATATGCTGCCATGGCTTCTGTTTGGTTTGGTAAGCTTTTGTGAGGAATGTATACATACATATATAAATAAAAACAAGGAGATCACAGTCGTCATCAACTTCAGCGGCAGGCATGAGCATTGAGCAGAGAACAAGGCGTGGATGCATGTACTACACCTTGCTCTGATGAGATCCTCATTTACGCAGTCTCCCTGCTGGTGCTGTGTGCTCCCATGCATGTGTTGTGTGCTTTGTGTGTCAGTCTCTGCGTGAGATTTTTTTTTTTGAAACAGCGTGAGATTTAATTTGCCAGCTACGGCCGGATTGGCCGGCATATAATTATTTGTAATGACTTGAGATGACAGCTATGTACTATGTAAAAACAAGGATGAATATCGCTTTTATATATGGTTCCTGTCATTGGAGAACCTATCCATGGTTTGCTTGTATCAGTGATTAAATTAAATGTTACGGAAAAAAAAGATGCCCTTGATCAAACCGTATGTCTGCATTGAGGCACAGCTTTTGTCTCCAGATCCATGGGCGGATACAGAGGGTATTTCCCGTATTCCCAGGAATACCCAACTATTTTAGCACACTTCTATGTATATATGTGTATATACTTGTATATGTATATGTATAATGCCATATTTTATAGTATTTTCACTCATTGAAGCCTAAAACAGTAAAAAAACAGCCTCTCAAATTGGCTCATATTTTGTAGTATTTTCACTTATTGCAGTTAAAAACAACTGATTTTTTTTATTGACGTGGAAGTAGGAATACCCAAGTTTAGAATCCTGGCTCCGCCACTGTCCAGATCCATCGAGCTCTTTCTTGATGCCGATGATCATCTCGTTGAGTTCACTTATTTGGTTAGCTCGTACTCATAGAACATGCACGGATCAAATGTGGATATATACGATCTCAAAACTAGCTCCTCCTCGATCTCTTGGCGATGATGGGCTGATGACCCTCCGGTGCAAGTGCAACAATGGAATAAGCATGGGAAAGCCTCTTATACGCTGCGGCCGCATTTGGCAGAGATCTAGATGGTTTCAGTTCCTTCTTAGAAACATTTCTTTCGGTGAATTACAAAATATCGCTCTCTTGGATTGTTTGGCTAGCAGCAGGTGGCTGGATTCTGATCTTGAAGGGTGAAAAAAATCATTGTTTGAAGAACGGGTGAATGGCCCGACCGCGAAAAAAAAAACAAAAATCATTGTTTTACGTGGAGAAAATCATAAAACTAGATAAAAATGGTAAATTTATTTACGAGTGAAGAACAATTCAAAAGCGACCGATCGATCAATGTTAGTTGGTTATACTCGAAGAGGATCACTAGAAATATTTCTAGAGTAGAAGGTTGTTTTTACCTTTTAAAAAAACTATTTTTTTACAGGAGAAAAAAAACTTTCTTGGTAACAGATGTGCTGGGCATAAAGGTTTGATTGGGCCTTTCAGAGATTCATTTGGGCTTTCTATGGGCATTGCAACACAAAGGGAACGGAAGCAAAAAGAGAAGGAAGCATCAGCCCGCCAGCTCCGCCCGCCGTTGGATTGCACGCTGCGGCCGCGGGGCTGCGCGATTAGGGTTTGGCCGGGCCGCCCGCCGCCCCCTCCGCCTCTCGCTTCTCTCCTCTCCGTCGCACGCGGCAGTAGCGACCCCGCGTCACGGCGCCCATGGCGAAGCGCCCGCGCCACGCCGGCAACGGCGCCGGCCGCTCCCAGCTGTCGTCCTTAGAGTGGGAACTCCACCGCCGCATACTCAACGGCGGCCTAGCCCGCCGCGGCGCCTCCGCCGAGGACGTCGCCAACACCCTCCGCATCCACCACCCGAAGCTCGGCCGCCATAAGCACGGCCCCTTCGTCGCCTGCGTCCGCCGCGCTCTCGCCTCCATCCCCATCCCCTCCCCCTCCTCCCCTTCCTCCTCTGACTCCTCCGACGACGGCTCATCCGCCTCCCGCCGCCGCCGCCACGACGGCCACGCCACCACATCCTCCTCCACCTCCGTCTCCGACGCCGCCGCCCACCCGTCGCCACCAGCCCCCACCTTCGACCTCACCAACTCCATTATCCGCTCCAACTACGCCGCGCAGACGGCCAAGCGGAACCAGCAGCTGGAGATCGAGGTCACCGCAGCGAAGCCGCGCCGCCTCATCACGGCCGACGGCGGTGGCGGCGGCGACGCCAAGCCGGAGGCCGCCCTGGCTGCTGCTGAAGGGTTCGGCAGAGGGGACAAGGGGCCGAGGTTCGCCGACCTCGGCGGGATGGAGGCGGTGATCGAGGAGCTCATGATGGAGGTGGTCGTGCCTCTGTGCCATCCTGAGCTGCCGCACCGACTTGGCGTCAGGCCTGTCGCCGGGCTGCTGCTGCACGGACCGCCTGGTTGCGGAAAGACCACCCTTGCCCATGCCATTGCCAACGAGACTGGCTTGCCGTTCTATAAGATCTCCGCACCGGAAGTCGTATCTGGGGTGTCTGGTATGCTTTCTGATTCCTTGCATCAAAATAATGAGGGAGAAAGCTGGATGCTTTGCTCGTGTTGAGTATTTGGACAAATGAGTTTAAGCTGCTAGTCATGTTTGATTATGAATGTGTGTGCTGCCTGTGCCCTTTTTCTTGATTAGATGTCATCAGTGCAGGCTGTAAAATTAATGGTGCTGTTTACCTTGCAAGATGTGTATTTAGCATACTAAATGTAGCTGTCGCTGTGGGAGATTGGTGTTCCTAATATTTTGCACAATCTAGGAATTGATGAAATAGGATGAGCTCTGTTTAGGCATTGTTAATATCTGGACCAAGTTTTTCCTGAATATCAGTGTAGTGCTCAATAATGCAATAGTATGTTGTTACTAACAAGGCACTACCAAATTTTAAACCTGGTTAGCCATCATGAAATCAGAATCATACTAAATAACTGCTGAAAATTTTAGATGTGAGGATATATTTCCGAAAGAGCTGGTATTTATCCAGCTTTGCAGCCACCCTTATGGCTTAGCCGACAAATGGGAGGGTATATATATTCTCTTTTTGTGGCTATACACAAGGTTATTAAGGCGTCGTCTAGGCGTCTGGGCGGTTTTCAAACCGAGGCGTCGGGCTCGTCGCCACTTTGCCGTGTATGGCGTCGCCTCAGGCGCCAAGGTGTCGGCTGGACGCAGCACGCGCGGGAGAAGGCAGTGCACGCATGAAAGAGAGGGAATCACGCTGGGAGGGAATCGTGCGCACGGGAAAGGAGCGCGGGAGGGAATCACGCGGCGCACCTATACCTCTCCCGCAAGCGCCACATCAGGATTCCATGCGATTTGAGAGAGGGGGAGGGAAAGAGAGGAGAGAGGGGATAGAAGAGGGCAGCGGGAGAACCTGGAAGCCGCCGCCGCCGCCTGCCCGCCTGGATCTGCTGCCTGCCCGCTTCAATCTGCGCCCCGCCCCTCTGCTCTTCGATTCGTGACTACCCCAACGTCCGCCCATTATCCAACCTCAACACCTTCCTCTGCTTTGCCTCCCGGCCAGCGGTTCACGGCATAAGTACATCTTTTCTATTCCTCCCTCTCGTTCCTCTGTTCTGTGCTCCCCTTCGTTTCTCTGTTCTTTGCTGTGGTCTGCTCCTTCCTATGCTTGGATAATTAGATCGGAGCGTATATACTGGATTCGTTGCTAGCTTGCTGCTTTATTATGTCATTAGTCTAATCTGTTGCTATTGAGAGGAGAGATTTTAGATTTGCTATTTTGCTACTTTATATTGTGCACTAGTACTCTAGTAGCACTACCTATTATGGTATTACATGCTAAGAACTGGCGGTATTGTGAACTAGTACTCTAGTTTAATTTGCTTCTAAATTCTAGTGACATTGTATACTAAGTTGTTTGTATGACGTCACCTCGCCTCACGCCTTAAACGCCTAGGCGTCTGGAAGGGGGTAGCTCGCCACACCTCGCCTTACCGCCTTAATAACCTTGGCTATACACATTCATTCCTGCACAAGGATAAATTTAAATTCTGTCAGGATTCATGCGGAAGCCCACCTCATTACGCCTATGTTCTTGCAGGAGCTTCTGAGGAAAACATCAGGGGCTTATTTCAGAAGGCTTATCGGACTGCTCCCTCGATTGTATTTATTGATGAGATAGATGCAATTGCATCCAAGAGGGAGAATCTACAACGAGAAATGGAACGGCGTATAGTTACTCAATTAATGACATGCATGGACCAATTCCACCAAAATATTGGATCAGGCAGTGGCAACTTGGAAGCTGAATCATCTGAAAAGAAACCTGGTTATGTTATTGTCATTGGAGCCACAAATAGGCCTGATGCTGTGGACCAAGCCCTGCGAAGGCCAGGAAGGTTTGACCGAGAGATCTCTCTTGGTGTTCCAGATGAGAATGCACGAAAGCAAATATTGAAGATGCTTACTCAGCATCTTCGACTGGAAGGCGAATTTGACTTGTTCAAGATAGCTAGGGCGACACCAGGTTTTGTTGGTGCTGACTTGAAGGCATTAGTGGATAAAGCAGGGAATCTAGCAATGAAGAGAATAATTGATGAAAGAAGAGTTCAATATCGCCGTGAGCATGATGGGAATAGCAAGCATGACTGGTGGAGACAACCCTGGGATGAAAGTGAGGTGGAGGGCCTACATATTACTATGGATGACTTTGAGGTAAGCTTTGCACCTTTTCTATGAACAGCACATGTCCAATAAGTCTGTTAATTTCATCCAGTGTAAGCTAGATTTGGATTTGAAAGGCAAATATGCCTCTAACAGGACACCAGGAACTCACACAGGAAGCACACACGAGCACAAGTGTTTTTGGTGGCTGGAATGACTTAGCCTTTTCTGGTTTTCTCCTCTTCTAATATAGCCAACGTGAGCAACAAAACAGGCTGTGATAGCCTCCTAATAAATGCAGAAAATCACTCAACTAATCAGTCTATTACTTCCTATTACTCCATGCTGAAATTTAGCTAAAGTAAATGCTATGAACCTAGACACTAGCATGCACCTAGACACACAGGATTATTTCCAACAGGATTATGCCTTGATCCATTTTTCCCAAAAACCTTGTCTTCTTATTTTGTTAATTTTTAGGACATGTCTTTCCCCAGTAACCTTTGTATTTTTCACTTTTAATTTAGTGTCATTGCAACATGATCGATTTGTTTTGTTTTCGTGCCACCTCTGTATATCATGGGCATGCCTTTCCCTCTAGTTCTGTTCTGTTGTCAGATTTTTATCAGATCCATGGACTATTATTTTTAATAATCTTCTCTTCACTATCTGAAGGAAGCAACAAAAATGGTTCAACCATCTTTGAGAAGAGAAGGGTTTTCTTCTGTCCCTGATGTCACATGGGATGATGTTGGAGGTCTTGATTCATTAAGAAGAGAGTTTGACCGCTGCATTATTCGTTGTATCAAGCACCCTGAAGACTATGAGGTGAATACTGAATTGAATTTACTGCCCCAGAGAAGTTTATTTTACAATTCTTACTTCTGTATTTTGTCTAGTATTTCCATCTACTATTGTGATACTGTAGAAGTTGAGAGCACTTGATTATTTCTAAGTAAATACACATCCATACTGTTATTTTATTAATGACTGTTAACCTTTTGTATGTGATTTATACATTTGAGTATTTTTTTCATACCCTCTTTGTTTCATGCTTTTCAAGGTATTTGGAGTGAATATGCAAGCTGGCTTCCTGCTGTTTGGACCTCCTGGTTGCGGGAAAACACTAATAGCAAAAGCAGTGGCACATGAGGCAGGGGCTAATTTTATTCACATCAAGGTGGTTGATGTTTGGATTTTCATATTTTCACATCAGCTTTTCAAAGCTATACAAAGTAGTTCTAAGATTTTTCTTTTTCTGGTTCATTAGGGGCCTGAGCTATTGAACAAGTATGTTGGGGAGAGTGAATCGGAAGTTAGGAAAATATTCACTCGTGCAAGGACTAACTCCCCATGCATCCTATTTTTTGATGAGGTAAGAGATTGCATGCATCCTATTTTTTCGATTGCTTCAGACAAGTTTGGGATGTTTAATGCATTTATTTATACTTAGTAATCAAGCAACATGGTTTGGAGAGCTGTTTCTCTTGGTATGGTGTTCAAGTTCTTATTCCATATGATGTGGCAGGTTGATGCTTTGACAACAAAAAGAGGGAGAGAGGGAGGATGGGTTGTTGAACGTCTCTTAAATCAGGTTTGAGTATTGTACTAGTTTGTGCACCTGCCTCTTCATTCCTTTGCATTGCTTTTCTGTTCTGTGTTATTCATATTCTTCTGTTCACAGTTACTTATCGAACTTGATGGTGCTGATCAACGCCAAGGTGTCTATGTGATAGGAGCTACAAACAGGTAATTGTCAGCAGTGGGACGGGTCTACCATTCTACATGTTTATCCCTGAATATATTACTGATACCTGCAGCCCCTTTCTGGTGTAGGATTGATGTGATAGATGATGCTGTTTTACGGCCTGGTAGATTTGGAAAGAAACATTATGTACCTTTACCTGGTGCAGACGAGCGTGTTTCAATATTAAAAGCACATGCTCGTAGCAAGCCTGTCTCGACTGATGTTGATTTGGATGCACTTGCACGTCGTGCTGAATGCAACAATCTCACTGGTGCCGACCTAGCATCGCTGGTAATATTTGTGATATTTCATTGATTATATGTTGTCCAAAAGGAGCACTAGTGCTTCAGTTTGCACAATGAAGCATTTTCCTTTTGCTTTGCTTTCAGATGGGTAGCTGGTGAATTCAATCTAATCGTAACTGACAAGATATCTGTAACAAACTTATGTGCTTCTTTCATTAGATCAATGAAGCAGCCATGGCAGCATTGGAAGAGAGATTAGAATTCATTGAGAACGGGACATCCTCTCTGAGTTCGTCTTGTTTGATTGGGATCTCGCACTTTGAACGTGCTCTATCAAAGATCAAGCCATCAGTATCTGAACAGGTATGGGCAAACACCAGAATGACTTCCTGATGTCAGTGCTATTTCTTATCTGCTCGCCATTGTGCTACCATCTCACCTATTTCTCCCTTTGATCTTGTTCCCTTTTTCTGCAGCAAATCAAACATTATGAGGCCTTGTCAAAGAGATACTCGTCAAACTGATCCATCACCATCTCTCCATACCATAGTGTGTATACGAGGACCGTGTGAAAAATGTACAACCTGTTTGGTTTGGAGATTGGATCCGTTCCGCATGGGTTGGTCAGGCACCGGCTCGTCCTGACTTTTTTTGCGGAACGACCTCGTCCGAGACTCCAAGAGACTAACTGCTGTTGGTTCACGGAAACACCGCATGTGGAATGATGGACGCGTTGATGACGTGCCGCAAACCAAACGTCTCAGCTAGGCTCGGATTTTGGATCGGATGATTCCGGACAGCTTCATGACTTAGGCCCCGTTTGGCAGGGCTTCACTTCACTAGTGAAGCCATTTTTTTTTGCTTCAGCTCCACGAACAGCTCCACCGGTGGAGCTAAAGCGGTTTTGGTAAACCGTTTGACAAAATGGCTTTCCTGTGAGAGCATGTTTTTAGGGGCCTGGAGGAGGAGCCGGGAGAAGCCACTATTTTTGGCTCCTTCCCACCCCAAAGCTCTGTGAGAGCATGTTTTTAGGGGCTTCATCGGTGGAGCCGTTTTATTTTACCCCGTTTGGTAGAAAACGGCTCCAAACAGCTCCTGAAGCCACTGGAGAAGCCCTGCCAAACGGGGCCTTAAACCAAGCACGCTAGTATTGTCTGTACCATGTTTGCAAGGAGTGTGCACCGTCATCAGCTTACCCATTTCTGAAGCGCATAATCTCATGTGAGCTCTTGTGGGAGAATAGATTATAGATATAGAATTCTGTATTTTCTCGCAATCAGTTTTGTTTTCACTTATCTGTAACAGCCTGGCCTACAGGCAATTTTGTATGACCTCATCTCATCAAGATACATCATACATGAATCAGTTGTAATTTCTCAAGTATGCGTGAAAGTGAAATATAGCAAGAAGTTGTTTTTCGCCACTAGTATTTGTGTTCCTCAGCTACAGTTGTGTATGAGTTCCATTAGCCTCAGCAGCAGCTTCAGGCTTGGCGGTGTCCAGTTTGTCCAATGCTGCCCAGAGCTTGGGATCTTCGTAGTCCCTGATGACAAGCGTGGCGCCGACGGCGAGCAGCTTGTCCTCCCGGCTCTCCTCGGCGATGGCAACCACCGGCATCCCAGCAGCAACGCCGGCCTGCACGCCAGTGATGGAGTCCTCGAACACGACGGCGTGCTCCGGCGAGACACCGAGCAGCTCCAGCGACCTGAGGTACGGGTCCGGGAAGGGCTTAAATCGTTCGCACTCCTCGGCGGTGACGACGAGCTCGAAGAAGTCAGTGAGGCCGAGGATGGAGATCATGAGCTCGGCGTTGGCCCTGGGCGCGTTGGTGACGGCGGCGCGCTTGAGCCCGCGCTCGTCGGCCCAGCGGCAGAGCGCGGTGAGGCCGGCGATCTCCCTGAGGCCCTCGCCGGCGTACCTGGCGAAGAGCGCCTCTTTCTCGGCGAAGAAGGCGTCGAGCCGCGCCTGGTCCCAGTCCGGGAAGAGGAAGCGACCGATCTGCTCGTTGCTCCGGCCGGCCATGTGCGCCATGCCGAACTCCGGCGTGATGGGGACGCCGTTGTTGTAGCCCACCTTGAGGAGCATCTCCGAGGTGGCCCTGTGGTGGAACGGGTCCGAGATGGCCATGGTGCCGTCAATGTCGAAGAGCACGGCCTCCAGGGGAGCCACTCTGCCGATCCCACTGCTGCAACCACACACGCACAGAAGAGAAATAAACTTGGATGGCCATGGTTGCAGAGAACTTGGTTGGATTGAAATGAAATCTTGACAGTCTCTGTCCCTCCGGGGGGAATAGAACTGAATGAAATCATGCAGAAAATACTCTAGATGAAGATGATGTGGTTGTAGGCAGGATTACCTTTCCATGGCCAGTTGCTGCTGGATGCCAAACTGGGTTGCTTCTTTGGGTCTTGTGTTCATTTCTGATGCTGCCTGGACATTTTATAGGGAGAAGACTGAAGAGGGAGGATTGGTTTGGTTGGTGAGGATTCTTCCTTGTGCTGGTGGTTCAGTTGGCGCGGTTGGTGGTAGACTGGTAGTCCTCGTCTCATGTTCCACACTACTAAATATGACCACCGTTGTCTTCCTTTCGACCTGTTCCTGCCTTTCCAAACGGCGTTCAGATTCTTTGTTATTTTTTTTTTGGACTCGCTGACTCAAGTATATGAGCCCACAACAAAATGTTGCATAGCCCCAGAAAGGCGGAAACCACTTTCAACACGGTTTCCATAAATGAAAACAACGATGAATTTGATAACCAGCATGGCGCGTTTCAACACATTTTCCCGTTGGGAGGGAGTTTCCATCTCATCTTCCTTTCAGATCAAGGACTACTCAACAAAGACTGCTGAAGCAACAAGTTAATACACAGATGGTACGCAACAAGCGCAACCGCTTTGTCATTGTCACAGAGCGAGTCCCATACCCACATTCACCAAACAATCGTAACCTCTGGCAGAAGGAGAAGATTCCTGAGTTCTTATTTGATCTCAGTTTCATCAAGAAGAAGGAAATAACATACCAAACTAGAGTCTCAAAAATACCCTGATCTCTCCGCCGTTACTCGCAGTCACAGCTGCAGCATAACTAGGAACATAAATGTGTTACTAGCCCAACTTAATCGGCGATAAATCTAGTTAATCAATTGTTCATCATCATATCATATCATGCGCTGGCCTTCTTCAGCTTAGCTTCCTTTCTGTCGATCTCTTCAAGCGCTGGCCAGAGCTTAGGATCTTCGTAATCCTTGATGAGCAACGCGGCTCCTGCTTCAATTAAGGAGTTCTCTGGGTTCCTTGTCGCTAAACCAACGACAGGCATTCCTGCTGCGACGCCTGCCCGTATACCAGAAGGAGAATCCTACACCAACCAAAATCTCGTATCAGTGACTACTACTATGATACAATCAGACCACAAAGTTCCAGTTACAAAGCTGTGTTTGGTTTACCTCAAAGATGAAGGTGTGCTCTGCAGACACTTCAAGCTCCTTGAGGGCCTTGAGGTAAGGGTATGGTGCAGGCTTTGGCTGCTCACATTCGCCTCCGATGATAACAGCCTGGAAGAAGTCTGAGAGGCCCAGAAGGGAGATCATGAGCTCCGCGTTGATTCTTGGGGCGTTGGTTACTGCTGCGCGCTTGTACCCGTGGTCTTTGACCCACTGGACCACTTTCCCGAGGCCCTTTACAGGTACCAAGCGCTCTTTTGCCAAACTGAAACAAGGGAACAACTAGAACTTTTCAGTCCATCGTGTTATCGTAATCTATATGGTACACGAACGAGTTGCTGCTGTAATAATGGATTACACTCTGATTCTCTGAATCATTCAGTTATCATTTTTGCGAGGACATTCAGTTATCTTGATGAAACTGAGGAAATCACAAGTATGTACCTTCTGTATTTAGCTTCCTTGTCATCCAGGAATTTGAGCCCCTTCTCAAGGGGCCAATCCGGGAACAGATTCTGGGCAGCTTCGACGTCGCTCCTCCCAGCGATATTCTTGATGAAGAACTCGTCGTCTATCGGCACACCGTTGTTGTACCCGATCTGCGTGTGCCAGCCATTTGGTGAATCAAATCAAATCACATCACATCGCAGCTTGTTGGTTAAAGAAAGTAAGAAACATAGACGAAAGAAGTGTGTAGGAAATCCATCCATTCCACCGTACCTCGAGAAGCAGCTCTTGGAAAGCGAGATGGTGGAGGGGATCCGAGTCGCACAGCGTCCCGTCGATGTCGAACAGAACCGCCTGGACGGGAACCGTTGTCGCCAGGGAGCTGCAGATCATGCCCAGCATTTGAATCATCAGCTGATCAGGAACTTGGAACAAGTATGTGTGTGATAAATCTGACGCTGCAAGTTGCTAACTTGCATCGCTCGACGGTAGTCACTAGTCACGCAACTCGACGGTTTCAGAAGAAGAGCAGAAACAGCATGTAATTCAGTTCACACGAACGGCAATATTTTATATTGACCAACCACGCACAGACTTTGAACGAGTGGTTGGTAAATCTGAAACTGTAACGAACAAGCGTTAATTGGATGGCGTTGTGTTCACCGTTGACAAAGAAAAGAAAATGAATGAGCTTTTGATACCCAACACAGATCGCCGTTGTGTACTTTACAGAGTGTCAGAGTAATGACAACAAACAAGAGCAAATAGATTCGTCTTACAAATTAGCCACATCTTATACAATTTGTTTTATAATTAGCTCAGATTTAGTTCTCCTAATTGGCATCTAAACCTCCAAAGTGACAGCACTAAAGTTTAGTCACGTGATCCAAACACTCCAGCCTCTCGCCGCATGACGAAACAAAACACGCGGATCGATGGCGAGAAGAATCTAGCTAGCGATGCCGTTGTTGTTGGGAAAAAAGAAAAAGAAAAAAAAAGCAACAGCAAAGGAAATTAAAAGGAAGGGGAGGGAGCCCGACCTGACAGTGGGATTGCCATTGGGGGCGGGAGCCGCCATGGGCGATCGAAGCGGACGGGGGCCGACGGGGGCGAGAGAGACGAGCAGCCCAGAGAAGCCTCTCTGGATCGATGGAGGAGGCAGCCGCGCCGATGGCCGATGCGATGGGTTTCGCGAATCTGCCGGCGTCCGCGTGCGGGACTCCCGTGGCGCGAGCTTATACACAGACTGGCCTTTTTTCTCTCCGATCCAGGGAATTTTGGATCTCTCTTGGTGACCCCCTGTTTTTTGTGGTGTGGCCCGGCCCGGCCGCTTCGCCTCATTCTTTGGGCCCCACCCCACGCCCACGGTGACACTTGTCCATCGCAAATCAGCTGACACTTGTCCATCCTTCTGTTGCAAATCATCAGCTGAAACTTGTCGTTCCTTTTTCTTCGTGTTCTGTTTTGTTCTAAAATAGATCAACTTCGAGTTGTCATAAATTTATAGAAAAAAGCAACGATATTTATACATGAAATTAGTATCAATATGTTTTCGTAATCTACTTATTCTATGTCATAACTGTTGTTATTCTTCACTTTAAAAATAGTCAAGCTCAACATAGTTTGACTTAGCGTGATTCTAATAGTTAATTTATTTTAGGACGGAGTAAGTATATAATATAGGATCTGTTCAACGCTGATTGCTGCAACCGCAGAATCGGTACCTTTATCCTAAAATAAACATACATCTCGTTTCACGTGGAGTCATTTTTTTAAAAAAATTGATTATGATTATAATTTAAAAAAGGTATCGACATTAAATTTATTTTGAAAGCATACTCCATACCCAGGGCCTGATAGGTTCTTTAGTCTAGGGACTAGACACTAAAACATAGACTAAACTTTAGTCCCCAAACCTATTTGGTTCAAGGGACTAAAGACCATAAAGCTGCTGGACAATAACCAAAATATCCTTCTTAAAGCTGCAGGAGGGGTGGAGATCGACAGTCTACCTGTTCACTTGAACTTATCAGCCTAACTTATCAGTCATGGTATAGTGTTTTTCTCACAATAAAATAGCTTCAACCGACTTATCAGCCACAGAAACCATCAGTCAAGCAGGTTAAATTGAGGGGCATGGGCTGTCCAGTTGAGCCAGTAGTCCCAAAAACCCACCCCTAAAGGGATTCCAGGACTCTAACCCACTTTAGTCTCTCTTTTAGTCCCATTATTTGACAATTTAAAGATGAAATGGGACTAAAATGGGGGACTACTTATACATCATAGATATTAGTATATTTTTTATAAATTTAGTCAAAAATTAAAAAATTTAACTTCTCGAGAACCGAGATGTGCATTTATTTTGACGGAAAGAGTACCTCTAAAGTATAGTACTTTTTCTTATTGTAGTGACTTAAACGACAACAACAGCAAGCCAGCAACGGCTACCGATCAAGCTCATAAAATAAATATACTACAACACGAGTGTTTCTTCAGACAAACTAATAGGAATAGGAATAGTCAAAGCAAAATAAACTTCACATATATATTCTTTTTGGGTTGCGCCCTATCTCCCACTCTCCCAGGCACGGTGACACATGTCAATTCATCTACCACTCCTGCAGCAGTAGTCCTTTGCATTTTATTTTTTGTTCTTTTTCTCTTCAAAAAACATATTCACGGAACCACAACTTATTTCTATATAAGCGTCTTGGAAAGATTGCAAAAGTCAGTACACTCGTTGTCGATGCGCACGTCGTCGTATACCTCTAAAAAGAAGTAACACATATTAAATGATTTGAGAATAGTCTGTTGTTTTCGCACATTGTATTCACGCAAAGTACTGCTTTCTTCCCTTTCTTCTTCATATTCTTCAGCTTTCACATTTTGTCTTACCAAAAAAAAAGAAATGATATCCCTGCGTTCACCGTGCTTTTCTCCTCACAACAACAACAACATAGGAAAAAGGAAACAAAAATAAAAGAAAAAGCCCCAACCTCCAGCCTCAGCCGAATATGCCCTAGATGTACCTGTGATGAGATCCTGAAACGCTGTCTAAAACCAGCATCAGATTCCGTCGCACAAGATTAAAGAACTGGATATGCTGTAGCTAGGATATCGATTCTTTGCAACCCATATAGGCAGTAACTACTAAATCCATTTCAAATTATAATTTATTTGACTTTTTCGTCTTATTCAAAAATTTGTGCAAAATATCACTTCTTTTACTATGGCTTGCTTTATTAACAAAAGTTCTTCAAGAATGACTTAAATTTTGACTATGTTTGCATAATTTTTTTTGAATAAGATGAGTGGTCAAACTTGGGTTCAAAAAAGTCAAACGAATTATAATTTGGAACGGAGAGAGTATATAATAAATTTGTTAAGAGCCAAACCAAGTTTATATATCACCAACATACGGGATGCCAGCTTCTAAAGTATAAACATGGTCATAAAAAAAATTTAAATCCACCGCAGTTTATAGGAACGTCAAATCCATCCACATATTTATATAAATCCATCACAATTCAAGAACAAATCCACCTACATCTTCTAATTTTCCACCCCTTTTGCAACATCATCCCATCTTCCTTGTGCAGCACAAACATCGTTGAGGTTATTCAAATCTCTGAGCACCTTACAACAACCAAGGAGATCCTTCATACAAACATTGTGCTCAATGTGTCACATGTGTTGTACCCAATTCAACCACCAATGTGTCACATGTGTTGTGCAGATGTGTTTCGGCCCGATATAGGACGTTGGATCTTTTGCGACGTGTTTGAAAGTGCATCTAGCCCTTTAGTTGGTTTTGGATGATTGAATGACAATGTGATTAAAGGTCTAACCCGTCTGCTAAGTGTGCACAGGTAATAGGTTATCTCACAGGTACTTAATGAAAGCCAAAATGATGTGTTGTTGTATAAACAATCTAGTTCAAGCACAAGACAACAATGCAAATGGAATTCATATAAAGCCTTATTTATTGTGGGATTTTCATGTACTATGTGAAAGCAAGCTTTGTAAGAATTAATTAATGAGACATGAGGGATTGCATATGGAATGGTCTCATATTTGAAGCTTGCTAAATTAAAATGAAAAAGATAACAATACAAATGAATGGATGATTTAACACAAGATGTGACTTGATGGCTTGAGTGGTGAAGATAGCAAGGAAAGGCTTCGAGGTACTGAGCAAGGGTGAAAGGCAAGCGATGGCTTGGCGGCCGAAGAACCTAGCTGTAACACCCCGGTGTTACGATCTCGTTTAGCACGGCGATTTAGGCCTAAGAAAAATTACCGAAACGAGTTTCTCGAATGTTAAAAATTTTAAATATTGCGCTTAGGGTTAAAATACCATTTTTAGCAAACTATATTGAGCAAAGAAATTAAATAGCGCTTAAATATTTTTGTCTTTATGGGTTAGTGCGACGTATGAACTTTGGCGTGAAGTAATTATTGGTGGAAGTTAATCGTGTTAAAACTTAAAATAAAATAAATATAAACCAGCTTTTCGCGTCAGCATCTGAGATTATATTTAAAAGCGTTGTTGTCCTTGCGCGCACCGTGTTGTGTTCGGGCGTTGAGTACTTGTGTGCGTCTCCTTGCTCTGAATAAATCCGTCATCCAAAAAAATAACATCGCGCCAGCGTGGCAGAGTGAAGCCAAGTCGGTCAGATCCCGCCTCCCCGCTTGCTTTCGCTCTCTCGGACTCTGCTTGCCTTTTACGTCGATACTTCACGCTCATCTTTTTCTTGGCGATCTGGTTCGAATTTTTCTTTGGAGCACATGGTTCTTTCCCCTGTCTTCGTCGTGTCTTTTTTCGTGTTCTCTTGTGGCCGATTCTATTGCCTTGTGCTTCCACGCTTCGCCTCATACATGTACACCGCCCTCCCTTGTCCATCAAAATTATGATCTTGTCGAGATGTCGCCTCCGCTTCCTGCTCCTCCCGGTCTCAAGAGGTCCAACGGACAGCTAGCGATCGAGAGAAGATAAAATACGTGGTAGGGAATCTCCAACCAGGAAAGCACGTAAGCAAAGCGAACCAAAAAGAAGCATCCACGCAAGTAGAGAGCTGGATCGGAGGAGAGAGAAGCGGCAGGACAGGGCCTCCCTCTGTCTGTCTTGGCTTGTCTTAGACTGACTCCAACGGAGCGAACCCAAATACGAGACGCATTCGTTCTTATAGGTCACGCACAGAGAAAAGCTAGCGCACCCAAAACTTCGCGTTTCCAACAACGGACGCAAAAGCTCCGGCGCCGTTCCCGGTGCCCTGGGCCGGAGCCGCCGACGACGCCAGACCGGAGCCCGTCCAGACGCAGCCGAGGGCCAACCACCACGACGCCGCCAGATCCAACTGGAGCACCACCGAATTCAGCGAAGAGATGGCCTAGGCGTACCACGATCCTGCGACCTCCGGCGACCAGCGCGAGTCCAAAGCGGAAAATATCTGCAGGGAGGCGAGCTCGGCAGCCACCACCAGATCCAGCCACCGGCGAACGGATCCAGCTGCCGAGCACGTGGATCCGTCCACATCCACCTCGGCCTGCACCACGGACGACGAGGAGGAGGACGCGGTGGAGCCGAAGGAGCCGTCGTCGTCGCACCACCGGACCGGATCCGGCCACCACGTTGCGTCATGGCCGCCGCCGCGCCACCGAGGAGCGCAGACCACAGATCCGGCCAGAGGGGCGGTGGATCCAGACCCCAAGGCCAAGGATCTGGCCGCGGCCACAATGGAACCGTGGTGGATCCAGACGCAACAGCAGAGCATGTGGGAGATGAAGAAGAAAGCGAAGCAAGCGCGAGAGGACAAGGGGGCGGAGGGCGGACGGACGCGAGGGACCGCGGGAGGCGCCGCCGCCGATTCCGCCGCCGCGTCGGGACGGAGCGAGCGACGATGAGGATGGGGAATGGTGCGTTCTTTTTTTTTCTTTATTTGGCCGATTTGCGTCGTCTCTGTCTGGAGACCTTTATTTGCGTCTCGGATCAGCTGGAAGGCAAAATGCGTCTTCGGTTTGGGTCATCCGTTGGAACGTGTTTTTACTACCCAAAAACACTGTGCGTGACCTATTTTGCATCTGGGTCTCATCGTTGGAGTCAGTCTTAGTTGCATTTTTCCTTCTACGGACAAGTAGCTCAGAGCCTTTATAGCAGAGCACGCAAGCAACGCAGCCGTAGCTCTTCCTTTTCCCCGCCTCTCGCGCAAGTACCAGTGCCTCCCTGCTCCTCCTCGCTCCTCCACGCTGCCGTGGTTGTTTCCTCACGCGCGCCCTTGACGACAACCGCAGCGTCCGAGCAGCAGCCTGCTGCGTGGTCGATCTTGCCGCACCGCACCGTTTCCGTCCGCGCCGAGCCTCGGTGCCTCGGCTGGTTGTCTCTGCGTCGGTGCCGGCCTCTCCGTCGCCCACAGCGCCACGCCGAGCTCCGCCGGCCACACCCCCTTCTTTCCCAGCGCTTAGCGCACGAAGCTTGCCCTCCAGAGCCACTATTGCCGGTGCTCCCGCGATCCTTTGCCCGGCCGAGCCGCCGCCGACCGTGCACAGGAGTACCGCCCGCCATGAAGCCGTCTTGGACCGCAGCCGCAATGCCTCGTTGGTTCGCTTTCGCATCCGCTTTGGCATTGCGCCCGCGACCGTGGTCCCGCGAGAGCGCTGCTCGTCCCTCTCCTTCCCCTTCCGCCTCGGCCCGCCCATTGTGGCGGCGCCCGTGCCAGCCGCCACCCAAGCACGCAACCAACCGCACCAGATCTTGCTACGCGGCGCCCGCGTCGTCGCGCTGCGCGCGACCCCCCTCCACAGGTGTGCGTCGTCTTTGCGTGTGTCGCGGCGATCCGCTGCGTCCGCCACTAAGCCATTTCACCTCCTCGCCGTCACACAAACGAAAGCACGCTGGGTTTAGTTTCGCCCGGCCGGTGGCTCTGCTCCGTCGCGCTTTGTTCTTGGGAAGAAGATGAGGTGGCGAGGGTATAAATCCAAGACGCACTTTTTACGGGGTTCCTTTTGCAAAATACATGACTCATTGAACAAAGACTATTGACCTAGGATTGATTAGAGAAAAGTGTAGGGGTCGTTTAAGTAAATAGGCTGCCACCACGTCATGTTGGGCCTTGTTTGCTCGGCTAGGCCGGCTTCGCTGCCAGCCTACTGGGCCGCCCGTGGCTGCGTGACTTGCGCTGGCTTAGGGCGCTCGTGCCCGTCATGGGTCGACTGGTCTCTGCTGCCTCTGGGCAGCAGCGCCCTCGTTAACTTGGCTGGCCCACACAGGTGGGAAGGCCGCGCATGCCCACAATGGGCAGCGCCGCTCTCTCATTGGCCGTCGTCGTCTGTCCAGCTTTGGGCGGGCGGTGGCCATTGCTCTTTGGGCCGACCAGAGGTCTCAGGCTTGTACCGCCGGTCTCCTCTGGGCCGTTGGTGTCTGCTGGTCCTTTGATTTTCTAAAACAAGTAGCTAATTTAGTTCAGAATAAAATTGTAAAACCAATATACATTTGTGTAGTTGTCCAAAAATTATGAAACCAGTTTTATCGAGTTTCTAAAATTAGGACCTACCTATTGGTATATTTTATTCACATAGTTCGATAATATTTTTGGGAGCTATATAATTAATCTAAGATACTTAATATTGAAAAATATAAACTTGTAGGAACTTTCGTGATAAATTGGTAATAGTATTGTACCTGAAATCTTTACAGTAAGCTCCTAGTAATATTAGCTGCTCGCTGTAATTTTTGTACCTCCAGAATAATTAGTTGCTAGATATATAATGTTCTATTGCGAATAAAGAAACACCTTGGTTTATATAACTAAATTAATCGTTGGGAAATAACACCTTATCCGACAATGTGTATATGTAGCTTAAGTACGACCATCGTTAGAACTAGCTCGTTAACTCAAGCGGCGTACGTCGTACTTTACGAGTCACGGTTACGTTGCCTAATTACATTTTTGCACTGCATCGCATGCGTGTCATATAGGTACGGTGATGGATCAGCGGACCGATCGAAGGATGATTGGGAATCCGAAGGTGGTGTAAGGGTATTCTCTCCAGGAGCTGATGCAATGGGCTTTCTATCCAGTTGAGGGTGGATGAGCTGAAGATGCAAATACTAACTTTTGGTTATATTTTTCCCAAGCAAGCCCCGGTGCATAACCCCTACTTTTCTGCAGTTTAAATTATATTTGTGCATTAAGTTTTAAGGAGTTGAATGAAACCCACTTGCATATATATCTTTATCCTATGAGTCTTACTAGTATGACAGGATCGTGTAGATTGCTATGCTACAGGACTCCGGTAGAAGTCGAGTGATTGCCTGTCACTCGCGAGATATAGGAAATATGTTACTATATGATTATCACCTGGAATATATAAAATGGTGGAAAGGAAAATGGTGACCGGGCAGGGATATGGTTTGGGTATTGGTGAGTGTAAGGAGTCGTGTCGCCGTGGACACGGGGCATAGCTTGGTTACACTGTTTTTCCCTGTCTGGTCGGTTAAGGACCGATCGTTGCATATGACTCTGGGCAGGTCACAGACTTATTATCCTGAGCACATACTTGTGTATGGGCGCTTGGAAGACTTGTTGCTCTCTTGTCGCGGATCCGGCTCTTTCCGGACCGACTGTCAGGGTTTGTTTTTGGTGGAGGAGGTCCTTGCACCGCACTGAGTCCGGGACTCAGGGGCGGGGGCTTAGAGTCCCAGTTTGGATGGGGACCTGGACACCCGGGATAGGAGAGTGGTGGGTTGGTCCTGCTTGTGCCTGGGGTACAAGCGGGGCGTGTGTTTTCGGGGTACCCAGCTGGGGGCATTGATTCGCGAATCGCCGGGCTATCCGGTACGGCTTGTCTATGGTTTAGCATCGTAGTAAGAACTGAAAGATGAAAGATGGAAGATGGACAAAGGAAGTTTGATTGCTTACCACCTGCTTGAAAGTAGTACAGGTGCTTACATAGAATGGTTAGTTAATGAACCAATGCGGCTATTAATAAAAATAAAAAATAAGGACGCACGCTTAGTAATGCTTCCGCAAATGCAACCCACAAGCCAGATAGCCTTGCATATCCTTGGAGTCTTTTCTTTTCTCCTGTCAGGTAAGTCTTGCTGAGTACAATTGAGTGCTCAGGGTTTTATTCCCCCTGTTGCAGGTGACGGGTGGATGCTAGAGCTGACACTTGTGTGCGGATTCCTCCTGGTGGGCTCAGCGAGGATTTCCTTTACGCTGCGATCATAGTTATTATTTATCACTCTCATCAAATGCTTTTATAAATGAAAGTTTATAACCTGTTGTCATAGTTCATATATCAACACTTCATCATGTCATGAATAGATATTCATTTCCGCTGTAATACTGATCACATGGTTATATTCCGCTGTTCAATTAAATTGTTATAACTCTGATATTATGATTTCATTCTGCTGTTATAATAATAAATATTATACTCTGATGTTGTATTAAAAGTGATGTAAGAATTGGTTAAGAATGATGTAAGCTTTATTCTCTCATTTGTGATCCTGATGGCAAAAATGTGGATCTTCGGGTTCTCCCCTGGGGTGTGCCCGACGGAACCGAGTAATTTAGTGTTCTCCCTCGAGTGCTTAGTGTCTAATGAAAAACAAGCACTCCTGTGAGGCATTCGATTAGGCGGTTCTGCCACAGGTGGTATCAGAGCATAAATGAGGAAATAAAGCTTCGAAAACCTTTTCTAAACTAAAATTTGACAACCCATTGTTGCAAAAAGTTAGGACGTTTATATGCGAAGTTATATAAGTAGCCCTATTATTATGGTTATGTATCCAGGATAGATGGCACTCTGCTAACTTAGGTAGGCTTAATCAAGTTTTCTGCAGGTACACTGACTCGAGCATAGTCCAATAGTATCGCCTAGTTACAGGGAGAGAACGATGTGCCATAAATCTGAGAACGGTTGCCCTATATGTTGGCAACAGTGGAAGGACGTATAGGACGTGCATTCATGCATATCCTATTTATGCATTTTAGTGTCGTATTGCTGGTAAATATGTCATCCATAGGTGTCACGCGTGTCGTATTGTGCACGAATGACTCGTTCCTGTTCTGGAGTTAGGTCTGCACTGTGGCTTCGTGTTTCACGTTCACCAGTGGTTCACGCTGGTCGTGACCCACGTCTCCCCATACCCCTTTCTGCGCTCTTGTCGGACCCTTGCCCTGCAGTCGTACTAGTCAGTAATGACATTGCACGTCGCTCGTCTCGAACTCGTGGAATTTGGTCGATCCACCATAGTGATCTCGCACAGGAACCCTGGTGAACTACGCCAAGACCACCAAACGCTTCGCCTTTATAAGTAGAGCCTGACTTAGCCATTGGTACCACCACTCGGCGCACTTTAGCTCGCTTTGCTTTTCCTTTCAGCCAGCTTTTCGCTCAGCCTTCCTTGCAACCACCGCTAAAGATGGCAGGAGCCTGGGTTAGTACCTACTGCATGAACGTTGAGGGTTTTCCCAGAATCCTGCATGCCACCCTGCAAAAGCTCGGAGTCAATGATCGCCCCGAGTATGAGGGCCGTGAGTATGAGGAGCATGGCACTGAGCGATGTGAGGTTACCGTCTACATCGGGAAGAGTGAGGAGTTCCCCGACCTCACTGAAGCCTGGAGTGTGACCGCAACCGGGTTTCGCTTCGTCGACACCTACCAGGTTGTGGCCCGCAAAGCCTTACGGTACCTCTGCCAGATCTATGAGGAGCCCATTGCTTGTACTCCCATGCGGTTCTTTCCTCCTTTGGAGAAGAATCGACGGGCATGGAGGGCCTGCATGGAGGCTTTGCAAGGACAAGATGTGCAAGAGGACAGTCCCACCATGGTGCACTTGACCACGTACCTACTCGCTCTGGATGAGCAGTACGACCGTCAAGCCTTGGAGCTGAGGGCGTGCCTCTGACGCGCCGAGGAATCTGAGATCTTCAACCGGATGCTCCAGGTGCAGCTCGCCGAAGCGCATGCCAGTGCTGCAGCTGCTGAGAGTCGGGAGACTGCCATGTCGGAAGCCCTGAAGGAGGCTGAAGATCGGCATGTCCATCAGCTACGGGTGGCCTATCTTGTCACCAGGGCCGAGCGGAGGGCGTTGGCTGCTGAAAGGCAGGATACCCCTATCTTGGAAGGGATCCCTATACACCCACCAGCAAGAGGTAGAACAAGTGTGGCAGCACCGCCCGCACCTCCACCCTCAGAAGTGTCAGAAGAAGAACCCTTGGTTCCTCTCACTCAGCCGTTGCCCGCGAGGATGTAGACTAGTTGCCTTGGGACGTTGTGCCCGTAGTAGTAGTGTTTTTTTCGTTGCTGTCCCCGGTATTGTACTCTTGCCGTTGTTGTCGTCCGTAGTGGTTGAGATCGTCCGACCATAGGTGAATGCTAGGCCGTGAATGTGAGCCTGAATGCCTGTATGTTGTACCCGTATAAGACCGTTATGCATTTTATTTATTTCGCTGCATTATTGCGTTCATCTACCTTAAGTTCGTTAGGTGTGCTTAAGAGTTTCATGGGTGATATCAAGTGGGTTACAAGAAAAGTTGCCATTCAGATGCCAGCAGACCAACCATGATTGGATGTTATTGGACATTGTATCGACTAATTGTGGATGTCCCAGCAGAACACTTGAATCTTTTTAAAACAAATCCATCGTTGGATTTGAATTCCTTGTCCCTTGTTGTGGAGGGAAACCTTTGTTGTTGATTTTTTCCCTTGCGATACCCCCTTACTCTGTGGTCTATGACCCCACTGCCTTCATGGCGTGTAAGTTGGTAATAGTTGCCTGGTTAAAAGCTTATGGTGCCGCTTGACGGCCGAGGGCTCCCATGGAAACATTTTACCACATCTTGACGCCGCTTGGCACTTATTTGGTATCGAGGTTGTTGACCAAGTACCTTTACCAAGTTACACCGCCGTACCGTTTTGTTTTAAATTTTTCTCCTTGGAAATGTTCAGGTGTTCAAACGGGAAATCCACAACAGGGTGATGCAGAAGTGTTCTCTCAAGGTACACAAGAGATGGTTTGGAGAAAGAAAATATGACATGATCTGGGTTTACAGAAAAGAAGGATGCGGTCAAGGAAGGTTAGCAGTGGATAGTCGGGAGTAGTTGCAAAAGTCAGAGTGGACGTCTTGTCCTAAGCCCTGTGTTTAGTTGACCGTGCTTCGCATGCTGGGTCATTTCGCTGCGTGCCCTACGAACATTGTCTGTATCGGGTCCTTAGCTCCCCGTTTTCGTGTGGCCGCGGCATCGTGCAGTGCTTGCAGTCTTTGTGCACTGTGTGTTTCTCCTTTTCCCTAGCATCCGGTCGGCTCTCGACTCTCACGCCTCGTCCTTCGTACCGGACCCCCTCCCTCTCCATTTTTTTCTTCCTTTTGTGGGCACGACCGCCCGCACGCCTGCCTCGTCGAGCGGACCCTCTCTCATCTCCTTTATTCCCCCTTTGCCCGCTCGTGCAGGAAGCGCACCACGGCTGTGCTTATCCCCACAGCATGAACCGTTTGTGCATCTCCTCCATACCCTCTCCACTTCCTGTGTGTTGTGCCCCACCTCTGTTCGCCCCTATAAAATACCCTTGGTCCTTGCTCTTCTTCTTTATCCCTATTCCTCTCGCTTTCATAACAGAGCTACGAAGTTCGTCTGTCTAAGGTGATGGTGTGATCCGAGAAGAAGAAATGGATCCAGTTCATCGAAGAAGTTCAAGATCTCTTGGTTAGTTTGGTCTTAGGGTTCGTGATGTTTTACTTCTCAGTCGACTATTTCTGGATCTGTTGGTGCTACGCCATGTTTTGGATAATCATTATCTTGTTGTTTCTCCATTGTCCTCGTCTATCTCGACTTCTGGATTAGATCGTGGTTGTACCAAGTTGCTCTTAACCATGTATCCCTAGCTCCCCGTGTGGTTTAGTATTCGAAGACGTGTAATCTTTCGTGTAGTCCCTGATCTACGGAGTGTAATCGCGTTTCCCCTTTTCTGGTTCTAGTTTCGAATCTCGGGACGATATTCTTTTTAAGGGGGGTTGGTTGTAACACCCCGGTGTTACGATCTCGTTTAGCACGACGATTTAGGCCTAAGAAAAATTACCGAAACGAGTTTCTCGAATGTTAAAAATTTTAAATATTGCGCTTAGGGTTAAAATACCATTTTTAGCAAACTATATTGAGCAAAGTAATTAAATAGCGCTTAAATATTTTTGTCTCTATGGGTTAGTGCGACGTATGAACTTTGGCGTGAAATAATTATTGGTGGAAGTTAATCGTGTTAAAACTTAAAATAAAATAAATATAAACCAGCTTTTCGCGTCAGCATCTGAGATTATATTTAAAAGCGTTGTTGTCCTTGCTGCACTGTGTTGTGTTCTGGACGTTGAGTACTGTGGTGCGTCTCCCTTGCTCTGAATAAATCCGTCATCCAAAAAATTAATGTCGCGCCGTGGCAGAGTGAAGCCAAGTCAGTCAGTCCTGCCTCCCCGCTTGCTCGCTCTCTCGGACTCTGCTTGCCTTTTACGTCAGTACTCCCTGCTCATCTTTTTCTTGAGAAGCTGGCGATCTGGTTCGAATTTTTCTTTGGAGCACATGGTTCTTTCCCCCTGTCTTCGTCGTGTCTTTTCGTGTTCTGTGTGCGCGCAGTCGCGCAGCTGAAGCCCACGCTACGCCCTGTAGCCACTGCCTCCCTTGTCCATCAAAATTATGATCTTGTCGAGATGTCGCCGTCCGCTCCCTGCTCCTCCCAGTCTTAGCAGGTCCAACGGACAGCTAGCGATCAGAGAAGATAAAATACGTGGTAGGGAATCTCCAACCAGGAAAGCACGCAAGCAAAGCACTCCCTCGAGTAATTTAGTGTTCTCCCTCGAGTGCTTAGTGTCTAATGAAAGACAAGCACTCCTGTGAGGCATTAGATTCGGCGGTTCTGCCACACTAGCTAGGGTGAAGAAGGAAGTACTTGCATTTAGTTGATGTACTAATCAAGCTATGATGGTCATGTTGATGTGGAGGATCAAATCACTATTGGAGTGTTTGATGGAAGTGACTTGATACATTTGGGATTATTCATATTTGATGAATGGAATCAAGTCACGTGCTCAAGATGGCTATGCTCAAGTGAAAAGATAAATATCAACATGTTAGCACCCTTACTTGATGAAGATTGAAAGAGACGGCATCAATTCAAAAGATATCAACTCAAGTGGTATAAATTTGTTTTTCCTTTGATCTTGAGTTTAATAGGTATGCCGTACTATTAAAAGGGATGCATCATGTTGATTAAGTGCTCATGCCAACCCATGTGAGTTTTGAGTGTTTGAGAGACAAAAGAGCTAACTGATTTTTGCTGGTCTGGCATTACCGGACGTGTCCGGTATTTGCCCACAAATGGTAGAGTTGTTGTTCTCGGGTTGGTTCGTCGGAGTTCCGACGTGAGTCAAAAGTTTCGACGATCGGGAGTTCCGGCAATGGTCGGGAGTTCCGACGTCTCGCGCTTAACTGACTTGGAGAGTTCACTATCCTGATCATACCGGACGTGTCCGGTATTCGGCCAGAGGCCAACGGCTGGTTTTCAAATGCCTTGAGGGTCGGGAGTACTGACGTGAGTCGGGAGTTTCGGCATGCGTCGGGAGTTCCGACACCTCACATACTTTAACTCAGTTACCATAGTTTTCAAATGTGCTGAGGGTCGAGAGTTTCGACGTGAGTCGGGAGTTTCGACGGTCGGAAGTTTCGGCATTCATCGGGAGTTTCGACGCCTCACAACGTCACTGTAACTCAGTTACTGTTGACGCAGTGTACATCATACCGGACGTGTCCGGTATGTATGGCAACGGCTATAAAACGACTAGTTTTTCCAAGGGGGCTATAAATACCCCCAAGCCTCCACCTTTGGAGGCTGCTGATTCTACTAATACACATACACATTTTTGAGCCTTGCCAACTCTCTCAAACCCTCTCTTAGTGAGTGTGTGATCCAGCTCGTAAAATCCATTTGTGGGTTAAGAGAGAATTTGAAAAAGAGAGCAAACCACCACTTGAGCATTTGTGCATATTGTCTATTTTGTGATTTGCATTTGTTACTCTTAGACTCTTTGGTCCTAGACGGCTATGCGTCGCCAGAGAGCACCCGAGAGATTATGGTGTGCCTCGGAAAGTTTGTAACGGTCGATTCCGCCGCTTCGGAATCAACTAGTGGAAGGAGGAAAAGGAGTTGGAAAAGACTCCGGCTAGAGTGATCTTCGTGGTACCCTTTAGGGCTGACCTTCACTGGGTCGCCCGTAGCCCCCTCAACGGAGAGTAGGACTCGAACGAGTCCGAACTTCGGTAAAACAAATATCGTGTCTCAATTTGCATTTCATTCGATATTTGTGTTGCTCTAGCTCTTGTGCAGGTTCTCTGTGTATATTGTCATCTCCAGTAGATACCTGCAGTTTGGTTTGAAGATAGAAATCGAAAGGAGCAAGTTTGGGGCTGCTCTGCAGAAACTGTGTATACCAGACATGTCCGGTATAGATACCGGACACGTCCGGTATTTCCTGTCTGTGCTGAATATATTTGTTCTCTGTTCTAACTTTGTGTTGCAGGGTTGTAGCTTCTAGATATATTCTTTATACCTTGTATACTCTGTGTCTAACTTGTGAGGGGCGGTATTACTCTTTATTTGGAGTTTCCATTTTGGAAACTCCATTTACTAATCGTTTTCGTATCTAAAGGTGTTAATTTTCAGAAACGCCTATTCACCCCCTCTAGGCGGCATCCAAGGTCCTTTCAGTGTTCAAGGTTTACAGCTGGTCAATGGATTTAGTGTTCTATGGAGCTCTGTTCATCTAGAGTATCGACAAAAGCCATTAAGAAAGAAGACGACAGGAGGAACCTAGATAAAATGTTATATCTTTTCTTTTATTTTAGGTTTTTTAATGAGTAATTTGAGGATATACTATGCCACATTTTAATATAATTCTTCCTTTCATTTGCAAAACCAAAAAAATCTAGCCTTCACATATGCCTTTTGTTGCTTTTTCTTCGAAAAATTGCTTGTTGCTTACACAATAGCACAATAACTGTATGAACATATAAGTTTCTTCATGCATCCCTTCTTCCTACCTCATGAGTTACACCTTTCAGAATCACACATACAACATTATTGATACAACTACCTCTGGTCGCCCTATACCTTTTATATATTATACTCTCCCTTGTGCTCACGGTGTTTGTTCATATGGTCATCAGCCTCACATATGCCACTTCTTGTGCATTCAATAATGTTGTGGGTTGCCAAATGAGTTGAGATTTTAGAGGAAACTGAAACAAGTTGAACACTAAGCCTCATTTATCAAATACAAAAATATCTAGCATGCATACTTAGGCTCTGATGTATATGACAGTTTACTAGCTTAGTTATAATAACAAATCATGTCTAGCTAGCTGCCAACTTGCAAAAGCATGCTAGTGGTATATGTAATTGTACTAAGTACCGAACAACTTCAATGATTGCCTACATTTTAATTTATTATCTTGCAAAACCTTGCGAGTGGTATTCGAATACGATTATATCTTTAGTGGGTAGAGACCAACTTAAGGTTCTTGATACTGATAATATTGTTAAGATAAGGGTGGATCATTTTTTCCCTCACGGTATTTGGATTGTACTATCGACATCTTGTTGGATTCCAGTAAATATTTTTTTTATATAAAATTTGCAATATGTTCTGGAGATTTATTTTAAGACCTATAATATTGGATTTGATTAATTAATTGACTTTTTTTCTATAACTTTAAGTGGGTTTCTTGACAATATTTTAAATGTACATGAACTTTGAATTTATCATAACGAAATCATTTAAAAAGTATTCATACATTATTATTTCGTATTATAGGATCATAGTATCAGGGTACTTTGAAATTTCATGTACAATCGAATGAGAACTTTCACATAGGATCGGTATACGATGAAAGTTAATATACTACATCCATCTCCAAAAGAATGTAATTCTAGAATAGTATCATGTTTTAGTATATCATCAAGTTTGACCAATTATAGCTAAAAAAATATAGATATTTATAGTATCAAATAAATACTATTAAATTAATTCTGAACTTTATTTTTATAATAAACTAATTTGAAGCAAAAATGTGAGTAATATTTACTAAGACTCCGGTCAAACGTGAAACACTTCCTGTTATGCAACCCATAGTTATATCTTTACATGATATGATTGGTATTGTTTTGGTTTGAAAGGATCGTACTATTGTCAAATTTAGGATACGGATGGGTATCCTGACAACCTTGGTGTTGGTGCGCTACAAGGAGTAGAGAAGAGCAAGGTGCGGTCACAGGCTTAGGTCCTATACGTTTCGTCGAAATGCCAGGCTAAAAAATACTGTTCGCTAATTTATTGTGAGAGAAAAATACTATATCATAGTTGATAAATATGACGGTAAGTTGAAGCGAACAGGGCTCGCAGAGCCCGCCCAGCCATGCAATGCAAAAGACTGCACGCCATGGCCATCACACTGGGCATTCGTGCCTTGCTCAGTTTGCTTTTAGGTGCCTGCTCTCTGATTCACTCCAAGACAACGACTTTAAAGCCCGGGAACTTGCCTGGTAAAAAGTGATGCCCGGAAGTTGCCTGAAAAGTTGATGGTTTTTGCCTGGCGAGGCAATTCTGAAGAAAAGTTGTTTGGTTAGAGGCATGTGCCCGAGAATGTTAATAAGAGGATATATTCATAATATCAGTGTGTTAACTAATGTTTGTGATATATAATTAGCATATAGCTTTTGCAGTTTTACTAAAAAATATATTTGTATAAATATTTTAATTAGTTAAATAAATATAGAATTATTTATAAATCTAAAAACATTATTTTAATTAGATTTATTTTAGATTATTAAGCTAATAAAATAGAAATAAATATGTATTCATATTAAATTAATCCATAATGGTACACATTTGCCTTAATAAAATAGCTAATGTACTTTTGCCTTAATTATAAGTAGTTAATGCACGGTAGTTAAATAGCTAACGCAATCAAATCAATCATTGGAGTAGTACTGATCCAGGCAAAGAAGCAGTAGGAGCCTGGCGACCGTTTTTCTACGCCTAGAGTCTGGCCGAAGATGCCTGGGACAGGCAACCCATCGGGTCTGCAACCAAACAAGGTGCAGTCAACTTCTAGGCAAGTTACATGCGAGGCATTTTTCTCCAAAGGTTCAATACAAACATGCCCTAAGCTCTTGGATGTCCCGAGCCCAGCCTTGCAAAGTTGCACCTGAGCGCACGCGGGCTGGCGCGCCTCAAGGCCCAAGGTCCAAGGCTGCTGAGCTTTCGCCGGTTGCTGCTGCTGCTCGGTCAACAATCCTCAGAGGCATCCATGTAAAAGCCCATCCTATCGAAACAAAAGCCCAGCACGGAAACTGGCGCGGACGTCGCTTCTTTCTTCTCCCCCAATCCAACTCCAACTCCAGTGAATTAAAAAAAAGGAAACAAAAAGGGTAGTACACCGCAAGCGGAAGCCTCGCCTCGTCTCGTCTCCGGAGCGCACGTCAGATCAGGTGCGCCGCGCGCCCTCACCTAAGCTACGACGAGCATCCATCCATCCACCAGGTACCGCCGCTGCCCTCCTCTTTCCCTTCCTGCTGCGCGCGCGCGCCGAACCCTCAAGCGATTTGTATTTGGATCTCACCCGCTTACGATTCGCCGTGACCTTGATGCGTGGCGTTGCCTTTGCGGGTGCAGGAACGATGACGGGCTCCATGGATCTTCCGGCCAAGGGCGGGTTCAGCTTCGACCTGTGCCGCCGGAACAATATGCTGGAGAAGGACGGGCTCAAGCTCCCGGGATTCAGGAAGACCGGGACAACCATCGTCGGCCTCGTCTTTCAGGTGCGGCACCCTACTCTCGTTGTGTTGCCTTCTGGTATATTCCTGCAATTGGTGTGGCTTCTGAGTTACCCGTGTGCCCGAATTTGGTCGCCATGAGCCTCCTCGTGCGGAGTTGGATCGTTTATGTTAATTAGGCCTCGGAACATATTTTTAGAGCGCTGCGCTGCTCAATTGAACTTTTGTGTGTGTGTGTGTGTGTGGCAGGTGGGGTGGAAATCTGTCTGATATCAATCCCATGCTTAACTTCCTGTTACACGTGCTGATAATACAAATTGGGAAAATGTTCCGTGCAAACCACCTTCCAAGGGGATGAGAACCCACATTCTTTCGTTATGTTGGTTTGGTTTCCATTGTAGGAGTATTATTTTAGGGGAAAAGTTATGCATACAACTTTTTTTCATCCTGATGATGCAGACATGCTCTGCAAATGATTCTCTGGCAACTTTTTTTTTGATTGAATAAATACCTTTTGGTATTTGACAATTGCTGTGTCTGCAAATTTTTAGGCATGAGCATCTCAACTAATCATTGGAAAAATCTTTCTGATGTCAATCGCATGCTTAAAATTCATGTCGCACATGACCACATTGCTGTATGTGCTGAACTGCTGATGATACAAACTAGGAAAATGTTCAGCGCAAACCATCCTCCTAGTGATGAAAGCCCCCATTCTTTTGTTATGTTGGTTTCCATTGTATTAGCTTAGGGGAACACGTATGCATACAAATTTCTTCATCCTAACGAAAAATACTCCATAAATGATTCTCTGACAAATCCTAATTCAACCCTGATTTGCATCAAATTGTGACTGAACAAATCTGATGGATAGTAATTTCGTCTTAACAACTTTATATCAATTTTTAGTATATACACCAGTGCTAATAGATGAAAGACCTTGCAACATTGTGTTTGGATGGGCATTGTTTCATTTGCCCATATTCATTGAGGTCAATGTTGGACTAAGCCATGTTTCTATATCTAGGATGGGGTTGTTCTTGGGGCAGATACAAGGGCAACTGAGGGCCCTATAGTTGCTGATAAGAACTGCGAAGATACACTTTATGGCGCCCAATATATATTGCTGTGGAGCAGGAACTGCTGCTGACACGGAGGCTGTTACAGGTAGATGACTAAAAGAATGAGATCTTGCTGCCTTTTCACACTCTCATTTCTTCCGTTGAATTCCTTATCGACATTTGATTCATTTACTTCAGATATGGTAAGCTCCCAGCTACAGCTTCACCGATATGCAACCGGCCGCGAATCAAGAGTCGTAACTTCTCTTACACTACTGAAGTCACACCTCTTCAAGTGAGCTCCTCTCACAGGCACATTTACAACTTTCTGCCATTGTGCCAACACCTGACCTGCTTATGCCATTATGTTAGGTATCAAGGCCATGTCAGTGCTGCCCTTGTTCTTGGTGGAGTGGATTGTACTGGACCACATCTACACACTGTTAGTAACTGAGCATACCTGTTTTTTACTTGTTGTATGTAAAGTTTGATGCAGGGTAGTTACATTAACTTTGGAATGTGCAGGTTTATCCACACGGGTCCACTGATACCCTTCCTTTTGCAACGATGGGTTCTGGTTCTCTTGCTGCAATGTCAGTGTTTGAATCAAAATACAAAGAAGGGCTTACTGTAAGTGAACCAGTGCAATAGTTTCTGCATTTAACTATGTTGGTAATGGAGTACTGTCTTCTGTGGTGACTGAAGCTGCATTTGATGGTGTTTGGTTTGATGGCAAAAGTTTAATATTAAATTCCTTTTATCTTCTAGAGGAGGAGGGATACAACTGGTGTCTGACGCGATCTGCGCTGGTATCTTCAATGACCTTGGCAGTGGCAGCAACGTTGATGTCTGTGTGATAATGAAGGTATGCATTTTCAGTTTTTATAGAGTTCCAGCCTTACAGAGCCAAGCCCTGGTCCGAATCCATTGCAAAAGACCAAATTAACATGTGTTTACAAGGTTTTAGAGCATAACATCCTCATCTCGTGAGGGACATAGATCAATCTCAACCTCAAGATGCATTTTCTGTTTTATTGAGTGAAATTGACAGAACACTGCAAGTGTTGAATAAAAATCGAAACAAAATGTACTATTTACATATTAGAGAATGAAGTTTCAAACTATATCCGTAGCATTATATTTGTCAACTTTGATATGATATATATTTGCCCTTACATATGGTTTGATTTACACTTGAGATCACTAATTTCCAATAATGCTCATTTGAGCTAACTGTGTAACACTGCATCCTGCATGCTGCTCTTTGTCAGAGATGCCTTTTGAGCAAATCGAAGAACATGAATATATTATTAGTAACCCTTCAGAGTGCTTTGCTAACCAACACTTATTGACATTACCAGGGGAAGACAGAATACTTGAGAAACCACCAGTTGCCGAATCCCAGAACTTATGCTAGTTCAAAGGGATACAGCTTCACCAAGGGGCAGACTGGTGAGTTCCTTGCTAATGAATTGTTATATATAGGATATGGCATATTGAACGGTATAAAGTAAATGCATGATTCTGTTGTTTGCAGAGGTACTGTACACAAAGATCACACCTCTGAAGCAGAAGGTTGAGGTCGCCGTGGGCGGTGAAGCTATGGAGGAGTAGTGATGTATGCTTTCATTCGGACAAGGGAATTCTGAATTTGTGTTATTTTGCTTAGTGGAGCAGCTAGAACAAGAAAAAAATTTGGAGATCATGTTTCGCCAAAGGATTGAGTTATGTTATTATAGTGTTCACCAATATATACGTACTACTTGTTTAACGTATAAATCTCAAATCTGGAAGACAGTTTATCTTCTCAAAACAGTTGTAGGCTAGTGTCGCAAAAAAATGCTGAGGGCAGCTAGACATCGTATAGAGAGGAATAAAGGCCGAATGACCCAACTGTCCACGGCTCACGGATGGTCCGGCCAACGTGGCAACAACACTGGATAAGACGAGTAAAGGCCCAATAATGATCCAGCAGCTGCTAGTGTTTGTGCTAGAGGAGCCGAGCGTCTTGCCGGCCCGTCGGGGATGGCAAGCGTCCGGCAGTCGGCATATGAGAACGAATGAGGACTTGAGGTCTTTTACTTGCTAATAACTTCAATCTCAATACTTATTAAGAGACATACTACGCAGGTAAAATCAATCATACACACACACACACACACACACACACACACACACACACACACACACACACACACACACACACCAGTTTTCGCACAATGGTTATACTACTTTAGGAGAAACTATCATCGTTCTAGTAACTTATAGCAGTACATGCAACTTCACATGCAGTTGTGCCTTGTGATTCATTCCAAATGAGATTTCAAACTATATGTCTGCACAGCATTACATTTATTTTTATAACTGGCACATGGTTTGATTTTACACCTGGGGTCGTGACATGACCATTCATTGCCAAGTCTTGTTTTTGTTGATCTGAGTTGATGTTTATATCAAAATTCAGCCGTGTACAATTTATGCTATGCTAGATTGCCTATGTGGGGCGGCCGCCCAGGTACTGGCCTGCCGCACAAGTATGCAGCCTGTTTGGTTTGCAGAATGACCCTATCTTCCGGAAACAAAGATATTTAGTATGATCGCAATCGCAAGGAAAGGAATAAGCATTGGATCTGACATTTGCAAAGGCAGCCTTCTGGAATTTGTTCCTGGACACATGGAGAAGGCTGAAGGTATGATCGCAATCGCAAGGAAAGGAATAAGCATTGGATCTGACATTTGCAAAGGTAGCCTTCTGGAATTTGTTCCTGGACACATGGAGAAGGCTGAAGGCCCCGCTCTCGCTCGGCGGTACGCGTCAGTGGTCGTTCACGCAATATTCTATCTTCTCTGCATCCGAAATGCCTTTGCTGGATTTCTTTGCGTAACTATATACACCGTTGGCCCTAATAGATCTCACATTCGGATTGGAAAAAAATCCAGAGGGCAGCTTGGTCATAGATCGCTTGTTGGAATTGAAATGCAAAGGATTTGGTTTATCTTACAAGAAGGTCTAGCAGCCGGCTGCTCTCATCCTCACCTGCTCTGGCATATTCTAAGATGCTGAGCATATTTTTAATACATAGCTTGGAAGCCCAGAAAAGGTAAAGTGCAGAAAAGTAAGGTAAAGTGCAGGGCACTGGGTTTATCTATCATTCTCCCCTAAGCCTTGTGCCGAGCACTGGAAGTGATATGCTGTAGCCCAATCCTTTCCCTCATCTCTTGGAACTTGGACTTTCCCAGTGTCTTGGTGAGGATATCAGCCATCTGATCAGTGGTGGCAATGTGGCTGGCCTTGATGCTTCCATCCTTCAAGCAATCCCTGATGAAGTGGTACTTGATGCGAATGTGTTTACTTCTTTCATGGAAGACAGGATTCTTAGCCAGAGCTAGAGCAGACTTGCTGTCCACCTTCAGCTCAACCACATCCAAATTCTTGCCAAGGAGCTCTGCTAGCATCCTTGACAGCCATAGTGCCTGAGTTACTGCAGTGGTGGTGGCGATGTACTCTGCTTCACAGCTTGAGAGGGCCACCACCTTCTTCTTGAGGGACTGTCAGCTGACCAAGCAATTGTCGAGGAAGAACATGGTCCCGGTCGTGATCTTGCTGGTGTCCACATCGCCGGCGAGGTCGCTGTCGTAGTAGCCGATGAAGCGCGCCGTGTCGGGGCCCTGCTGTAGTGGAGACCGTAGTCGAGGGTGCCCGCCATATAGCGAAGAATGTGCTTGACGGCCTGCAGATGCTCCATCGTGGGCCGCTCTATGAACCGCCTCACATACCCGACGGCGAACGCAAGGTCAGGCCGGGTATGGACCAGGTAGCGCAAACTCCCGATCAGCTGCCGGTAGTAAGTTGGATCGACCTCCTCCGCCGTTCCTCCATCGGGGTGTAGGCTGGATTATAGCCCGTCATGCCGCCGAGCTCGAGAATGCGCTTGGCGTAGCGGGTCTGGCGAAGGGCGATGCCGCTGGCGTCCTGGCGCACTTCGACGCCGAGGTAGAAGCAGAGGAGGCTGATGTCGCTCATGTCGAACGCCTTCTTCATCTGCGCCTTGAATGCCTCCACCTTCTGTCCTTCAGTGCCGGTGATGATGAGGTCGTCGACGTAGGTGCCAACCAGTAGGACATTGTGTTCGATGCCCCGCCGGTACATCGCCGCCTCACGCGTGCTCTGCTCGAAGCCCATCTTCTTGAGCGTGGCATTGAGCTTCGTGTTCCAGGCACGCAGGGGCCTGCCACAAGCCGTAGAGGGCCTTGCGCATGTGGTACACCTTATCTTCTTCTCCGACGACAGCAAAGCCCGGTGACTGGCGCACGTACACCTCCTCCTTAAGGTCGCTGTTGAGGAAAGCGGACTTGACATCCATGTGGTGGACCTGCCACCCCTCCTGAGCCGCCAGCGCGAGGAGGACACGAACTGACTCCATGCGCGCCACATGGGCGAAGGCATTGTCGTAGTCAATCCCCTCTTGCTGGACTAAGCCGCGCGCCACTAGCTGCGCCTTGTGCTTGATCACCACGCCCTGCTCATCCTTCTTGAGCTTGAACACCCATTTGAGGGTGATGGGGCGGTGGCCATTGGGCAGTGGCACCAACTCCCAAGTGCAGTTCTGCTCGACGGACTTGAGCTCCTGCTCCATCGTAGCTCGCCACGCTGGATCACCATGTGCCTCAGCAGAAGTGGTTGGCTCACCGGCGTGCGTCAGATGAAGCTGGGCGAAGAGCCGCTCTACCTCCTCTAAAGCAGACTGGTCGCCGAGGATGTTCGCCATCGTGCGATACCATAGAGGCTCATCGTCGTAGTAGGCGTCTAGACGGTCTTCATCATCCTCCAGTGGCATCGCGTATTCGATCTCCGGCTGCCCTACGTGCGCTGATGTCACAGCGGGCGAAGCAGAAGGTGCCGCAGCTAGGGACGGAGGTGGTGAGGTTGGCTAGCTTGACGACCAGCTTCCGGCCGCCGCCGATGAGCTTTCGATCTCCCCCGAATTTGGTGAAGGCCAGCGCGGCGGAGCTGTTGATGTGGTCGGCGAAGCTAGTAAAGTGGTTGACGAAGCTGGTGAAGTGGTCGGCATTGGTCCTCTAGCCCACTCGTACTCGATGGTGAAGTCGCGAAGAGCTGCTGCCGATCCATCGTCAGCCGCCTTGTCCCATGCCCAGCCACGGTCTTCGTCGAACACAACATCACGCGCTTCTCGCACGTGCCGCGTCACCGGGTTGAGTACGCGATAGGCCTTAGCCCCTTCAGCATAGCCGATGAAGACTCTAGGTGAGCTACAATCGTCGAGCTTGCCGATGTGGTTGAGCTCCTTGACGAATGCTAGGCAGTCGAAGACCCGCAGGTAGCTGACTGCTGGTTTGCGCCCATGCCAGTCCTCATATGGCATCTTGCCATCAAGCGCCTTGGTCGGCGAGCGGTTGAGCAGATGCATGGTAGTCATCACCACCTCCCCCCAATAGATAGCCAACATCCCTCTCTGCTTGAGGAGGGTGCGGGCGGTAGCCACCACCGTCTGGTTGCGGTGCTCGACGACGCCGTTCTACTGTGGGGTGTACGGTGTAGAGTAGTGGCGTTGGATCCCTTCGTTGGTGCAGTACGTAGCGAACTCAGCCGTCGTGAACTCGTCGCCATTGTCCGTGCCCAGCACCCGAAGCTTGTGGCCACACTCCTCCACAGCAGCTTGTTGGCGCTTGATGGCTTCCGCAGCTGCCGCCTTGGTGCCGAGCAGGACCACCCACATGTAGCAGGACACATTGTCGACAAGGAGGAGGAAGTAGCGCCATCCTCTAGGTGTAGCCGGTGTCACGGGGCCACAGAGGTAGCCGTGTACAAGCTCCAGCTTCTCCTTGGCGTAGAAGCTCCCCTAGCGGGGGAAGGGGAGCCACCGCCACCGCTTGGTGAGGATGCAGGTGTCGCAGAACTGCTCCACATGCTCAACTCGTGGCATGCCCCGCACCATCTCCTTGTTGCCGAGCTGCTTCAGGGCCTCGAAGTTGAGGTGCCCAAAATGCTCGTGCCAACGCCAAGCGTCGTCATCACGGCGGGCTACAAGGCACACGGGCTGTGCCACCTACACATGGAGAACATAAAGGTGATTGGCGCCTCTGTTCACCTTAGCAAGATGTCGGCGACAGCGATCCTATATGCGCAGTATCCCATGCTCGATCTCCATGCGTGAGCCATTCTCATCCAGCTGTCCCAAGCTGATGATGGAGTTCCTCAGCGTGGGGATGTAGTAGACACTAGTGAGCAACTGGTGCTCGCCAGTCTTGGCTATGAAGACGACCGAGCCGACCCCCTTGATCTCGATGGCGGAGGCATCGCCGAACTTGATGGAGCCTTTCACGCCGGAGTCCAGGTCGAAGAAGAACTCACGACAACCAGTCATGTGGTGGGTGGCGCCGGTGTTGAGATACTAGCCGTCGATCTTGTCGTCGCCGGTACCTATGCCGAGGAAGGCGTGGGCACGCGACTCATCGAGGTGGAGCAGGGTGGAACCGATCGATGTGGGAAGGGGAAAGCTTGAACCTTTCTCCTCCTCCCCTGTTTCTTGTCGTAGTTCAACACTCCCGTGCACCAAGAACAGAGCGTGGTCCCCCTCCTCTACTTGCGCGACGTGAGCTTGCCCACCGCAACGTGGAGGAAGGCGACAGTCCTTGGCCTAATGGCCGGTCTTGCTGTAGTTGAGGCAGGTATCATCCTAGGTCGCCTTGCGCTCGAGGTCCTTTCTCCTCCTTCTTGCCGCCGCGTGGTCATCGACGACGCTCCCTAGGCGGACCAGAGCCGGAAGCCTCATCCTTCTTCTTCTCGAAGGCCCGCCACTGCTCGACAGTGTAGAGCAGCTTGCCTCCGACAGTGCTCGACTCGGTGTGGGGCACCTCCTCGCGATCTTGCACCGCCTTGATCCTCTCGGTGACCTCTTTGATGGAGAGCGCCTCGAAATCGAGAAGCGTCTCGATCGATAGCACGATCTGAGAGTACTTCATGGGGATGCAGCGCTTGAGCTTCTCCATCGCGCGAGCGTCGGTGATGTCGGTGTCGCCGTTGCGCGCCATCTGCTCCATCAGGCTAGAAAGGCGAAGTCCTCCACTTGCTCACCGGGGTTAAAGGCGAGGCCTTCCCACTCCGGTGCAGCCGCTGCAGCGTCGCTCGGTGGATCTGGTGGTCGTCAAGGCGCGCAGTGGCCATGGAGCCCAAGCCTCCTTTGTCATCACCTTGTTGGCGAGGGAGGCGCCAATCTCTGGCGACACGGCGGCGCACAACGCCTCCAGCGCCCACCGATCGTTGTGGAACTCGACATCACCAAACTCGACCGCGTCCCAAAGCTATCGAGCTTGCATCTTGACCTTTATCAACAAGCTCCACTCGTTGTAGTTGGTCCTCGTGAGCATCGGCCTTGGCGTCCCCGCTCTAGAGTCGCGGTAGACCGTCTGCACCACCGGCGAGCAGCTACGGCGCCCACGACGCCGCTCCGGTGAGGGCGAGACCGGTAGGTGCCTCGCGGAGCTCTGCGATCCTCCAGTAGGTGGGCGCTCCATCTCCGCCCGTAGCACGGTAGCGGTGACGGCCGCGACTTCAGCCGCAGCCGCTGCACGCGTGGCCGCCGCGACTGCCTGCGCTGCCGCCGCCTCTGTGGCAGCAAGGCGCGCGACGCAGTTGTCGGTTGGAGCTCCCTGCACCGCGCCTCCAGGGTTGATCACCTCTGCAGCGGCTGCGGCGTGCCTAGCCCTCTGGCTGCTAGTGGACATGGTGCTCTCCAACGCCCGAACGAACCCTAGACCGCTCTGATACCAATTGTTGGCCCTAATGAATCTCAGATTCAGATTAGGGAAAGCCCAGAGAGCAGCTTGGCCATAGACCACTTGTTGGAATTGAAATGCAAATGATTTGACTTATCTTACAAGAAGGTCTGCCACTGCTTTTATAAAGCAGTCGGCTGCTCTCATCCTCACCTGCTCTAACATATTCTAAGATGTTGAGCATATTCCTAATACATGACTTAGAAGCCAAGAAAAGATAAAGTGCAGAAAAGTAAGATACAAGTGTAGGGCACTGGGCTTATCTATCTTACACCATAAAAAAGGGCAAGTTGCCGGCCCGTCGTGTACATGAGACCAACCATACACACTGATAACATGACACAGCACAAGTGAAAGGCATGCATCAACCGGTCGGCTGATGGAGTGATGGGTCGATGAGATAGATTTTATTTTCTCCGAGTACACGACGCAGACGTTCACGGACCCGGGAAGCAGATCGGATGACGCCGGTGACATGCAGAGGTTGAAAAAAGGAGACACGTACAAGATACAACTTGCTTATTTTGTTTGGAAAGAGAGAAAAAAAAAGAATCTATTGATCATGTGTTTTTTAGATGTATAGTAGCTACCAACATCTGGGAGGTGGTATCTACAGCGCTGGACACTAGTATGGGTGCAGATCTTGAGTCTGTGGCTAGATTCTGGATTAATAACAAAACTAACCATGCTGTTAATGTGTGCTTATCTGCAATTCCGTGGAGCTTATGGAAACTGCGTAATAATGTATGTTTTCACTGCAACTATTGGAAAAACAAATCAAAACAAAACGCATTGCTAACTTGTTAGAGAATGAGCTTTCAAAAACTATCTTTGAAGCATATATTTATTGGCTTTGATTTGATATATATGTAATATGATATACTGGCACGTGGTTTTGTTTCCACTGGGGGTTGCAAACACACGGTGGATTTGTGCCCATGTGTGATGAGTGATGAGTGAATGTCAATAAATGATCAAGCTTTGGTTTATCGTGGAGACCGAGGTGTTTGGATCCTTCAGCTAAAGTTTAGCTCGGGTTACATCGAATGTTTGGATATCAAATAGGAGGACTAAACATGAGCTAATTATAAAACTAATTGCATAAGCCGTGGCTAATTCGCGAGACGAATCTATTAAGCCTAATTAATCCATAATTAGTACATGTTTACTGCAGCATCACATTGGCAAATCATGGACTAATTAATTAGGCTCAATGGATTCATCTCTCAAATTAGCCACGACCTATGCAATTAGTTTTGTAATTAGCCTATATTTAATACTCCTTATTAGGCTCTAAACATTTGATGTGACAGGAGCTTAAATTTAATGGTGGGGATCCAAACACCCACTAACCATTGTGTGAGTTGGTGTTGTGCAACATGTCTCTTGTCTTGTGATGTGCATGTGTTGAGTGTTGAGATGGTTGACGGCAATGGAGAAGGTCAAGTGAGTTCATGCCGATGGACTGAGAGCGATGAAGGACGGACGTGGAGGCTTGGACCGAGGGCTGGAGGACGGACCATGGATGGCTGGCATTTGGTGACCTCAACAAGCAAGTGTACATGTGGAGATGACGTAGACAATGTTGACCAAGTCTAAACAGCGGTTGACCAAGTCAAGTGGGTCTGCGAGGACTTGGTGACCGGGCAGTCGAGGACGAGCAGTGACACGCGTTGAGATTATGGAGGAGGCGTAGCGGATACGCAACTCCAGCTGGGTTTGGCGGTTTTAGCCTCAAAACTGCGGGCGACAGGTTTGCCATGTTTGGGGCATCCCGGGGGAGGATCTCCGAGCGGCACTTGGCATCATCGGAGAGCTTGTGTCAGGGCGAAGCTTTCTCGTGAAGGGTTCATGGTTGTCCGATGCAAGGAACTCAACTTGGACCATTTCGCCCCTAGGGTTAAGTGGTTCAGGAAAATATCTAAGGGTAGTCTTGAAGATGTGTAATGGCCCTAAGAGTAGTGATTTAAGACAGCCATCACTCTTATCTAGCAGGTTATTAGTACAAGCTAGCCAAGTTTTCACTGTCTCTGGCTCTCTACGATTGTTAGTAGAGAGGGGTAACTACCTCTGGCTCTAGTTTCTAGATCTATAAGAGGGAGGATGAATGGTGGAGGCTAGACCACGTTTATCAATCAAGTTGACCTCTGGTTTTGTGAATCAATCTCTCCCTTATGTGATCTTATCTCTGGTTTTCTAATTTTGGTGGTCACTTTGAGCCTTTCTTGTGATTTCTTCGATCTGAGGTTGTCTACGTGTTTGGGCTTGATCTATATGTGCTATGACCCCTTAGGAATGTCTCTAGCCACTGGATTTGGTAGATTCCTTACGAGCACAAAGATTAGAGTTTTAGAGGAAAATTGAGAAAACCCCAAGTTGAAAGATGGATTTTAAGATCTGCTTTGAATTCGAGGTTTTTGGGTGTTGATCTTTTGGGGAAACCTTGACAACACCCCTAGAAACATCCCTAAAAATTATGTGGTTGATTGGACTTTATTTGGATTGAGTTTGTCTTTTGGAGAGGGAGTTTTGGGCTCCAGCATGGTCTGTAGAACAAGCCAGGCCGGTTTCCCATGCTGGTTCAAACTGGCTAGGCCAGTTTTTCAGACCGGTTCTTCTGCATGAACCGGCTAGGCTGGTTTTGATGAGAGGTTTCGCCCTTGTGTCGTATTTTCGCCTCTCTTGCTGCGTTCTTTGCTGTGGTCACTTTTGGTCTTTTTCGCTGTGTTCTTTGAGTTCTATGGAAGTTATCTGGTTACTAGTTGGCCTGTGTAGCTTTAGTTTGGAGTTTTGGGGCTTGTGAGCGCTTTGGGATTGAATCATGATATAGGCCAATTTCTCGGTGAGAAATTTGATTTGGCTCCCATTGACCCCCCCCCCCCCTCTGGTCGCTTGCTCAATCCTTCAATTGGTATTAGAGTGGGTTAAGGATCAATCCACCTTAACTAGTTCTTGATTCAGGAAGGCAATAATGGAGCGTGACAATGGTAAGGCTCCGTTTTTTGACGGGACAAACTACCCATATTGGAAGATTCACATGTCCGCCTGTTTGCAAAGTATCAATTCTCAAGTTTGGGATATTTCCTTGGATCAAGAATACGTCGTCTTAGGTGCTCGTATTGGTTAGGAGTTGATTGACCAACATGAGGCCAACAACAAGGCTAGAAATGCTTTGTTCGCTTTTCTTTTGCTTCTTGAGTTTGAGCATGTTTCTAGTCTCAAGATGGCTCATGAGATCTGGTGCACTCTTGAGAGATATCATTAGGGCTCATCTCATGTCAAGACCAGACTTTTTGAGACTCACTGTAAAGAGTACGAGAACTTTTTGTGGTTGCCTAGAGAGACCATTGATTCAATGTTTAGTCGCTTTTGAACAGGATGTGGGCTAACAAGCCTCAGCTACCTTATGACGATCATGAGAGGGCCTTGAAACACTTACATTCCCTAGATCGGAAAGTGTGGGAAGTGAAAGTTGCGGCAATCACCGAGTCCCCCAACTACGAGACTCTCACAGTTGACGAGCTGTTCAACAAGCTCAAGTCCACAGAGATTGACCGCCAGTCCAGAGCCAAAATAGAGAACTAACCCATCTGCGCCAACCATGGCTCTTGTGCCTGGTCCCGGTGGATCTTTGACTAACCCCTCACCTGCTTGTTTTGCCTTGTCATTTTTGATGTCCATTACAGAGGTGTATGTTGAGGCACTTGGTGACGAGGAACTTGCGTTGGTCATCAATAAGTTTAAGCGGTTCCACGACAACCACAAGAACCGACGGCGTGGTGGTCAAAAGGAGCCTGCGTTGGTCGTCAATAAGTTTAAGCGGTTCCACGACAACCACAAGTACTTCAACTTCAATGTTATTTTTGTTTTAGTTAATTTACTTTCCTTTCGATTGTTTCATTCCCTTTTGCGTCCTCTTCCTGCTTGGCCATTGGGGTGCCATGTTCCTATTAAGATATTTGCTTTCTGAACTTAATACTTATGCTCCTAATTTCCAAAGGTGTGCTTGTTAACACGGATGGCAGTTGCCTCATGGATATGGCCAAGAAAGGATTAGCTGTGCCGTTGTTTACTGAAGTCTGCCATGATATTCAAAGGTCCACTCAGCTACCAGTTGTCGAGGCTTACACCAATATCAGATCATAGCATTATGGCACTGTCGTTGAATCTAACCAGGAACAGATTTATGGCATATAAAAAAAATATGACATGCCCTTTTTTCCGTTACTGCAGTTAGCTATGTATTTGTCCTACACAGTGGTGGATCCAGGAAAAATTTTAGGAAGAGTTAAACAAAAGCGCTATAACGACATAACTCCACTGTAGCCCCCCACAAAAGAGAAATATAATAGTTTGAAGTAGTCAGGGGCGGATCCAGCAGTGGGGGGGGGGGCTCAAGCCCCCCTACCCATACCAAATCAGTGCAAATTACTGTAGAGCCCCTATGAATTTTTAGACAAAGTTCTATAGTGTAGGGGAGGGGGGGGGCTGAGACTTAAGATTGAGCAGTAGTGTTGTTCAGCCCCCCCCTAAAATATTTCCTGGATCCGCCGCTGGAAGTAGTCTTATATCAAAACATCGATGAACTATGAAAATCACAAATACATCATGAAAATGAAGGATGCAGTTTATCCTTGCCGAAAGGCCAAATTACGAAACTAATAGGCAACGCGTGATGGTGACACCCATTATTCATCCGGAGAAGCAATCTACACAAATAGACATAATTGAAAACTAATATGGACCTCTAAATTATGATTTTAGAAGTGAATAGAGCATACCACTAAATTTTTAGGCAATAAGATACGACCTTTTTTCATCTCTTGGAACCATTTTTTTATGTTTTCATTGTCAACGTTGCTGAATATCTCCTTCTTATTATAGAATATCATCAAGTCATTGAGCCATTCGTCGCCTATTTTACTACGCAAATCTGTCTTTATAATGGACATGGCTAAAAATATCCTACACCGTCTCTCCAATTTACATGGTCGCAGGATGAGTGTGTGTGTGTCTCTCTCTCTATATATAAGGGGTTTCATAACATTATTATATACCAATTTATTTTTATTTTTGTGCCGTTCAACTAACCCACCTGTTTTCTCCCTTTGCAACTTAGTTCCTTCGGTGGTGTTGGCTATCACCTTCGTGTGTTAAAACTCAGTATGTAGTTTGGTTTTATTTTCTGAAATTTGTCAAACCATCCTAAATGCGTTCTAGTTCAATTTTATTTTCAGCACTACCACACACAAATATCAGAGACCAAAGACATATAATCAGGCGTGCAAAATCTACGAGCGCGGCGTACCGTGCCCACTGTCCTAGTATATTTACAATCGAGATTGTAGAAAGTGAAGGGAGAGATAACACAGTCGGCGATCGGGAGGTCGACGCTAATGAAGAAGGAGAAGAAGAAATAAATAAATAAATAAGTGGTCCCATACACTAAACGTTAGTTAGAATTTTGTGAGGTTTGTCCAAGAGAATTCAGAGCAAGAGTTCGTCTAAAACTACTAGCTCAATTCCTTATTTTAGCCATTATGTAAAATAAAAAAATCCTAAAAACAAGAGGAGTCTACAACATCCTATCTATTTTGCGTCTTGTATATTTAAAAACATGCCACGTTAATATACCTGCCATCTAAGAGCCTGTTTGGTACAGCTCATCTTCATTAGTGAATCAGCTTTTTATGTCTTTGGCTCAAAAAACAGCTCTACCGATGGAGCTGAATCTGTTTTGGTGAACCGTTTACAAAATAGCTTCTCTTTTTGTTGGAAAGATTGAAATATCCATAATACCCTTTCTTTTTCTATTTTTTCTTTTCTCCATTTTTTCCCTCCCTTTATTTCCCTCTCTCTTCTCTCTCCACCTTATCTCTTCTCACCGCCCGTGACATCTAGTGCCGGTCCTGGAGAGGTGCCAGAGGTGCGATGGCCGAGAGCCTAGGGGAGGGAGGGGGCCAGGCCCATGTATACTGTAGACCCCAGCCCTATAGTCCGATGACACTTAATAGGTAGCCTGAGACGTTCAGGATCAGGAGCGCCGATCGCTTGCTTCCCCAGTCCGCGAGTCTACTACGTACGCGAGCGCCCAGGGCGAAGGGTCACGGTCTCAGGGAGTCACGGAGAGTCGGAGATGGAGCCGTGTCGCACCACCGCCGACCGCCGCGGAGAGCCGGAAACATGGAAACAGCGCACTCACAGGCTCGACTCGACGACGACGCGATCAGGCGGATCAGTCGATCATCGATTTATCAATCATCACTTCATCAGTTCATCACCCGATCAGGCCCTAGCACCTAGGTATTTTTTCCATGATCGTTTTTTAATCCAAATTAATTATTTCAGACTTCTAGTACTCGTACTCTGTCATGTTTTTTTTAATTTAGGTGTTAAAATCTTAGAATGTTACCTAAGAAACATTTCTCGGGATCTCAGAAAAGAAAACAGAAAAAACTAGAAAATAAATTTATTGAATCTTAGAAAGGTGCTATACATAAGTGGACACTATTGATCTCAATACCGTCCTTGATGATTCTATATCAAGAAGTGCCCAAAGAAGTATCTTTTTATAAGAAGCAATGGATATTATGGAGTTTTATTCTTCCTTGTGGTAATCATATTAGTTTTAGAAGTACAAATATACTATTGTTTTAGTTTACTTTTTTTTACGGTCACCAGAGGAGTTTTCGCCACCTGAATTTTATTTAGCCCTCGTAGCTCGCGATAATGTTTACAAGATGTCTATATTTTAAGAGAAATGAAGTTTATAGGCTACTCCTAGGCCGTTTTAGTTTATATTGATCCTCATTAACTATCAAACATGTTAAATTAAAAATATATTATTAGATTTGTTTTCACTTTACAAAAAAATTAACTCCTATATATTATAAGATTTTATACATGGCTGGAGGACGAGTTCGTCAGGGCCCTCAAAATTCTAGCACCGGCACCGGTGACATCGCGTGCTGGAGTGCTGCTCCTTGCGCGGCCGTCTCTCCCGGCGCCGGTCGCGTCTGCCCGGCTACTCTGCGCCCCCGTCCGCGAGCAGGAGCTCCGTCCGGCGGGTCCGCGAGCACAAGCTTCGTCCGCGCACCTGCGACCTCCAGCGGGTCCGCGCTCACGAGCTCCGGCGGGCTCCCGACGCTGCGCTCGCGCGGCTGTCTCTCCCGGCGCCGGTCGCGTCTGCCCGGCTGCTCTGCGCCCCCGTTCGTGAGCACAAGCTCCGTCCGCGCGGCTGCGAGCTCCGGCGGGTCCGCGCGCCTACGAGCCCTGGCCGGTCCGCGCTCACTAGCTCCGGCGAGCTCCTGACACTGCGCCTCCGCCTCTCTGCGACGGCCAGGGGCAAACCCGCCCATCAGTGTGCGTGGCCCCCACGGAAGACGGTGAAGCCAGATGAAGCTACATTTTTCAGCTTCTCCTATCTCTCTCCTCTTCTATCAACGCAAAACCCGCGGCTTGTTCCGTGAAGCAGACGTGGGGAGGGCTGTTTGGTGGAAGAAGCTGGTTTTCAGCTTTGTGAAGCGGGTGAGAATCCCTGCCAAACAGCCCCTAAATCCGAACCGATCCTGGCCACGGACTGCTTCTCCCTCGCGAGAATAGGTCCTACTTCCGCGGCATGAAATACGTCGTACTCACGCGGCGGTGCCCTGTCGGCCTCGTCCCTGCGGCGACGGAAACTTCGTGTGCGTCTGGCTTCCTCCGGTGTTGCACTCTCTCGCCGAGCAAGGTGCTTGCTTTCTCTACTCTGTAATTAATTCCCACTCTCCCACCACAGCGTCGCTTCATTGTCTTGCCTGTGCCAACCTGTGGCTACTGCACGTCTATGCTGTAGTCAGATGCACCATTCTGTGAAGGAGCATCAGCGCCTTCAACTAGTTCGCTGAACTCATGTTGATTTTTATTTCAGTTATGCAGTCATCTATATTCTGTATTAGTCCCTCTAGTATCAGGTAATGCACGGGAAATAATTACCAGACATCTTATTTTTCAAACCTTGTGTAGGTGCTCAGACAAATTCCCGGGACCCTCCTAATCAAATGTCTATAATGGATTTTGAAGATGTATTGAATGAAATGATGGATTCGTCGTCTTTGGATGATGACGATGAACTTTATATTGCGGCAGCACACATGGTAGTGTCAGATATTGCAAATTCAGCATGCCATTGTGGTTCTGTAGAGGGACATCATGATTTGAATCGTGATAGGCAGTCGGGGCACGTCAGACTGTATGACGCTTATTTCTCAGATAATCCTACGTATAGAGATGCTCTCACTCGGACCAAAGAATAAGAGCTATAATTGTGGAGAGCGATAAAGCTAATGTGAGTTGAGCTCCTTGATTTTGGTCTTTCTCTTTTTTATATTTATTATCTTAAAGTTAGTGCTAGCTTCCCTCCATTCGTGAATAAATCAATTCCTACCTAAGCCAAACTATGTTTGACTAGATTTATAGAAAAATACAAAAAATTGTGATATCAAATAGGGTTATTATGAAAAATAGTTTATGATGTATCTAATGATACTAATTTAATGTCATAAATTTTGATGTTTTTTATAAATTTGATCAAATTAAAAATATTTGATTTCAGATAATTGTAGGAATTGATTTATTAGGGACAACGGGGAGTACGTTGAAGTAGCTCCAACAAAATGCATGACGGACCGCCGTGTCACTGTGTCCCAGGCGAATCCATGGGCCACACATGCCTTGCGACGGTGGGTTTGCTGCGCTGTGCTTTTAGGCTTTAGTTAGCCCGTAGTGCGATGCACCCTCGAGGCCTCGACCGCCCGCCTCAGCTCTTTTTTACTTTTTAGGCGCCGCGGGCCGCTGCCCTCTCATCCTCGACCTACTTAACCCGAAGGAAATCCTGGTGCCCGGCAGGAGTGCAAAGCTAGAGCTTTAAATGGCGGAGATGGCTGCGAGGTTTGTAAGTGTTTTGTTGAGGGAGTCCCTACAACTGCAGGGCGCTCGAAGACGCGACCTGGAACGAGCAAGCAGAGGGGACACTTCCAACGACCAGGTACTGGAGCTGCTGTTGAACATCTTCTTGGTATCCGAAGTCTTCGTGCAGATCCTTGCCACGGGTGTCGGCACTATCGCCTTCATATGGGCCACCGTCGCCTTGCTTGGGGGCTTCTCCACTTTTCTACATAAAGTTGATTTCTGGGTAATCACGGGCATCGTCTTCGTCCAGGTTGCCAAGTAAGAAACGATCCTATATCTCTTCCATCCTCCTCTAAATGTCATAATTGTTGTGATGCAATCTTAGAAATCTTTTCGAGAGCAATCATGTCCTAACTGTGGGTATATGTCGCACATCATTTCCAAAATATAATCTTGTATATGCTACTGCACTGACACAGATTATGCTTGTCGATCTGTGTCATATTGTACGTTGGTCACCCAGAATAGCGGTTTCAGCAAATGAACTTAGACCCTGTATAGATCCACCCAACTAATAATTACTACATCCGGTCTATTTTGTTAGGCGAACCAACAAATATCAGAATGTCAAAAGGTAGTATCAGAACAAGTCTATCTATTCTATACTATAAAGGAGCGAAGGAAATCAAAATATCCTCTCACCCAAACATTTCATACCCACCTTAATTTTCCTCCCTTAGATCGACTTTAAACTAAGATCCAACGTATCTAAATCTCCTATCCCTACCTGACAATCGGCCCCGGTCGCAAACTGGCGGAAACTCTTTTACATTGACAACTATCTGTCGGCTCTCCCCGTGTTTTTTTTTCACCGAGCGACAGCATACCCGCCCGCGTATACCCACAGCGGTTCTTGCCAACAACGGTTTCTTTTCTCTCCGCGGCATCCCGGCAGTCGCCGCGCGGCCCATCTCACACCCCGATGCCCGCGCGTGCCTCCGGGAAACAGATAAGTCCTAGCTTTTGCCAACAGATAAGCCCTCAGGGAGGGCCAAGAGCATCATGTATAAAAGCTACTTGCTCTCTCGCCCTATAGTCCAGTTGCTAAAAGCAAGTTTTACCATTCGTTCCATAGAATCATTAGTCATTATTCAGATCATGTATAATTAAATTGAGCGCTAGCAAACTACCCATATGGAGGTATAACTCATCGGTAATCAAAGTACAAGGTAACAATAACTAGGAGGTCCTTACGGGTATCAAATTAGACACATGCAAAATGATTAAATTATTAATGATGAATAGGACAACAAGGTAGATCCCATATTATACTTGCCTTGCTCAAAGGGTTTCTGCTGATCCGGGTTGTCAAAGAAGTACTCTTGGTCACCCGCGAGTTGCTCACCGTCTGTACTCGATCAACATAGCACATTCAAGCATCCAAAGACAATCATACAAAGCAAACAAACCTATGATTAGAACAGTACACCAATAGTATAAAAACAAGATGAAAGGTTTATAAAATGAATCTACGTCTAGCTATGAACACACAGACGCGAAGATCACGAAAATCGGATCTAAAACGTGAAAATTATGAATTAAACAAGATTTCCTATAGTAGTTTAATGGATTAAATCTAGCCATGAATTTTAAAAGTTGAAAACATGATTAACAGTGTCATAAACATTTAGATTACTTAATTACTAACCTAACACAACTTGAACGGATCAAATCGGATCCAAATCGGGTGAAATATGATGAAAATGGCTCTAGATGGCAAAACCGTGAATAACGCGAACTATTTTCATATTAAAATAAATCAAAATTCATCATTTTGAATCTTACCGAGGACTGCAGGCGTAATTACGAAGAAATTGAGGGTATCTTTAACAATTTAGCCACGCGAAGGGGTATCAATGAACCTGATCCATTGGATTCGATCTGGACGTACCAGATTAGAAGAGAGAGAGAGGGAGAGGGTGACCGGCCGGAAAAAAGCCGGCGCGGCGGACCTCCCTGGCCGGCGGCAAAACTTCATCGGCGAACATGATAAAGCACCCTACTGGCCATGGCGAAACGAACCGAGCGCATGGGAAGAATGAGCGGGCAACGGCGAGCTCGTCACGGGCGTTCTGGCGGCCGAAAAAAGAGGCCTGCGCGGCGGCAGACATGGCCGGCGGCGAGGAGAGCTCGCCGACGCAGTATTCGACTCGGGACTTGCATGGGATGAAAAAGGAAGGAGCGGGGATCCCACCGTAGGTGTAAAATGAAGGCGAAGACGAGTCGAAGATGGCGAACGGCTCGAAATGGCGGACGGAGCCTCCCTGCGAAGTTCGACGAGGGTTAACGGTCCAGAGAGCGGTAGAGATAAAAGGAAGGGGCTAGACATATTCTTCACCTCGTAACGAAGAGCGGCAAGGGATCAGAGACGGCGCAGGGGCTCCCAACGGTGAACACGACGTCGGCGGCTACGAGCTAGGGTTACCGACGGCGCTGTGAGCTCGGTGGAGGCAGTGGCGGCTGGTAGATGGGAAAAGAGAGTGCGAGTGGGGGCCTCTTATAGAGAAGCTCGGCGAGGAGAAAACGGGAGCGGGGCTGTGGGATAGCTACGACAACGGCGGCATGAGGGACTCCCGATTTCGGCGGGAGGTTGGGGACGGCACTGCCACGCAGGCCCGGGCGGTCAGCGGCTGCGGTGGCTCACGAAGAAAATTTTAGATCCGGAACGAGCTCGTCGACCACAACACCGACATATATATATATTGGTAGATTTCGAGGTGGGGGAAAAACGAGTTATTTTTCCTATTTTCAGAATTTCTAGAAAATCATTTTTAGTTCAAAAACAATTCCAGAAAAAAACTGAAATCATTTTAAGTCACTGAAAAATATTTCTAAACTTCCAAAAATTCAAGGAAAACTTCTAGAGATAGATTGAGAGATGATGAATACAAATAAAATATTTGGAGCCCACGAGAAGGAATTTTAGAGTATCCAAAAGTTGGATTTTGCTCTAGGAAAATGGGAAAAAGGTTCTGAAAAAGTCCGGAAAATTCTTGGGAAGGATTGGACGACGTCTAAACGCGTTTTGAAAACTTAGCTCACTCAAAAGCATCAAAATCAAGCAACAGGCAAGCATCACATCGACAAAAGCCTGTCAATTTAATTAATTTAGAAAAGTTTGAAAATTCACATATTTTCTATAACTAAATTTGCGCTAGCTCAAACTAAACTTGGTAAACTTTATGCAAATATTAAAACCATTAATTTTATTTAGTGTTTCTATTCACAATGTGACAGTGCTTCTCCATGCTAGCGATGGATGAGTGAGCGAAAGGAAGCGGCGAGGAAGGCATGGTCGGGCTTGGCATTCTCGGTAAAAGTACAAGTTATCCACCTATTAGCTCATAGGATCCAAACAATTCAAGTCTAATAGTTAGCCTCCTAATACGTAGTTAGCTTAGAGTTATTAGTCAGCTAACTAAACAGGGTCTTAATGGGTTTGTCCAAAATGATAAAAACACTAATAGCATTATATTCGGTCTTTTTGAAGACGAAGCATATATATACTTTTGTGGTGATCCATGTCTTTTAAAGCTGGGCTAGGTTTTTCTTCTAATTTCTCTCTTTTTTTAATGTAAAAAAAGATCGTATACATATCTAAGGTTGCTATGGCAAGGACCAAATATAGCTCTGAGGAGGGGAATAATTGTGGCTAGTGATCGAGGGAATGTATTAGCAATGACGAAGACGAAGGCATAGGATCTCTAATTAGGTTATAAAAGCCGCTTCGGCTAGATCATTTGGAGTGTAAAACTAGATTTACAAGGTGCGAATGGATTTATGGATCCTTATTCATTCTCGCACCGATGAAGGTCACCGAGAGGTGAGGAATTGGAGTGGGGGGGGGCTAGAAAAAAGTTAGTGGGTTTGAAACGTTGTGAGGCACTACTGTTTTCTCTCGAATATGCACAATCCATGCACACGTAGCATTATATTAAGGTAGAATAGAGGTTGGGTTACACGCATGCGTACTAGACTGCTTAAAGATACATCTATGAAGGTCAAGCAACCTAGCTAAGATAAACTCATTCTATGGCTATGTTTGGTTCGATCAGCTTCTGAAAAAATATTCCTCCTATCAAAAAGCAGAACACTAACGAAACGAATAGAACCAAAAGTGGCATTATAACCTAATTAGAGATCCTTATATTTTATTTGTATAGCAAACATGCTTATGCGTTGCAACAGATCTCAATACGCCTTGGAATTAGACTCTGTATCATCACTAGATGCTAGTTGCTCTAACTCATACGAGCACAGATCATGAGTCCGGATCATATGTGAGACACGAATGGCATCAGAGAAGTTTGGAAAATAAAAAACAAAACGAGATGGAAAAAAATCTTTACTCTTTAATATTAGTTATGTATTACTCGACAAGAAGGCAACCAAGCCTCGTCGCACCCACTTGTGACCATAGGTCAGCTTCCTATTTGATGGTCGTTGATGCCGATTTGGGTCACATACCAGGAGGGGCTAGCATGCCTAAGGCAGCACATGGCCTATTATGTAGCGATGATGTTTCGAGATGAGCAATACTGATCGACAGGTCGGTAGAGTGGATTCGATGCTCATTCTTCACTCGAAAGGCTCGAGAACACCTCCCAAGAGGACCCGTCGGGGAAGGGCACATCAAGGTTGTCCTACAATCGGCAAGACCACCTAGAACGTCATTGAATCTCATCGAGAGATGCGTCAAATAGTAGGGGTTGAAAAAGCTAGGTGAGGAGAAAAAGGATAATACATGTTGTCGGTGCAGAAAATGACCTACACGTAAATACTTGTAGTTTTGCCGTACATTGTGATCGGATGTGGCCTAGCACTCAATGACACAGGGTTTATACTGGTTCAGGCAACGTGCCCTACGTCCAGTTTGAGTTGGTTGGTGACTTTATTCCTGAGCCCAGGTGCTCGAAGTTTGCTGTGGGGTTACAAAGGGAAGGGAGAAAGATGGGGGGGTACAAGAGGTCCGGTCGGACTCTGGTCTGGAGAGCCGAGAGTGATGGGAGCTCCGCTATGTGCTAAGTGTTTGAGCATATGCTCGAGGTTTGAACTTAGTAGTTCTGCTGTTGTGTGTGAGTGAACTCAAGATCCCCTGTTGGGAGAGAGTGCATCCCCTTTTATAGATCAAGGGGATAGCCTTACAGGAGAGAGAGAGAGAGAGAGAGAGAGAGAGAGAGAGAGAGTGTACATGTGCTAAGTCTTGTTGCCCACGCCGTCGGGTACAAGATAATTGTAGGCACCCATAACACTGTTAATGTCAGATGCATGTGGGAGGTTGTGTCATCTTTTCTGGTATGGTAGACGTCGGTGCCTACCATACTGTTGATGCCCAGAGGCATGCGAGGGGTTCCACCGTGCTCGTCTGGTATGCGAGTTGCGGGCGCCCGCAACACTGTTGGACAAATGTCGGCGCCCACAACACTGCTTGGGTTCTGACATGTCATGTTGGTACTGTCCTGCAGGTGTGGAATGTACGGTCCTTGGTATTGCTGTTGACTTTGAGTGTCCTGCTTTACTTGCTCCGCCCGTTTCCTGGTCCTCACTAAGCGGGCGTCCCCGGTTGGTTGGTCCCAGTTAGCTCCGACTTTGCCAGTCGGAGAGGAGCTGTCAGTAGAGGTTCGGGGGACCCCAGTCGGAGACGTGGGTCGGAGTCGAAAGCGGTGTTTGGCCAAGCCTTCCGGTCGGAGAGGTGGGCCGGAGCCGAAAGCGAGCGTTGTTCCTCCTTTGCCAGGCCTTCCGGTCGGAGAGGCGGGCTGGAGTCGGAGGTGAGCATTGTTCCTCCTTAGCGAGGCCTTCCGGTCGGAGATTGGATCGTCCTTTTGGTCTGTCATTTAGGTTTTTAGGCCAGCCCAGGAACAAATGTCGTTTTGCAACATCGTCTGCTGGGCCGGGCCTTTGCTGGGAAGCCGGTCCATGAGGGACCCTGGGTTTATGAACCCGACAGGAGCCCCCGGGTGATTCGGGTAGAATCGTCTAGGGGATTTTTGTCTTTGACGGCGGGTGCGCGCGAGCGCACCCGCGGGTGTAGCCCCCGAGCCCCCGACGATTCGGGTAGAATCGTCTGGTTTTTTTTTGTGTTGCCAGTAGGGGAAGTTTCATTTCATCGGTGGGTGTGCGCAAGCGCACCCGCGGGTGTAGCCCCTGAGCCCCTGGGTGATTCGGGCAGAATTGCCTGGGGGGTTTTGTCAGCGGGTGTGTGGATTTCGTCGTGAGGCAGTTTAGGGACCGGGCGAGATGGAGTCACGGATCCTGGCGTCGGGCGCAGCCGAGGCAGTTTAGGGACCGGGCGAGATGGATTCACGGATCTTGGCGTCGGGGGTAGCCCCGTCGGGCGCAGCCGAGGCAGTTTAGGGACTGGGCGAGATAGAGTCACGGATCCTTACGTCGGGCGCAGCCCTGTCAGGCGCAGCCGAGGCAGTTTAGGGACCGAGCGAGATGGAGTCACGGATCCTGGCATCGGGCGCAGCCGAGGCAGTTTTAGGGACCGAGCGAGACAGAATCACGGATTCTGGCATCGGGCGCAGCCGAGGCAGTTTAGGGACCGGGCGAGACGGAGTCGCGGATCCTGGCGTCGAGGGTAGCCCCATCGGGCGCAGCTGAGGCAGTTTAGGGACCGAGCGAGATGAAGTCACGGATCCTGGCGTTGAGGGCAGCCCCGTTGGGCGCAGCCGAGGCAGTTTAGGGACCGGGCGAGACAGAGTCATGGATCATGGCATCGGGCGCAGAGCAGTCGAGGCAGTTTAGGGACCGAGCGAGACGGAGTCGTGGATCTTGGCGTCGGGGGCAGCCCTGTCGGGCGCAGCCGAGGTAGTTCAGGGACCGAGCGAGACAGAGTCATGGATCCTGGCATCGGGCACAGCCGAGGCAGTTTAGGGACCGGGCGAGACAGAGTCGCGGATCCTGGTGTCGGGGGCAGCCCCGTCGGGCGATGCCGAGACAGTTTTAGGGACCGAGCGAGACAGAGTCATGGATCCTGGCGTCGGGCGCAGCCGAGGCAGTTTAGGGACCGGGCGAGACGGAGTCGTGGATCCTGGCGTCGGGTGCAGAGGCAGCCGAGGCATGTCATGTCAAGGTGTTGGGCGTTCTGAGCCCCCGAGCCTTGTTGGGCTTGGTGGGGGACGATTGAGTTTTGTGCGTTACCCCGTCCGCGGTTTCTCACAACCGAAGAGGCTGAGCTAACGTTGCTTGCCTCGATGGCTCGAGTGACGCGCTCGGTGAGCTCGCTAACGGGCACATTCGAGTGAAATCTGGGTCCGTCATTCGTGACAGGGTCGGCATAGCCCTCATGTGACATTTCACTGCTCCTTAACCTGCAGCCCGGCAGATGCCTGGGTTGTTCCGGAGACCGACCCGTGTGGCCCGCTAGCCTCCCCTCGATGGAGATTCTGTGGGTTTGGTTGAGGTTACGATCGAACGAGAAGGTTGAGATGACCCTATCTACTTCAGAGCAGACTGGGCGAGGGCCGCTTGGGGCTCATCTGCGTTTTCTCCCCTGGCTCTGTTTGACGCGAGGCGGCCTCGAGCCCTTCATGGGCCGACCTTCGAACCCTGATCGATCGTTGCTCATGTTGAATGAGGCAACTGTCGCTTCGTGACGCAACACAGAGCGTTGTGATGCATTTAAACGCATATCTGATGCCTCAAATGTATGGAATGAATGAATGCGTGTATAGATGAATGAATGATTATATAAAGAATTAGTGGGGGTTGGTAATGTTACATTGATGACTCAAGTGACGGGGTTTTGAGGAGCTCCAATCAGAAATGTCCGACCGGGATCTGCGCTCGTCGTTTGTGACAGAGTTGGCAAGGCCCACATGGGGCATCCCTCTGCTGCTTACCTGTCTCTCGACGTTCGCCTGAGCTGTCCGATCGACTTAGGAAGCCCATTGGTCTCTCCTGGCGGAGATCCCATAGTTGGGCCTTTCCAAGTCCCGCCTGCACGTTGTGGCGCTTTATTTCTCGCGCCTGGTCATGTGGTAGTGGTGGGCCATACCCAGGCCATGTCCCGTCTGACCAGGCAACTTTCCGTTGGGCAGGGTGCTTCCCATCGGTCAGGGTGCGTCCCGTCATTTCCTATCCGCATTGAATGGGGGAAGGGAGAGGGTTTTTTGCCCCAATCCTTTGGCCTTCTTCAACTGCTGCATCTCCTCCTTAAATAGGGGAAGGGAGAGGGAAAGGAGAACTCACAGACCCGTTCATGATTTCGGAGCGCAATGTTGAGCTAGAGGTCATCCAGCGTAGATGAGGTGGTGCTGGCCGCCTTCGCAGAGAAGGGGTTGCTTCCGCCCAAGGAGGTGGTGCTGGCCGCCTTCGTCGAGAAGGGGCTGCTTTCATCGAAGGAGGTGGCGCACTAGAGGGTATTGCACGTCACCGGCTTTGTCACTGTCTACGAGGCTTTCATCAGGATGGAGCCGCACATGGACTCCTTCCGGCGAGTCTTCTCTAGGCGAGCCTTGTTGGAGAGGAAGACGCTAGGGACTGTGCCGATGGGAGGTTTTACCCTTGCAGCTGCTCAGGTTGGCCAGTTCATAAAGTTTGATGAGACATCCTCCAGCCACGGCGGCCATACTTCGACGGGCAGGAGCTGCCTCGACTGCATGAGAAGGTCGGGAGCTCCATGCTCTTCTGCTGAGCATCTATGGGTACGACACCCTTGAGGTACCCATTGCGCTCGCTGAAGTCGAGGGAGCGGAACCGGGCGGGGCCCTTGCGGTGGTGGTTATGTCCGGTGGCATGTGCCGTTGCCTTACCTTTTCAGTTGATGCCGCCGAGCGGCCATAATAGTATTTGGAATAGAAGCAGTCAGCAAATTTAATCGTTAAGTTCATGGGGGAGCCCCCGTGTGAACAATTTTTGTATCAATGAATACATCAGTTCTACTTTGTGATAGAATCACTATCCGTTCCTTGTTTTTTATCCTAGCATAGCACTATTTTTATCCTTTCTTTTTTGCACCTACCCATTCGTTCCATAGGCTGCAACTTTAAGAACCCGGGCGTGGCCCACGAGGCTTGGCTGCTCGTAACCGTAGGTCGTGGTGGGGTGCGCTCGGTCAGGAGTAAAAATAGAGTTACGTAGGGTAATCAGAGGAATGGAATGCCCTTTCGTTTGGGCAAAAAGTTTTTACCAGGTGATAGTAAAAAAGAGAGGTAGTATTGTACCCTCAAGGAGCCCCCGAGTGACCTAGGCTGAAAGTGTTCGGGCTGGGGTGCTTTACAAGAGCAGGTGTTGAATAAAAAATAGGTAAGACCGAATTTAGGGGAAAAACGATGTAGCTGTTCAATGTTCCAAGCGTTGGTGAGAACATTGCCGTTGTCGTCCTTTAGTCGGTAGGCACCCGATCTGATCACCTCGGTCACCGTATAGGGACCTTCCCATGGTGGAGTGAGTTTGTGTTTCTCCTTCGTTGATTGGGTCCTCCGGAGTACGAGATCACCGATTTCGAGGATCCTCCCCATGATCTTCCTTTCGTTGTACCTAAGGAGAGTTTGTTGGTAGCGAGCGGAGTGGATGACGGTCGTCTCACGGGCCTCCTAGAGCTGGTCGATAGCGTCTTGCTGAGCCTCCGCGGCCCGGTCACGGTCGAAAGCCCTTACTCTTGGGGCGCCGTGGTTGAGGTCGGAGGACAGCACTGCTTTAGCTCCATAGGCCAGGAAGAAGGGTGTGAACCCTGTGCATCGGTTTGGAGTCATTCTCAGGCTCTAGAGGATCGCTGGGACCTCTATAACCCATCGCCCGACGTACTTGTTGAGTCGGTCGAAGATGTGTGGCTTAAGTCCTTAGAGGACCATGCCATTGGCATGCTTGACCTGACCGTTAGTACGTGGATGTCTGACCGAGGCCCAGTCGATCCTGATGCCGTATCCATCACTGAAGTCTAGGAACTTCTTCCCGATGAAGTTAGTCCCGTGGTCAGTGATGATACAGTTAGGAACTCCGAACCTGTAGATGATGTCGAGGAAGAATTTGACCGCCTCTTTTGAGCGGATGTTGGTGATAGGCTTGGCCTCTATCCACTTGGTGAACTTGTTGACCGCTACGAGTAGGTGAGTGAAGCCACCTAGGCCCTTTTTGAGGGGTCCTACCATGTCGAGGCCCCAGACCATGAACGATCAAGTGATGGGGATGGTTTGAAGCTCCTGTGCTGGCAAATGAGTCTGCCGAGCGTAGAATTGGCATCCCTTACACCTGCGGACGACCTCCTCTGCATCTCGTAGTGCGGTGGGCCAGTAAAAACCTTGGTGAAAGGCTTTTCCGACTAGCGACCTCGGGGCCACGTGATGTCCGCAGATCCCAGCATGGACCTCGAGGAGGAGCTACTTCCCCTGGTTGGTAGGGATGCATTTCATGAGCACCCCCGACGGACTCCGTTTGTAGAGTTTGTCACCGAGCGCGACGAAGGTCTTGGCGTGTCGAGCGATCCATCGGGCTTCAGTCCTTTCGGGTGGGAGAACCTCCTCGAGGAGGTAGGCGAGGAGCGGCGCTTGCCAGTCGGTTTTGATCGAGTGCCAACACGGCGATGTCAGCAGGTGACATCGCCAAGGAGGCACTTGGGTCGGAGCCCCCGAGCGCTGGCTTGGTGTCAGGGTCGGAGCCCCCGGGCGCCGGCTTGGCGTCGGGGTATGTCTAGATCGGACCTTCCAGGACATGGGTGGATGGCTCGTGGAGATCGTTGATGAAGATCCTGCTTGGAGACGGATCCCGCATGGCGGCCAATTTTGCGAGAAAATCAGCGGCATCATTGTCCTTTCGGGGGACGTGATGCAGCCCGATCCCCTGGAATTTGTCCTTGAGCTTGCGCACCTCCTAGCAGTATGCTGCCATGAGGGGTTTTTTTGTAGGAGGACTCCTTCATGACTTGGTCAATGACCAACTCCGAGTCACCGCGGACGTAGAGTCATGTAGGGCTGAGCTCGATGGCGATGCACAGCCTGTTGATGAGGGCCTCGTATTCCGTGGCGTTGTTTGAGGCCAAGAAATGGAGGCGGATGGCGTAGTGTAGCCTACTCCCGTCTGGGGATATCAGAACCACTCTAGCCCCCGAGCCGGGTGCCATTATGGACCCATCAAAGTACATTGTCCAGTACTCGTGGGTGATGTCCGGGGTCGGTAGCTGGACCTCCGTCCATTCGGCGACAAAATCTGTGAGAGCCTGATACTTAATGGCGGTACGGGGGACATACCTGATGTCGTGGCCCATGAGTTCGAGTGCCCACTTGGAGATCCGTCCCGCGGCGTCGCCGTTGCGGACGATGTCTCCGAGCGGGTATGAAGTGACGACCGTGACTTCGTGGTCGGTGAAGTAGTGCAGGAGCTTCCGGATCGCCATCAGCACGGCGTATAGGAGTTTCTGCACCAAGGGGTACCGGACCTTGGGGTCGGTGAGTACCTCCCCAATGAAGTATATGGGTCACTAGACCTTAAGGTGTTGTCCTGGCTCCTCCCTTTCAATGACCATGACGACGCTTACCACATGGTTGCTTGCTGTGACGTATAGGAGGAGGGGTTCTCCCCGTTTGGTAGTGACAAGGATTGGGGCCATCATCAGTGACGCTTTGAGCCTCTCTAGAGCCTACTGAGCTTCCTCAGTCCAGACGAAGATGTCCGTCTTTTTTAGGAGCTTGTAGAGTGGCATCCCCCATTCGTCGAGCTAAGAGATGAATCGGCTCAGGGCAGCTAGGCAGTCAGTGAGCCTTTGTACGCCTTTGACGTTGCGTATAGGGCCCATGTTGGAGATGGCTATGATCTTTTCGGGGTTAGCCTCTATGCCATGCTCGGACACAATGTATCCAAGCAGCTTCCCCTTTGGAACCCCGAAAACACATTTCTCGGGATTCAATTTGATGTTGAACCTTTGGAGGTTCGCGAACGTTGCGGCCAAGTTTGCGATCAGGTCGCAAGCTTGAGCCGTTTTGACCGCTATGTCATCAACATAGACGGCGATTGTTGGTTTCGACCGCTCGGCTTGACCAGGCTAATCAAGCGGGTCGATTTGGTCGGTGAAGCATTGCTGCATGCACCTTTGGTAGGTGGCGCCAACGTTCTTCAGACCAAAAGGCATGGTTACGTAACAGTACGAACCATATGGGGTGATGAATGAGGTTGCGAGTTGATCAGACTTTTTCATCGCAATCTGGTGATAGCCTGAGTAGGCATCCAGAAAGGAGAGGATCTCGCATCCCAAGGTGGAGTCGACTATTTGGTCTATGCATGGCAAAGGAAAGTGATCCTTTGGACACGCTTTGTTGAGGCCAGTATAATCAACGCACATTCTCCATTTCCCGGTCTTCTTTTTAACAAGAACAGGATTGACAAGCTAGTCGGAGTGGAATACCTCTCTGATGAATCCGGCTGCCAGGAGTTTGGCGATCTCTTTGCCTATGGTTGTTGAAGTGACGCAGGCACTGCTTGGCGGGCTTTGAGCCCGGGATGAGGCATAGCGCATGCTCGACGACCTCTCAGGGTATGCCCGACATGTCAGAAGGCTTCCATACGAAGACATCGCTATTGAAGCGCAGGAAGTCGACAAGCTCGCATTCCTATTTGGCCGGGAGCTGGGTCTCGATCCGCACCATCTTGGTAGGGTCAGTGGGGTTGATTCCCACTACCTTGGTTTCCTCGAGTGGGCGGAAGGCCATCGAGGAGGTTGGTTTGTTGCAGTTCGGGACTGCTGGGGTCGATGACTCCCCGAGCCGCGGGAGCTCGAACGAGTTGATGACGGCGGTGGTGAGCTCGAAATGCTCGCGATCGCATGTGAAGGCGTGCAAGAAGGCGCTGCCCATGGTGATGACGCCGTTCGGTCCCGACATCTTCAGCTTGAGGTAGGTGTTGTTGGGGATCGCCATGAATTTGGCGTAGCATGGCTACCCCAAGATGGCGTGGTAGGACCTTAGGAAGTCCACCACTTCGAAGGTGAGGACCTCCAAACAGAAGTTGGCTCGGTTGCCAAACATGACTGGCAGGTCGATTTGCCCGAGCGGGTATGCCTGCGCTCCCGGGATCACGCCATGGAAAGGGGAGCCCATCAGGCGGAGTTCCGACCAAGGGATGCGCATGGTGTCGAGGGTGTCGACGTAGAGGATGTTGAGGCCACTGCCTCCGTCCATCAGTACCTTGGTGAGGCGCTTCTTGCGAATGATGGGGTCGACGACAAGCGGGTAGCGTCCCGGTCTGGCGACGTGGGAGGGATGGTCCCTCTGATCGAAGGTGATCAGAGATTCCGACCAGCTGAGGAAGGAGGGGATGGCCATCTCGGCGGCGCAAGCCTCTCTGTAGCGTACCTTGTGCTGGTGCTTGGAGCAGATGGCGTCGGATCCCCCGAAGATCATGATGCATTCCTCGGGGTCAGGGAAGTTGTCCCCATCCTTGCCTACCGTACCTCCTTTCTTGGCTGCCGCCTCTTTGCCGTCTCCTTCTTTTTGGCCCGTCGGCCTATCGAAGGAAACGTTTGAGGAGCTCGTAGTCCTTGTAGAGGTGTTTGATGTGGTAGGCATGGTTGGTGCATGGGCTATCCATGAGCTTATTGAGTCGTTAGGCAGGCCCTGTTGGGGCTGCTTGCCCGCGCGATCTACCGCGGCGACCAACACGGAGTCGACCTGTCGATGTCGATCCTTCTTGTTCTTCTTGCCCCTCTACATGGAGGGGCCCTCATTTTGGTCTTCGCACTTAGCCTTGCCCTTGTCTCAGCCTCCATTGAAGACTGCTCCAACCGCCTCCTCGCTAGAGGCATGGTTCGTGACGACGTCGAGCAGGTCACGGGTGGTACAGGGCTTCAGGCAGCCAAGCTTGTGGATTAGGGACTCGCATGTCATCCCGGAGAGGAATGCACTAATGACATCCACGTCGATGACATTAGGGAGAGAGTTGCATCGTTGGGAGAACCTATGGATGTAATCCCGTAGGGACTCGCTGGGCTCCTGCTGGCAGCTCTTGAGGTCCTAGGAGTTACCAGGGTGGACATACATCTCCTGAAAATTTCCGACAAAGAGCCTCTTGAGGTCCGTCCAGTCGCGGATGCTGTCGTGCGGGAGGAACTCAAGCCATGCCCGAACATGTTCCCCCACGTAGATGGGGAGGTACTGAATGATGAAGTGATCATCATCCACTCCTCCGGCTCGGTAGGCGAGCCAAAAGTCTTCAAGCCATATTCTGAGGTTCGTCTCCCCGGTATACTTGGCGATGTTGGCAGGCGGTCGGAAGCGCTGTGGGAACGGCACTTCCGGTTTCTGGTGCCGGTTGCTGGTGACGCTGCGAGCGTCTTGGTGCGGACCGAGCCATTCATGCACCAGTGGTCGGTGCGAAGCAGGCGCCAGGTCGGACCATGGCGCAGTTGTGGCCTCCCATGCCACGCTTGGCGGCTACAGTGGTGAGCGGATGGAGCGATCCATCTGGTGAGTCCCCGCTCCCCTGGTGGGGAGAGAGGCCGCGAGCCAAAGTCGCGACGCGGAGCTCTCCGCCTGTTGAATGGCGGCGGCTTCCACCAGCACCTAGAGGTTCCGGTGGACCGCCCGCTCTTGGGGGTCGACGGGCTTGGGAACGCCGCGCAGAAGCATTGCCACAGCGGTGATGTTCTGGCTAGCTTGAGCGAACTATGGGAGATCGTTCCCCTTGTCCATGATGTCGCGCTGGACCTGGCGGGCGTGACCCCGGGCATCGCTCGCCGGGTCACGTGCCGGCGTAGGTGGCGGCTGGTTCTACCGCCTTTGTCGTAGCTCCTCGCAGTGCTCTTGTGTGAGCACGAGGGTCCAGAGGGGTGTGAGTCTACAGGGACTCTGCCACCACCGGGGGCTGTCCCGGAGTGTCCGTCATAGCGCACTCCCAGGACGGACGGTGGCTAGGTGCCACGCCGTCGATGCTGGAGCCGTCACTCCCAATCTCATCATCCAGGAGTTTGTGGAAAGTGGCGGGAGCATAGATCGCCATTCCCACGAATTCGGATGTGAGAGGGGACGGCGCCAACGTGCTTCAGAGCCCCTGAGCATACACATCCGCGGGGGACGCGAGGTCGTAGGGGAACCGGTCGTACGGTGGTTGCGGTGCGGATAATGCGGTCCCTCCGAATAATCGGGGGAAGATAGTAAATAGCGAGTAAATAACAGCATGTACATTACCCACAACGGGGTTTGAGCAGAGAGTTTGCTCGGAATGAAGCGCAGGCGCCTCATCGTTGAAGCGCAAGCGCCGGAACAAGTGCCTCCTCGCGGAGGTGTAGTACGCCGAGCCGGTCGGTGACGAAGTCCAGGCTTCCGAAGAAGAAGGCCTGGGATGGCTCAAAGACGGGTGGAACCCATATCCCAACATGTGGGAGTGTGGGAAACTCCAGCGAGCCGAAGCGAGTCGTATCGCTTGAGCCCGCCATGGCGAAGATGGTAGAAAAGTGGACCATCCGATGACCAAAAAGTGTGAACATACAGCGTCCTCCCCACGGACAGCGCCAACTATCGGTGCAAAAAATGACCAACACGTAAATACTTGTAGTTTTGCCGTACGTTGTGATCGGATGTGGCCTAGCACTCAATGACATAGGGTTTATACTGGTTCAGGCAACGTGCCCTACGCCCAGTTTGAGTTGGTCGGTGACTTTATTCCTGAGCCCAGGTGCTCGAAGTTTGCTATGGGGTTACAAACGAAAGGGAGAAAGATGTGGCTATAAGAGGTCCGGTCGGACTCTGGTCCGGAGGGCCGAGAGTGACGGGAGCTCCGCTATGTGCTAAGTGTTTGAGCGTATGCTCGAGGTTTGAAACTAGTGGTTCTGGTGTTGTGTGTGAGTGAACTCAAGATCCCCCTGTTGGGAGAGAGCGCATCCTCTTTTATAGATGAAGGGGATGGCCTTACAGGAGAGAGAGTGTGTACGTATGCTAAGTCTTATTGCTCACGCTATCGGGTACAAGATAATTGTAGGCGTCTATAACACTGTTAATGTCAGATGCATATGGGAGGTTGCGTCATCTTCTTCTGGTATGGCAGACGTCGGTGCCTACCATACTGTTGATGCCCAGAGGCATGCGAGAGGTTCTACCGTGCTCGTCTGGTATGGGTGCCGCGGGCACCCGCAACACTGTTGGACAAATGTCGGCGCTCACAACACCGCTTGGGTTCTGACATGTCCTGTTGGTACTGTCCTGTAGGTATGCAGGGTATGGTCCTTAGTATTGCTGTTGACTTTGAGCGTCCTGCTTTATTTGCTTGGTCCGTTTTCTGATCCCCACCGAGCGGGCGTCCCGTCCGTTGGTAGATTAAAAAAAGCCGGAAAAAGAAACAACCAACAGAGAACTCGGTGGTGGTTTGGAGCCGTTGGATAGTCCGAAGAACAAGACCTCTGAATGTTGACAGCGTTTGGACAAACCAGTGGTGGCGTGCGTGTGCAGTGCAGTGCATGCATCGGATTCGGCGAGACGAGTCGAGGCAAGGCGACGTTCTCTAGGCTCAGAATCCGTTGGGATCGGTATCGGAATCCCACCGGCCACCGCTTTGCCTCTTGCTGCTGGCATTGCTTTGCTTTGCTTCTTCTCGAGGGCTTCGCCTAAGCCCGCTCTGTCCGCCACCATTGCCAAAAGCAGCTACCTCATCAGTCATCACCACCTCATCTGCTGCTGGTATGGTACTGGTACCTTGCCCTCGCCCAGTCCTGATCTTCTATCGTCCGTCTTGTAATATTCAAAGATAATGTTTAAAATACAAAAAAAAGAGGTGACAAAGACTGTTTTACGTTAAATAGTTGTACAAATTTAATAGTTATTACTATCTTCGTCATGAAGTATAAGATACTATACTAATTTTGATCAAATTTATAGAAAAAATACATAGAATCTTAAATTAGCTTTATTGGATATATTATGAAATACATTTTTATAGTATATCTTTTGATGTGGTAGATGTTAATACTCTTCTTTATAAATGTGATCAAACTTAAATTAGTTTGACTTAAGACAAATTTACATCCCTTATATTTTAGGGCTGATGGAGTATATTATTAGTTTATTACTTAGAGAGAATTTTTTATATGACACTATAAAGATAAAGTATTTTATTCTTGGCCCTTCAGAGTTAGAATTCTTTTTTATCAAACACTAGGTATATTTTTGGCGTTCAGAATGACATCACCGCTATAATTTAGGACCGAGGGAGTTTAATCAGCTACGCAAAAGAAACTAATCAAGTAGAAGACATGCATTGGAACCTGACGGGTGCATGGGCGTTAGATAAAAGATTGTGTAGTATCCCCCACCTTTGGTTGTATCTATTTAGATGAAAAGGACACAGAAAAGTACTACTAGCTACTACTAGTAAATACTCCTACTTAGCACTAAAGAAGAATCAAGAACGGATTAGATGCAATGGTATGGGCCAGGTCCTGCGCGTCTTTGCCAAGTGGTCTCCCGGTAGAATCGGAATCAGAACGGGAATCCCAGCACTAACTAGCTCTGCCTCTCTTTTTCAGCTTCCGCGCTCTCCTTTTGCTGCAACTAGTAGTATGTCACTTTGCTTCTTCTGGAGGGCTCCCGACACCTCCCCTGTCTGGCCTCCTCCGCCACCATTGCCGGCCAACGGCAGCTCCACATATCAATCACCGCAAGAAACCAAGCAAGAATCCCTCCCTCTGCTGACATACATGGTACTAAGATCTTCACTCATCCATCATCGCTTCATTCTTAAGTTGTATGTATAATATATGGATTTCTAACTTGCATGTATTTGGTTCATTTCCTGCTCGGTCGCTAGTAGCTCCTCGGATATTCTTTCAAGCACGTACGTATAATGAATCATTTTTCCGTTTCTTCTTCTTCTTTTTCATTTCGGCTCTGTTCCCCGTTTATATTGTATATTTAACTTGTATACAAGGTAGTGTATATAAAATAAAATCACGGTACTGCGTCTGTTGGATGATTCAGAAGATGGCATTAAGTTTTTTTTTTTTTTGCGACTGGCATTAAGTTTGTTCTGCAGATCACATCCTACATAAATAAACAATGAAAAAAAATAACAGAAAAAAACATTTCTAGATGGATTACACCACCTCACCTATGCGTACGTGCCACTTGAAGAAGCCTCTAGCTAGTAGTAGTACAGACAGCACGCATCGTCGGCGTCAATCTCTTTCTTTCTTTTCTTTCCTTCAGTTTTTTTATTTATGAAAAGAAAGGAAAAGCAAATTTTGAACCTGCCAGCTCCTGAATCCTCATACTAGAAAGATTGGACGATTGCGCTTGTTTGCTTCCAATCAAATGAAACAAAGCTGCTTATAATAATTCTTGGTTACTTCCAGTGTGCACCTTGTCTGAATGTCTTCCCCTGTTTATTTTATTTATTGCCCACACACACACATCTCACATGTTCTGAAACAGGTTTAATTTCGCATTCAGTCGATCTCAGTAATTGAGCTTCTTTTCTACTTACCCACCCATATTGTTGTTCATCATCCACACGCTGCTCCCGGATGGCAGATGCGATCAAGGTATGTAATCCATCATCAACTGGTAACTCTGACGATCCGGTGCTCTGACGACGATACCCTCCCTGTACTTGTGAATGCTGCCCCATCAGTCATTCCACTCATTGTTATCTAGTTTCTTATGTCTCACACACAAACGTCATCTGGATTCAGAACTTGCTAATGGGTTGTTGGATGCAGAGTCAAGTTGGGTCGTTTCCTCCTGGGAAAAAGATAACGGTTGTGTTTGTACTAGGTATGGTATGACTGTATCAATTTTTGTTTTTGTTTTTGCGAGTATGCCTGTGTATCATTTGTGCAAACACTGAACAACTGTATATGTAGCGTGCATAGTACTTTACCACAGGCATGATCTGAACTTTTTTGCGCAGGCGGCCCAGGCAGTGGCAAGGGCACTCAGTGTTCCAACATTGTCAAACAGTTTGGCTTCACCCATCTGAGCGCTGGCGACCTTCTGCGTGAAGAAGCTAAATCCGATACTGAACAAGGGTAACATCTTTTCTTCCTGAGTTCCTGCAAAGCAGCTTGCTCTGCACATAGGAGTATATTTTTGTTGGAGCCTAACCTGTTGCGTAGAGGGGTATGAGTGCGAGGTGGACGGACGTGGCTAGAACGCCCGGCCGCGAGGCCGCGGCGCTGTGCTCGGCGCCGAGAGTTAGGGCTGAGAAACGAGAGAACGCGAGAGCAGCAGCGCCAGGGAGCGAGAGAGAATTAACTCTAAATCTCTGGCTAACTTTCATTAATCAAAATGTTCTATATTTATACCACAATCCTAACAACTGAGCAGCTACCTTTAATGTTCCTAAATGACCGGATCACAGAACGATGATGCGAACTCCTGGGCGACGCGGTTGGCGGGCCGTGGCTGGTGACCGCGCTCTGGTGCTCCCCGCCATGGTCCACCGCTCAGCCACTTCTCTTGGCGCGACGCTGGTAGACGTTGCCGACCATAACATCTCCCCCCCCCCCTCGACGAACAGCTCGTCCTCGGGCTGGAAGGCAGGGAAGAGGGCACGGAACTCTTCGACAGGCTCCCAAGTGGCGTCGGCATCGGGCAGGCCTTCCAACTGAATGAGAACATGCCAGACACCACGACGAAGCTGGCCGCGCAGTGCACGAGCTGGATGATGAAGAATGCGCCCATTGTGGAGAGGTGGCATTGACGGGGGCGCGGTCGGTGGAGTCCCACAGAACGGCTTCAGGACGCCGACATGGAAGACATCATGGATGCAGGCGCCCTCCGGTAGGCGCAGATGGTAGGTGACCGTCCCGACGCGTTCCACCACCTGGAACGGCCCAGCGAAGCAAGGGGTGAGCTTGCCACGGTGCCCAGGCACTAGCGACTGCACCGGGCGGTGAAGAATGCGGAGCAGTATCCAGTCGTTGACAGCGAACTCTACGGGGCGATGATGAGCGTCGTAGTACCTTTTGGTGTATGCCTGGGCTTGGAGCAGGCAATCGCGGACGTCCGCCAAGAACGCGTCGCGATCACGAAGCAGGCTGTCGACGGTGTCACTGCGCGTCGTTCCTGCAGAATAGGGCAGCAAGGCGAGCGGCGGCCGGCCATACACTACCTCAAAGGGTATCGTCCGGAGTGCAGAGTGGTATGAGGTGTTGTAGCAATACTCGGCTCACGGCAACCAGTCAAGCCACGCGCGGGGGGCGGTCTCCAGTGATGCACCGCAAGTACATGGCGATGGTTCGGTTCACCACCTCCGATTGGCTGTCTGTTTTGGGGTGAAACGCCGTGCTCATCCTTAGTTTGACGCCGGCCATCTTGAACATGTCCTGCCATACATGTCTAGTAAATACTGGATCACGGTCACTGACCATGGAGGCGGGGAACCCATGAAGCTTGACGACGCAATCGAAGAAGGCCTTGGCGACGATGGCCGCGGTGTAGGGGTGACTCAAGGCGAGGAAGTGGGCGTATTTGGAGAACTGATCGACCACCGTTACTATGACGCTCTTGCCATGTACCCGCAGGAGGCCATCGATGAAGTCCATAGCAATGTCAGACCAAACCTGCGTGGGCACCTCCATGGGCTGCAGGAGGCCAGCCGGATGGAGGTTCTCCGTCTTGTTTCGCTGGCAAGTCAGGCACGAGCTGACGAACTCCCGCACTATAGCCGGCGGTCATGCTCGATGAAGAAGTCCTACCAGAGGCGTTACAATGTCTTCTGCGTGCTCTCATGGCCCGACGAGTGGGCGAGCTGGAGGACGTCCGGGAGGGACGCCGAGGTAGCCGGCACGAACACCCTGTTGTCGTGCATAACGAGCCCTTTGGCGACACGCCACGGCGCACCGTGCTAGGTGACCATGGAGTCGCGGAAGGAACGCAGCCCGGCCATCATCGTCCTGGAATTCTTGGCGGAGATCATCGTAGAACTTGAAGGACGGCGTAGTGATGGCGTGCAGCAGCGTGTCCGCGTCGTCATCGCCACGCTGGGACAGGGCATCCGCCATGGTGTTGAGGCAGCCCAGCCAGTATTCGACGTTGAAGTCGTATACAAAAAGCTTGCTCACCCACTGATGCTGCGGCACCGTGGATAAATGTTGATTGAGCATGAACTTCAAGGCGTAGTGATCAGTTCAGACAACAAAGTGATGGCCCCATAGATAGGGATGCCAGTGGCGGACGCACTGGATGAGCTTGATCAGTTCGCGTTCGTATGCCATGAGCTTGAGATGCCAAGCCACGAACGGGCGGCTAAAGAAGGCGAGGGCGCTGTCGCCTTGATGAAGACCGGCGCCGAACCCAGAGCTGGAAGCGTCGCAGTCCACTGTGAAGGACCAATCGAAGTCCGGTAGCTGGAGTACCGACGTGGTGGAGAGGGCCTGCTGGAGGCCATCGAACGCTGCCGTCACCTCAGGAGTCCAGGCGAACCCCTCCTTCCGGAGCAGCTTGGTGAGGGGGGCAGCGATGGTGCCGTAGTCCTTGATGAACCGGCGATAATACCCCACCAGTCCTAGGAAGCCGCGCAAGCCATGAACCAAACGCGGCTGTGGCCATGTGGAGACCGCCTCGCCCTTTGCACGATCCATGGCCACGCCCGCAGCTAAGATCACATGGTCGAGGTAGGCGACCGATGGCTGTGCGAAGGAGCATTTGGAGCGCTTGAGCTGGAGGTGGTGTTTGCGAAGGGCGGTGAGGACGGCATTGACGTGTTGCAGATGAGATGACCACGACGGGCTGTATATGAGGATGTTATCGAAAAACACCAAGATGAATTTACGGTGGAATGGCCGGAGCATGGAGTTCATCAAGCTCTGGAACGTGGCCGGCGCGTTCGTGAGCCTGAAGGGCATGACCAAGAATTCGAAGTGGCCTTCATGGGTGCGGAACGCTGTTTTCTCGATGTCTTCAGCGTGCACGCGCACTTGATGGTACCCAAAGCGCGCAAATCAAGCTTGGTGAAAAAGTGCGCACCATGGAGTTCATCGAGCAGCTCCTCGACGACGGGTATTGGGAACTTGTCCTTCACCATCTGCTATTTCAGGGCGCAGTTGTTGGCGATCCTTAACTCACATTTCTACCACCAACAATTATATAAAATTCTTCAAACAAGACACCAGACTTAGTAAATAGGGCCTTACACTAACATATTCCATAAGTTTTGGTGAGTTAATAATTTTCAGGACATATACATGGAAACACATCAAAAGGCGCAATCCAGAGAAGCGTAATGCAGAATTGCGCAATGGAATAAAGAAAGAAGGCCTACCTACGCATCAGACCTGGGCCAAGCACTGACGTGGGAGTGATCTAGGCCTAGCCAGCAGCCCCCGGCGCGAAGGCGGTGCCGAGGCAGGCCAGGCCTAGTGTGGCCGCACTAGGGGTGCGGGAGCACCGCCCCTAGCTCCGCTCGGCCCCACCTTGCACAGGTGGTGCAATCAATGCTCCTGTGGGTTGGTTCGAGAGATTTCCATGTTTATCTCCACCGAAACCGACCTCTAGCTACTATAAAGAGAGGGCTAGGGCTCCACATTTCAAAACAACACACAAGAGAGCACAAGAGCATCAAAGAGCAAGAGAAAGAGCATCACTCCATGGGCTTAGGCCCTAGCTAGCTCTAGAAGAGAAATATGGAGAGATGTGAGGGAAGAGTACGGGGGAGAGCTGGGCTTTTCGGTGTCTCCCACCTTGTACCTCGACAAATACATGTGCCTCAACGGGATTTCCCGCTAAGTGAGTATTCATGATTCTTTTGGTATAAAGTCTTTGAGTAGTTAAGCTATACTCTTACTTGTTTACGGGTTCATCGTCCGTCCCCGTGGTGGATGCTCTAGTAGAGGACTCCTGATAAAGACGGATGTTCCTAGCTGACACTAGAGTAGTAGTTGATAGCGTATACGTGGTGTTTAGGCTAGAGGCTACCTTTGTTTGCCTCGTACTCTCCATTTGAGGGGTAGGCGGCAGGTGGTGACAGCCCTGTCCATCCCTTGTAATCCCCCACGTTCAAAAAACGACGTGAGAGTGGAGGCCGTGTCGCTTAGCGCACCAGGTGTAAGCCGGTGCCAAGTAAGTAAGTAGGAGTAACATTTATCTATCCTTAGACCCTAAGCCAAAGGAATCCTTGTGTTGTCCTTGGACGAATTAACTAGAAGAAATACCTTCGTTCCCTATGGAAAATATGATATCCTGAATACTTTCAGATGAAAGCTATAACGGTAATTCCGTACGCTTGCGGATTCTTTCTGTAAATGTTAAGAAATACCAACAGTGGTAATCCACGCAGAAGTGCCACGAGCCATCGTATTTCTTTACCAAGAGCACGGGTGCCAAAAATGCTGACGTACTAGGGCGAATGATACCCTGCTCGAGCATGGCCACGCACTAGGCCTCCAACTCGTCCTTCTAAAGTTGAGGATACCTGTATGGCCGTACTGCCACTGGCACCAAATTGGGCAACAAATGGATCGGGTGGTCGTAGGTACAGGCTGGTGGGAGGCCGGTTGGCACGGTGAACACATCATCAAAGGACTGTAGAAGCCGATCAAGCATTTCGGGCTCGTTGTTGCGGATGGCGTGAAGGCGGTGTGTGGACTGGACGTCGTGGCGGGTGGAGCCATTGTTGCGCCAGAAGACACGGCGGCCATCGTGCCAGAAGGCCATACAAAGGTCGTCGAAGTCCTATAGGATCGGCCCCAGGGTGCGGAGGAAGGTGACGCCCAGCACCATGTCATAGGTGTCAATGGGAATGGAGTAGTAGTCGATGTTGAAGATCTCGTAGGCAATGCGGATGCTGACATCGCGGGCGAGACCACGGCATGCCACGTGGTCACCGTTTGCGACGATGACGCCGGCGCCCAGACAGGGCCGGAACTGGAGGCCCACGCGGCGAGTGACGGCCCCACTAACGAAGTTGTGGGTTGACCCAGAGTCGAGCAAAGCGACGAATTGCTCGTTGCCAATGGTGATGTAGAGCTACATCGTGTCCTCGGTACGGATACCCGTGATGGCGTGGAGAGAGATCATTGGTTGGTGTCTCGGGGTCGAACGCCGCGGGCTCGGCAGCGGTGTTCGCGACGGTGTCTACTGCGGGTTCCTCGTCCTCCTCGGGTTCCTCCACCACGTAGTCGGACACCTCCAAGTAGAACAGATGTGGGCACTTGTGGCCACGAACATATGGTTCATCGCAGTTGTAGCACAGGCCGAGTTTGCAACGATTGGCCATATCGGCAGGTGTAAGCCACTTGAACGGGCGAGGAGGAGCGGAGGACGACGCTGGCTGTGCCACAGTGGCGCCCGCAACCGGTGTTGGAGCCGTGATGGCGAGCGGGTTGCGACGAGGCGGCTGGGGCGATGGAGCTGGCAACGCTAGTACCGGTGCGATGTTGCAGCGCTCAAAGGCGTGCGACAGGCTCATGGCACGTTGCAAGTCTTGAGGGTCATGAAGCTCCACGTCAATGCGAATGTTCTCCGGAAGGCCCCCAGTGAAGAGATGGGCCTGCTAATATGGAGTGAGGCAGCCGGCGTGCGCCATTCGCGCTTGATAGGCCTCCTGGTAAGCCGCAACGGTGGCCGGGAACGGCAGGCGAGCCAATTCCGCTAAGTGGTTGGTGCGGAGGGGCGTCCTGAAACGCTGATTGCATAAGCGCTTGAACTCCTCCCAAGCGGGCTCGCCGGCGTCGCGCTCCAATACGTAGTACCACTGTTGGGCAGTACCAGTGAGATGGAACGAGGCGAGCCACACCTTGTCGCCCTCAGGGGTGCGCTGGGAGTGGAAGAACCTATCACATCTATTGAGCCAGCCCAGCGGGTCATCCTTGGTGTCATAGGTGGGAAAGGAGAGTTTGTGATAGCGGGCCATGGCTGCGGCCTCAGGTTTCGGCGACACGTGGGGAAGAGGAGGTGGCATGTGCATGGCGGTGGAGGATTGCGGAAGAGGCACTTGCATGATAGATGAAAAGGATGGCACGAGGGATGGTGAATGTGGAAAGCTGACGTGGGTGATGGGAACGCCCATAGATGGCGACCCTGGCTGGGTGGACACGGGCATGGAGGCTGGCATGGCTAGAACGGACGCCGGTTGGGAAGACATCAGCGGTGGCGCGGAGGAGAGCTCTGAAATGACTGGGCCTATGGTCGGGAGTTGCGGGATGCCCCCGTAGCCAGGCAGGACGTACGGCAGGAAGGGTGGCGCGGGCGCCGATGGACGACCTTCGATGGCCGCCATGCGCATGGAGATGCCGCCCATCTAGCGCTGCAGGTCGTAGATGGCCGTGGTCAGCGCGTTGAGGGCATTGTTAGGAATCATGGTGAGTGGCGGCTGCGGAAGGGTGACCGGCGCGGTGGTGACGATGGCGGAGCTGGTGACTATGGGAACGGATGACATCATGGGTGGAATGGCGGAGGTGGTGGTGGTGGTGGGAACGGCAGCGGCGGTGGCGGCTCCAGAACCGGACATGGCTGATACCAGACTGTTGGAGCCTAACCTGTTGCGTAGAGGGTTTGAGTGCGATGTGGGCGGATGTGGCTTGAATGCCCGACGGCGAGGCGGTGGCGCTGTGCTCGGCGCCGAGAGTTAGGGCTGAGAAACGAGAGAATGCGAGAGCAGTAGCGCCAAGGAGTGAGAGAGAATTAACTCTAAATCTCTGGCTAACTTTCATTAATCAAACTGTTCCATATTTATACCACAATCCTAACAACTGAGGAGCTACCTTTAAGGGATAACAAACCAAGGAAACTAATGTTCCTAAATGGCCGGATCACAGAACGATGATGCAAACTCCTGGGCGATGCGGTTGGCGCGCCGTAGCTGGTGACCATGCTCTGGCGCTCCTCGCCACGGTCCACCGCTCAGCCACTTCTCTTGGCGTGACACTGGTAGACGTTGCCGACCATAACAATTTTTTTAGATAATGGAACAAAGTCCCAGCCTCTAACATGCACATAGGAGTATATATGTTGTGGGCACCATTCAAACATGTCCAATTTTTTTTCTTCTCTCAGTACGATGGTAAAGAATCTGATGCATGAAGGAAAACTTGTGCCGTCCGAGCTCATCGTCAAGCTTCTGCTGAAGGCCATGCTTCAGAGTGGAAATGATAAGTTCCTTGTCGATGGATTTCCTCGAAACGCAGAGAACCGCCAAGCATATGAGAGTGTTGTAAGCCTGTTTTTTTTTTCCTGATGTCTGACTCTGAACTACCTATCGGCATATATTTATTTTGATTCTAATAAAAGGAGAATTGCGCATCAGTCATATGTATGATTTCATCATGGTAGAAATAGCGCTATAATTTTGTCATGTCTTGTTGTTACCAGATTGGCATTGAGCCCGAGTTCGTTCTGTTCATCGACTGCCCAAAGGAAGAGTTGGAGCGGCGCATTCTACACCGTAATCAGGTTTCGCTCTTGTGATTTCTCAGCACAAGCTTGTAACTTTTGTCTCATTTGCTTAATTCATTGCTTTGTTTTCTTTTGGGTTGTCTACATACAGGGAAGAGATGACGACAACATCGACACTATTAGGAAACGGTTCGAAGTTTTCCAGGAGTCAACTCTACCTGTTGTTCAGTACTATGAGAAAAGGGGAAAGCTTCGAAAGGTAACTTGCATTGGGGGAGTGCTCTGGTTTTTTATATGAAAACGTGCACTGTGCCAAAATTTGCAATTTTGTAGAGTAAATATGAACTTTAACTAACCTAATCTCACTGAATTAAATTTTCCATGCATGTTTCACATATCCCTTTGTACTCTATGCAGGTCGATGGCGCCAAATCCCCTGATGCAGTTTTTGAAGATGTGAAGGCCATATTCGCTCAACTGAACACTCAGGTGCACTCATATTCATGCTCTCTTCCAATTGCTAAGTTCAGGAAACATGGCAGGCATGGCTAAATGATGATGTTCTTCCTTGTGGTGCATCCTCTTGGATCGATGATACTATATCTATATGCTGCCTTATCCTGTATTTTTCGTCTCACTAGGCAAACCAAGGTAGCAGTGTGAGCAGCAGAGTACAGAGCAATCCACTGAAGCGTTTCGTCGACCTGCTCTGTGGTAAGTTTTGAGATTGATGACACCAACATCACTAATTCAATTCGTCGTCGAGTATTTGGCATCGACCTTGGCACAAACTAAACTCATGATGAATGTCTTCTGATTGACTGTTATCAGGCTGCTTTGGGACGCAGGAGGCGAGAAGCTAAGTGATGAGATGGTAGGACTGAATGCTTGTGTGGTACATAGTGGTGTGTGTACATCCTTGCTCAGTCCTCAAGGCTGAAGCAACAACATACGTCCAAAAAGGATTCAGAAAACACTTGCTGTGTGTGGTTGAAGTGTGTGCATATCTGAGTGTGCGTGTTGTGTAGATTCAGTCTGTCGAGTTTGTTGTGATCCATCCATTGCCAATTTGCCATTGGCAGAGTGTCTCTGTGTGTGTTAGAAACTAGTTGAAAAGAAACAGAGAATGGCCTGTCCAGGTGCACTTGCAACACAGCTTGTATCTGTAATTTTAAGTGCAGGAGATGGATGTGATATGTGCAGATCATGGACGCGGACTCCTGGATTGCCGCCGGCTTTGGGACTTGGGAGTCTCGCGTCGCTGGCCGCCCAGGGTTCCTAGCAGGCGCTACCGGCAAGCTTCTCTAGTCGCAACACTGGTTTCCTAAGTGCGCCTTTACAGCTCCTGGTAGCCGGTGCACTGTGTCTGTGTCTTTCTTGATAGCTAACGGTATCTCACCGTGTTGCAGTCCCGGGCGTGGTACGAATCTTATTTCTCCTTATTAATGAAGCACGTGCCAATACACGCTTTCGAAAAACAAAGAAATATGTGCAGATCATTCAATTTGCTTTGCTGCATCTGAGCTACGCTTGTGAGGGCTCGTTCATATGGCTAATGGCTTTCTTCTCTGAAGCTGTTGATGGCCGGCCTGGGACTTTTATCGGGGCTTACTGGCGCTCGGATGTCCATACAGAAGCGCGCATCCGGACACCCGCAACGCACCCGCCACTCAGCCCAGCGCATGCTCGCCGTGGCGCGCCCACGCGCGCGACTTCGCCCTTGCACACTCGCGGACGCACGTCGTCCAAACAGCCAGCAGAGCGCACCCTCGATGTCGGTGGGCCCGCTTCAGCGCCAAAACGGATTGATGAAAACGGCAACGCCCAGCGCCCCTACCTCTCGACGGGTCCCACGTCAGTGGTTGTCTCCCATGTGCTCCCTCTGGTTGCCCCACTGACAGACGCACATCGGAGCATGCATGCCCGCCATGCTGCTCATGGCTGCCGCTGCTAAGCCCTCTCATGTTGCTTCGCCCGCCATGCCATGCTACGCGCGCTGCCTGCCTTTCGCCTCTAGCACCCCCTCGCTTCGCTTCGCCTCGTGGAGACCGCTTGCGCCTTATGAAACACTTGCAACATGTAGGACTTGATGCAGCGTACGTCTAAAACAGTTAAAATATTTAGAACATATGTTTGCAATATATATGTAGCCACTGCAACATATTCAATATTTAGATAAAACACTTGCAACATATGTCTGAAAAACAACTAAAATATTTGAAACACACACTTGCAACATGCTTCTGAAACACTTGAAAAAAAAACACCTGAAAACACTTGAAAACCTTTGCAAACATACGCAACATCCAAATAAAACATATGCAACATATGTGTGAAATATATGCAACATCCAAATAAAAACATTTGCAACATACGTCCGTTAACACAGATGAAACATTGGTAACAGACCTTTGCAACATACGTGTACAACCATTGCAACATATACAACATCACAATCTACTTTTGCAAGATCGATATAAAACACTTGTAATATACCTGTGAAACACCTGAAACACTCAAAACATACGTTTGCAACATGCTCTTTTAGCGCAAACATCTCCTTGCTGCTTCACAAAATGGAGGCTTGTCGACGCATGGAGGTCACTGGTGTGCTCGGCGGCGGCGCGGAGCTCGCCAACAACAAGGAGTTGGGCGGCGGTGCACAGAAGGCGGGTGTGGGGGCAGCACGAGCGCGCGTTGTGCGCAAACGGCGGGTGGTTGGCGCATGGAGGCCACTGATGTGCTAGCCAACGGCGTGGAGCTCGCCGGCAATGCGGAGCTGGGCGGCGTAGCACCGATGGCCGGGTTGGGGCTGCACTGGCGGTGGTGACGTGGAGGGCGGGTGGGCGTGGCGCGGGTGGCACGTTTCCGTCTCGCATACGCCTTCTACCACAAGGGACATCTCTAGGCATATGCGAACCACCTCTAGGTATCTCCTCGTCTTCACGAGCAGCTAGGCCTAAGGATCTGGCTATGTTGCTTGGGAGAAACAGAGCAGAGAAGAACGTTAACGTAGTGGAAGCAGATAAGAAAGCAATGAGTGGATGAGAATAAACATGCACGTCTTGTTTGTAGCATTACCGTTAATTATTTATTTTCAGCCCAATTAGCATCATGGTTGCACTTCTGCCTGTCATTATTTACTCCTAGTGTTCCAAACTATCCGTCACTTCAGTTTTGTTCAAATCAATTTTCTCAGATTTTTACTTGTTTTTTTTAAAATAGTTTAATATCTACAATACCAGGTACCAATACACCATTATCAAAACATATTTTATGGCTAAATTAATGGAACTAATTTGATGCCATAGATGTCTGGTGCAATTTTATATAGTCTTGTTAAAAGTTAGAAAAGTTTAAATGAACCTATAATTTTGAATGGGTGGAGTAGCAATTATTTTTTAATCCAACATTTGACACTAATGCGCGTGAATCGGCCTCCTGTTTGGATATACCGATGAACCGTCACCATGTTTATTACATGTTTCACACTAATTAATTATTAAGTAATTAATTAATACGCACTACTACTAGTATTACTTGTGCTAGCTATTACTAGTTCTCAAAGCTTAGCTAGCCCTATAAATAAATCTGCACTCACCAATTGATCCAAGCTACTAGCTATACAATGGCAGCTCGATCGATGGCCATGGCGTTCCTCACCACCACGCTCGCCGTGGTGCTCCTCGGCATCTGCGCGGCGGCGGCACCCTGCCTCACCACCGACGCCGCCGGTGTCTGCCATGACCAACAACGGCACGACGACGGCGACCTGGTGGCGACGGCGTGCGAGAAGGCGAAGGGGCACGAGGCGCACCACTACCGCGGGCTCGGGCTGACGGCTCTGACCAAGGAGTTCTGCGAGACGACGCTGCGGTCGGACAACCGGAGCGCGGCGGCGAACGACACGCGGGAGCTGGCGCTGGTGGCCATGGACCTGGCCAGCACCGCCGCCGCGAGCGCCAGCGCCAAGGCGCGCAGCGCGCTCCGGTCGTCCGGCGGCAGGGGGAGCAAGGACAGGGACACGGAGTACTCGCTCCGGTACTGCTTGATGGACTACGGGACCGTGGCAGTGGTCCTCCCGGCGTGCCGCGCCGTCGTCGAGGAGTACAGCCCCCGCGACTTCCAGGCGCCGTTCGACTACCTGGAGTGCGCCGGCCGGGTGATGGACGCGGCGGGCGACTGCTGGCAGCGGGTGTCGTACGAGGACGGCGCGCTGAAGCGTGCGCTGTGGAACGACGCCGTCGATGTCGCCAACCGCGCAAACCTCGGCCAGGCCTTGGTCGAGCAGATGGTCGACTTCCCGGACGATCATGAGTAATAATGGCTCATCATGTTAATGTATAAGAGAATTATCAACTTTTCTCACATCAGCTTGAGTTTTGGTATGCAAATCAAATCAAATAATACGAATCTAGTGCTGATCGGAGGTACTAGTTTGTTGAGTTTGCATGAATGGCTGGGATTTTGGACGGGATAGAAGCAGACCACCAGGGCCGTGAGGTAGCCCAACTGTGTTTGAGCCCATGTACTGATTAGGCCCGTGAACCAACAAAGCAGATCGGGCCAACCGGGATTTTGGAACGGAGGAAGTACTTTGTTCAGTTTGCACGAGTAATGGGCTGGGATTTTGGATGGGTAAGAAGCAGACCCACCAGGGCTTTGATGTGGCCCAGCTATTGAGCCCACGTATCGATTAGGCCCGTTAACCAACAAAGCAGATTGGGCCGACCGGCCGAGAAAGTTGTAACCTGGTCCTCATCAAGGTAGTAGTAGCCTCGTCTCATCGAAGAGGAAAAAATAAAGAATTTTCCTTTGAAATTAATCAATGAAATTATGTTATTGATAATGTCACTTGGATGGAGAAGATAAAAGACGAGAAACTAACAAACCACTGGTCGTAGCTAAGCTAGAGGAGACATATATGCTGATGGTGGCCACTACTTTTAATTGTTTTCTTTTTTCTTTGAGAGATAGCTATGACTATGAGAGAGATACCATTTGCCGGCCTCTGCATAGCTAGCTAGAGAGAAATTAGTGAGAAAACGCTAATACAAGCGGAGCTTTTGGAGACAAGTATAACATCTCTCCGTCACCGCTGCCTTTGTTACCAATCTCCATGTCGGAAAGGGCCTGTTCGCTTGGAGGAATTTGGATGGTTTGGAGGAATGCTGGAGAAATTTGTGAGAGAAAAACACTGTTCCGGATGAAAAAAGAAGCGGATCAAGCCGGGTTTAAGGACACGCGAATGAGCCCAAAGGCGCGTGTGCCTCGTTCGTCGGTTCGGTGATATGGCCAGTGGTTTTGGTATGTTCACATCCTATAGAATTTTTTTTTGGGACATTGGGGACAGCTAGAAACTTTTCTGTAGATTCTTGACAGTATCCATAATCAATGAAGAGAGAGGGTGAGGTCGTCGTCTGGTGAGACGACGGCGTCTGCGCTCATCGGAGATGAGTCGAGGGCGGCGGCGCTGGTGGAGCCCAAGGGCGCGGCGGCGTTTATGAGAGCAAGGCCGTGGCTCCAGAAGTGAAAGGGCAACGACTTCGCCTGATCGCCAAATCCGTCCCCAACCCTTGTCGCAGAAGGGCGCAACGGCGCGTCTGGCCCTGCAGATGCGGGGGCGCGCTGGAAGTGATAATGCCTGGTGAGCCTAGATGGACTTCTGTACTAAAATATATGTCATTCTTGATCTCGAGAAGTCAACTTTTCTTTAACTTTGATATATAAAAGAATATTAATATTTATAATACATAATTAGTATCATTAGATAAATTATTGAATATATTTTTATAATAAACTTATTTAGAGGTATAAATATTACACGTATTTTCTACAAACCTAATTAAAATTGAGAATTTTTGACTTACACGCATCACATAGCGTTCTTCTTTTTTAAAACGGAGGGAGTACTTCGAGCAGGTCAGCGTGTCTGAACTTAACGCCCCACCAGTTGCCTCCGGCACTGGTGGTTTGGGCCAAGGGTATAACCTTAACCTTCGCTTGGTATATTCGGTTATATGTGCTATGAATCCGTCCATAGGAGCGGTGATTGGCATGTTCGTTAGTAGATCTGTATATACTGTCCCGTTCATTCTTATTTGCGTTATATGATACGTGTGATGTATTATTTCTGCCCCCGCACTCGCACGGTGCTGCTTGTCTACGCCTCGTCCTCCACCGGCGTCGTGCCCGGCTTCGGCACCCCCGACCTTGGCCTCTGCGGCGTCGGCATCGTCCTCGCCCTCGCCCCTACCGCCGCTGCCACCCGCCTCGTCCTCCACCGTCGCCATGCCCGAACTCCGCCGCCCCCGCCGCATCCTTCCTCCACGGCATGCTCCGGCCATGGACGCCCCCGCCCTGGCCTGGCCCGACAGCCCCCTATGCCGCGAGAACCCAAAAGCCGCCCCACGACCATCCCCACCGTCTGGCCGGCCAGCCTCCCCCGACCCCTTTCTAACCCCGCCGAAGATGGAGAAGAAAAGAACTCTGGCGGAGCGGGCGACGCGAGCTCCGGTGATGCGGGGGGCGCGGACGACATGAGCTCTGACGGCGCGGGATCCGACGCCGCGGGCTCCAATGGCGTGGGATCCAGCGCCGGCGGAGGACACGGCACCGGTGAAGACGAGGCGCAGCCGCCACGCCGTCCGAGCGCCCGACCCCGAGGGAGATGAGATAGGCCGGGCGTTGGGAGATGAAACGATTAAATTCTAAAAGGAAGTGGGACCCACCTATCCAGTAACGGCTGAGATAGAGCCGGTGATCACACGTGCATGTGACGCTGCGTTTTCGCTACACTGCTCCCTCCCGGCCCGTGATACTAGCGATGTGCCAACGTCATGTTGTTCACTCTGCCTTGGTTGGCCGAGTGTATATATATATATTTCAATCGTCTTGTTTGGCTGAGTGTATCTAGATATATTTAGGTATAATTATATTTGTTAAGAATTTTATCTGGCTAGACATATCAAGCCGTTCTTGGCGACAATCATTGTTTGAGGTTTCTAGAGAAGGATTCAGAGCCTCCCGTTAGCAGCTGTTTGGGGTATCAAGGTGTTACACGGAAATCGTTTGGATGAAGTTTGGAATAGGGGCTTTGCGCGCTGTGAAGAAAAGCTAAGCAGAGCACCCAATGATTAAGGACAATGATCTCAATGGTCTGCAATCGGATACCAGACTATCTATTTGTGAAGTTTTTGTAGCACAGGTCAAGCAAGGAAATCCATTGTACATGCAGGCAGAAGAAAAAAGGATCTTGTTTCTGTGGATCACGGACATATTTGATGTTTTGTTTGGCCTCTCCAGCAAGTCGTATCACTGTTGTCTGAGGTATTCTCAGAGCTAAGTTTGCATATACAATCTATGTAGGAGCAGGATCAGGAAGTCCAGCTGCCGTACGTACCAGAAGAAAGATCATATTCACTTGTTCACGCGCTTTAGGACGAGGAAGGAAAAGGCAGCAGAGAACAATAACTCAAGACGTGCGTGAAGGTAATGGACTCATATGAGCTGGCTGGTGATTATTCATTGCTATATACATAGGAGTATGCGATTAAAGGACAAAGAAGTAGAGTCCCAAACAAGTTTGGAAACATGCTGCCCTTGCATGCATGTGATTGGCCGAATAGAAAGGAAGCTTTCGGTTTTAGCGGGTTGTGTATAGGAGGACCTGTGTGTTCGTCACTGCTACAGAAAAGGTCTGTAGCAACCACTTAATTTTTTTAGGGGCGGCGGGGGACGAAGGCACCTTTATAGTGGGCGTACTCGGGACCTACGAGACCTGCCACCCCTACAAATGGCACAATAAGGATGGCTAGTGATACGAGCTGCCCCTACAAATGGACCGATTTGTGGGGCGGCTCACTTATCAGCCGCCCCCGGTGTTGTTATTTGTAAGGGCGGCTTAATCATCAGTCGCCCCTACAAATACTGCATGTATAAAAGGTTGTAGCCCCCTTCTTCCATATGGTACGGGGTGGCCCATGTGGCAGGGCTCGGGAACTCAAGCGACTACCGTCCTGTTTGTTTGATTTATAGGTCATACTTTTTCAGCCAACGAACAATATTTTTCTTTCACAATAAATCAGCCAACAGTATTTTCAGCCATAGCTTATCAGCCAAGCAAACAGAGCATACATCCTTCTGCAGATGTCGACATCCTACAACCATAGCTCCCTCGGATGCTCCCGCATCACAGCGCCAACAGCACAAATGGGCCCATCTCCCTCACATGCTTCTAGATGAGGATATCGACATTCTGGAGCCATAGCAGGCGCCGCCCAGGATATCTTTAATCCGGCCCTGGTGGTCCAGTTGCCGCTCGAGCGCGTGCTCCGTTTCGAAAATCCCGCGGCGCCGTCCACAATTTGGCCAATCCGGCACTTGCCCCACTATGCAGCTACCGCACGAGCGCGCGCTCAGCTTCCAAATCCCGCGTCCAAAATTCTGATGTCGTCCGAGCGTGACGAGGCCTTTAAGAAGACACCCACAGTTTCTTGCCCAACCACGCCGACGCCACTAAACCAGGCGAAGCTCTGCTGGGTTTGAACCTCACCGCCGTAGCTGCCGGGAGGACCTCGGTCGCAACGGTGGCTCGCCGCCGCCGCCGTCGTTGACTGCGCTGCCAGGAGGAGCTCGGTCGCAGCGGTAGACCAAGCCATTGCCGTTCATCTTCTCCAACTCCGGTGTCGTCGCCGTCCTCTCCGAGCTGTAGCCGTACCCGAGGAGCCAGGATCCGTCGCCGTCCTCGTCAGGTCGGCCGGTCGGGTGCTGTAGCCGTGCGTCAGCTTCACCTTCACCGACCATGATTGCTTCCTCTTCACCGCGCAACAGCATCCCTGGACGAGCTAACCCCGTCTTCTTCTGCCAGCCTGAGCCTTCCTCGTCATCGGCATGGCTTCGAGCAGGAGCGGAGTTTGGACTAGCTCCGCCTGCAGGGGTTCGAGCAGGTGAGCACCGCTGACGAACAGTACTCGATATCATTTACATTTATTCTGTACATGCTGGGCTATAATAGAACTAATCAAGGCTGCACTTTTTGCTTGTAGAAGTGATGGAGAACTTGAAGATGGCTACAGACGAGGCCAATGATCTTATTAGATGCGTATGTATATGGGTGTGATTGTATTAGTTCATCAATAGTGTATGTGTTTGTTGGTTGTTTTTCTGTATGTACAATGGTGTGATTATTGTATGCCACGTGGACCCCTCTATGAATTATAAATTTGATTTTTTTAGAGGAAAAATATACTGTAGGGCTGGTTCTAGACTGAACCGCCCCTACAAACAGGTATTATAGAGGCGGCTGGTACTATAGTCGCTCCTATAAATCGATTTTATAGAGGCTCCTGGTGTTACCAGTCGCCCCTACAAATCGATTTGTAGGGGACCAACCGCCTCTACAAATCGATTTGTAAGGACGGTTTGGGAACCGCCCCTACAAATGCATGATTTGCATAGACGGTATGGTAGGGGCGGCTGGCCGAGCCGCCTCTACAAAGCCTCACCAACCGCTCCTAGAAACCATTTCTGTGGTAGTGCGTTCGGCTTAGACGGATTGATTATCAACCGGGAAGACACACCACATGATCGAATCTACGCATCTACTATTATCTTTTATTATGCATGTCTTCTAATCTACTATTGCTTCTCGTTATTCGTTGTTTCAACGACAGCGAAGCCCTAAAACGGTTAGGCCAGCTAGGGCAGCCCAAAGCTGCCACACGTCCTGATGGGTCCCTCCAGGCCATATGAGGCTTTGGGTCAGCGTGTCTTGCATATAGCACTCTTGGCGATAGGTCCTGCATATGGTGCTCACTCATGAAAGTAATGGACTCATATGAGCTAGCCAGTGATTATTCGTTGCTATATACATCAACTCACTCATGAAAGTCACCCTGAGCCCAAACGGCACCCGAGACACATCTACGGCTATCAGAACTCACCTAGGGAGAGGAAAACATCGAGCATAACTAACAATTGAAGGTCAACAACACCACAAACTTTAACTCACGTAACCTCGTGGGACATGCATGGACTACTTAGCCATGGAAGAAACATCCCATCAAGCCACTATTTATTCTTGAACACTTCTGGCTGCTACTTTGGTGAACTTGTCCTTCTTCTTGCTTTTTTGTTGCACCGTTTCAGCTAGCACTTTGAGAGCGTCCATTTTTTACTTTCACTAGTAGAGAACAGACCTTTGATCCTCGGTCAAAATGGACTCTAGTCCCGGAATTTTTTGCGCCCGGGACTAGAATACCTTTAGTCCCGGTTGGTGTCTCCAACGGGACTAAAGGTCCCGCCCCAACGGCTCTCGCGCCCGGAGACAGAGGTGGCGAGGACCTTTAGTCCCAGTTGGAGCCACCAACCGGGACTAAAGGTATACTTTTTACTCTGGTTGGTGGCTCCAACCGGGAGTAAAGGTCTACTCGGGCCGTGGCTGCGCCGGGGGGTTGGAAAGATTACTTTTAGTCCCGGTTGGAGCCACCAACCGGGACTAAAGGTCCCCTTATATCCCGGTCGTCTCCTTCTTCCTCCCCGAGCCCGAGCTCAAGACATTTTGAAGCTCAACTTTGCACTAGTGTTCTTGCTTCCTCCCTCCCTCCATTGTTCCTCCATCCATTATTCGATTCCTCCGTCGATTTCTTCGATTCCTCCATCGATTCTTCAGTTGTAAAGGTTACCAATCTCATACTCTCATTTTTCACCATTGTCTTATCTCATTTTGTTCACTATATATATATATGGTTCTTTATTGTGGTTTTTTTTTCATTTGTAAGCAATTTGAGCTCAAAATCACTTCAAGCTTGCATATTTACATGAAATAAGGTTAAAGTAGCTAGTTGAACTTGCGGACCCGTGTTCATCTCGGCGAAAGCACGTTCTCTGCCGAAGCGATAACAGACGTCAAGGAGGAGCTTTGATTCTCTGAGGGAGAGCGACAACGGTCGTGGAAGACCGTGTTCCTTCCTCGTAGAATTGGAGCTCTTCCGTAAGGCAAATCTGGTGCCGTCCGGTGGAGAAATGCTCGCCGAGATGATCACGTAAGCAAGGTCAATTAGTACGGATGGTTATTTATTCACACGTCCCGATATCGTCGCAGTAGTCTGTTACGTGTGTACACTCCCATTCTTCTGTTAATTTGCGGAAATATCATGTGAATTACTTACCTGCCGCAGTAAAAGACGAGAACACAATGACCATTAAAAATATCATTGTTTAGAGATCTAGATAATTTTATAGTTTCTTAATTTTATTTGTTTATAAAAGGAGAAATTTATAGTGTATTAAAAAATGAGTATAGAGAGTAGATGGCAACTGCTTCCGGGTCCTCGGCCTCTCATGGGTTTCCAAAGCGACTTAGGCCGGGCCTCCCTCTCATTCCATGCGGCAAGTGTCGTGATGAGACAAAGATTGTGATGGAGTACCGAGTGAAGAAGGAGGGTCCCAACAAGGATCGTATCTTCTACAAGTGTCCGGATCGCAATGTGAGTTATTTTATCGTATTTAATGATTATGGTTAGTTTATACCTATTTTCATGATGGTTGTGATTAAAGTTCTAATTTTTGTTTTAATTTCAGTGGGATGTCGGTGGGCGATGTTCAGGCTTCTCTTTGGGAGGAAGAGTATGTTGAACTCGTGCAAAAATATCTTGCACAACAAAGTGAGCATATCGGCGACTAATGAGGCGATGATCCAAATTAAGAAGCCCAAAGATGTTGCACAATCGGGGGATCTGTCTATTTTAGTTGAGATTGGTCGCGAAATCCTTATGCTCCTGAAATGTATTTTAGCTTTAGTTCTTTTAGTGGTAGTTGGGATTGTCTACATTATAGCGATTCTTTCATAAATTTGTATCTTTTGTGGTGGCACGCATGTTGTATAAATAATTAATTATGATCTAGGTTTTAATATGATATTTATGTCATGTAATGCAGATGAGCCGTCATTGGATGTATAATGCTGATCGCCGCTCCCAAGAGTTCATTGACGGCGTGCATTCTTTGTTACGTGCGGCCGAGGCAAACAAACGCGACGGTTTCATGTGTTGTCCATGTGCCATATGTAAGAATACGGTGGAATATCCTTGCTCAAGGACTCTTCATTCACACTTGTTCAAGTCGGGTTTCATGCCAAACTATATTTGTTGGACAAAGCACGGAGAAACCGGTGTTGTAATGGAAGAAGGTGAAGAAGAACAATGGGACGACAATGATATTATTCCTGATGGTGCGTGCTTCAATGATACTGCAATGGGAGAAGCTGAAGAAGAGGTAGCCGCAGAAGATGAGCCAACTGATGATCTTTCTCAGGTCATTCGTGACACACAAAGAGAATGTGAAAGTGAAAAGGAGAAGATCAAGTTCGAGCGGATGCTAGAAGATCACAAGAAATTGTTGTACCCAACTTGTGATGCAGGGCAGAAAAAATTGGGAACCACACTAGAATTGCTGCAATGGAAGGCAAAGAATGGTGTATCTGACAAGGAATTTGGAGAGTTACTAAAAATCCAAAAGAAGATGCTTCCAAAGTACAATGAATTGCCCGCCACTACCTACGAAGCAAAACAAGTTGTCTGTCCTATGGGGCTAGAAATAGAGAAGATACATGCATGTCCTAATGACTGCATCCTGTACCGTGGCAAAGAGTACGAGAAATTGGATGCATGCCCGGTATGCCATGCGTCGCGGTATAAGATCAGGCAAGATGACCCTGGTGATGTTGAGGGCGAACGTCCGCGTAAGAAAATCCCTGCCAAGGTTATGTGGTATGCTCCTATAATACCACGCTTGAAACGTCTGTTCAGAAACAAAGAACATGCAAAATTGTTACGATGGCACAAAGAAGACCGTAAGGTAGACAATATGTTGAGACACCCTGGCTGATGGGTCCCAAAGGAGAGCAATCGACGAGAGAATTCTCGGAGTTTGCAAATGACGCAAGAAACTTAAGGTTTGCTTTAAGTACAGGATGGTATCAATCCTTTTGGAGAGCGTAAACGATAGTCATAGTACTTGGCACATTACTCTAAGTATCTACAACATTCCTCCTTGGTTATGCATGAAGCGGAAGTTCATTATGATGCTGTGCTCATCCAAGGCCCGGCAACTCAGCAATGACATCGATGTGTACCGAGAACACTTATTGATGAACTTCTCATTTTGTGGAATAAAGAAGGTGTACGTGTGTGGGATGAGTACAAACAGGAACACTTTGATCTGCGAGCATTGTTGTTCGTAATAATCAATGATTGGCCTGCTCTAAGTAATCTTTCGGACAGACCAAACAAGGGATATAATGCATGCACACCGCTTGCTTGGTGATATTAGAGGTGTATTCTTGAAAAAATGTCGAAAGGTCGTGTACCTTTGGCCATCGTCGATTTCTTCCCGCAAATCACCCCGTAAGAAAGAAAGGCAAGCATTTTAAAGGAAGGCGACCACCACGACTGACCAAGCCTCGCAACCGAACCGGTGAGGATGTACTCGATATGGTCAATGATGTGAAAGTCGTCTTTGGAAAAGGACATGGAAGCTAACCTATTCCGAAAGACGCTAACGGTCACGCACCCATGTGGAAGAAGAAGTCCATATTTTGGGACCTACCCTATTGGCAAGTCCTAGAGGTCCGTAGCTCGATCGATGTGATGCACCTAACGAAGAATCTTTGTGTGAACCTCACTAGGCTTTATGGGTGTGTATGGAAAGCCTAAGGACACATTTGAAGCACGACAGACTGCGTTGTTTGAGAGAAAGAGACAACTTTGCATCCGGAGAAGATGATGATAGACGCCATTACTTACGTCCCCGCTAGCTACACTCTAAGCAAAGAGGAGAAGGAAATCATGTTTGAATGCTTAAACAACATCAAGGTACCATCTGGATTCTCCTCGAATATAAAGGGTATTATAAATGTGCGAGAAGAAATTTCAGAACTTAAAGTCCCATGACTCATCACGTTCTCATGAAGCAATTACTTCCAGCTGCATTAAGAGAATTCTACCTCCAAATGTACGTCTAGCCACCGTGAAGCTATGTGCATTCCTCAATGCAATTTCTCGAAGGCAATTGATCCAACCCGATCTAGCTAAACTACGAGAATGATGTGGTTCAATGTCTCGTCGACTTTGAGTTGGTGTTCCCTCATTCCTTCTTTGATATTATGACACACCTCCTAGTTCACCTAGTCAAGGAGATTTTCACTCTCGGTCCCGTGTTCCTACACAACATGTTCCCCTTAGAGAGATTCATAGGAGTCCTGAAGAAATATGTTCACAACCGTGTTTCGCCTGAGAAGGAAGCATCGCCAAGGGCTATGGAATGTAGTGGTCATTGAGTTACATGTTGACTTTATTCCCGACCTTGACTCGATTGGTGTTCCTGAATCGAGACATGAGGGGAGACTAAGCGGAAAGGGGACACTAGGGAGGAAAACATATATTGGTACGGATGATGATTATTTCAATAAAGCGCACTACATGCGCTCTACAGAACTCCTCTTTGGTAGATCCGTATATTGAGACACACAAGGATCTCTTACGATTCGAGTTTCTAGGGAAGATCAAGCTTGGATTACACATAAGCACATGGAAACTTTCGGCGGTTGGTTGCGAAAAAAAAATGCCAAGGTGATGAGAGCATCCATGAGCAATCAGATTTATTGGCTATGCAACCATCATGGCATATCGTCACATACAAAGGGTACGAGATAAATGGGAACATATTCTACACGATGAGCCCAAGATAAAAAGGAGTACCAACCAAAAGCGAGTGGTGTCCGCATAGATGCCACAGACCCGAATGGGAATAAGCAGACATATTATGGACGCATAGATGAAATATGGGAACTAGAATATGCACCTACTTTGAAGATCCCATTGTTCAAGTGCCAATGGGTCAAGGTGACCGGAGGCGGGGTAACAGTAGACAACGAGTATGGAATGACAACAGTAAACCTTAGTAATATTGGGTACAAAGACGAACCATTCGTCCTTGCCAAGGATGTGAATCAGGTGTTCTATGTCAATGATATGTCTACCAAACCAAAAAGAGGGAAAAACGATAATGACTCAACCAAAGAGCCAAAGCGCCACATAGTTCTTTCAGGGAAAAGAGTCATCGTGGGAATTGAGGACAAGTCGGACATGTCAGAAGAATATGAAAAGGATGACCGAATTCCGCCCTTCAAAGTGAACAAAGACCCTAGCATCTTGGTAAATGATGAGGACACTCCATGGTTACGAAGCGATCATAACCAAGGGACATACGTAAAGAAGAAGTTCAACTACTTGTGCCCACTTGATGATATAGTGATTTAATATAGTGTGTGTTTGAGATATTATGTAATAATTGTGAATTCAGATGTTTATTATGTCATGTTTCAAATTAAATTAATGTTTGATTTGGTGGGATTTCTCTCTCAAAAAGGTAAATTAGGATACTGAGTGATGAAAAATTAAAATATTAACGTTAAAATGATGTGAAAACAAATTTCCTATCCAAAACCAATAGTTTTAATAATTTTAATTAAACACTACATTTTTGCATTAACGAAATAATAAATATTAGTTACATTATGTTTTATAATTCTAATAAAAAATAAAAAAAGTTAGGTTATAGATTTTTCCTATGTGCAATAAACAAAAAGAAAATTCATATTTTTAACAAAATAATTTTATGCCTTTTATTTAATTTACTATGTATTTAACAAAAACTATTGCATTTCTATTGTATTTAACAAGACTATTGCTTAAAACAGGCGGGAAACGAAACTGCAGGCCACCTTTACTCCCGGGTGGGAAGCCCACCCGGGAGTAAAGGTGGGCTGCAGTTTCGTGGCCCGCCAAAAAAAACCCTTTACTCCCGGTTGGTAACACGCACCGGGAGTAAAGGACCTTTACTCCCGGTGGGGGGATGGCACCGGGAGTAAAGGGGCGTGGCATATATATACCACTGCCATCTTCTTCCTTGCGTTCTTCGCCGATTCCTCTCCCCTACGCCCATGCCACTCGGCCCGCCACACCGAGGACGCCGCCGCCACCTCGCCCGACGTCGGTCGCCGCCACCGCCTCGCGCGCGTCCGCGGTCCCCACGCCACCCCGCGCGCCGACGACCTCGCGGCGCCACTGCTGCCCGGCCGCCCCCGCCAGACGCGCGGCCACACCGGTACCGTACGTTCTTCGCCGATTCCCAAGGTACGCTAGCTGCTTGCTCCGTTCCATCTCCAGGCTACACCGTGACCAACAGATCGATCATGATGAGGAGCACGCTGTGCTAGCTTGCTCGATCTCGGATCCGCGCGCCGATCAAACACATTTGATCAGACTGCAGTTGATCATTGAAGATTTCACTTCAATGAACATAAAAAACAGTGATGTCCATCATAAAAAGAAAGATCTTATAGGTTTGGTCGAAATAGTTAGCACTTCGCTAACTTTCTTGTATTTTGTTTATGGTTAATAAAGTGCTGGGAAGCAATGCTCCATGATTTCAGTTAAAAAAACTATGATAATTTTGACCAAGTTCATATAGAGAAAAATATCATCACTTATCATACTAAATAGATTATACTGTGAAATTATATTACATGATAATAAACTGAATGATACTAATTTGATATCATAAATAGCAAAGTATTTTTTTATAAATTTGATCAAACTTAAAACAATTTAATTTTGACTAAACAATATAAGGTACTTTTTAGCCAATGGGGTACATTATTGCATATATGTTAGTTTATCATTATTGCGTTTCTATGTATACGGCGGAGCACCGCCGCCCTCGTTCGCCCTAGGGTTTAGGCGGCGGAGCACCGCCGCCCTCGTTCGCCCTAGGATTTAGGCCAGTTCCGCTGCCCTTGTTCGATCATTTTTGGCATGTTGTTGTGAACCTCTTCGGGAGTAATTCTCTCTGGTTATATTAGCAATAAGACACATATACTTACATTTCATAATGACTTATACTTACATTATCAGCATAGAATTTTCTCATATGATGAATGACTACATGGTTCACATGGTTTATACGTCATTTGTATTCATATGCATGTATATATACGTCGCGGAGCACCGCCGCCCTCGTTCGCCCATGCGTTTCTATGTATACGGCGGAGCACCGCCGCCCTCGTTCACCCATGTGTACAGACATATATACGGCGGAGTGGAGCACCGCCACTCTTGTCACACCGCCCTTTCTCGTGGCCTAGTTGATCAACATTCGTATTATCATTATCGTTAATGCTAAACAATCACACCAGGGCGAACCGCGCTGTTGATGTCACCGACGTGGTTCGCCCTAGTCACCGACACAATTTGCCCTCGGCCGTTTATGTATAGCCCTAATTCGCCCTAGTACCGACGTAGTTCGCCCTAGTGTGGCGAATTGCGTCCGTGACCGAGGGGCAAGATTTAATAATGCATATTGTTCGTAGATTTTACGCATGTAAACCAAGATTTGACGTACTATATATTGGTTTTGTTTTTTGAAGCTAGATGGCCGACCCGAGAAACATGGATGAGGAGGAGTTGATGATGAATTTGATCAACACTGGCACTCAAGTTGCCGACGATGATGGTGCTAAAAATAACGTGCAAGAGGATGCAGATGACGGGAGTCAGTACTTAGCTCTTGAACAAAATAAGCAACAACATATTGGCTAAGTATATATTTTTTATTATTAGCTATATATATTATCATATGTCTTATGTGTGCTCATGACATTAAAAATAATGTTTATGTTTTGTAGCCCTCTGGATCGACATCAACAACTACAACGAAGAGTAAAATGTTCGAGGTCCCAAAAAGCCATTGGAGGGCCGCTTCATCATCTCGGAGTTCAATGTGGATCTGGAGGAGAATCGGGGAATAAAATGAAATTTGTGCACCACTGTGGTTACCTTATGCGGGACCGGCTCCCGATTAGTACCCGTGAATGGAAGAAGAAGACCAATGCTCCTCATATCGCTTTTGTCTCCGATCGTGACAAGGCGTTAATTTGGAAAGATGTCTTGGTACATTTCACGCTCCAAGCGGATGGTTATGATGATATAATAGATGGTGATGAATTGAAGGAGCGAGTTAGGGATTGGGCAATGAAGAAGATGGCCACCCCGTTTCAGACTTGGAAGAAACACCTATACACGACATATGTGAAGAAGAACATAGCACCAGATTTTACTGTCCCAGGCCGATCTCAAAGCGAGAGGCCCTATTGGGATGAGTTTGTGCAATACAAGACTTCGGAAGAGGGTGTGAGTCGGGTGATAAAGAACCAACGTAATGCCCAACAGAAGACATACCACCATACCTTGGGATCAGGTGGCTACCCGACCGCCATTAAGAAGTGGAACAAAATGGAAGCGCACCTTCTTGCCAAGGGTATCGGACCGTAATCACTCGAGTGGGGAGAACGTGCAAAGAATTGGTTTTTCGCTCATGGGGAACACTAGACCAGAGACGAGGAAGTGCGTTTATGGCGTAAGACCCAAGAAGCGATGAAAAGATTGTTTTATGCTCGAGAGAGCTATCGCTAGTGGTGCGTTCGCCCCCAACAGAGAGAAGGATGAGCTGACATACGCCATCGGGACTATTGAATATGGTGGCGAACTAGAGGCAAAGGAAGTGTCTCGTAGGAGCATGGATTCCCTCAGATGCACCTTCCTCTGTAAGTCGCCAGAGAAAGAAGGAAGAAGAGGCACAACGGCTCTAGAGGTTGGAGGAAGCGGTGCGTGAAGCACGAGAGCGGGAAAAAACCTTGAAGCGAGAATGCGGAGGAGGAAATCGGAAAGGCAAGTGCAAATAGCGGTGAGTGCAAGCAAGCGAGCATCGAGCCGAGGAATCAACATTAGCCAATCTGTTCGGGTTGAAAAGCAGTGCTGCGCTTCCACGGAGATACCAAATCAAGGGGACACAGGATCTGCGCTTCCACATGGATGACGCCATCAACCTTGTACAACGTGTGAGCTACACATTCGAAGGAGAATTCCACAATCAAGGTGGCTATCGGTCTTGTTAATCCTATCGACTGAACCAAGACACCAAGGATTCATGGGAATATAATCCAAGAAGGATATGCTATCATCTCGATAGATAAAGCTGAAAAAGGTTTTAGTGATTTGCCTCTTGACATTCCTGGAGGTGATGGCGAGAAGACTCTAGGAGAAGCGGAGAAGACATTCATTCTATGGCGCATGGCGCTACATCATCATTCCGGGGATGTCGGCTCCACCTCCTCCCTGAACTACCTCACCATAGGTAATGCGTGCGGATGAAAACACTACATCATTAATTTGTATTGGCTTAAATAATTAACAATCTACTCATAATAATATGTCATTCCTTTTTTTGTAGCAGATCCTCCCCCAACCTAAATCTAATTGTTCAATCGCCAGATCATCATAGTGCTCTATACGATGACATTGTGTTGGAAGACGAGGCTGCATCCACACCATCTCCAAGGAGGTCTCCAACGCCAAGAGCCGCCACCTCCAAGGAGGTCTCCAACGCCACCAACCAACACCTCCAAGGAGGTCTCCAACGCCTCCCGCCCCGCCTACCAAGAAGCCTAGCAAGAGGCCAGCCCTCAAACGAAGAACCAGGTCCCCTCACCGCAAAGAAAGCCACCGTGAAACCAAGGGCTATTCCCAAAATAATATCTCAAGAGAAGGAAGAAGGAACTGATGCATATAAAAAGACATGTCTAGATTCTATGACAAACTTAAAATGAATCAAGAAGCAAGGAGAAACCGTAGAAACCGTATTTCTTCGTAGCTCTAGATATTCTAAGAAAAAGGTGACTTCTTACCAAAGAACAACAATGGGAATCTCGTAAGCCGTCCAAATCAACGTTATCGGACTATGACCGCACTCTCACCAAGTCAATTGAGGCGCACAGAAAAAGAAGCGGGCGGGGAAAGGAGTTGCCTAACTCGGACAACAAGCGCACAATCAATCCCCCGCTAGTTGTTGCTAATGAATATGGTTCGAATTTAGGATTAATGCATCGAGCAAACATACCTCCGGATGTCGATTTGGATCACCTTGGTGAATTTCTTGATGAGACCGGTCTCGACCTTTACCAGATGTTTGGTGATGGAAACATTGAGAGTCTTGGCGGAGGTTGATATTTGGAAGAAAAAATTTGTACTAGGCCGAGTCTATACAACCCTCAAGCCTTATCTCGATCCGAGGACGCAAATGTACACCTAAACAAGTGGTACATGCAAAGGTCTACCAATGGAGACTTCGTGTTGGTGTCGAATTAGAGACGAACATTGGTTCCGTGGCGATGATGTTATGTATATTGACTTTGCGTAATTTCATCAACTATGCCACCGACCTCTCTGGACAAAGTTATCATTAGTCGCTATTGCTCGTAAGTAATAATTCTTTCGATCTATTATTAAACTCATCATATGTGTGTATATGCATATAAATTATCCTAACAAGTACTATATATATGCAGATTTACAATGACAGAGCTCAGAAAAGGAGGGCTGCAATGAAATTGGTTTTGTTGATCCCCATATAGTATTCAAAGACCCAATTACTCCAAAGACTAATTGGAAGAATGAGTCAGAGAGTAACCTCATGAACTTCTTAGTGAACCAACGCCACAAGAAGGATATACTCTTTCCCTATAACTTCAAGTGAGTGTTAATCATGTCGATCATCCTTAATGGCTCATATGTTGATTCTAGTTAATTAATGAGTGTTATGCGTTATATCCTATAAACACATGCAGCAATCACTGGATATTGATGGACATCGATCTGATGAAAAGTCACTTGATAATCTATGACTCGATGAGAAAACCACAACAAGACTACCAAGATATGATAGATATTATCCAGAGGTAATTTTGGGATCTCTAGCAACTATATATACACACAAACATGATGATTAACTATATCTGATGACGTGACAAATTTTTTATTGGACAGTGTTTGGAAAACCTTTATTGAGAAGCAACACATGGAAAAATGCAAAGCGCCACTGAATGTAATCTCTTTGAAAGTAAGTCCCCTGAATCGCATCATCTTTATTAATTAAACATATAGCTTTCACCGGATCACCAGATTGAATGACAAATCTTTTTCTCGTAAAGTGGTGTCTGAGGCAAGAACAGGGGAACAACTACTGTGGTTACTATGTTTGTAAGTTTATCAAGGTGCTCTCCCAAAGAACTCCTACAGAGAGACTCAAAGTACGTTAAAAATACACTATATATTCATTTAATTATTATTATTGATTGTGTTACTATGTCTTTATATATATATATGTACATATATTAATTTATTTTCCTTTAATTCAAACCTGTATACTCGATGGTTAGAGGAAAAGGTCATACGGCAAGACCAAATCAAAGCAATTCAAGAGTCTATAGCCGGATTTTTTAATGAGCAGGTCATCGATTCCAAGGGCGAGTTCTACTTCGACCCAACACTGCCATTGAATCCAAGCTAGAGGATGAGAGGAAACTTTTTATGTCACAACAACTGTAATGCAATCTTTTGTAATATCTGCACATGAAATAATATAATGTAAAATACACATATGCATGCATGCATGTAAATATATATATATATGATGCATGCATGCATATATATATATATATATATATATATATATATATATATATATATATATATATATATATATATATATATATATATATATATATATTTCTATGCTTGAATTGTGTGATTTAAAACGTTCATTGTGCTTGAACCGAAACATACTATACACGCGTATAAATGTATAATTAGCAGCGTACAATACGATTTCGAAAACCTATTTTGAAAAGAAAACAAAAAAATAAAAAGAAAAGAAAAAAAAAACCTTTAGTCCATGTTCGTATTACCAACCGGGACTAAAGGTGCCGGCCATCGTGGCATGTCAGGAGGTACCTTTAGTCCCGGTTGGTGTTACCCACCGGGACTAAAGGTCCTCTTTAGTCCCGGTTCCTGACCCGGAACTAAAGGACCCCCGTTAGTCCCGGATGCTTGCTCCCGGGTGGGGAACCGGGACTAAAGGGGGTTCCCCACCGGGAGTAAAGCTCGGTTCTCTACCAGTGTTTGTGACTAGACGATCGAAATGTTATGCAAAAATGTCCATTGGCGGGGATAGATCCCCCAACTTTTTAAATCTTGTGCAATCTGGATAGCTTCTTTCCCCTGTTTGCCTTCGGCTTTGTGATCTTTTCTTTGAACAAACTTTTGGCTTTTGTGATCTTGCGTGGATGTTTCGTTGATTCTTGATAATGAGTCATGCACGACGTATGTTTGGACTAGTCGGGGCATTGTGCACTACTTAACATTGACGTATGGTATTTCTTTTTGGGTCAACGACGAGAAACCAACTCTAGTCTAGGTAGATAAATACTCCAACAACGATAGTGCGTGCTGGCCGAGTGCAGTACGCACGTAGCGGGCGCCAAAAGTAGATACGGACTTTACACCAATTGCATGTTTTTTTGCTTTCAATATCCCGCGTGTGCTTGTGCTAAAGTTTTTATATGGATGCATATGATTCATCCGCCAGACATCATGGATGTGGAGAGCAAAGGCATGCATGATCATGTCCTTTAATTTAGCTAAAGGTGCATACCCTCAGATAAATATATGTATGCTTTTGTGATGCCCAGTAATGCTGCAATAATTTTAGGTTAGAAAAGCGAAGGGCACTATCCAAACAATGTCCAAACTAAATCTCATAGGAACCATATCGGCGAAATTAATACGGGGCGTATCCGCTTACACTAGTCCCAGTGGGTACAATCACACTTACTCCCTCTATCATGAAATAAAAGGGATTTTGAGTTTGTCATAAGTCAAATTGTTGTAAGTTTGAACGAACTTATAGAAAAGAACAATAATATTTATTATACCAAATAAGTGTCATTAAATATATAATGAAATATATTTTCATAATTTATTGCTTTGATGTGGTAAAATGTTGATACTCTCTCCTATAAACTTGGTCAAGATTATTTGACTTTGGACAAATCCAAAATGCTTTATTAATTATATTCCAGGACGGTGGAGGTAATATTAATTAGGTACCATGTAGGACTATTTGCTAACGTGCAATAATAAAATTAATAAAGCATGGGCACAAATATCTGAATTCAGAAATCCGTGCACAATCCTTATGTCCATCGTCATAGCTATTGAACATACACTACTGGAGGCGGCCTCTTTGCCGAGGGCCCAGGGCACTCGGCAAAGGCCCAAAAGCCCTCGGCAAAGGCTTTGCCGAGCGCTGCCCTCGGCAAAGAGCCATCGGAAAAAAAAATTTAACGGCAAAGAGGCTCTTTGCCGAGGGCCATTTGTCGGGCACTCGGCAAAGCCTTTTCCGAGGGCCAACGGCGACACTCGGCAAAGAAAAGCAGCCGTCAACGGCGCTGCTCCGTTGACGGCGCCTTTACCGAGTGCCGACAGTTAGGGCACTCGGCAAAGACATTTTTTATTTTTTTTTCAAAAACTCTTTGCCGAGTGCCGCGGCGGCAAGGCACTCGGCAAAGATATTTTTTAATTTTTTTAAAAAGCTCTTTGCCGAGTGCCTCTCCAGCTTGGCACTCGGCAAATATTTTTTGCTTTTTAAAAAAAAAATCTTTGCCGAGTGCAATGTCCTGGCACTCGGCAAAGTTTTCCAGCTTTGCCAAGTGCCATGACCATTACACTCGGTAAATCAACCGAAATTGTAATTTTTTTTTGTTTTTTGCATTCCACTGACACAAACAGTTCAAATATATATCACATGTCACATATATATCACAAACATCACAATAATCACATATATATCACAACGAAACTATTTTCACACATTATATCACAACCACAACTCAAATAACAACATATCGCAACCACAAATCAAATATCACAACCACAAGTCACAAATTCACAACCACAGTCCATCAAGTCCAAACACAAGTCACAACCACAAGTGAAGCTCAAGTCCAAGCACATGACGAAGCACAACTCCTCAAAAAAATGGCCTATGACACGATGGTGAAGCAAAGGCTCCATCATTCGGTGACGTATGAGTGGGGTTATTCGAACCCGCCGACGAAAGCTGCAAAAAGGATAAGAGGTTGCATGTATGAGATTCATCTAGTAAGTTTCTATGTGAAGCATTGGTGTATGTCATAGCTAGTGCAAGCATCTAGTAAGTTTCTATGTCAAGCATCTAGTATATTGAGAATGTCAAGCATGGTTGTATGTCATAGCTAGTGCAAGCATATAGTAAGTTTCTATGTCAAGCATCTAGTAAGTTTCTATGTCAAGCATCTAGTAAGTTTGTATGTCAACCATGGTTGTATGTCAAGGAAGCATCTAGTAAGAGTGAACTTTCATACTTACAGGAGTAGCTGTAGGAGTAGGCGGTGGAGGAGCTACCAATGGCAAAGGTACACCCCCTTGCTGGCACTCCGCATGAAGGCCTCCATTTCTTGCATCCTCCTCTCCTGGGCCACGAACGCTTCCCTCTAGGCCTGCAGCTGCGCGCTCTGAGCCTCGACCACGAGCTTCTGGGCCTGCAGCTCGGCCTGCAATACAAACTTAAATGTTTCAGTAATGCAAATGTAACTTAGGTGTGCAAAGATGAACGTACGACGAGTAAAACAGGACGTACCTCGAGAGCGTCGACCCGCTACAGTGACGGAGTAGGCTGTGGGCGTATGGGCTGACTGGAGCTCGTGCTCCGTGCTCGGAGCACGTCAAGAGAGGGAACAGTGGTGGAGTCAATGGCACCGTCTGCAATCCACAGCCGCCCATGCTTCTTGCCTCCTCCTAGCCTCATGATGGTCTCTACATCAATGGGCTCAGTGCGCACATCGTAATCTTCCCCATGGACCTCCCTCACCTTTGAGGTGTACTCTTGGACCTTAGTGTGCACGGTCAGGTCGGAGTACACCTCACGCGGGGCAGACGGGTCGAAGGAGACAGAGGAAGACGCCTTGCCCATGTGGGACATAGCCCACGCAGAGAACTCCGAGACCTCCACGCACGGGTGTGCAGCCTCCTACGAGTAAGACGACAAGATGGTGAGAAATAAGGCAGAACTCAGCGTCAAATAAGATAAAAGAAATCACTTACATATGCTTGTTTGTAGGCGGGGAGGCTACGGCTGTCTTGATGGTGAGTAGCACCTCGCCTCAGCAGACGCTGGTCCCGCTGCCTCGTGTGGTTCTCAGTGAAGTCGTTGGACAACCACCTGTCCACGATCATCTCCCAGCACACGGAGTGGGATCGGCACCACCAGGGAATCACCTACAAGTCATCGATTATTTGACATAGAAAAAGATAAAATTAAATCGACTTAATCTCAAAATGAATCATTATTAATGTTTTTCGTCTACCTCAAGGTACTGGGCCCGGGACAGCTCCACCTGTCTTGCATCAGGCTTGCTGATGGACTGCTTTAACACCATGGCGTAGTAGTCTCTGTGGGCTTGCACGCGCGCCTCGTGGTGCATGTCGGTGACGTACTTCCTACAGGCGGCGATAGCCGCCTGATCCGCCCGGGCCTCAAGTCCTTCTTCCGGCTTGAAATACCTCTGCATACAAAACCGATGTATCCATTCGTTATTTCAATAAAAGACTTGCCCAATGAAAATGTTGTGCAAGAGAGACTTACCCAAAACTCCGCCAGTACCCGCTCCTGCTTGTTGCGGTACCTGTCGTTAGGGGCCAACTGGTACCTGTCCCACGTGTAGGCCGGCTCCCGCACGTCCTCGGACACGTTCACAAGGACGGGGTACCATTTCCTGCACAAAACACCAAGGATACTCGCGGGGGAGCGTGTAGGAGTACCCGACAAAACCAACCAGGCCCTGCACAAGTGATTAAGAAAATTTATCAGTTCCTCTTTTGATTTCCAACATTATCATATGAAGTAGTTGTGATAACATCTATAGTTACTTACCTCTTTGCCATAGGGTGAATCAGTGCCCGGTTGTGAGGAAGCGAAGGCTGAGGGAGGCTCACGGGACCTCGCTGGTAGACAGTCGGGGTAGCAGAACTATCGCCCTCAGCGGCCTCGTCCTCGGCCGCCTTGTCCTCGGTCTGTCGGACGTCCTCGTCCTTGATCTCGTCCTCGGGCGTGGCCGTCACGTGCTCCTCCTCCGGAAGGAGTCCGCTGCCTCCTGCTGACCCTGGTCCTCCTCCTCTGACCTCCTATGGACGCTACCCCTAACCCCAACCCCTCATCTGAAACGGGAGGGCGTGGTCTCCCGTAAAGGGAGGCCGTCTCACGTCGTGGACGGCTGCTCGCCATCACCTGCAATCACAAAGAATGAACAAGACTTATTAGTATATATATTAGAAATAGATTCAAAATAAATAAAGAAAACACAAACTAAAACAAACATAGTATTACATGTATTAGGAATAATCTTCATGATTAGGATCATAGGTGTCGTCATCACTGTCAAAATTGTCCAAATGGGCAACACTATCTGAAGGTTCTATGTTGTCTTCGTCGTCATTGCCTAGCCTTAATCGGTCAAGCATTTCTATGTCCTTGGCATTTTGCACCACATCTCCATCAACCTCGTCATCCTCCATTTCGTTGTCTACTTCCATTTCGATCGCTTCGGGTAAGACTATCTCAAACGTGCCTGGTAGCCCATCTTCTTGATAGAACTATCCATCATATGTGTTTGCGTTGAAGTTGTAATCGTCATCGTTTGGGGCAGGTAGTTTACTGTGTGGAGACACCTGGTGCACAATAGCCCAACCCTTAAGATCCGCTTTGTCTTGGTTGGCATATCGCGTATAGTACACCTGCATGGCCTGTTGAGCCACAATGTAGACATCTTTTCCTGGATAGACGGAATCTTCTCGAATCTCGACTAGCCCAAGATGAGGGGTCCGTCTCGTTTATCGAGGATTAAACCAGTGGCATTTGAACATGACAGGTTTATGTTTGTGACCATGAAATGAGAGTTCATAGATTTCCTCAACTCTATCATGATAGTCGAGGCCATTAGTGCCGGGCGTGCAAACTCCGCTGTTTGTGATTTTCCGTTTGGGCCGAGTCTGCTCATATCTTGTTGTGTGGAAGCGATATCCGTTCACGTCATAACCGGTAAATGACTGCACCCTAACGTCATAGCCGCCTGCAACCTGTCTCAACTCCTCACTCATGGACGAGTCAGTCTGGGCCTGCAAGCTCAAGCATGATAGGTCGTTATATTAATCGAACGAACGAGAAACTTGGAATATGGAACGTGGGAGCTAAATTGGACATTACCTTTTGTTTGAACCAAGAAATGAAATCAGACCGCCCCGCACCCGCACCCCGAGAAAGAAGGGTGTCATGTTCCTGCGAGGTAGGATCCCTTGATTGATGCCAGGACTCACGAACAAATTCCCTGTCCGAACGAGAATCAGTGGGGTTGCATGAAGAATATTCAGGGCGTATTGAAACAAGTTCGTTGAGAACTTACTCGACGAACGGCTGCACCTCGGGAAGGTTGGTCAACACATATAGCATGGCACTTCGCCACTCTTCATTTCCCAATATCTTATTGGTCGATCCACTTGCGCTGTCGAGTTGTCCTTGGAACAGGCTGTGGGTCCATTCATTTTCGCCAACATTGTAACGAGGGAGTGGATTATGATTGCTAGGAAGTTTTGGCTTGTAGTATAGTGTTGTGAAGTTTGCCACCTCCTCCCTTAGACTTGCCTCTACAATGGAAGCCTCAATTCTGGCTTTATTTGTATATTTCTTGCGAAGAGTCTTTAGACATCTCTCGATTGGATAACACCACCGGGCTTACACGGCCCCCCAAACATGCCTCGGATGGGAGGTGCACAATCAGATGCTACATGGACAAGAAGAAGCCGAGTGGAAAGATCTTCTCCAGCTTATAGAGCAACACAGGTGCCGCTTTTTCCAAGTCCCGAGCGACGGTCCGAGATATCTCCTTGGCACAAAGCTAACGGAAGAAAAAGCTCAACTCTGCCAGCACTTGCCAGACATGGTCAGGGACAGCCTCGGACCATTGCCGGAAGAAGCCGCTCAATCCATATGTGGTAGTCATGACTCTTCATCCCATTGACTCGTAAAGTGCCTAAGTTCACTCCCCTGCTCAGATTCGCTGCATATCCATCTGGGAACATTAACATATTGATCCATTTTAGTACTTCCCTCCTTTGATCGGGTTCCAAGATGAAATCGACCTTAGGTCTTTTCCATTGTTTGTTTTGACCACTAGGAGGCCGCATATCTTGCTTCGGTCTATCACACAACGTCGCTAGGTCCACTCTAGCCTTAACGTTGTCCTTAGACTTGTCAGTGTTCATGAGAGTTCCCCAAAGTGCCTCGACGATATTCTTTTCGGTGTGCATTACATCAATGTTATGTGGCAGAAGAAGGTCATCGAAATAGGGGAGCCTCGTCAAGCCGGACTTATGAGTCCACATATGTTCCTCACCATATCCCACAAAGCCACCTCCTTCATTGGGCATGAGAGCATCTATCTAAGTACGCACCTCAGCACCACTCTTCATGCGCGGTTTAGGGTCTATCACTGCAACACCTTTCATAAAGTTCTTGATGTCTTGTCTGAATGGATGGTTAGAAGGGAGGAATTAACGATGCCTGTCGAACAACAAATACTTGCCACCCTTCTTCAACCAAATGAACCTCACAGATTCCTTGCATATTGGGCACGGGAACTTCCCGTGGACACACCAGGCTGCGAATAACCCATACGCCAGGAAGTCATGCAGGGAGTAGTGGTACCAAACATGCATCTTGAAGGATGATTTTGTAGCTCGGTCGTATGTCCATACCCCCTTCTCCCAAGCGTCGATCAATTCATCAGTCATAGGCTCCATGTACACACCCATATTACTCCCCGGGTGTCCAGGAATTATCAACGACAAGAAGACGTTATGCCGTTGAAAGGAGATGCCGGGGGGGGGAGAGATTCAGGGGGATAACAAACACGGGCCAACATGTGTATGGGGCAGACAACTGTCCATAAGGATTGAACCCATCTGTTGCCAGCGCGACACGTACATTACGAGCCTCAGCTGCTTTGTCAGGATGTTTGTCATTAAAGTACGTCCATGCTTCGGCATCGGACAGATGCACCATAGTCCATGGCTTGTACCGTACACCTTCTTTATGCCATGTCATCTGTTTCGCGGATTCTTCGGTCATGAAAAGCCATTGGATCCTCGGCACAAATGAAAGGTGTCGTAGGACTTTCGCGGGGATCATAAGCTGCCTCTTCTGGCCATCTCCAGAGTCTACCTCCAGGTACCTTGAGGATTTACACTTCGGATAGTACTTTGCATCCTTGTGATCTTTCCTAAATAAGACGCACCCCTTCGGACAAACATGTATCTTGTCATATGGCATCTTAAGCATACGAAGTAGTTTCTGTGACTCGTGCAAGTTCTTTGGCAGAATGTGCTTCTCCGGTAGCATGCTGCCAAACAAGGCCAACATCTTATCAAAGCCTTTGCGACTCAGATTTAACTCGGCCTTCAACCCCATAACACGTCCAATGACATCCAGCTGAGAAACCGTTGTACTCTCATGAAGGGGTTTCTGTGCCGAGTCCAACATTTCGTAGAAGGCCTTAGCGGCTTCCTCCATCTCCTCCTTCTCATGTCCTTCTACGAAGTGAGCTTGGTGAGTGTCATCTAGCATGTTTGCTACTCCGGCATCATCATCAAAAGCCTCGAGGCGTGGTCTCACCACCTCCGCTCTTATACGATCTGCTTCACCATGGTGGATCCACCGGTGGTAGCCAGCCATATAACCATTGTACACAAGATGTTTACCCATGGTCACCTTGTCTACCCTTCTGTTGTTGTCACATTTGCTACAGGGACACCAAAGTTTAGAATGTCCTTTAGCTACACCCGAGCTCCATGCATGTTCCAAGAAAGCATCTGTCCCATTCACCCACTCAATGTCAAAGTCACTCCTGCTTCTCCGGCCCGTGTACATCCACTGACGGTCTTTCATCCTTCCACATATACAACACATAGTAATGTAACCATCAATTGCATCTACGCGGTGTTCCTACTCTCTAATAGGTGAGGATAGGTCCTAATCCCACCCGCGGATTCATAGATGAGGTTAGTTTCCATGCTCCGCTCCCTATCCGAGACAGAATTTCGGCAGCACCTCCCCACTGTTCTCCCGATGCACGTCCTGCAAGGCAGAGTGTGTATCTGGAGAACAACAGGGGGTGATGCCGAAACACCATCTCGGACCGGAGCGGACCATGGAAACTAACCCATCTACGCATCTGCGAGCTGTCCAAAAAACATGGACAATCCGAAACAGATACGGTCATAGATATACAAAGATCTGTATACCTCCAACCGTATCTCTTTTGGACGGGAGACACCTAACTAGGTTACGCGACCAAAGACCACATACAGATAGAGGGGTTATACCTAGGGTGCCGGTGAGGTCAGGGTAGCGGGGCGGTGGAGAGTCGGTGCAGTGGTGAGTCGACGCGGTGCAGGAAGACCCGCAGCGCCGACGAAGACGACCGGGGTCACCGAGTCCCTCCCACAGGTCCTCCTGCAAAAAAGGGCAAAAATGGTTAGTGTCGACTCAAAATTTCGGCAGCACCTCCCCTGCACGGGGAGGTTCCCAAAACCTGCAAAAAAACATGGCACAAAGGCCAACAACCACATATATACCAAACATGGGCACGAAGGCCAACAACCACCAATATATCAAGAGGAGCCATGTACTTTAGTTCTCTTTCCATGCAGATGAAAGTATTGAAGTAGTACAACAATAATTACTACTAACCCTACAACAACTACTAACACTACTACTAACAACTACTTAACTACTAACAGTACTAATACTAAGAACTACTTAACTATTAACAACACTACTACTAACCACCACTACTTACTAACTACTACTACTACTAAGCCTACAACTAACACTACTAACTACTACTAACAACCACTACTACTTACTAACTACTACTATTTACTAACTACTACTACTAACCCTACAACTAACACTACTAACTACTACAACTAACACTACAACTAACTACTACTACTACTACTAACACTACAAGGGTAGGGCTTACCTTGGCGGCAAGAACGGCAAGAGCGAGGGCCGGCGATGATGGTGGGGATGACCGCAGCAGCGCGAGGATCAATGGGCGGTCGGAACGGCGCGAGGATCGACGGGCGGTCGGGTCGGCACCTTCCTCTTCTTCCTCCTCCCCCTTCTCTTTCTTCCTCTTCCTCCTCCCCATTCTCTTTCTTCCTCTTGCTCCTCTCCTTCTCCCTCTGCTGGCCAGCCGCAGGGCACAGCGGGGCCGGTGGAGATTAGGGCCGGCGGGGGAGCTTGGGGCCGACCGGGTCGCTGTCCCCAGGGAGCTCAGAGCCTGGGGCGCCGGCGAGCTCGGGGCGGCGTCCGGGGACCCAGGGCACGGGCGCGGGTCGCTGGGCGGGGGCGGGTCCGCTCAGGCGGGAGACGGGCGCGAGGTCAGCCGGGCGCGGACGGGGCGCGAGGATCGGTGGGACGGTGTGTGTGATGGCAGGGGCGTTGAGCAATGGCCCATTCTGGGCCTTTAGGTTAAAAGATTTGCTTGAGTGCCGTGCCCCAGTGACACTTGGCAAAGGTTTTTTATTTTTAAAAATTCTTTTGCCGAGCACCCTGTGACCTGGCGCTCGGCAAAGGCTTCTTTGCCGAGTGCCAAGGTTGGCACTCGGCAAATTAAATTTTTTTTTGTTTTTTTCACCCAATTTTTTTTCTGGGGCCTTGCTACAGTAATTAAAACTCCATTTCAAAATTTTGGACAATTTTTAGTTTTTTTTACTTTATTTCCTTAATTAGTTTTGTTTATGCATCTGACGTCGCAACTTGCTCGAAACATTCACAATTTTTTACCACAGCCTACACATGCGATAACATGACACCTCGATAAGTTTCGTGATTTTCGGACTTCGTATGGACTTTATATAATTTTAAAACACTTTTCCGGCAAGTGGCTCGTCATGTTACGTGAAGAAGATGCGCGAAATTTGATGCGAGTTCGTGGATAGAGACTCAACATACACCAAATACCATGAATAACATTTTTCGAAGCACTAGATTACAATATTCCATGCACTTGCAGTTCAAATTTGAATTATATATAAAAATTCAACATAATCAAATTAATCAACCAAATATAACAAAAAAACTAGAAAAAGCACCAAATTTGAACATGAAGTTGTAAACAATGTAGGCGGGCCCAACAAAAAATTTGGGGTCAAAAAAAAAAAAAAATTGAAAATTTGCCGAGTGCCAGCTTGGCACTCGGCAAAGACTGTCTTTGCCGAGTGCTGGTCCAGGGGCACTCGGCAAAGAATTTTTTAAAAGAAAATTTTTAAAAACGGTTAAAAAGTCTTTGCCGAGGGCCTAACGGTGATGCCCTCGGCAAAGATTGACCACAGGGGATGGATGTCGTGTCAGGCGGTGTTGCCGAGGGCCGGCCCTTTGCCGAGGGCTTAGCCCTCGGCAAATAATTATTGTTGCCATGTGCTTGTCTTTGCCGAGGGTCTGGCACTCGGCAAAGAGTCTTTGCCGAGGGCTGTTCTTTGCCGAGAGTCAGGCCCTCGGCAAAGACTCTTTGCCGAGTGCCCGAGCATTTTTCCTCGGCAAATCCTCAGGCCCTCGACAAAGATGCTCTGTCCGGTAGTGATACTACATTCGTCCACAAAAGAACGTAATTATGGTATCCATAAAAAAATATATTCTATGACTAATTTAATGATACTTATTTTATATTATGAATGTTAATACTTTTTTACATAACTTTAGTCAAAGTTCAAACTGTTCGACTCCTCAAAAAGCGAAAACTGCATTCTTTTGTGGATGAATGGAGTATATAACACAATTAGTTGTTTAGAGGCTCCTAAGAAATAACGTCGTGATACTGTACATTGGGTGAGTTGTATCGTACGTGGCATAATAACGTTGAAAACAGTTACAAATGAAATAATACACTAGGAATAACTTTATTTGCTTGATTATGTATTTACATCGCACGCCACATCCTAGTGCGCACGTTGTGAGACGGGGTTTAATTTATTTTACGAATCACTGGGTAGAGTGGCCATGGCGCTGCCCCCTTCGCTGAGCCACCGCCCTGGCTGGCTCGCTCCATGTATATATCCCCTGCTATATCTCTCATCAACGCAATCAATCGTAGAGGAGTACACCACAGATCCAGAGCATGGAGCCTACTGATGCTGCCAACGTCCCAGGGCTAACGGTGCCTATGACGCCAGATGAACCACCAGGTACCACGGAAGATTCGCGGTAATAGTTAGAACAAGAACAGCTGTGTTGTAGCTAGTTGCCTAGTTATAAGAGTAAGTATATTAGTGAGAACTAGCATGCATCTTATTCTTTGTACTCCTGTTCTGGGGTACAAAGAAGGCTTCTTGTCATCCTTTTACCTTTCAGCTCTAGTTCCTCACCTTCAGTCCGTGTTTTGTGGATGCGCATATAGTACTCAGCGCCCCAAACATATATACTCAGCTCCCTCTATTTCTGGACGTATCACTAGTACAGAACCGATTTTTGGTTTTTATCTTTAGTCCCAGCTAGAGTTAGGCTCGATTTGTCCCAGGATCAACGGTTAGCACCGCAAGTGTTTGTAGAAGGGACCTTTAGTCTCGGTTCAATTGGGACTAAAGGCCACCCTCTAGTCCCAGTCGGAGCCACCAACCGGGACTAAAGGTCTCCTTTCGGTTCTTGGCTTCAACCAGGATTAGAGGGTGACCTTTAGTCCCCGACCGAGTCACCAACCAAGACTAAATGTCCACGCTATATATCCACCTTTCTTCCTACCCCAGCCCAAGCCATCTAGAACCATTATTGAAGCTCTCTATTCTATTGATCTGTTCTTGCTCTCGGGCTATTTGTGAAGAGTTCATTCCTCCTTTCATTCTAACTTCTAAAGGTTAGCAACCTCATCATCCTCTCATCTCTTTATTGCTAGTGTAGCTCATTTCATGGCTTAGAAATTGAGAAATTTATGGTTTTTAATTAGGAATAATGGTGATTTTTTATTTATACGTCATTTCTACGTAACCCTAAACATATGTAATGGTTTCTATATCTTTGTTGTTATCTTTACCGGTCAACATTTTTTCAACATTTTACATAAACCTTAACATTAGTTCTTGATAAAAGTTAATAATCGATTAAAATAAATTATGTGCCGGCACGTAGGGTGCCACCACAAATGTTAATATATATATATATATACACACTTTTAGTAAAATTTATTTAAGACATTAATTCTGTTAACGTGCAAGAATGTTAGGACACATTAGGGTATAATGAGCTTTAGTGCAATGGTGCAAAATGTTTAAGTTGACTTGGCTCATATATATCTTGGCACATTTAATATATATTAATTCTATTAACACTCAAGAATGTTTGGACACAGTAGTGTGTATTTAATGAGCTTTAGTGCAAAATGGTGTAAAATGTTTAAGTTGACTTGGCTCATATATATCTTGGCACATTTAATATATATTTCTTTAATATATTGCATAGTGTTTATATGGGGCTCTATATTTATTTGGACATTTTTTTAATTTTATCAGGTATGCCAAATGGTGAACGTACCCCGCCACATCCACCAGGTTTCGTCCCTGGTGTTAAGCCATTCAAGCCAAATATGGCCGTTCCACAGTTCCCAAATCCAGCCATAGTATGAAATATTTTCACCATCTAAGTTTTTCATATATACACTCATTGATAATATAATTGTTGCATATGTCGCAGACTATATCCGCAACCCGTTGGCTGAAATCGGCACTGTGGTATCTCGAAGTGTTGGACATCAATGTTACGACAAGTGAGGTCGTGAATGCTGAAGGGCATCAGGAATGGAGGTGTAATATCGCCTTTGACATCCCTACTAGGGGTGTAACAGCAGGGCAGCGCACAAAAGTCGATCTCAAGGGACAACCGAAGCCGAACCAGATAGATGCGGAGTTCAATACCGTGAGGAAATGTTTATGGGAACTCGAGCGTATTGGCTATCAAGTGCCTGATTACTCATCGTTCAAAATATGGGCTTTAGAGCGTGGTTCGGACGTGGCGCAAGTAAGCGAAAGGATTGCTGAAGATAACCAAATCGATGTGGTAAAGTCGTGTATGATATCATAGTTGTGTTTATTTATTATTATTATATGAACGTTCTCTGATTTTTTTTGTTTTCTCTGCTTGCAGATTTTACTCATTAATTATACTTATGCTGCATGTGGCTTGGAAGCCATTCTAGAGCAAGCTATTGAACAACTGGGGTACCGTTACAAGTATGAGTACCTGGATACTACAGGCGGATACCAGTACCGCCTGAAACTTACTATGGAGTCGGCCTCTAATATTTTGGCAGTAGGTTACATCTACGGACGACCATGTCTTCGGGTTTGTGAGGCAAGAGAGAGTGCCCTAATGTGGGCATTGAAATACATAGACATGGACCGTCGTTACACAATCCGAGACATACATTACGATGACTATATAAAAAAAGATAACTAAATTAGGTTTATAAGGTTTATGTTTACTTAGGTTTGTATGGTTTGTTTAATTAAGTTTGTATGGCTTATGTTTATTTTCATGTAATTCATGTATCGATTATAATTTGTATCATAACTAGAACACCTAAGTTTAAGTTTCATTATGTTGTATATATGTTTTGGATTTTTCAGAGATGGTTTGATTTTTTCTACTTATTAAATAAATTTCTGCATGACAGTACAAAGTAATTAGAGGTTGAACTAAGTCTACCTTAGAAATTTTCATACCATTTAGACAAGCCGGAATATATAAAAACCACCAAAGTCAATATATCAAAATTCATATAAATATAGGGAGAGTATATTTAGCAGGTAGCAACAGAATAAATTATTCTATAGCCACCTCTACTTAAGATATTTTTTATGCTAATTTATGACAAAGTAACATATTTATCATAGTTATGTTACTATAACACAAAGAGATATTTATAGTAAATCACATAGTAATAAGGAGTTAATATAATCTCCAAATCAACATAGTCATTACATAACGCAAAGTGGCCACATAATAAGTTATTCTATGACCAGCCTTAGAACGGTAGTTCTATAAATCTAAATTTGTATCATTAAAGTCAATATATCAACCTTTCTAACCGGTCCAACGGCTAGCTCTGCAAGCCGGCCCAGAAGGGACCTTAAGAACCGGTTGGTGGCTCCAACCAGGACTAAAGGTTAGGTCTGACGCACCTTTAGTCCCGGTTAGAGCCACCAACCGATACTAAATATCCAAGCTATATATTACCTTTCTTCCTCCCCAGCCTGAGCCAGCCAGCATTTGAAGCTCTCTGTTCTTGCTTGGGAGAAGGTGTTCATGCTTGGATGATCTGTGAAGAGTTCATTGCTCCATCCATTCTAGGGCTCTAAAGGTTAGTAACTTCATCCTCTCATCTTCCATTGCTAGCATAGCTCTTTCATGATTTAGAAATAGATAAATTTATGGTTTTTTAGATGTTGGAAATACACAAGCGAACGATAGACCAGTTGGTCTGGCTGTGCGCTTTGCACCTTGTTGGCCAGAGTTCGAACCCCCCCTCCCCAAAGCACAAGTCTAAGGCTAGCCCAGTCTTACGGGAGCTGCGTTACCGCTGTATGTGTGGGGTAGAGGTTCGGGGGTTTTCTCGACATGTGTGAGAAGGTTTTCTTGTTAACCAGAATGCTCGGGGGCTATCTTACCCCTGCGGGTCGAGTTTTTTTAGATTGGAAATAATGGTGGAGTTTTTTTTATTTATTCGCCATTTGAGCTTAAATTTACTTGATAGTTTGCACATGTAGGAAAAGAAATTTTATAGTAGTTGATCAATATGAGTATCCACCTTTTATTGCTAGTCTCATTTCATGGTTTAGAAATGGAGAAATTAGGGGAGGCTAGATTGGGAATAATGGTCATTTTTTTATTTATATGCCATTTTGGATTGAGAAATTTACTTGATAGTTTGCATATGTTGATATGGTTTACTTATAGTAGTTGATCAAAATGAGTATAGAGTAGCTAGATGGTGTCCCCGTCTAGGTCCTCACCCTCGCATGGGGTTCGTGAGCGACTAAGGACGGACCTCCCTCTCATTGTGTGCGGCGAGTGTAAGAAGAAGACTATGTTGGAGTACAAAGTGAAGAGAGAGTGTCCCAACTAGGGCCGCATCTTATACAAGTATCCAGATCACAATGTTAGTTCTCTTTCTTTTGAACGATTTTTATGGTGTGTAGCTATTTTTGTGATGATTTTGTTTAGAAGTTCTTGATTTCGTGTTCTAATTTCAGTGGGATGGTACGATACTGGATGTAAAGGTTGGTACTGGGAGGAAGAGTGAGTAACACGTGCAAAATCGGCTGAGGAGGTTGATGACAGTGCAGTGCATGAAGAATTGAACTAGTAGAAGAAGACCATTGATGAAGAATGACGAAGAATTTGTCTATTTTAGTTGGCATTGGTCGTGAAATCCTTTTTCTGTTTAAGTGCATTGTAGGTTTAGTTTGTTTAGTGCTATTTGAGATTCTCTACATTGTATTAAGGTTTTAATAAATTAGTGTTCAAGTCAAACAGCTGTGGTTGGATATTAATTAATCATGTTGTGTAATTTACGTGAATGATTTGGTTGTTCTCATCAGTACAACAGCAGAGGATCTAATTGCACTGAAGGAAGCTCTTCTCATCTTTGGGGAAACATAAGGCCTATTACCAATCTGGACAAATGCGTTGCAACCCCCATTTGCTGCCCGCCACACATGATTGCAGTGGTTTCAGAATTGATGGCGTGCTCGGTTGCTGAATTCCCAATTTCCCATGTCGATACCTTGGCATCCCACTGTCAGTTCTACAGGTTGCAGAAACCAGATGAGCAGTACCTGATCGATTCAGTCGCTGCGCGAATTCCATGCTAGAAGGGTAATCTGCTAAACCTTACCGGGAGAACCACCTTGGTCAGAGCCACTCTTTCAGCTATCCCCGTGCACCTATCGATTCATCCATTGTGGTATGCCTTTCCCCGTGGGCCATCGATGCAGTCGACCATCATCGAAGGGGCCTTTCTTTGGAGTGGGGGCATGATAGTTGCTGCTGGTCGTTGTCGGGTCGCCTGGCCGATTGTCTGCAGGCCACGCGAGCTTGGTGGCCTGGTCGTGATTGATCTGCGAATGCCTGGGGTCGTGCTCAGAGTTCGCTGGGAATGGCTACGACGAACTGCTCCGAATTCCATTTGGGCGAGATTGCCGGCGAGGCGGGACAATGCTGTGGCTGCGGTGTTCGACGCGGCCACTTTCTCCATAGTGGGCGTCGGCAAGTCCACATTGTTCTGGCTCGATAGATGGATCGATGGTAGGAGCATTAGTCAGCTAGCCCCGGCCCCTTTTGCCACAATTCGGAGACCCGGGCGACGAAGGTTTGTAGCTCAAGCACTTTCGCTCAAGCACTTTCCCTCAGAGCTTGGTCAGAGACATGGCCGGTGCGCTGACGGTTCGGGTCCTGCTGGACTACCTTCATGTATGGGAGCTCACCAGTGATATTCAGCTCACACCGGGAGTCCCTGATAGACTGTGTTGGCGCTGGTCCAATGACGTGTATGTTGGATATAATATGGGCTTGTCCCGTATAATATTTAATAAATCAAATAAAATTATATGGTACGTAACATTAAATGTTGTATTGTTTAATACCATACGGGATTTTGATTGAACGCTGACTCAGGTTATATGGTTGGAAATTATTTATCTAAATTGAGAAGCTGAGAAAAGGATAAAGGCGCGCCGCGCGCGCGCCGCCACCGCCGCCGGCCGGGCCGTGGGCCGAGGCAGGCAGGCGTGGCCCGTCTTTTTGCCACTTAATCCAAACTGATTGCGACAGTTACTGTCTCTTCCGCTTCCGTCTCTCCGTCTCCGTCTTCTGGGATTCTCCGCTGCCTCTCTTCTCCCCGTCCATATATCCGAGTCCTCTGTCAGTCCAGATTCAGTCCTTTCGCAACCACTCCCAAGAGAACCACACTTCCGCAGCCTTCTAGTTTCCCCGTCTCGTACATCTGCGCGCACAGAGTAGCGGGAGAGCAGGTGCCTCCGGAACCCTCGTCCGCCAGAGAACCTTGCACGGGGTGCTCGGCGATTAGGTTTTTGGGGAGCGATCCGCGACTGCTCGTCCACGTACATCTTCTCGGTGATTGCCTGCAGACGTCAAGGCGTCTTCTTCCTAGTGATCCGTTCGTGGGACTACACTGCGAACATCTTCCAACATCGACTGTGGTCCGCGACTTCGAGCGACGCACTATGTCGACTAGTGCGAATGAAGCCTCCGATGCCCTCGGCATGGGACCCTCGGCATGGGACCCTACGCTGGGTACAGTCTAATCTCTGTGATTTCTGTACTTTGTGTTTTTACTGTATTAACGAGTATGTCATATTTGCATGCTGTAGTGTTTATAAGAAATATACACATACACATATATGTTATCACAAACCTGCTGATGTTATTTTTCTGGATTAAATTGATAATGAAATTGCCTAAATTCCTAACCATCCAAAAGCCTAATGTTAGGCAATTTTCTGTCAGTGGTTTTGCTGCTGCTTTGAAGCTAAATAATTTTGATGACAAGAATTTCATGATATGGCGTGCCAAGATGGTATTGTGGTTGACTGCAATGAACTGCTATCACGCCACACAGGGGAAGCCTGAATAGTTTACTCCTGAGGAGGAGCGAAAGTTCCTGGCTATCGATAACCTGTTTTGAGGCACCATGATTAGTGCACTTCATCCCAAGTATGATAAAAACTACATATCTTGCACATCAGGCAAAGAGTTATGGGATGCTCTTGAGGCAAAGTTTGGGGTTTCTGATGCTGACAGTGAGTTGTACCTTATGGAGCAGCTGTATGACTACAAAATAGTTGAAAACCATTCTGTGGTCGAACAGACTCATGAGATACAGGCGCTAGCGAAGGAACTAAAACATTTCCCATGTCTGTTGCCCAACAAGTTTGTGGCCGGCGGTATAATCGCTAAGCTGCCACCTTCTTGGAGGGATTTTGCTACTTCTCTAAAACACAAGAGACAAGAGTTTAGCGTGGCTGAGCTTATTGGATCTCTTGATGTTGAGGAGAGGGCGAGAGCAAAAGACAACCGTGGAAATGAGCTTATTGGATCTCTTGATGGTGCAGAAGAAAAAACTCATTTGCAACTCGTAATAAAAAGAAGAACATGTAAGAGAACAACAATGCAAAGCCTAAGCAGACTGCACAGTTTAAGAAGAAAAACAATAAGAAAGGTGGAGGTTGCTTTGTTTGCGGGAGTGATGAACATTGGGCAAGTGCGTGCCCAGACCGCAAATATAAGCAAGAAAAGAAATAATCAAACATGGTAATTAACGAGACTGGAGGAGGAACATCTGGGTTTGATAATTATTTATCTTTTGTTCTTTCAGTTTGTCTTTCACCTGAGTGGTGGATGGACAGCGGTGCTAATATTCATGTGTGTACTGATATTTCTTTGTTTATTTCCTATCAGGTCGGCAGGAGTGGAGCCTTGTTGATGGGAAACGGTTTGCATGCGCGTGTTCTTGGTGCTGGTACGGTCGTTCTGAAGTTTACTTCAGGAAAGACGGTGCTATTAAAGAACGTGCGGCATGTCCCCTCCATCAAAAAGAACCTTGTTAGCGCTTCTCAGATATGTCGCGATGGCTTTAAAATTGTGCTTGAGTCCAATAAATGTGTTGTGTCGAGACATGGAACTTTTGTTGGAAAAGGTTATGATTGCGGAGGCTTATTCCGCTTATCTTTGCTTGATGATGTGTGTAATAAAGTGGTGATCAATGTTAATGTTTCGGATGAGTCGAATATATGTCATTCACGACTTTGTCACATTAATTTTGGCTATCTCACGTGGCTTGTAAATCTGAATTTAATCCCGAAATTTAACTTAGTCAAAGATTGTAAGTGTCAGGTGTGTGTGCAATGAAAGCAACCGTGTAAGCCTCACAAGGCTGCTGAGGCGAGGAACTTGGCACCATTAGAACTCGTTCATTCTGATTTATGCGAAATGAATGGTGAATTGACTAAAGGCGGTAGACGATACTTCATGACATTTATAGATGATTGCACTAGATTTTGCTACGTGTATTTATTAAAAACAAAAGATGAAGCGTTGCATTATTTTAAAGTCTATAAAGCTGAGGTAGAAAATCAACTTGAGAAGAAAATCAAGCGTTTGCGGTCCGATCGTGGGGGAGAATATTTTTCAAACAAATTTTCTGAGTTTTGCACGGTGCATGGAATTATTCATGAGAGGACGCCACCATACTCACCACAGTCTAATGGGATTGTAGAGAGAAAGAACCGCACTCTAACTGATTTGGTTAATGCCATATTGGAGACTACGGGACTATCTATGGAATGGTGGGGTGAGGCTATATTGACAGCATGTCATGTCCTAAATAGAGTGCCTACAAAGAATAAAGAAATTACACCATTCGAGGAATGGGAGAAGAAGAGATTAAATCTCTCCTACCTACGAACTTGGAGTTGTTTGGCAAAGGTGAATGTGCCAATAAACAAAAAGCGTAAGCTTGGACCAAAGGCTATTGATGATGTCTTTCTTGGTTATGCCATTCACAGCGGGGTTATAGATTTTTAATTATAAACTCTAGTGTTTCTGAGATGGCTGTTGATACAATCATGGAATCTAAAGACGCTATATTTTTTGAGTTTAAGTTTTCCATAAAAAATGCACCTAGCACAACTGGTCATGAATTTATAATTCCCCATGAGCATGAAAATTTTATTCCGATAGAACAAATTGAGGAACCCTATGTGCAAAATCCTGAGGAGGATGACACTATAGTCACCAGAAAAAGCAAGAGACAGAGGACTGCAAAGTCTTTTGGTGATGACTATATTGTGTACCTTGTGGATGACACACCAACGACCATTGAAGAGGCATATTCCTCTCCTGATGCTGATTTATGGAAGGAAGCAGTACGGAGTGAGATGGATTCTGTTATGTCCAATGGAACTTGAGAAATAGTTGATCGTCCCTATGGATACAATCCTATAGGTTGCAAATAGGTGTTCAAGAAAAAACTTAGGCTTGATGGAACTATTGAGAGGTACAAGGCAAGGGTTGTGGCCAAGGGTTATACTCAAAAGGAAGGCGAGGATTTCTTTGATACTTATTCACCAGTTGCCCGATTGACCATAATTTGAGTTTTGCTTTTCCTAACAGCCTCTTATGGTTTTATCGTTCATCAAATGGACGTTAAGACAGCTTTTCTAAACGGAGAGTTGTAGGAGAAGATCTATATGGATCAGCCTAAGGGGTTTGTAGCAAATGGTCAAGAAGACAAGGTGTGTAAATTATTAAAGTCATTATACGGCCTAAAACAAGCTCCTAAGCAATGGCATGAGAAGTTCGATAGAACTTTAACATCTGCTAGCTTTGTTGTGAATGAAGCTGACAAATATGTGTACTATCGGTATGGTGGGGGTGAATGAGTCATTTTGTGCTTATATGTTGATGACATACTAATCTTTAGATCTAGCCTCAAAGTGATCGAGGAGGTGAAAGAATTTCTATCTAAAAATTTTGAGATAAAAGATTTCGGAGAGGCTGATGTTATTCTTAATATCAAGCTTCTAAGAGAAGGTGATGGTGGGGTAACTCTATTACAAACCCACTATGTGGAAAAGGTGTTGAGTCGCTTTGGGTTCAGTGACTGTGCACCTGCTCCTACACCTTATGACCCTTGTGTGCTATTGAGGAAAAATCAAAGAATAGCAAGGGATTAGTTGAGATATTCCCAGATCATTGGTTCGCTCATATATCTTGCTAGTGCAACAAGGCCTAACATCTCATTTGCTATGTGCAAGCTGAGCCGATTTGTGTCAAACCTGGGAGATGATCACTGGCGTGCTCTTGAGAGAGTAATGTGCTACCTAAAAGGGACCATGGGCTATGGTATTTGTTATACCGGACATCTAAAAGTGATGGAAGGCTATTGTGATGCCAACTGGATTTCTGATGCTGATGAGCTTTATGCCACAAGTGGATATGTGTTTTCGTTTGGAGGTGGTGTTGTTTCCTATAAGTCTTGCAAGCAGACTATCTTAACAAAGTCTATAATGGAAGCAGAACTCACAACATTAGACACTGCCGGATCTGAGGCTGAGTGACTTCGTGATCTCCTTATGGATTTACCAGTTGTTGAAAAATCCATACCGGCTATTTCTATGAACTATGATAACCAGACTATGATTACAAATGTTAACAGTTCTAAGGACAACATGAAGTCCACAAGGCATGTTAAGAGACGACTAAAATCTGTCAGAAAATTGAGAAACTCCGAAGTAATAGCGTTGGACTATGTTCGCACGTCTAGCAATCTGGCAGATCAGTTCACTAAGGGTCTGTCACGCAACGTGATAGAAAGTGCATCGAGAGAGATGGGTTTGAGACCCACTTGAAATTTACTATAGTGCTAACCTGTTCTATGTGATCAGAGATCCCGTGAAGTAGGACGGTGAAACAAGCTAGTAGTAAATTGTGAGGAAAGATCCTTAGTAAGACTCATTTCTGATGCATATCTTTCCTTTCTGTAAGGCAGGCTGGCTTTTGCCTTAATGCGTTCCAAGTGGCTTGTCAAAACAAAGATGTTTTCCTACAGAACATCTTTTGAGGAACATACATATATGAGTCAGATTGCTGGTCATAGTCTATGAGATTTGGGTGATCTCTAAATACTCATGAAAGGCACTGAAGTATGACTTATATGCTTCAAATAGAGGGGATTACTTTTGCTGCCCAGTATCAGCTAAGGACTTTAGTGACATTCACCTCACATAAAACTGTCAATTCAAGGCTTAGTCTATTGTTCAGTTGTGACTAAGTGAAACTTTTGTTCTAAATGGATGTTCAAATTAACAGTCTCCATCGAAACACTGGTATATAAAAGGAATGTGGTTCTAAGGCTACTTTGTTACAAACCCTAGAGTTTGGTGGGGATTGTTGGATATAATATAGGCTTGGCCCATATAATATTTAATAAATCAAATAAAACTCTATGGTACATAATATTAAGTGTTGTATGGTTTAATACCATACGGGATTTTGACTAAACGCTGACTCAGCTTATATGGTTGGAAATTATTCATCTAAATTGAGAAGTTGAGAAAAGGATAAAGGCATGCCACACGCGCGCGCGCGCCGCCGCCGCCGCCAGCCAGGCCGGCCTAGGGCGTGGACCGAGGCAGGCGGGCGGGCGGCGGGCGTTGCCTATGTTTTGCCACTTAATCCAAACTGATTGCGGCGGTTACTATCTCTTCCGCTTCCGTCTCTCCGTCTCCGTCTCCTGGGATTCTCCGCTGCCTCTCTTCTCCCTGTCCATATATCCGAGTCCTCTATCAGTCTAGATTTAGTCCTTCCGCAACCACTCTCGAGACAACCACACTTCCGCAACCTTCTGGTTTCCCTGTCCCGTAGCTATCCGCGCACGGAGTAGCGGGAGAGCAGGTGCCTCCGGAACCCTCGTCCGCCAGAGAACCTTGCACGGGGTGCGCGGCCATTAGGTTTTTGGGGAGCGATCCACGACTGCTCGTCCACGTATATCTTCTTCTCGGTGATTGCCTGCGGAACGTCAAGGCGTCTTCTTCCTGGTGATCCGTTCATAGGACTGCACTGCGAACATCTTCCTGCATCGACTGTGGTCCGTGACTTCGAGCAACGCACTATGTCAACTAGTGCGAATGGAGTCTCGATGCCCTCGGCATGGGACCCTCCGCTGGGTACAGTCTAATCGCTGTGATTTCTGTACTTTGTGTTTTTACTGTATTAACGAGTATGTCATCTCTGCATGCTGTAGTGTTCATAAGAAATATACACATGCACATATATGTCCTCAAAAACCTACTGATGTTACTTTTCTGGATTAAACTAATAATGAAATTACCTAAATTCCTTACAGTGTATCACCCCCGGTCTTACGTACCTAATTAGCAAATAGGCTAAGATTGATAAAACTTGACTCATAAGTTTTACGTGCTCAGTACTGATCTCTTACTTGTAATACTAAAAAATATGGAGTAAAGGTTCTTTTAAAATTATAGCCAACTTAAACATTTTCAGGAAAAACAAATCCTTGTTAGTAATAAAAATGTGCATGATAAAGTAGTGTTGCTTGAGAGCTTTGCATGAACCTAGTTTATATATATATATATAGTTGTTTATGTGTTTGTAAAAAAAAGAAATTGGAAAACAAAACACACACACGCACACAACATGGAAAAAGTCTACATAACTCTCTTACCTTTGGCATTGCGACTACTTCACCCCTGAACATCGAAACCATCTAATGAGCACCTTAAAGTTTTCCAAACCGTTTAATTAACCCCTAGAGTGGTTTTGGCAGCCGATTTGCCTACGTGGCACTCCGACGTGGGAAGACAGGACATGGTGGTGGTGGGCTCCTGATGTCAGTCCCTTGGCTCCTCCAGCACAGCAGAGACGCCTCTACGGATCGGAGCGCATGGTGTTCGCGAAGGCCGGAGAGGACGCCGTCGCCTTCACCTGATGGATTTTTAGGACCATCTAGGCATAGATCAGTGGGTAATACTTAGCTTAGATGAGGGAACTTGCTGATATACCTTGACTCTAAAGGCAGTCGCGACCATGGGGCCACCAACAAGGTAGCAGCGACGTGGAGGCACGGTTCAGTGGCAGCAACAAAGGCGACGGCGCTTTCCGTCGCTTACATCGCACCCTTCTAGATCGGACTAGGGCTACGACATGGTGGGACGTTGGCGGTTGCGGTAAACCTCGTAACTCGTGCTCCTGCCCCCACCTCCTATTTATTGCGCTGCGTGACGGGGCCTATCAGCCAAAAGAACGGCTAGGCGCCTCCGATCAGGGCGCGGATCAAGGGTCCAATTGGCCGTTGAGCCAAATTAGTGGACATCAACCTAACATGACCCTCTCCATCCTCGATGACCCCTACGCCGTCATCGATGGGATGCTTCGGGAGGATCCTTCCTTCGACACGGCTAGCTGCTACGCTAGTCTCTCCGCCTTCTCCTGCCGCGACCCGCCCCCTCCTCCTCCTCCTCCTCCTCCTTTTCCCTCGTGCCAAAGCCGCAGGCCGCCGCATGGACCTAGCCACTCGTGGGCAAGCGCAGGGCATCATGGCGTCCGCTGCGACCACCTCGGGTGGCACTACAGCGATGTCATGTCGCGGGCGCCCGGCTCCGCATGCCCCATGTTCTACGCTGCTGCCGCCAGCGGCGAGGGAGGCGCAACACGGAGCTCCACTTCCTCGAGGCCTCCTTCTGCCGTCATCCCTATCCGCCATCACCACCGGCTGTGGCGCCTGCCGGAGTGGGGACACCTGCCGCTGCAAGGCACGCAACGCCGGGCACGGCCATGACAACGTCTAGTGCCGCTACCGCGTCATAGGCGAGCACAGGGTCCAGTGCAAGCTGCTGAGTCCTCACGCTGCTCTCCAATCTCATACAAACATGAATTACGATAGGTAGCAGAACATCTCCAATTGCAGTGGCAAACAGTATCCGTATTATACTCCATGGTCCATCATGCTGGGCATGTCCTTCTTTAGCTTCAACATCATCATGGCCACCGCCAACTTCCTCTATAGCCTGGGCATGCTCCTCGAGTTTGCCGCCTTCGTCTGGCTCTACGTCAAGCAGCCCGGCCTGACGCGCCCATACCGCGTCTCGGCCCGCCTGCCGGCCGCCGTCGTGCTCTGCCTCATCCCCTCTGCGTTCCTCATCTTCATCATGGCCATCGTCGGGCGGAAGGTGTACGCCATCAGCGCTGCGTTCATGGCGTCCTATGCAGGTAGCTCTTCGTTGTTGTTTTCTGTGTTTCTCAGCGTTTGTAATTGGTTGTAAATTACCATCAGCCCATAGCCAGAGCCAGAGGAGATGGTCTCCTGAGTGTTTGAGAAAAGAAAAAAAGAAGAGCCAAAACCTAGAAGAGATAGCTTATAAGATGCTGTACCTCAAACAAATGTAGTACCTAAGGTAGTACACATTGTTAGGTTTGATCTCCCACCAGTTAGGCCCAACGACCTTTTTGGGCCTTGTTCTCGTGCCCTGATCGGGGGCACCCAACCCTACATGGTTGGTGGGCCCCCGTCGCACAGCGATATAAAGGAAAGGTGGGGGTCGGGGCTCGCAGTACGAGGTTCACCGTGCCGCCAGTCACCCCACCAACATCCTAACCCTAGACCCGATCTTGAGAAGGGGCGCTGCCAGCGACGGGAAGCACCACCGACGCCGGCAGCGCCACCCCGACGCACACACCATCGCCGAGGACGCCATAGCGCCGACTCCCTCTCCACCGAACGTCGCTGTCGGTGCGCAGATGACGTCTGTCAATGAAACCCTGGCCGGAGCTTCGACCACTACGGCTTTCGATGGTTTGCTACCTATCACCCCCTTTCTCTCTGCCTCTTTGTGAATCCCGAACACCTATTCTACTACTATGTATCCCGATCTGATGAATATGCCTAAAAAGAAAACCCTAACAATGGTATCAGAGCCACGGTTCGACAAGAAATCAGATCGGGGAAGTGAAACCGACCGATCTGATGTGGATCGGGAAAGAAAATAGAAAAACGAACCCAAAGACCTAACCCTAATTTCCTAAATCAAATCGGAACAAGGGAAAAGAGGAGGGTCGGATTCCGAGAACCCTAGACGCAAATCCAAAAGAGAGAAAAGGGGAAGAAGAAAGAAAGAAAGGCCGAAACCCTAACCCTAATCCCAGTTTTCCATTCGAATGAACGAAAAGAAAGAAACGAAAGCAAAGAAAACGAATCGGCAAGAACGAACCCTAACCCTAACCCTAGTTTTTTCCCATTCGGATAAACCCGAAAAGAACAACTCAAAATCAGAAAGGGGAAAAATGCGTTAGGGTTAGGGTGCGTCGGATGAACCTTTCGCCGGCGCGGGAGAAGAAGCCGAGCCGGGGGCGTGGGCTCACCGGGCTCGACCAAGGAAGCGCCGCGGCCAGCCCGCTCGACGGCAGCGTGCTCACCCGTTGGGGAGCACGCGCGCCGGCGAGGGGGCCGGCGACGGCGCCAAGGCTCGCCATGGCCGCCCACTCTGCTTTCCCCGCTCACTCATCGCTCCTTCGCTCTCGGTTGTGGCTCGCTGCTGCGGCTGAAGAGAGATGAGAGAGAGCGGCGAAGAAGAAGAGAGAGAGAGAGAGCAAGAGTTGAATGACCTAGGGTTTCCACGGCACCGGCGCGGCGTTGGTTTTGATCCGGCCGAAGACGGCGCGCGACCGTCCGATCAGAACAAACGGCCACGGATCCTCGGGCCGTCGCCGGCCCAGGCGGGCGTGAGCGAGCGCGGCACTTTGCCGGCCCAGGCCCAGGTTGCGGCCTGGGTGCGGCCTGTGCGCGCGAGGACAGCTGGGCCGAGCCGGTTTTCAGTGCGTCTTGGGCCGCGCTGGGCTGAAATGAAAGAAGAAGAAGAAAATTTTTCTTATTATTTTTCAGGAGCAATTTTAAATACATATTTTGATGAATTTGAATGATTTTGACATAATTTTCTGTGCAAATTTTATCCAACGATATTTTACTCAGAAAATAGTGAATTTTTTAGTGCTTCTGGAAAATAATAATATGAAAAGATTATTAATGTTTCCGCTGTGCATGATAATTATTGTTCTCTTTGATTAAATTTGAACCAACGGGATAATTTAATTTTAAGAGAAATGAATTTTTGATAATTTTGATGCGATTATGATATTGTTATTTTCTGACCAACGTTGTTAATAACAATATTATAATTTTGATCCATGAGAAATTGTGCATTAATTTTACTTCTGCCCAACGGTGATGTAAAATGTTTGCATAGATGAATTATAAGTTTTAACTTGACCAACGTTAAGTTAAAGCATGAAATTTTATGTATAAATGTTCTTACTTACTCTGGTGTGATTTTAGGAGGCAAATGCATTGTGAACATTGCCAACATCCCGACACTCAACGGAACCAATCACCGTGTCTGGCGGGAGAAGTATGAATTGGAACTTGCATTGGGAGAGGTCGATTTTGCCATCACCTCACCATGTCCTACTGAGCCAGAGGACCCGGTGAGAGGTGACAATGAATCTGACGCTGATTTCGCAGCTCGAAAGCGTGATCATGCTGAAATAAGAATGAAATATGACCTTGAACATAGGCAATGGACTCTCTCCAACCGCAAGTGCCTGTTGGTAGCCAAAGCCACCATAGAAGAACAGATAAGGGGCTCAATCCCTGAATGTGCTACTACCAAAGAATATCTTGAGAAAATCAAGAGTCAGTTTACTGGGTCTACCAAGGCCACAGCAAGTTCACTGATTAAGAAGCTTGTGAATGAGAAATTCACTGGTGGTAGCATAAGAGAGCACATTTTGAAGATAAACACTACGGCATCTAAGCTAAAAGAAATAAATTTGAAGGAGGAGGATTTCCTGATTCATTTGATTTTTGCTTCTTTGCCAAAAGAATATGACACCTTCATTATGAACTACAATATGCAGCCTGAAAGATGGGGCATAGAAAGACTCATCTCAATGTGTGCTCAAGAAGAGAGGATAAAGTCCTCACAAGGTGAATCTGCTCATTTTGTGAAGGAAAACAAAAGAAAGAACTTTAATGGCAAGAATTCTAAACCACAAGGGAAACCTAAGTGGGATAAGACCTCTTCCTCCAGTTCATAGGGAAAGAAACCCCAGGATTATGAGAATCAACAGTATGGTGGAGCTGAAAAAGATCAGTGCAAGCACTGCTTCAAGAAGGGACACTACAAGAGAGATTGTCCAGACTTCCTGAAATCTCTGCTAAAGAAATGTGATGAATTTATTATATTTGTAGATGAATTCCTATATTTATGTTATGATAAATCCACTTGGTGGGTTGATTCTAGAGCAACTACTCACGTTGCAAATTCTTTACAGGGGTTAAGTGGGATGAGAACCTTGCAAAGAGGAGAAAGAGCGATTAAAGTTGCAAATGGAGTACAAGCCAATGTTGAAGCCATTGGAGTTTTTTCTTTAGAATTGAATAATGGTTTTGTACTTAGACTTAAAGAAGTACTTTATGTTCCCTCTTTGCGTAGAAATTTGATAAGTGTTTCGAAACTTGATGATGATGGAATTGATTGCCATTTTGGTGATGGCAAGTGTAAGATACTGGTTAATAATAAATGTGTTGGTCTTGCCTTCCGACAAGACAAGCTTTATTTATTATCTCTTGCTGAGAATGCGAACAATGTATGTGATGAGAATGTGAATGATTCCCCATCTGCGGATGTAACTAAGAAGCGAAAGAGAATTGATATTGTCTCTTCGAAATTATGGCATTGTCGCTTGGGCCATATTTTGAGGGGGAGAATGGAACGATTGGTTAAGGAATCAATTCTCCCGCACTTAGAATTTTCAGATTTAGAACAATGTATTGATTGCATCAAAGGAAAGTATGTCAAGAAAATTAAGAAAGATGTCAAACGAAGCACAGGAATTTTAGAAATAATCCACACAGACATATATGGTCCTTTTCCTGTGAAAAGTGTGGATGGTTATGACTCGTTTATAACATTCACAGACTACTACTCTCGTTATGGCAATATTTATCCAATTAAAGAAAGATCGGAAGCATTGGATAAATTCAAAATATTTAAAGCTGAAGTTGAAAATCAGCACAATAAGAAAATCAAGATAGTACGATCAGACCGAGGTGGAGAGTACTATGGGCGACATACCCCATATGGCCAAATTCCTGGACCATTTGCAAGGTTCCTATAGGAAAATGGCATAGTTGCTCAGTACTCCACACCGGGGGAGCCTCAGCAGAATGGAGTGGCTGAAAGACGTAACCGTACCTTAATGGATATGGTAAGAAGCATGATGAGTTACTCCACATTACCAATTAGTTTATGGATGGAGGCACTGAAAACCGCCATTCACATACTTAATCGAGTATCAAGCAAATCGGTGCCTAAAACACCGTATGAATTATGGGCAGGAAGGGAACCCTCACTTAACCATTTGCGTGTGTGGGGCTGTCCGACTGAGGCAAAAGTGTTTAACCCAAACATAGGAAAGTTAGACTCCAAGACAGTCAGCTGCCATTTTATTGGCTATCCAGAAAGATCGAAAGGATATCGCTTCTATTGTCCTGACAGACATACAAAGATTATAGAAACAAGACACGCTGTGTTCTTGGAGGATAACATGATCAGGGGGAGCATGGTAGCACGAGAAATCAGCCTACAGGAGAAGCGGGTACATGTACCCACTCCGATGGTTGAAGAACCATTCTTCACGCTACCTGCTGCTGTTGCACCGACAGTGCAGGACACTGTAGTGCCAACATCTGTTGCAAGTTCTCCCGTGGAGACAATGAATGAACATGAGGAACCTGTCCTTGAGGAACCTATCCTTGAGGAACCTATAGAACCAAATGTTGCACATGAGGAAGAACAACAACAGCCAAATGTGGAACAAGTGCCGGAGGCACCTAGAAGGTATCAAAGAATAAGAAGATCAGCTATTACTAATGACTATGAAGTTTATAAAACAGAAGAATGTCAGATGGGGGATGATCCCACCTCATTTGAAGAAGCCATGAGAAGCGACCACTCATCAAAGTGGCTTAAGGCCATGGAAGATGAATTGAAATCAATGAGTACCAATAAAGTTTGGGACTTAGAAAATATTCCTAAAGGAGCCAAAATAGTAGGCTGTAAATGGGTCTACAAAACGAAATATGACTCCCAAGGGAATATAGAAAGATTTAAAGCGCGACTTGTGGTGAAAGGCTTCACGCAAAGAGAAGGAATTGATTACAATGAGACGTTTTCTCCAGTCTCATGTAAAGATTCCTTTAGAATTATAATGGCACTTGTAGCCCACTATGATTTGGAGTTACATCAAATGGATGTAAAGATGCCTTTCCTAAACGGAGATTTGGAAGAAAATGTCTATATGGCACAACCGAAAGGTTTTATCATAAAAGGAAAGGAAAATATAGGATGCCACCTGAAGAAATCAATCTACGGATTGAAGCAAGCTTCAAGACAGTGGTATTTGAAGTTTGATAGAACGATAAAAGGTTTTGGGTTTGAAGAAAATGTTGAGGACAATTATATTTATGCAAAGTTCAAGAATGGAAAGTACATATTCCTAATTTTGTATGTGTATGATATCTTGCTTGCTTGTAGTGATATCAATCTACTAATGGAAACGAAGAAATTCTTGTCCTCAAACTTTGATATGAAAGATCTCGGTGAGGCCTCGTTCGTTTTGGGAATAGAGATTCACCGAGACAGGAGAAAAGGGGTTCTAGGATTATCGCAAAAGGCATACATAGAAAAGGTCCTCAAGAAATTTAGTATGCATGCGCAAGCGATCCTTCACACGCTCCTATAGTCAAGGGCGATAGGTTTGGGGAACATCGGTGTCCCAAGAACCAATATAAAATTGACCGAATGAAAGCAAAGACCAGTATGCTTCAAATGTTGGAAGTTTACAATATGCTCAAGTGTGTACATGCCCCGACTTAGCTTTTGTTACCGGGTTACTTGGCGAGATATCAAAAGAATCCAGAATTGAACATTGGAAATTAGTGAAGAAAGTCCTACGTTATTTGCGAGTGGTACGAAAAGGCCTCATGCTTACGATAGAAGAAGATCCGACTCCTCGCAGATAGAGGGGTATTCAGATTCGATTATGCGGAGATGAAAGAAAATCCACGTCAGATATGTATTTACTCTCGCAGGAGGGGCTATATCATGGAACAGCTCCAAACAAATAAGAATTACATCCTCGACAATGTATGCCGAGTTTGTAGCATGCTATGAGGCAACGGGCAGGTGAATTGGTTGAAGAAATTCATACCCGGATTGAAAGTGATTGATGATATAAATGAACCACTGAGATTGTATTGTGATAACAATCCAGCGGTACAGTACGCTCACAACAATAGGTCAAGTGGTGCTGCCAAACACATTGACATAAAGTACTATGTTGTGAAAGATAAAGTTCGGGATCATATAATAAATCTTGAGCATATAAGTACAGAGAAAATGCTCATGATCCGCTCACAAAGGGCTTACCACCCAACGTGTTCGTGAGAACACGAGCCAAAGATGGGTTTAAGGGAAAGCCTATGATTCCCGAACATACGAAGGGCCCAAAGAAAGTTTACATTTCAAAACAGAGAAGTGTATTGTGGCTGTTAGTCTAATGGCACTAATTGCTGTGACGATGGGACAGTTCTATGCACTAATCTGTGATGAAATAGGATGGAAGCAAGAAAAATATGAATTGAAAATTTTGAGTATGAAATTAAAGAACGAAGAATAGATGAGAGATCAAGGGGGAGAATGTTATGTTTGATCTCCCACCAGTTAGGCCCAACGGCCTTTTTGGGCCTTGTTCTCACGCCCTGATCGGGGGCACCCAACCCTACATGGTTGGTGGGCCCCCGTCGCACAGCGATATAAAGGAAAGGTGGGGGTCAGGGCTCGTAGTACGAGGTTCACCGCGCCGCCAGTCACCCCACCGACATCCTAACCCTAGACCCAATCTTGAGAAGGGGCGCTGCCAGCTACGGGAAGCACCACCGACGCCGGCAACGCCACCCCGACGCACACGCCGCCACCAAGGATGCCACAGCGCTGACTCCCTCTCCACCGAACGTCGCTGCCGGCGCGTAGATGGCGTCTGTCAATGAAACCCCGACCGGAGCTTCGACCACTACGGCTTTTGATGGTTTGCTACCTATCACCCCCTCTCTCTCTGTCTCTCTGTGAATCCCGAACACCTGTTCTACTACTATGTATCCCAATCTGATGAATATGCCTAAAAAGAAAACCCTAACACACATACATATGTTATACAGCAATCGAACATGCACTGGCCATGCATCGGGCAATAAACTAACCCGAGCTTGTTAAGACCAAGCTGCAGCTTCTGAGACTGCGCGTAAGGAGTGGATGAGGCGAAGGGCTTTCCCTGCAACGGAGGAGGACGGACGAACGGGACGGCATGAGCGGCGTCCGGAACAACGACGGCAGCAGGGCTGCCAGCGCCACAGACAAGCGTGGCCGTGAGCGCTACCTACGTGACAGAGGAGAGGAGCCGCGTCCGGATTGGTGCCGCTGCTGGAGCCGCGGAGGACCTGGCGGCGGAGCCGGAGCGCTTGGGCCGTGGCATCTATCTATGCCGGGCTCTTGTCGCCGCCGCTCATGAATCTAGGTGAGCGCCTCGTCCTTCCCCGACCTTTTGTTGCCGTGCCTCGCCGCCATGCCGCCGCCAAGCACAGCTCTCGCCCGCCCGCTGCTCCTTCACCGGCACACTCTCAGCACGCCGCCGCCTACTACCCATGAGAGCACTCAAGTGAGCCGTGAGGCCGCCGCTAGGCCGAGGCATCCATATCTGGGGGAAGGGGACTAACATCAGGGGCGCGCCACCATCCTGTGTTAGTCTTTCCAAAACCACTCTTGCGGTTAATTAAACGGTTTGGAAAAAATTAACAATGTTCAGAGGGTGGAGTAGCCATAATGCTAAAGGCGAGGAGGTTTTGTAGACTCTTTCCCACCCAACACTCACGCATGCACGCTGCTGCTGGTTGTGGCTACATTCTATAGCCAAGTTTGACCGAGAGCGAGAGAGAGCCGCTGCTGCCCTGCATGCCAAGCAATCAAAGCTGTTGTGCCAGCCGCTGTTGTTTCGTGTCTCGGTCGCCGCCGATCAGGTCTCGCCTCGCTTTCGCTTCGTTCGCCGTGTCACCGCCTGTCGTGCTGCCTTTTTTCTCACCGTGTTGGGCACGCCTCGAGCGCCATTATGGCCGTGCTTCGCTATTGCTTCGCCGTCATTGTGTCGCTGGTTCATCGCCACGCTTGCCGCTTCTCGCCGTCGCCGCGACTTTTTTTGATCGAGCTGCACTGCGCGTTCACATCTCGCCCAAACAAATACTTCTTCGTCCAATCAAGTCGCGACGACCCATCAATGCCTAGCTCACCTGTCATTGGTGGACGCTACCGTCCAGCCATTATTATTGGCCTTGACCGAGCCGGAATAGTCGATGCCGCCTCCACCGGGTGGGTGTAGCAAGGAAAACCGCACCTCTTCGCTTTTTTCAAATTTGCGCAGCCTCAAGCCTCCCGTCCAACTCCTCTCACCAGAGAGTAGCCATGGAAGTTGCCTAGCCAAATCCAACTATGTCAAGCCTCACCGTTCATTGTCACCGCCAATTTCGAATTTCCGAGCCGCCGGTCATCTCACCACCAGATTTTTAGCGATCGTGTTGAAGCACGTTTTTCATTAAGCAGAAAGGAGTTTTGTTACGATCCTTATGGCCATGGTAATTCAAGGTTACCGAAGCTAGAAGCTACACAAGCAAAGCAGAACACGCGAGTGTGATTACACAATCATGAATTTTGCGGCAAAGAAGAGCTACTCTAGGATCAAGTCGCCACCATCAGGGTCCTTAGGTGCTTGTAGCCAGCCAAGCACCGTGCATGTATCTCCTCCCGAATGACCACCGCAGCCCCGCCGCGATGTAGTATCCCTGCCGAAAGTCCTCGCGTTTCTCTCCTTCCAAATCAACCATTCGATGAGAAAGAAGAGGGAGTCGAAACCACGGCGAGCGGCCTTAGGGACCAGTTTTCTGCAACGCAGCCACCACTGCATAACCGGCTCCTCCTGTACGACAATAACTTCCTGAAGATGAAGCTTCCTGAGCCAATGATCCCAAACTTCTCGGCTGAAGCAACAGCCAAGCAAGATGTGTTCCATCGTCTCAATTCCTTGATCGTAGTTACACATGATGGAGATCTTCGTCTCCTGGATACAGATGAGGGTGGCCCTTTCCTGGACGAAGAATTCCCTCATGACATTGCGGCGTGCGCGACCGTTTAGTCCGTGCACGTTCCAGACGAAGCATGTGGGTAAAGACGACATAAACAAATAGTTGTGCGACGGTAGAAACATGGGACGCCGGAGACTACGTCTCAACAGCGTCCAACTCAGCCATGTCAAGGCCCATGGTGAAAGCTCTAGTTTGGTTTTGGTTAATTGATGAAACCCTAAGTGCTAACCTAGTTTATCAAGATGATTATGAGATAGGTAGCACTACTCCAAGTGATGAAGCAATGACGAAGATCATGACAATGGTGATGATCAAATGCTTGAACTTGGAAAAGAAGAAAGAGAAAAACAAAAGGCTCAAGGCAAAGGTATAAAATATAGGAGCTATTTTGTTTTAGTGATCAAGACACTTAGTGAGTGTGATCACATTTAGGATAGATAGCCGTACTATTAAGAGGAGTGTAACTCGTATCAAAATGCGGTTATCAAAGTGCCACTAGATGCTCTAACTCATTGCATATGCATTTAGGATCTAGTGGAGTGCTAACACCCTTGAAAATATTTGTGAAAATATGCTAACACATGTGCACAAGGTGTTTGCAGGGTTGAGATGGGTATTTGGCGCTTTTGGAAAAATGAAATGTCTATTTTCTATTGCGCCGAATGCAAAATTCTTGGTGGTTGGCACATTTGAGCAAGGGTGAAGAAGTTAGAGTTAAAATGGAGTTGGTCGAAATGATGCTGGCGTCGGTCTACTGACCGGACGCTGGGTCACTCAGCGACCGGACGCTGAAAGGCTACGTCCGGTCGAGCTGTCAGACGGCACAGTGGGTAGGGTTGAGCACCGGACGCTGGTCTGCGTCCGGTCAAGGTGGACCGGACGCGTCCGGTCGAAAAAACATGCCTCGGGGAGCTTACTGGAAATGACCGGACGCTGGGGCTTCAGCGTCCGGTCAGTTTTGACCGGAGCGTCCGGTCAGCTTCGTAGCCGTTGAAATCTGACAAACAGCGTTTGAAGCTGGTGACGCATGGCATCCATCGGGCGACCGGACGCTGAGGGCCAGCGTCCGGTCGGTATGACCGGAGCGTCCGGTCAGAGCGTGTTTTGCCCAGTGAAGGGGTACAACGGCTCTATTTGATGGGGGGCTCTATTTATAGCCCCATGGCCGGCTCAAGGAAAATCTCTTGCACATTTTCATTGACATAGCAACCTTGTGAGCTTAGCCAAAGCCCTCCCACTCATCTCCATCATTGATCCATCATCATTGTGAGATTGGGAGAGAATCCAAGTGCATTGCTTGAGTGATTACATCTAGAGGCACTTGGTATTCGTGTTGCGCTGCGGATTTCGCTTGTTTCTCTTGGTGGTTGCCACCACCTAGACGGTTGGAGCAGCGGTGAAGGATCGGCACGAGTTGGTGATTGTTCGTGGCCGCCTTCGGTGATTGTGAGGGGAGTTGTACCTTCCCCGGCGGAGCGCCGAAAGGTAACTCTAGTAAATTGCTCGTGTCATTGAGTTACCTCACTTGTGGGTTGGTTCTTGCGGTGTCCAATCGTGTGGACGAGGTTTGTGAAACACCTCTTAGTCGCCGAACCACCAAGTGTTGGTCGACACAACGGGGACGTAGCGTGTTGGCAAGCACGTGAACCTCGGGAGAAAATCGATTGTCTCTCTTCTTTGTCATTCTCCCGGTGATTGGCTATATATTCATCTTGTGATTGGTTCATCCCATACACGTCGGTATAATCACTCTACTCACTCATTTACATTCTTGCAAACTAGTTGATACAAGCTCTTTAGTGTAATTAGAATTGAGAGCTTGCTTTATTATTTACATTCATCTAGTTGAGCTCTTTAGAGTAGCAAGGTTGAGAGCTCTTAGTAAGTAATTACATAGCTAGTTTGTGTGCCTAAGTATTCATTACAACTAGAATTGTTGGATAGGTGGCTTGCAACCCTTATAGAGCTAGAGCAAGTTTGCATTACGCTATTTGTCATACTAATCAAATTACTCTAGTTGATTTGTAGATTTTTAAATAGGCTATTCACCCCCCCTCTAGCCATATTAGGACCTTTCACATGGCCATTGGGTCGAAGTCGCTGTTAAAAAGGATCTGCAGTGACTGCTGCTTGTTGGCCGACATGTTGCCCTCATGAAACGTGGCCTTGAACTTCCGCTCGATCTCTAGGTCTGGTGCGCTGGTATCCACATGCACCCCGAGCTTCTTAAGTAGCACAATCTGTGCTTGCCTGGTGGCGTTCACCACCCGCGGCTTTGCCGCAAGCCGTCCGCTACGGCGTAGGGAGCCAACGGAGATCGGTGTGCGGGAACGACGAAGGCGTGGCCTGCTACGAATGAGGGGGGACTGTAAGGGGACGCAGATCATGTCCTCGAGCTCTTTCTGAACGGCGGCTTCGTCAGGCTCCGCCTCCACGCATGGCTCTGCTTGTTCAGCGGGGTGAGTAGTATCGACAACGGCGGGTGTAGCAGTCCCGGGCTAGGCGACATGCCCGGATTTTTCTACGGGGGTAGCCGGTGACGCGACAGTAGCAACGACGTCCTACTCAGATGCGTCAACATCATCTGTCCCAAGCAAGGCAAGGAGCCCACTGCTACCCACACGAACGCCCAAGCTGCAATCGTCCTGCTCGGAGGCGTCAGCATCTTCCAGCCCAACCAAGGCAAGGAGCCCACTGGTACCCACGTGAACGCCCGGGCTGCAATCGAAGTGATCAGCAATAAAATGACTCGCCAACATGGGCTGGGCCAGATGCACAGGTCCCAGCTCCGGCGAAGAGAACGACCCACGGCAAGCCATCACAGAAGGCCTCATCACAATCCCGGCCTCAATCAGCATCGGATCCTCCTCTACCCAAAGGTGAATGGGGTTATCGACATCCCTGGCCTGGAAGTCAACTTCCCAAACCAATGACCACTCGTCAGGGCTGCCAACGCCCGTAGGCGTGCCTGACATCTGAGCACCAACAGCAACAGTTGTAGACTTTTCTCGGTCTTGCTTCCACGACGACGCGACATCCGCTATCTCGCGCACTCGGGGACCAGCACCGAAGCGACGCGTCCCGCACCAGGACCATGCCCTGCCCCTGAGCCACAATTGGCCCTCATGTAGAAGCCCTTGCAAATGAGGGACCCACCCTGAACCACTTACGCATGCGCGTACGTCGTCCGCAACTCCAATGGCATGGCATCGCGACCAGAACGCCGGACCGAAGCCATGCCCCAACGACGGGCCGTCCCTCCCACCCGGGCGGAAGGTGGCCGGGCCAAACGGCCGAGTACGCAACGGGCCATCCTCCAGACCAGGGTGATATCCATTGTAATTACTGTCACCGCAGTCATCGGAGTCGTCAGTGCCCGGGAAGCCACCATCATAAGAGGAGCTTGAAGGGTCCCAATCCTGATATTCGACGACACGCATTCGAGCGAGGTAATGCAGGATGGGTAGCTCAGAGTGAATGATCTCGTGTTCCCGGAGAAACAGAATGCCCGGGTCATGCGGCTCCCGCGGTTCCAGGATGACAAGGAGCTTCTGCTCCGGCACCAAGAGCGGGTGAAGGCACCAGACAGCGATGAATAGTTCACGTGCGTCGTCGTCGTCAACCCCGTCAGCATCGCCCGTGGTGATCTCGACCTAGGTGTAGGAAGACCTAAGGAGGTGCGCAGCCACATCCTCGCTGAGGGCATGGGCAGGAACGCCCTTAATCCCAACCAGGACCTTGTAGGTGAATGCACTGGCCATCGCCGATGAAAGGTGAGACCAGCGTCGCCAGAGCAACACGAACAGCGAAGCTACCACCGGTGGTGGCCTGGAGTTGAGGACGCGCTTGAGGTCATCCCGACTACATAAACGAACGATGAAGTCCTCTAGGGCGTGCCGCAGAACCGACATCGCGTCGTCCTCGATGTTGAACTGGTCACGAAGGTGCTCGCGCACCATAGCGGGGGTCACCGGTGGCCTGGTACCGCCAACCAAGGCCACCAGAGCGAGCGACAAGGCGTCCTCTGTGGCTTGAATCTCTGTAGTGCACGGGACGATGACCAACTCAACCGCCGGGCATTGAACAGGCTGAAGGCGCCGGCAGCTGCCACACCGGAGCTGCAGACGCGGTCGCGACGACCGGCCCCCATCCGGCGGTGCTCGGGCCTACGGCTACCGCCGGTCGCTTCGCTGTGGTCGAGCCAAGGCCCCGAAGCCACCACGGCGGCGCCAGTGCAACGGTAGCATCAGCGAGGCCGGCCGATCCACAAAGATTAGGGCTGGAGGCGACAAAGAACGGGTACCGACGGCGAAAGCGGCGCGGACACAGAGCAGCCGAGACCGTGGTCATCTCGAGGCGGCTCCAAAGACTTCGAGGGAACGGCGCCCGAAAGCGGGGGCACGACGAGCAATGCTCGGCGAAGCGGCTCGCTTGGACTGGTGACAAAGGTGGCCATCGGGCAGAAGCGCGCACGATGGCCCTCTTGGCGACAGGTATGGCAACGCGGAGGGAAACGACAGTTCGCCCGGATGTGGTCATCACGTAGGCAGTTGAAGCAAAGGCCAACCAGATCCGGCGGAACTGGCCTTGCAAGGGTAGGCGATGGCCTGTGGCGCCAACGTCGGCAGCTGTGAATCTCACGGAAGCCGTCGACGTCCGGCTCAGCCGAAAGCCTGGCCGAGTGCACCGTGACCGAGCGCAGCCTGGCCATGGGCAGAGGAGAGGCCGTGGCAGCCTGGCGAGCGGAGGCATCCTACCTAGCGCGGCGTCGATGACGACGCCGGCGCCGTGGTCGCCTGTGATGCTCCCGGATCTCCCCATCCTCAGCGACGTTGGCCGGCGAGGGGGCCACAGAACCAAGAGAGGCCTTGGAGTCGGAGAAGCGTAGTCTCTCCCGATCGAACCACGAAAACAAATGCCAAATGACGAGATCGGGACGAAAAGGCTCGGCGTTGGCGTTTAGGGGTGGCGACGAAGAGGGAGCCAATGAGTCGGCCTCCTCGACCTCATCGGCCAGAACGGCAAGAGGGAGAACCGAACTCCATGGCGGCTCCTCGACCTCATCGCCGCCGTAATGTGAGCACGCTTTTGGGGTAGGTCTCTACGCTTGGTTTTAGCTGGATTCAATGCACCTCGACTTATATTGACTCTTTGGTGTCTATGTCGCCCTAGTTTTACCGAAGGTCTCGCCGGAGACGAGCCGACGCCACCGTGTCCATCATGGGAGCGCCATTGCCTCACCCGCTTCGCACGTGGCCAGCTCTGCTCAGTCGCCTCCGACTCAACCATCACCTCTCCGCAAGAACTGGCCAGAAGTCATTGATGCTTAACTACTGTTCGTTAGGCTAGTAGTCTGCTCTGCTTGCTTCGGAGAGCCGCTGCCACAGCGTGTATCAAGGTCCATGAGCTCCTCCTCTGTTGACGTGAGATTTAGAGGGAAGGAGGATGGGCGGAAAAGGAGTGGAATCCAGGGGGTTATGTGTGAATCTATGTGGGAGACATGAATACTAAAAGGGCTAATAAGATTTTAAAAGGAGTACGGGGTTCCCAAAGCTTTTGTGCCAATTAGCTTCTTCTCTTCTTCAGAGATGGACCAAACCGGTTCCGTTTTATAAAATGTACATAAATGTATACCAATAATAAAGAGGTAAAATTTCTGACTTTTTTTTCGTCCATCCATTTTTTTAGTCCACATCTTCCTAACTAACTGTAATCGAGAGTTTTTTCTGTTTACAGACTTATATGACCCTAGTTAGTTAGAATAAATAGATCTCTCCAAGCCTAAATAAACTGAATAGAAATAAGAATCCTAATTCAAATCTCTTTTCTACAGGTCTCAAGTTTTGTTTGACATACGGATATAGGTTCCTTGACAAAAAAAATACAGAAAAAAAAACAATACATAGCCGATGAGGACACGGTCTCTAAGGCAGAAAAAGAAAAAAACAATACATGACCGATGAGGACACGGTCTCTAAGGCACAAAAAGAAAAAAACAGAAAAAAATCATGGCCAACCAGAACAAAATCTCTCTACGGCAAAAAAGAAAAAACACAGAAAAAAGAGACCCAAACCAAGAGTTTGTACGGCAAAAAAGAAAGGGAAAAAAATTGTGGCCAATGAGGACATGATCTCTACGGCAAAAAGAAAAAAAGTCGCCGTTTATGGAAAAAACAGAAGAAAAAGATCCAAACTGAAGAAACTTATCGTGGTTTAGTATTTAGTAGTATTAGAAATAGATCTCTACTCTTATTTTATTTCCTATATGGATTTAGATTACGATCCTTGTCAACTTACTAGGAGGTATCTATTTGGATTAGAATAGGATTCCTAATTATACTTGTGTTGAAAAAACGGAAAAAAAGAGACCCAAACCAAGAGTCGTACGGCAAAGAAGAAAAAGGCAAAAAAAAATTTGTGGCCGATGAGGATACGATCTCTACGGCAAAAAGAAATAAAAGTCAGCGTTTAAGGAAAAACAGAAGAAAAAGATTAAACTAAAAAACCTTATCGTGGTTTAGTATTATTAGGAATAGATCTCTACTCTTATATTTTTCTATACGGATTTAGATTACGTTCCTGTCCAACTTACTATACGGATTTAGATTACGTTCCTGTCCAACTTACTATACGGATTTAGATTACGTTCCTTGTCCAACTTACTCTGAGGTAGACAAAAGAAATGGGCTGGTAGGTTTAGATATATTGATAAAAATGGTAAAACATAAAAAGATATGTACCATTCCTGTTGTTTTTATGAACATTTGATAATTTTTTTTCTCCCGTTGCAATGCACGGGCATATTTGCCAGTTCAAAATTAAGTCCTAAAATTATGATTCTTGTTTTGTTAGACTCATGGTAATCCGTACTATGTGTTAGAGTAGATTAATTCATCTGGTGCTCACTATTTTAAGGTCTGCAATAAATAATTAAATGTGTTTATATAATTGTTGTGCTATTTTTAGTGACTGCATAGTAAAAGTGTTTAACCTGAAATTTTTAAGGTAGGATGGAATAAGTATAAGGCATCTGTTCTAATTTGTGTAGCCTTTAAATAGGTGCTATGAGTGAGTTATAAACTGTTCTTGCTCTCAGCTATTTATTAGCATAAATATCATTTTGTAGTTTTAGAAAAGTGTTTCTTTTGTCTTGTGCTTGAACTAGTGTAGATGTTGCTACTCGTCCTTGTTGTATAGCTTGCTGGTTTACTCTAGATGCATTTTAGAATTTGTGGGTTGTATTTTAATTATTGCATCATCTTTGCATACGTATAGACCACGAGTCGAGCGAGCTGGTGATCGCTGACGAGCCTGAGTATGAGGAGATCGTCGAGGAGTACGAGCAGGAGGTCCTGCTGCTGGTGGAGACCCAGAAGCCACTGTCTGACTTTGCTAACACCGCGCCTGCCCAAGACAAGCCCCGGTGCATGACTCCTATTTTATATATTCACCGTATATATATGTTTGTGCATTACGTTGCAGGAGTTTTATGGAACCCACATGCATAAAAATACTATCCTATGAGTCCTACTAGTTGCAGGTCGTGTAGCTGCTATGCTTAGGACCCATCAGTAGCATGAGCGACCTGCCGTTGCTCACAATAGGTTACTTATTACTCTCATTAAAAATGGTGGAAAGTAATTGGTGACTTGGCAGGAAACAGGAAGGTTGTTGGGTTACTGGTTGGTGCATCAAGTCGGGTCCTGTGGCCACAGGGCTTTGACTTGGGTGCATGGTTTCCTGCCTGAGTCGATTAAGGACCGTCCTTTGTTGTGGATAGCAGTCAAGTTTCGAATGTCCCTCTCACATACTTGCGGGTGGGGGTAGGAAGGCTTATGTACCTTACTTGTCATGGGTTCCGGCTCCTTCCGGGTCGACTGGTATGGAGGCGGGGATAGATGGAGTTCCAAGGGCACCATCCTGCCGCATAGGCCGCAGTGTTGGGATTTGGAGTCCAAGTTCGGGCGGGGACGCTGGAGCCTGGGACAGGTTTGGGAAGGGCTAGTCTTGTCCGTGCTTTTGGGTGCAGATGAGGCATGTGTTGAGGGGTACCCAGCTGGGATACATCGGTTCGCGAATCGTCGTTTCTTTCGAGACGGCACGTGTTTGACTGTGGTCTGGCACCGTAGTAATAACTAGAACATGGATGATGGTATTAAAATGATTATGATTGCTTACCACATGCTTGAAAAGTAGAACATATGCTTACTTAGAATGGTTAGCTAATAAACTAATCATGACCGCTAAAGATTGAATGTAAGGATGCACCTTTAATAATGATTCTTACAAAAGTTAAATAAACCAGCAAACCAAATAGCCCCATCATCCCCTTGAGAGTTGGGAAATTATTCCCACCTAGTCAGGTAAGTCTTGTGGAGTACATTGTGTACTCAGGGTTTTATTCCCCCTGTTGCAGGTAACAGGTGGATGGTGGAGCTAACTCTTGTGTGTGGGTACCTCCTGGTGGGCTCAGCGAGGATTCTTTTTACGCTGCGATCGTAGTTTTTATTTATAATCTGCACCAAATGTTTTCATAAAGAAAAGTCTTATAACTCTACGGTCATATCTTGTATAACTGTTTACCATGATAAATGCTTAGACATATCTCTGAATACATATTTATTTCTGCGACAACTTTGATCACATGTTTATTCTGCAAGATAAATATATATAAACCTAAAATATATAAACTTTTATTATGTTACACTATAATTGTTATTCCCACTGCAAGATACAATTGTTTTGTAATAACTCCGATCTTTGTAATCTTGTGATTGTATGAAATGATTAAGAATATTGTAAGCTTTATTCAAATTCTGATGAAAAATGTGGATTTTCGAGTTCTCCCGTTGGGTGTGCTCGACGTAACTGTGTGGTTTATTGTGCTCACTTGTGTACTTAGTGTCTAATGGAAGACAAATACCCTGGAGAGCGCATTAAATCAGGCGAATCTGCCACATGACGCTAGGTATTCATCATCTTCGGCTTATGCAGCCATGTTTGTCGGGTCGTCGCGACCTCCGGGGACACGGCGATGGAAGACAAACGCACCACCCAGGGGTGAAGTACTTCTGGTTGGCCATGCACGAACATGGTCTTCAGAATTCAGATAACTGCATCATCTGTGCACAACATTCCGAAACAATGGTGAAGGACCGAAAACGACGACCAGAGGTGGTGAATGAGAGCCATAAAATTTCTCGCGAAACTTTCAACCACTGTCCCAAAATTACCACCAAACACGTGAAGCAGACACAGTGATGTCCACGACTAAAATGAGTGAGTGGATGTTCCCTAGGAACATAGCGGGACACCATAAAGCGAACGGACCGTAAAACACTCGCACCCAATCGAGGAACACAAAATAGGATACTCAACTCCTATTGAGAAGAAGCGAGTTTTCGAATCTAAAATACTTAAGCCAACTGATGATAAGAGTATCTATAGTTCCTCGAATCGGTAAGAAGCCAACGCAAAAGACGGAACGCAAATTGGAGCTCAAACACGCAAACTGCAGATGAAAAAGCCAGCACAGGAATTATAGCCAGAAATTCAGAGAGCTGGAACCAGAAATTGGCCGGAAATTAGAGAAACGCTGGTGGAGGGGCTGCTCTCCACTGTGCGCTGCTGCAGAGACAAATCAGAGCCCTAATTCACGTATGCAAGAACAAATCCTTTGCGTCAAAAAAAAAGAACAAATCCTTTGACCAATCAAAATGAGGCTCAAGACAAGAGCGATCTGCTGCACTTGCCTGCAACTGCAAGGCGCGGTCAGAGAAAAATCAGTGAGAGAGTCTGCACAGGCCGGCTGTACCAAACACCGATCTGCACTGGTGAACACCCAAACTCAGACAAGCGAGCACCGGCGAGATCTGAACACCACCGTGCAGAAAGGCAAACAGAGAGAGAGAGAGGATCGCACGTTTCTGGAAGGGGACTCCCACGCACGGCCTGGGCGAGAGCTCCTGCCGGCGCTGCCTGCCTGCTGGTGGAGAGCGGTGATAGGACCGGTAGTCTCGATCGAGACCTGGTGCACCACGATCTGCAGCTCGGGTGAGGGCCCTCGTTTAGGTGTAGGAATTTGGATTTTGGGGTTACTGTAGCACATTCGTTTTTATTTGGTAAATTGTGTTCAAATATAGACTAATTAGGCTTAAAACGTTCGTCTCGTAATTTCTCACCAAACTATACAATTAGTTTATCTTTTCGTCTACATTTAATGCTTCATACATGGACCGCAAATATTCGATGTGATAGATACTGTAGCAACTTTTTGAAAGTTAGGGTGAAACTAAACACGCTGAGAACTGGACACCACCGACCAAACTCACAGCACAGGAACGGAGGGAGAGAGAGAGACTGACGTCAAAGAGAGGGGCGAGCTCGGCTCGGCCTGGGAGCGGATGGGCACCTACCTGGGCCCCTGGCGGACGGTGCTGGTGCCATCGCTGCTGTCCCGTCCTGCATCGGTGAGCACGCCCGGGAGCGACGAACTCGAGCAGAACAGAAACGGACGCAACAACACAGAAGGGGGCGGCCAAGAAAATTGACGAAAACTCGATCAAATCACCATGAATTGTTTCCAAAATTTGCACAGATGAAACTTATGAAACTCAGCTTAGCACGAATCTATCCAAAAAAATCATCGCCCATGATTGACCCAAACTCCGTGAAAATCAGATCAAGCCAAGAACAAAGTAAAATCCCTAAAAACGAAAATTAAAATCGCAGACTCAAGGGATAAATCCCGGAGGGTAAGATGAGGTTAGGGCCTTGTTCTCAACACGAAACTAGAGTGAAAAATCTGTGGAACTATTGAGCAAACCCTAAAGAAGGGGGCACTAGAGAGGAGAAAATAAAATGTCAAGAGGCCAGGCTGAGTGGAGACAGCCCCATCTTATTTATAGGCATATTATATAATTTCACGAGTATCCTTAGATATTTTAGGACGAACCACCTAGCCTGAGGGCATTATGGTTCAACCCGATTTCTGTCGATCGGACAACCACACTTCCTTCACAGATTTGCTTCGTCTTAACGCAACCTTTGTGATTCCGCCACGTGCCGCCCCCGTTCCTCCTCGGAAACCTCCATCCGGGTTTTGAGGACAAACCTGCAAAACCATCGACCCCTTGTTTTTGAGGCTCAACCCACCAAACCGTCTGCGAGTAGCGTACTCCATACGCGTCCCCCGCAACTCGACGCATGTCACCGCTCGGCCACCAAGTCTTCCAGAGCCTCCGCTCGACTTGCTCGACCACCGCCTTCACTCGATCAACACGGTCATTCATCCATGTACACTTGCGCTCGTCGATGTCCCCAGATGTCAGCCACCGCGGCTGGTCACCCGACCTCCTAGTCCATCGGTCTAAGCCTCACGTTCGTCTTTCACCGCTCCTAGTCCATCGGCACGGCATGTCCCTACTTGACCTTCACTTCACCGTCGACCACCACCTCCGAGCTACACAGCTGCGCACCACTAAGGCAAGAGACATGTTGCACAACCCAACTCAAGCCACGGTTAGTCCACAAACTCAACCCAAGACATGAATCACGTTGATAATGACTCGTCACAAATCCGAATCACAGTGTAGTACGTATCAACCTTGTGTTCCCAAATAGACCACCTCCTTCGTTCTTGGATGCGTGTTCAGTAGAGAGGTCTGGTCCACGGTGCTCAGGAAGCTGCACTTGGACTTGTGGTTTCATTTCGGGTAGAAAAAATCTTCAGTTGGTGGCTGTAGGAGATGAAAGCGGTGCCCAAGCCCCAAGGTAGCAAGACCGGGCTTCGACGCTCTGTTCTTCCTCATTGGTTGGTCCATCTGAAATAAAGAACAAAATGCAAGAACGTTTGGAGAGCCAGAGCCGATGCAGCTACTGTCGAAGATTTTGGAGGAGGCAAGGGAGTGGATGATGGCTGGCTTTAGGAAGCTAGGCACGTTGCTTGCGCTGCTCTAAGGTGTAGTAGTCAGTTGTTTTCTATAGTCGCCCGTACTACACAAAAAAACTTTTACAAGGTGTTTTGAAAATGGGCTCCAAGGCGGTTGGGCCGGTTGCCCGCTTCAGTTATTCGTGGCAGGGCAGCCGGCCTAGCAACCGCCTCGGTTAATGCTTAACCCAGGTGGGTAATGTAAAAAAACCACATCGATTAATGCCTATTAACTAAGGCGGTTGCCCTAAAGCAACCGTCTCGGCGTTCGCTTCCAAACAACCGCCTCAGTTAACAGATCATTAACTGAGTCAGCGCCGCATACAGACCTCAAGGCGCGGGCGCATAGGAGCGGGAGTGGGGCCGCGTGTCGGTCGTAGTGAGAAAGCACAAATGTGCTGCGCGCTGGGGTGATCCGTGTGCTACTCCACGCCAGCGATCCTGAAGCGGGGCTAGTGGCCACTCGTAGCTCGCCACGCGTGCACGCAAAACAGGAGACGATGCTAGTGGTTTTTCTATTCTACCCATGGGAAACGACGTGGTCTTCCAGGAGATATCCGTCTATCCCTCAATCGTCTGTCTCGTCTGTCGTCCGTCTATCCCTCAATCGTCTGTCTCGTCTGTCGTCCCTCTATCCCTCTCTCGTCTTTCTCTCGTCTCTCTCCCATCGGTCTTCCACGCAAGCACCCTATCTCCGGTCCACCCTCCACGCACGCCTCCCTCTCCAGCGTGAAGGCAGCGAAGGCGGCTGGCGGTCGTGCGCCCCGCGGCGGTAGAGGGGAGGAGGAGGCGCACGGGCCAGCCCCCTCCGGCGGTGACGGGCTATGGGGCGCCCACCACACATAGTGGCGGCGCGTGGGAAGGCCCACACTGGCGACGGCGGCGTAAGGGGCGGCCCGAACCGACGACCGTGGCACACGAGGCGGCTCCCTGGCGGCGGATCTATGGTGGCCGCGCCCCCCGACGGATCTAGGGCGGTGGATCTCGTCGGCTGTGCGTCTTCTCCGAGCACAACACAGCGGCCCCTCCCTCTCCTCCAAGCACGACGCCCTTTCCCCGTCCCTCGTGCGTCGACCACCAGATCCGGCCTCCAACCGTCCACCGGCAGCGGATCCGTACACTGGAGGCGGCGGGGGGCGCAGATCCAGTCGCCAGCAGGGGTGGGGGCGCGGATCCGGCCACCACCGAGCGGATCAGGCCACCGGCGATTTGCAGGGGCGTGGATCCTACCACGGGCAACGACGCCGTGTGGTACCGGGCTCGGTGTCTTTTTTTATTTTGTGAAATTATTAGCCGAGGCGGGCTACTTAACTCAACCGCCTCCGTTAATAGCATTAACCAATGTGGTTGTCTTGAGGCGTCCGCCTCGGTTAATTGATTAACCGAGGCGTTAAGGCCGGATTAACCGTGACCTTTGGACGGAGGCGGTTGGATTGCCTGCCTCCGTTAAGCTCTTTTGCCTGCCTCGGTTAAGGTTACATTAGTAGTGATGTTTAGTTTGTAATAGCACCCTGTGTAAGTATAATTTGCAGCTGGAGCAGGTTGGTAATCATTGTTACCCTGCTACCTCCTATGCTCACTCTCTGTAATGTTTCCATTCTACTTTGTCTTAATAAAGAACATGCCAAGGGTCGCGAAAAAGAATAAAGGAAACTGAATTGCTCAATATGTGGCAGGATCACTGCTTGTCGTGCCATGCAACGAGTCTCAAGATCATGGCACGCAAAACGCACACAATGCAACATATCTATACATGCTCCGGCTGTGGACCATGCATTGCAGAAGAAGAAGAAGAAGAAGAAGGCACATTGTGCCGACGTACAGTAAGTACTACACTTGTGCTTACAGCCGACAACTCGAGAATTATCTGCCTGTTCCCAAATTCCTCTTGCATGAAAGCAGTCACTAATGACTTTTTTGGAAATGGGAGAGAACTGCAAACGCCACTTGAACCGCTTGGAAAACAAACAGTAAAATTGCGGCACAGTGCGCGGCGCCGCGCACAGAGTTGCTGCAGTGCCTCTCGCGGATCAATCCGAAGAAGGTGTTTGCCGCCTGGCATCGCTTGTGCAGCTTGTGCCACGTGCCGTTGAGGTAGTTCATTTCGGGGTCGTCGACCTCGAAGACCACCCCCTTGCAGAGGTCTCTAAAGCCCTTTACGACATCCTCGTCGGTGGGGAGGAAATTCTGGAGGATGTCTAAGCGCTGCAGGAGCTCAACGTCCTCCACCTTGCACGCCAGCTGCGACATGAAGAGGCAGTAGGCCGTGACGGGCCTCTGGCTCATCCGCATCCGATCCTCAAACGCGATCAGGTTGCGTAGGATGGTGCATGTCAGTTCATCGATCCGCAGGGTAGGGATCCACAGCGTGCGTCCATCAAGGCTCACGTCAAGGACGGATTCCACTACGCCCTGTTTGAAGTCACGACGCTTGAGCTTCACGAAGGCGTACCTGCGGTACTCCGTCGCCCGGCGCCACCGGGACATGGAGATGTCCACCCGATGTTCTTCTGGTTCCCTTGACGAGGCGGCTGCCGGAGCTGTTGCTGTGGTCGATGGGGCCGATGTTGGGGGCGACGGGGCCACGGCCGCCTCCGACGCTGTTGTGGCGGCCGATGGGGCCGATGTTGGGGGCGATGGGGCCACGGTCGCCTCCGACGCTGTTGCGGCGGCTGATGGGGCCGCTGTTGGGGGCGATGGGGTCACGGCCGCCTCCAGTGCTGTTGCAGCGACCGATGGGACCGCTGTTGGGGGCGATGGGGCCACAGCCGCCTCCGGTGCTATTGCTGCGGCTGATGAGGCCGGGGACGCCTCCGGCGCTGTTGCGGCGGCCGATGGAGCCGCTGTTGGGGGCGATAGGGCCACGGCCACCTCCGACGCTGTTGCGGCGGCCGATGGGGCCGCGGCTGCCTCCGGTGTTGTTGTGGCGGCCTCTGATGGGGCCGTTGTTGGGGCCGATAGGGCCGCGTCCACCTCCGGCGTTGTTGCGGCGGCCGATGAGGCAGCTGTTGGGGTCGATAGGGTCGAGGCTGCCTCCGGCGCTGTTGGGGCCGATACGGCCTCGGTCGCCAGCGGCGCTGTTGCGGCTACTGATGGGGCCGCTGTGGGCGCCGATGGGGCCGTGGCCGCCTCTGATGGGGCCGCAGTCGCCTCTTGTGCTATTGCAGCGGCCGATGGGGCTGCGGTCGCCTCCGGCACCGTTGGGGCCCTCTGCGCCCGAGGTTGTTCTGCCGTTGGCTTGAAGTAGTGGTGCACGAGGTCCAGCAGGTGGGTGGGGGCGGGCGACGAAAGAAGGGGCCGCCGCCTCCCCTCTCCCCTGATGGTGTAGAGCCGCTTCTCCAACAGGCCCGGGACACGGTGTGCTAGCTCTTTGTCGAGGTCGGAGTCGGAGTCGGAGTCGGAGTCGGAGTGGGAGTCATTCCTCCGGATGCGACGATGCATCTCCCTGAGGACGGACCAAGGTATCTGGTTCTCAAGGAGGAACACGATGTCGCGCATCACCAAGTTCTCGTTCTCGTCTCTCCAAGGGTCTTTGATGACCACGCCCCTCTCGTCCTCATATTCTACGAGGAAATGGAGCACATAGCACCCATCATCCAGCAGCGGCATTCTGCTGCCGGAGAAAGAGAAATAACTGTCCACCGTGGACTGAGCAATATCGGGGTACCAGTCCCTGCCCCTGTTGCTCCTCCTCAGATGATTATTCGTCAGCTCATCTAGTAACCGATTTCTCCTTGCACCATCGAGAGGACACATCCTGTCGGCCACACCCTCCTTATTCTTATCTGAATCTGAATGTAGACCACGATGGTAAACGCCGATGGACACCTTCTTCGGTGTGAACTGGCTTCCACCGACGTCGCGGAGACCTTGTCGGGCCATCCGGATCTTCGTCGTCGGGACCGACACGTTTCCTCCCGCTGCATCTGCGGCTCCTGATGCTGCTGCGGCTGCTGGCTGGTTCTGGTTGGAATTGGAAGTACTAGCAGCCGAGATCCCTGCATCTACATGATATACAGTTCATTTTAATTAGCCCACAGCGTACGTACGTGTTCCATCTAGTGATAACGTACAGATTAATTGTGGCATGCAACCGTCGGATTACATTATCTCAAAATCACAAGGCAAGGTGTTTCCTTTTTAATTCAGTGCAACGAGACTCTCTGTATACGTGACGTACGCTAGGTTCTATAATGGGAAGGTTAAGGGGCTTCAATATCTAGCCTAGATAGTTTCCCCAACATTATCATGAGAGGGAGTATGTAGATCGTATGCAACTTCAACATTACTTGCACAACTCACAAAATGTAAATAGGACATTTGTCGCTAGAGATAATCATGTAAACTAATAAGTGGCAAACTGAGCGTAATTTAGTTGGTTGGGTTCCTTATGGTAGAACATGTCCACCAAGTTTATTCAAGCCATAGACTTGACACGGGTATTCACACTTTCCTAGATTTATTCTAAGATGTAATGGTGTTGTGCTTTCAGTGCTAAGAGATGTTTACGTCGACAGAGTTTGCGTGCGCGTGTTCATAGCGATGAATGTACGTCTATGTTGTAACGCGTAATTAGAAAAACTAATAAGTGCACAACAACGCGGACCAAAATGGGCATTGATATTTGCTTCTTACCTGCTTGAGTATTTGCATTCGACGACATAGGGCTTCAATTCCAAAGCTTGAGTTGTCGCCCTCGCCCTTCTGATCTGTATTAGAGTATTGTGCATTAGGAGTAGTGTGGTCGATCGTTTGGTGCATATATGCTACGCTAGCTCTTTATATTGTGCTATGTGCACACATATCTCCCTCCCCTGCCCTCTGGGCCGAAAGGATATGCATGATGTATATAGCGCATGCATGTGCGAACTCCACAGAGTTAACAGCATGTGGAGGAGACTGGAACTAAGAGACAAGAGCAGAGACAAGAGGACAACAAGGCACGCCGTGCTTTGTGCAAGAGCTTGTCCTGAGGACAAGAACATTAGTGTGTTGTTTAATCGATAGTCTCGTGCAGTGCTACATAATCTTAAAACAACTTGATAGGCAACATATACAATTATTTTCTTTTAAGTAGTTATCTCATATTAACTTATAATTTCTTAATTTATGCATAGAATAAAAGAATGTTGTGAATTGCATAGCAATAACAACTCATACGATGATATATTTGATGTCTCATAGCTCTGAATTTTGGCTCATGAGACGGTTAATTCACGAAGCAACGACCTCTTTTATCTCGGGTGCAAAAAAACAAAAATTAAAAAAACGATTTAAATTGGATCCCGTATGTGCATCATAGGGTTTGTGTGGGACAGCTCCACAAGCTCCAAATTCACCAAAAATGGCTCCGCTCCACGAAAAATTACCCAAACGCTCTAGCTCCACTAAATCCGCATTCACCAAAATGGTGGATCTCGGGGGCCAAATTTACCGTTTTGACGGAGCTCCTCAAGGGGTGCTCCATCAAACTAAGTTTGGTGGAGTTGGGAAAAATTACCCACCACCACTCATTACGCTACAAGATTTCGTTTCTTTCTTGTTCTTCTCCCTGTCACGAGCTCCTCTGTGGCCACCCCCGTCCCCAGCCTCGCCGTCGCTGCGCTGGACCCACCACGGCCACGAGACAGCCACCACCGCGAGCTCCTCGCGCCGACCGCGACAACATCCCCAGGCCCGCCGTCGTGGCCACGCCTAGTCGCACCACACTGCGCCCGGCTGTAGCCGCCGGCCGCGCCATGGTCCGCCGAGCCGGCTGGAGGAGGAAGAAGAGTGGAAAACCGGGAAGAAACTTTTTTCCCAAGGGCAAATCAGGCCATTCCAACCAAAATGCCCTTGCGTGGATCTAGAGCTACTGTATAGCCGAACAGTTCCCTTATAGATCCACAGTGGATCTCAGATCCACTAGTAGAGCTGCTTCATGGTGAATCCCATCTAGATTCATTTTTTAGTGGTGGAGCTATCCCAAACAGGCTTATAGATGATGTACATCATGATTGTCGTCTGGCGATCTTGACTCTGTGCCTGATAGTCGCATGAAAATTGGAATTCTTGGGAGAGCTGGTCACTTGGTGGTGCAATGTTCGAAGATCATTGCGATGTTTTCATCATAGGAGGTTATGCTAAAGCATGTAGCTTGGTTGTTCCACCTCGTGTATCTTGTCTATGATTGTTTGTTTTTCGATTATGTGTTGTGTTGTTATTGTCTTTTGGGGTTTGCCCCAATTTTGTAGTATTCCATTCTCGGACTTGCCAAGATCTATAGAAATATATTCAAGTGAGAACTATCGTCCACCGCGCCCTTCCCTGTGACTTGTAATTTTTTTTTTTTTTGGAAATTCAAAATTTTACCATATATACACCCCCTATGACAAGTGCACATGTACTCACAAGGCTAGTGCATCATCTCTAAAATTATTAGTGATATGAGACCGCTAGCCATGTACTTGCCCCAGAGTAAAGCATATCAGAGCGAGGAAAACCAGCGGCCCCCCCACGTTGCTAACCAAGTATTGACAAACGCTGAAACGCCCGTGATCAGCAACAGTACAGAAGTATGAACAAGAAACACAGGGCGACAAGTGCGTTTCTTCGTCTTCTTCCAATGATGGCCAGTAATATAAGAAGTGAAAAGCATATGCTGGTCTCGTCCATAGCTTTGGATGAGCGCCATGTCGTCTCTAACAATATATATACGCACGTATTATTATTGAAAACATGCCATTTGATTGCAAACGTTCGCACATAGAACGAGCGATGCGAATCTCGCCGCTCATCCCGCCACTACATATGCCAGATTGGCAGTCTACTCTGGTACGGTGTACCTCTCAACCATTAAATTATATTATTTTTATTGTACGTAGTGGACGATCGATCGACTCTGTTCATCACCGGCGTCTAACACTCTAACTCTAACTACACTTTCTTAGCATCAATATTTGGGGTTTTTTTAGCATGAAAGCGGCAGGTCATCATGGGTATTAAGTAATATTTGGGTTTGTCATATATCAATTATAGAAGACACTTTTCAAGCAAAAGAGTAGGCTTCTCAACTATTCAATATTCATCAACATTTGCAGACAGTCATCATGGAATCTGAAGCGAAGTCATCCGACGACCACCCATCGTCGGCCGAAGAAAACGTCAGGACTCGGGACTCAAGACGGCGCCCGGCTCTATCCCGGCTCGTGCAGAGCCAAAGGCGGATGGTGGCGGCGAGGGTCAAGCGCAGCTGGCTGTGGCGGAGCCAGGATTTTGCACCTGGGTATTTCATATAAAAAAATTCAATGCAAATATACAATGTATTAGATTGCAGTGATTCACTCTAGATTTCACTATCAAAATTATTTCAATTTTTAATAAATTAGAAGGAAATGATATCTGTATCTGGAAGCCTGCTGGAGTCTGGACCAGAGAATAGATCTAGGAGAGGGAGAAGCCGAGTCGAGTGGAGCGGGGCTGGGAGGAGGGCTGAGCCGCCGAGGGAGAGGGATGCTGCTGCTGACTGCAGTGACAGCCAATGGCTTCAACGTTAGTCCGCTCTGCCACTAGACACTGGTTGCCGACTGTAAGAGTGAGGGGGCGAATTGAGCGGACAGTGAAGCTGGAAGGAGGCCGAGGAGCCAGGGGTGCTGGCTACGCCGTGACTGAGTCGATGCACTGCAGCTTGCCCGTTAAGGTGCCGTGCCACGGAGGGAAGTGTTAAGATTCTGTGGATCGACTAGGGTAGATCTAGGGGAATAAACACTTGGATCCGTGAAGCACATGCACATTTAGACCTAGAACACTACACCGTGAGGGAGATAGGGTAGAGAGGTGCTGGTGATGAACCTGAGCCTTCAGATGAAGTCGCGGTTGTGCTGGCCATCGCTGGTTCGGTGATGGAGGCAGCACACGGGCAGCGACGGGTGGAGTAGAGGTTGCACGGACGTCGATGCAAAGGCGGACGGGCGAAGCAGTAGATTTGGGGCGCGGGTCGGCGAGCTTCCTGTCACGCCGGGTCGCGCACCTCTTAGATCGGAATTAGGGTTTTGTCGGTGGGGTTTGCGGCTCACGGCGAACCTCATGCTTTGAGCCGCCGGCCCCCACCTCTTTATATAGCGTAGTGCGACGGGGGCCCACCAACCATGTAGGGTTGGGCGCCCCCGATCAGGGCGCGTGACCAAGGCCCAATAAGCCGTTGGGCTTATTGGTTAGAAGATCAATCTAACATTCTCCCCCTTGATCTCACTATTACTTTTATCTTTAAACTTTAAAACTTCAATCCTTTTATCCTTACTCATTCCTTCACAGATGATGCATAGAGCATGTCTCATCGTCACGGTCAATCGCCGATAGATTTAACAGCTACAATGCACGTCTCTGATCTGAAATAGTTACTTTAACTTTTGGGCCCTTTATAGTCCAGAATCATAGGCTTTCCTTAAACCCATGCCGCTACATGTTCTCTCTCGAACACGTTGGGTGGTAAGCCTTTTGTAAGCGGATCCGCGAGCATCTTTTCGGTACTTATATGCTCAAGACTTATCATTTGATCCCGGACTTTATCCTTCACAACATAATACTTTATGTCAATGTGTTTGGCAGCACCACTTGACCTATTGTTGTGAGCATACTGCATCACCGATTATTATCGCAGATAACTTCAAAGGGTCTATTGATGTCGCCAACCACCTTCAAACCGGTATGAACTTCTTTAGCCGCCACACCTTACTGCTGTTCATAACACGCTACAAACTCGGCATACATTGTGGACGATGTAGTGACGGTTTGCTTTGAGCTTTTCCATGAAATAGCTCCCCGCGAGAGTGAACACATATCCGCACGTGGATTTTCTATTATCTCCTCAGATAATCGAAATCTGAATATCCCACTATATGGAGTGAATCAGATCTTCTATATGTCATCATGAGGCCTTTCATTCCTTGCAAATAACGCAAGACTTTCTTTACCAATTTCCAAAGTTCTATTCCGTGATTGTTCGAATCGCCAAGTAACCCGGTAACAAATGCCAAGTCGTATGCAGGTACACACTTGAGCATATTGCAAGCTTCCGACAAATGAAGCATATGGAACCACTTTCATTTGATCGATCTCATATTGGTTCCCAGGGGCATTGAAAATCCCCATATCTCTGTCGCCTTTGACTATAGGAGCAGTGTGAGGGACTACATTTGTGCATACTTTGATTTCTTTAAGACTTTTTCTATGTATGCCTTTTGTGACAGTCCTAATACCCTTTTACTTTCTATCTCGGTGAATCTCGATCCCTAGAACGAACGAAGCTTCACCAAGATCTTTCATATCAAATTTTGAGGACAAAACTTCTTTGTCTCCAGAGTAGACCGACATCACTACTAGCAAGTAAGATATCATCCACATACAGGACAAGGAAGATAAACTTCCCATTCTTAAACTTTATGAGACACAATTGTCCTCAATATTATCTTTAAACCCAAAATTCTTTATTGTTCCGATCAAACTTCAAGTACCACTTGTCTTGAAGCTTGTTTTAATCCATAAATAGATTTCTTTAGGCGGCATCCCAAATGTTCTTTTCCTTCCATGACAAAACCTTTCGGTTGTGCCATGTAAACATTTTCCTCTAAGTCTCCGTTGAGAAATGCCGCCTTTACATCCATCTCGATGTAATTCCAAATCGTAATGTGCCACTAATGCCATTATGATTCTGAAGGAATCCTTACACGAGACCGGAGAAAAGTCTCATTGTAATCAATCCTTCTCTTTGTGTAAAGCCTTTTGCCACAAGTCGGGCTTTATGTCTTTCTATATTCCCTTGAGAGTCAAGTTTTGTTTTGTAGACCCATTTACAAAGATAATGCTTTTGGCTCCTTTAGGAATTATCTCCAAATCCCAAACTTTATTTGCATTTATTGATCTCATCTCATCTTCCATGGCCTCAAGCCACTTTGATGAATGATCACTTTTCATGGCTTCTTCAAATGAGGTGGGATCATCCTCCATTTGAAATTCTTCAGTGTTGTACACCTCATAATCAGCAGGAATAGCTGATTTTCTAACTCTTTGAGACCTTCTAGGGACCTCCTCAATTGGCACATTTTCTGTTTGAGGCTGTTGTTGCTCCCCCTCATGTGTGGCAATAGATTCTATAGGATCCTGAGGCACAGGGTCCTCATCATCATTCATTGTTGTCACAGGCGGGATAACAATAGGTGCTGGCACCACAGTGTCTTGTACTGTCGGTGTAGCAACAGCAGGTAGTGAGAAAAATGGCTCATGAATGATCGGAGTGGGTGCATACACCCGCTTCTCTTCAAGGTCAATTTCTCGAGCTACCATGCTCCCCCTAATCATTTCATCTTCTAGGAAGACAGCGTGTCTCGTTTCCACAAACTTTGTATGTCTGTTAGGACAGTAAAAACGAAAACCTTTTGACTTTTCTGGGTAGCCAATGAAATGGCAACTCACTGTTTTGGGATCTAGCTTCCCAATATTTGGGTTAAAAACTTTAGCCTCAGCAGGGCTCCCCCACACACGCAAGTGGTTAAGTGAGGGTACTCTTCCTGTCCACAACTCATACGGTGTTTTGGGCACCGACTTACTTGGTACTCTATTGAGAATATGAATGGCGGTTTTTAACGCCTCCATCCACAGACTCATCGGTAAAGTGGAGTAACTTATCATACTACGCACCATATCCATCAGGGTACGGTTACGCCTTTCAGCTACTCCATTCTCACCGAGGTTCGCCTTCGTGTTTGAATATCGGGCGACTATACCATTCTCCTGTAAGAACCTTGCAAAGGGTCCAGGAACTTGTCCATATGGGGTATGCCGACCGTAGTACTCTCCTCCATGGTCAGACCTGACTATCTTAATCTTTAAATCATGCTGATTTTCAACTTCTGCTTTAAATATTTTGAATTTATCCAACGCTTCTGTTCTTTCTTTAATTGGATAAATATAGCCAAAACGAGAGTAATCGTCTGTGAATGTTATGAATGAATCATAACCATCCACACTTTTCACAGGAAAAGGACCACATATGTCTGTGTGAATAATCTGTAGAATTCCTACGCTTCGTTTGGCATCTTTCTTAATTTTCTTTACATACTTTCCTTTTATGCAATCTCTACATTGTTCTAACTCTGAGAGCTCTAATGAAGGAAGAATATTATTCTTAACTAGTCTTTCTATTCTCCCCCTCGAAATATGGCCTAAACGACAGTGCCATAATTTCGACAACGCATCGTGAGCTCTCTTTTCGCTTTCTCGCTTTCATTGTTCGATGAGGATACATTTTCATTCACATCACATACGGAATTCACATTTTCACGAAGTGATAACAAATAAAGCTCGTCTTGTCGGAAGGCAAGACCAACACATTTATTATTAAACAATATCTGACATTTGCCATTTCCAAAATGGCAATCATAACCATCATGGTCCAACTTTGATACACTAATCAGGTTTCTTTGCAAAGAAGGTACATAAAGAACATCTCTAAGAAAAAGTATAAAGCCATCTGGAAGCTCTAGAGGAAGATCTCCAACGGCCTCAACATCTGCTTGTACTCCATTTGCGACTTTAATGAAACTTTCGCTTCTTTGCAAAGTTCTCATCGAACTAAATCCTCAGTAATGAATTAGCAACATGAATAGTTGCACCTGAATCAATCCACCAAGTAGATTTTGAAAACTTTACATACAAGGATTCATTTACAAACGTAATAATGTTCTCACCTTTATTCTTCATTATGATCTTTAGGAAATCGGGACAGTTCTTTTTATAATGTCCCGTCTTCTTGCAAAGGGAGACACCGATCTTTAGCCACCGGGAATTGCTTTGGTTCTCGAGACTGCTGTGCATGGGACCTTTTCCAGATGACTTGGAGGAAGAGCTGTTATAATAGTTCTTTTTCTTATCTTTTAGGTAGTTGATGTAACCACCTTGTGAAACTTTTATTCTTTCCTCCTCCTCGCATACATGGCTATGAGCTTTTCTAAATCCCATTTTTCAGTCAGTATGTTGTAATTAACAACAAAGTGTGTCAAATTCTTTGGGCAAAGAAGCAAAAATCAAATAAATAAGAAACTCATCCTTGAGTGCCAAATCCATTGGTTTGAGCTTAGATGTCGATTGCTCATTCTCAAGATGTGCTCTCTAATACCACCGCCGCCACCAGAGTACCTTTTTTCAGAATCAAATGCTTGATCACCGGGTTGCATATAAATTTTGAAGAGCCAAAGAACCTGACTCTTTATTCTATCTAGGTACTCTGTGATCGTGTCACAGATCGGAATTGAGCCCACAATAGCAGGCTCAATCGTGTTTTTTATCAACGCCAAACACTTCTTGTTGGCAAGGACCCATTTCCTATGCTCAAGGTCATAGGACATCTTTACGGAGCAAAATCCCGCTCTCTATTCTCGCCATGCAAAGATCGGTCCTCATCTGGCCTCCCTCACTTCGGTGCCACAGGTTCTCCTGGGCACGGTGTGGTGACAACCCACCCACCTCAAATGAGGATGAAGGCCAGTCTATCTTTTTCTTCCACTCATTATAGTTATCACCTTTTAGAGTGGGGATCTCTTTGATACAACTCATTAAGTTGTATCCTCCTCAAAAATACAATTCAAATAGTGTGAGAACAGAATAACAACAATAATTGCATGCCTTAGTTTAACGTTGGTCAAAATTAAAACATACAATTATTTTATACATTAAATCTACATCACCGCTGGGCGTAAATAGAAATAATGCATAATCATTAAAATTATAATATTGCTATTAACAACGTTGGTCGAAAATAACAATATCATAATCAACTCATATTTATCTCTTGGTTTAAAATCAAATTCTCCCGTTGGTTCAATTTAATTAAAAGTCCATAATTACTTTAAATACGCAATGAAAATTTAAATATGCCCATAATTATTTTTCCGTAAACTCTTAAATATTGCAATCGTTTCTCTCTAACAAAATTGTCGTTGGACAAAAATTGCACAAAGATTTGCATCAACTTCCAATTGAAATTCATCAAAAATATATATTTCTGGAAAAATAAAAGAAAAACTTTGAGCTATTTCTATTCATTAGGCCATTTCGGCCCAGCCAAAGACATCGCTGCCGCCACGGCACGGCTTTCGCATGGGCCAAACAAGACCAGGCCACCGCCATGCCCATCCGCCATGCTCCCAGAGAGATTTCCAGCGCCCGTGCCGCAACTGGCTCGGGCTGAATTCACCTCGCGCTTTCCCTTGGCTGGTCACAAGGCCTGGCCCGCCTGCTTCGTGGCCGTCCGTCTCGATCGAGCGGTGGAGCGCACAGCTCGGGGCATCAAAAAACCCGGCCAGCCGCGCCCCCCCCCGAAAACCCTAGACCATTTCTCTTTCTCCTCTCCTCTCCCACGGCGACGGTAGCGAAGACGAAGGGAGCGCGCGGCCACCTCGTCACCGGAGAAGAAGTGAGGACGACACCGGTGCCAAGCCCCTCGCCGGTGCGCGCGCTCGCCCATGGCAGAGCGCGCCGCCGTCGAGCGGCTTTGGACCGCTGTCCTGAGCCACGGCCGAGCCGGGCCTCTGTCCGCTCGCCAACCATGGCGGCGGTGATCACCGCCAGCACGGTGGTGGCTTTCCGCGCGACGGCGGTGTCGGGAGGACCGGGTAGGTTCCCCTCTTCATCTTTTCCTTCCCCAAAACCCAATCTAGGGTTAGGGTTTCATTTCTAGGGTTAGGGTTCTTTCTGATCCGATCCGAGATCGGGATCCTTTCCGGTTTCTTTGATTCGGATTTTGCACGATTTCCCGATTAGGGTTAGGGTTAGGATTGGGGATGAAACTGTTTTCTTCTTCCCCCCGATTTGAAATCAGTTCTTTTCCCTTCTCAGTCAATCACCGAGCGGGTTAGGATGTCGAGACCATGTCTCAAACTGTTCTCACTTTTCCCGTACCCGATTGAGGATTAGGGTTCGATTTCTTTCTTTCCCCGATCCAGATCTACCGCTAGAAAAAAAAAGCTCTGGTACCATTGTTAAGATTCTGTGGATCGACTAGGGTAGATCTAGGGGAATAAACACTTGGATCCGTGAAGCACATGCACATTTAGACCTAGAACACTACACCGTGAGGGAGATAGGGTAGAGAGGTGCTGGTGATGAACCTGAGCCTTCAGATGAAGTCACGGTTGTGCTGGCCATCGCTGGTTCGGTGATGGAGGCAGCACACGGGCAGCGACGGGTGGAGTAGAGGTTGCACGGACGTCGATGCAGTGCAGACGGGGCGTAGCAGTGACGAGGGCGAGGGTCAGCGGAGCTTCCCGTCGCTGGCTGCGCACCCTCTTAGATCGGAATTAGGGTTTTGTCGGTGGGGTTTGCGGCTCACGGCGAACCTCGTGCTTTGAGCCGCCGGCCCCCACCTCTTTATATAGCGCAGTGCGACGGGGGCCCACCAACCATGTAGGGTTGGGCGCCCCCGATCAGGGCGCGTGACCAAGGCCCAATAAGCCGTTGGGCTTATTGATTAGGAGATCAATCTAACAGGAAGGTGTCGAATTACTGATTCGCCGGCGGGGCAGCGGAGACGAGATGCAGTTTCTAGTGACTTCGTGGACTGGTAGTAGATCTATTGTGTTCGTGGACCAATTTAGAACATATTGTACAATTATACTCATATACCTTTGTACATATATTTGTCTCAAGTGACTTTCTTGAGCTAGTAGTGGATCTATTGTGCTTATGGACCAATTTACAACATACTATACAGTTATATACAATATATATATATATATATATATATATATATATATTTATACATGTATTTGTTTTTGTTGTAAAAGAGCATGGGTATGCCATGGAATACAGGGCATACCCCTGGCTCCGCTCATGCAAGGAGGAAAGGCTGAGGGGCGGTACGCCGAAATCCCCGAGCACCGGCTGCCGGTAGGAGGCTAGGTAGCTAGCCTGCTGGGCGGAACCGCCAACGACCAGAGAGCCATGCCGCCATGGATGCAATGCAAGCATCAGTGTCAAGCAGTGTTGCGGCAACCAGCGATGTACAGGCATACGCACAGGAATAGAACGGACGACGACGCTCCACTATAAAATTCCCAGGTCTAGTTTTCCAGAATAATTCATATTTATTGTTGTTTAGTTATTAATTATTGTTTTTGTTGTTTCTATAGATCTATCCTAGAGCTTTGCAGGCAGTATTCATGCTTATGCAATCAATATGTTGCTTCACTGTCCAGGGCGAGGAAAAAGCTCTGCAATCCCTTCATGTGGCATAGCCGAGCCCCACCCAGAGTAAAGTTCTATGGGTGTCTACTAGTGAAGTATAGGATACAATGCAAGCTCAATCTCCAGTTCTCCACATGAAGCACATCGTGGACAATTCAACCTGTGATCTCTCTGCCACAAAGCCGAGGAGTCCACTGACCACATTACAACGGGGCTGCCCTTTTGCCAAAGCTTTCTGGATCAAGATCGGAGGGATCAACACTCATATTGCCCCTGTCAGCAGTCTATGATGGTGCTCAACGCTGACTGACGAAATTCCGACAACAGCGGCTTCTACCTTCCTCCTCCTGTGCTATTGGGAACTTTAGAAGCACAGGAACGACGTCGTCTTCCGCAGGCTCCAGCCGAGCCTTTAACTCCTGCTCCTTGCCTGTCGAGAATCGGCCACAACTTAGAGCTGCAGACTCCCAAGCGCCCAAAACAGCGATAGCGAACACCTGGTGCAATCTGTTTGGATTTTGGAATGTGATTTCCTTCTCCTTTTTCAGTAATAACTTGTATCTCAGGCGCAAATAAAGCCTCCCGGGTCTTAGTTAGGCCTTCCACTACCGATGTATTTCAGAATCCGTGGCTAATACGTATATGAGGTAGAGACGCAGTCATTCGCCAAAAAAAAAGGGTAGAGACGCAGTCTATGATGGTGGGATGTCGTGGTGGTGCGGGAGTGCCACGGTGTGGCAGTGTGGCCTTCGGTGTGCCGGCATGGAATGGAACAAGAGCGCGCCAGCCGCCCATGGCTGTTGGCTGTCGAGAATCGGAGGGAAGTGCCTCGTGGACAACCTCAAGTAGGCGCCGTGGCTGGGGGAGGCCTTCGTGCCGTCAGAGCCGTTGGCGCGGCTTCCCATCGCGACCTGCACACGCCGGCGACGGCCAGCCTGATCCGGTAGCTCCCTCATGGCCGCCGCCCGCCAAGGGCCCGGACCCCCGGACCCGTCCCCGTCATCGTGGGAATCGCCCTGCTCCCTCGGCGCCGGCCCGGCGGCTCCCACCTTGGTGGCCCCGGCTGACGGCTGTAGCAGCGGAGGCGGGCATCGCGACGATGGTTCGGCTGCCAATCGGAGAGGAGAGCGCCCGCCGTTTTTTCCTGTGTGTGGCGTGGCTGAGTCACCCAGTTGCCAACGTTGACCGAGCTGGCATGGCGCCACGTATGCATAAGCCGCCTTCAAAAGAACCCGAGGTGCAACCGTGCAAAATTATTCGGTTTAAATAGTTGGAAGATATGGCCTCGTTCGGCTGGTATGAAGTTTGGTTTGTTCGACTTCTTTTTTCAACCGGAATAGTATTTTTCTCTCGCAACATTTTAGTCAGAACAGTGTTTTTCAGCCACTTTCAGCCAAGTTTCAGACCAGCGAACGAGGCCATAAGCATCCGATTTCACGTTGGGGGCGATCTTGAATGAACTCAGAGAAAAGTCGATAACATAACATTTCACCGCCACACACACGCGCGACACTTACCCTATGTTTGGCAATTCTATGGGAAGAAGTATAGGAATTAATAGCGGGAATTAATAGAGGGAATTAAGATGACAATTTGACTTTTAGTTCCTACTCGTGTTTGGTTCGTGGAGTAAAATAAGGGAGAGAGTTGAAGATGTAATTCATTGGTGTGAGGATTTTTTAGTGACAAATTACTATAAGATAAGTCACGATCAACGGTAAGAATGTATTTATCTCTCACTGAGAACATAATTTCTATCTACTCTCTAAGTGTATTAATTAGTGGGAGCGGGGTGAGCGACCGCTCAAGGCCTCCAAAAAAACAGTGGTCCCCAATCTTACCCCGATGATCCATACTATTTCAGATTTCCAGCATTTAGGCTAAGCACACACCCAACATTTCTCTGTTACCTTCTGGTTTCTATCCCACAACCGATCTGCACTATGATGATTGGGTTTTTTAGTTAATCCTCTCCAATTTTGACTGTGTTTTTAAAACTATATTAATACCTACCATACCAAGTACGAGTAACACGATATCAAGACATATTTTATAGTGCCTTTTAACAAAAACTTGTGCAATTTTATATAATTTTGATCAAAAGTTAGAAAAGCTTAATTTACAACAAAGCTAATTAAAGTGACCTAACATTTTTGAGCGGATGCAGTAGCAATTTTTTTAATTCAACAGCTGTCGTCCGGGAAATCGAAATGGAGCTCTACTTGTAGCAACCTCGTAAAAATATGGATTCTAATTCTACACATGCATGCATGTAACCGTAAAAACACTCTGATTCTAATTAAAGTATGCTTGAATTTGCTCTGATCAAGCTAGTGTGTCGACTTTATTTGGTTGATATATCGATCGATTTGCGACAAATGAAGATATACTAAAGGTACGTATATATACGAAACTAGTATTCTCCGATCAAACTACTTTAATATGCTCTGATCAAACTAGCATGCTTTAGTTAGTTGTCAAAGAATGAAGAGCCAGGATATCCATATATGCTATTCATCGGCATATATATCTTCACTTCACTTGGGTTGACACTAAAAATCCTCCCGTTTGCATATCCAGATGATTAATTGCTGCTTCAAGTTAATTAATAGTACGTGCTATTTGAGCCAGTACTTCTCAAAGCCATACCGATTCTTTCTTTTTTTTTTTTTGAAAAAAAAACTGCAGCCACCGACTGAACCATGCATCTATATATCATCAAGCTCTTTCCAGAGACGACGGCAACAATAACGACGACGACGACGACGACGCCTCTTTGGCCGCGCTCACCATGCTGCTGCTCCTCTGCCTCTGCACGGCGGTGGCCTTCCTCACCGCCGACGCTCCGTCGCTGCCTGCCATGATAAACGACAACGGCACGACGGCGACCTGGTGGCGACGGCGTGCGACCAAATGAAGGGCTCGGGCTGACGGCCCTCATCACCAAAGAATTGTTCAGTTTGCATGATGACTGGGATTTTGGATGGGGAATGAATGAAGAAGCAGACCACCAGGGCCGTGAGTTGGCCCAGCTGTGTTTGAGCCCACGTCTGGATTGGGCTTGTGAACCAACGAAGCAGATCGGGCCGGCCGGCCGAGAAAGTTGCAACTTGGCCCTCCCTGATCAATCAAGCCGGGTACCTTCTAGGTAGGTCTCGTCTCATCGAAGAGAAAAAAAATAAAGAATAATTTCTTTGAAATTAATCAATGAAATTATGTTATGGATGATGATTCTTATAGATATAGATTATAGGAAAGAGGAGAAACTAACAAGCATCTGATAGTTGTAGCTAAGGTAGGGAAGACATATGCTGATGGCCACTACTTTTGTTTTCTTTTTGTTTGAGAGATACCATTTGCCGGCCTCGAGATAGCTTAGCTAGAGAAATTAGTGAGGAGACGCTAATATAATTGGAACTTTTGGAGACAAGTAACATCTCTCCATCCATTTCTCCGTCGCGTTGCCTTTTGGTACGAATCTCCATGTAGGCAAGGTGCCTGTGCGGCTGTGTCGTCGGTGATATGGCTCCGGGCCGGCCGGCCGGTCACACATCCAGCTAAAAAGAAAATACAGGAGGATGTATCCACGGAGGCATCGTAGGGGCCGGAATTAAATTAGATGGACCCTAGTCCAAACACCACCTGAGCGCCCTCATGGTAGATTAATGACATGTGGAAGTACAAAATATATTCTACAAAATATCATGCGGACACCGGCAATATGCATGGAGGCTAAATTTAGGAGCCGATGGTAACATGCAGGAACCCAGGTGTTGCAGATTGTGTAGGACGTGGGATTTAGCTACCTGTACACGTGTCAACAATCCACCATGGTTGCGGAAGCGATGGCTTGGACCCAGAGTCCACCCAATTTAATTCCCGTAGGGTCCTGCCACATGGATCATAAGTTGAACAGTCATATATAGCCCGCAACTATGCATCCAGGCGAACTAAGTGTATCTGTTGGTTAGGTTTCTCATAGTGAAAAACCTGAGTTTAAGTGGTAGGTGATTTGTCCATTAATTGTGAAGTGTCTATGGTGATTTCATCAATCTTAGGATTTGTCGATCTAATTTAGTTCTTTGGAGATGCTTATAAAGATATGGTTAGTGTATGCTCGTGTTGTGTACTAGGTCTCATGAAAATATCCATGAGCAAATGATGATTTAACGTAATGATCTAATATATACTTGGAAGGAGCAATTGGAAACAAAAACCATTGCATAAATTTAGAAAGACGCATATGGGCGTTTGATGTCTGTCTATTCATAGATACATGTCGTGAATCAACGACAGGTTATCACGGTGCCTTGGTGGCCATCGTGCACTACTACAGATCTGGACATCACTGCTGGCCTCATCACTGCCGGATTAGGGTGAACCGGCAGTGATGTACCTTCACTGTCGGTTCTGAGCTTGAAAATCAGAAAATGATTGGGGCTGGGTCAAAACTGCCAGTGAAGGTCCACATCACTGCCGGTTTGTGGCTTGCACCAGTAGTGGCTTGACGTCTACTTATCACTGCCGGTTCTAGTCAAGAACCGTCAGTGATGTTGGGCTATCACTGTCGGTTCTAGACAAGAATCGACGGTGATAACATCATAGTATAAAAAGCTAGCGCCGTCCTCTCCTTCTTCCTCTCTTTCATCCCGAGCATAGAGGCGTGCGTTTGGGACGCTCCCTCCATTGTTGCGGCTGCTCTTGACCATGAAGCTAGCTCTTGAATTTGGAAGAATGACTTGATCTTCTTACTTTAAGGTTAGTAACAAGCATCCACTTCTTTGATTTTATTGCTTAATTAGCGTTGTTTTGATGGCTACATTGTTTGATTCTCATTCTAGTTCTTTCTCCATTCTAGAGAGCAATTTTCTAATTGGCCTTTGTACAAGGCTTGCAAGCAAATTGTGGTGAATCCTTCATCTAAAAGGTTGGTGTCTTTGAACACATTTAAATTCCTAGCTAATTATATGGTGGTCAAGATCATTGTTAGTATGTGATGCTATAATTAGTTCTTGATAGGAGTAGAGTAGATTCTTTTACAATTTTGGTGAGCAAATTAATCCATATACCACCTACCAACACATTGTTGGGAGCTACATTGTTGTTCATGATCATATCTTCAATTTTAGTGTTTTTAATTAGTGTCTCCATTTTTATGTATATGGAGTAGAATAATTGTTCTTTATTATTATGAAATAATTGTTTTTAATGGTGCTACTATTTTTAATTTATATGGCCGAGGCTACCAATTTTAATATTCCAGTAATTAGTGTACAATAATGTTTTTCAAAAATAGGATAACTAAATTAAATAAGTGTAGAATAAATTTTTGTTTCGAGCAACAATTGTTGTTCATGAAGCTCCACTTGTTATTAATTTCTCTGTAATTACTGTCTCAATATTTTATTATGCAGAGATGGATCGAGAGTGGATGTATGGGTCCTGAACGGACAAGCGGTACATGGTTGGCGTCGGCAAGTTTCTCACCGATGCCAAAGCCTATGCTGGGAATGGGAACCCTGTCTTCTGCCTACGCAAAGATTGCATGAATCAAAGGAAATGGGCTCAAATTGAGTCTGTACGAATGCACTTGATTACCAGGGGTTCATGCCAAACTATACGATATGGACTATGCATGGCAAGGTTGGTGTGAATGTTCCGCAGAAAAACGATGATGATGTGGCCATGCCTGACGCGTAGCTATCCACGATGCTGACGAGGAACCCGGTGTCAACACAGAACCTATTGCCACAGTTAATGATGTGTTTAGGAACACACTAGCTGATGACACCGAGGATAACGATGACATTTCTCAGCTGCTACGTAATATAGAGACCGGATGTCTTAGTGAAAGACAGCTGAGAAAGCTAGAGAAAATGAGATAAGATGGCAAAACACCATTGTATAAGAATTGTCCAGTGAGCAAATTGGAAGGCGACGTCATGCTGTTAGAGTTCAAATCGACAAACGGATTGAGCGATAAAGGCTTCGATCAGTTGTTAAGTATAATAAGGAAAATGCTCCTAGAAAAAAACAAGTTGCCAGAAAAGACATACATGTCCAAGCAAAGGATCTGCCCCATCAGCCTCGAGGTTAAAAAAATCCACACGTGTTCTAGTGATTGCATATTGTACCGTGGAGTCGAATACAAAGACTTGGATGTGTGCCCCAAGTGTGAAGCTCCATGGTATAAGCAAGGGCCGTCAGATGAGGGTACCAAAACCAGAGGAGGTCCCATGAGGTCGTTTGGTATTTTCCTATAGCTCTCCGGGTGCACAGGCTGTTTGCATATGCAAAGTCAGCCAACCTGTTGCGCTGGCATGGCGAAGAGCGTAAGAAAGATATAATGATGAGGCACCCCGCTGATGGGAAGGACTGGAGGACAGTCAATACTGTGTTCTATAAGAACATCGGTGGAAAGGTAAGGCACTTTTAATTTGGTTTGAGCACAGATGGAATGAATCCTTTTGACCAGGTTAGAAACAATCAGAGCACCTGACCAATGACGCTCTGTATATACAACATTCCACATTGGCTCTGTCTGAAGCGGTCGTACATCCATATGCCACTACTTATCCTAGGGCTAAGACAACCTAGGAATGACATCGATGTGTTTCTGTAATCAGTGATCGATGAACTAGTGGAGATATTTGAAAAGGGTGTGGAGGATGTTTGGGACGAGTACAAAAAGTAACATGTCACGATCAAGGTAGTACGTAACATGTCCGAAGAGAAGACAAAAGGCTATACTAGATGTGTCGAGTGCTTGGACGATACTGATGTGGTACATCTACCAAAGAACTCAAAGATAGTTTATATGAGACACCGTAGGTTCCAATCTAAGGATCACCCTTACCGTAGGGAAAAAAAGATTTTGACAGGACTATTGAGAAACGCTTACCTCCAAAATACCGAGACGGGCATGCGATACTTTGAGAAGTAAACAGACTGGAGGTTGTCCTTGGGAAGGGGCACAATGCAATAGCAGCGCCTGATGGGAGCGTCTGGAAGAAAATATCGGTTTTTCTGAAAACTACCTTACTGGTCAGTGCTGAGTGTACGCCACTGTCTTGATCCTATGCACATAGCATATTCTAATGTTGCCCATTTTGTCACACTTTATAATGTGGCACAGTGTCCAGGTAAGAATGGTTGGTGGGACGAAGGTCTCATTTTAGGTTGCACCAATGCAATTGGAGACCCTAGACCAGCCGGCGGAAAACAATGAATACGGGTTCTACATAATGTGGGCAATGCTTTGCTACCTCGGCGTAAAATCAGAGGCGACAGATGCTTTGATGTGTATAATCCTCATTTCATTTATATCTGTTAATTCAACAAAATGATCTACTTATTTATCTAACATTTCTACCTTTCGAAACCGGTTTTTTGAATGACAGCGCAAGAAATTTAAACACAATAGCCTGTTAGAAAGGAGGTCATAGCACTGTCATCGGAGCTAGCAGCCTTCATTGTATCGGAGTGCTTGAAAAAAAGGAACATTCTCCGTTGCACAGTCCGTGAAGTACAAGGTGCAATACGGGCCAGAGCGGCTCGCTAGACTATTGTAATTTCTTTTTTAGTTCAAGGGATCGAGAGCTTCATAAGTACATTTGAACTGTAACCATAATATTTGTAATGTTTAATGTTGATGAAACTGTCGTCTATGTAGCGAATATAAAGCGAAACCGATTCTAACAAAAAAATAAAAAATAAATTATATAAAACAATAAAATACGAAAAAGAGATCACTGCCGGTTTGCATGTCAAGCCGATAGTGATGTCTTGAGCAACACTGCTAGTTCAAAGCTCAAGCCGGCAGTGTTGGCTTGAGCCTCACTGCTGGCTCAAGCCACAAGCCGACAATGTTGGCTTGAGAATCACTGTCGGCTCGAGCCACAAGCCGGCAGTGTTGGCTCAACTGATACTGCCGGTTGGTGCCAGGAACTGACAGTATTGCATGCACATCACTGGCGGTTCTGAGTACCGGCAGTGATGTGAACCCCACATCACTGCCAGTATGCCACTGTCGGTTCAAAATCCGGCAGTGAAGGGGTATTTTGAACCGACAGTGATGTCCTGATCTGGGGTAATGGTGGGTACATCCCTACCCAAAATCTTCTTTTCACACACACCCTCTCTATCCTTGCACATTAAGCAAGTATAACGTGTACATTATTAGGAGGGGCTAGGAGCAAGAAACGTGCACATACAATGAGCCTTTCATCGATCCTGCGGCGGCGGCAATAAAAGGTAACGACGGGTGTTACCAGAAATAGGCAGTGTCGAGGTCATGCGGCAGCATGCGCAATTAACCGTGTGGCCTAGGATTATCTGATAGATGCAGCTAGCTACCCGTCTAATAATTCAATCCCAGCCAGTCGATGTGGATCCTCTAATGCGTCGTCGAGAGAGATTCTTTCTATCTTATCAAATATTTGACACATGTACGAAGTATTAAATATAGACTAAAAAATAATTAATTGTACAATTTATGACCAATTTGCAAGACGAGTCTTTTAAGCCTAATTAATCCATGATTTGACAATGTAGCGCTACAGTAACACATGTGCTAATGATGGATTAATTAGGCTTAATAAATTCATCTCTCGGATTAGTGATAGATTCTGTAATTTGTTTTTTATTAGTATCTAAATATCCCATGTGACATCGCATGTGACACCCAATGTGATATTCTAAAACTTTACGCTCTAGATTTAAACCGGACCTAAGATTTGGTGGGTGATCTCGATTGATTTTGTGTCGCCACGATCACGACGACTCCAGCTCGACCCGTCCCTTTGCTTTTGCATTGCATTGTTCCAAATACAATGGACCACCGGGCGGCTAAGCTACCATGGTGGACCTACGCCTAGGATACATGTGCCAACATGATTCATCTATCATCTTCAGCCTGCAGCTTATTTATTCTTTAATTCTTGATGATGATCGACCACCCCATGCCGGCCTGTTACCAAGAAAGGCATGCTTGTTGGTCCCTAGAGGCCACTAGCTTCATGCATGCATCTAATTGTTTGATATATTATATTCTCTTTATTTAGTTTATAGTTAATTTTTCTAGCACTACATAAAGGGAGAAACTACTCCCTCCATCTCCAAATATAAGGTGTGATTTGGCAATGGTGTGGTCTTCAACGAAATATTTTTACCTATACTACAATCTATAATTTATAAAAACAAAAGTTTCATCATTAGAAAGTATTTCTAAAATACATATCTAATGCAGCTTATAAACTTTTCATATGATTAGGCTAATTGTTAATAAAAATACGAAAACTTTAATTTTGAAATATATGCATGCCTTACATCTTAGGACGGAGTGAGTAACAACCATGTCCCTCTCGTAATAACTATAGGCCAAGGCCGACAACAAACAAGCATGCATGCTATAGGAAAGCCGACTAACCCGTTTGCTAGCTGCGACTCTACATCGATTTGTTTCTTCATGCTTGCATCACGCAAGTATAGGGACTGCTCATGGGTCCATTCTCCCCCAATTTTACTCACATGCAACAAGGAAACACACTCTAGATCAACAAGGACCCAAGGATCATCAACGTTGGTTCACCTGAGTGGCCATGATGGAAGTCACTTGGATGAAAGGGCTCACAAACCCATACAAAGATGCACACACAAACGATGTGATAATGGTATCCCCAACTATCAACTGCCTTCAGAAGATACTATGAGTCGTGGATCATAGCAAGCTGGTGGATCGTGAGGTCGGGTCACCTAGAGGGGGTCGATCAACACACCTATTATGCGACCGCCTCACTCTTCTGCCTATAAGTATGCTCAACCACTGGTGCCCCTCCCAGCTGGTAGCATTCTACCGTCAGCGCCCCTCCGAGCTGGTAGCATTCCACCGCCGCCGCCGCCCCTCCCAGCTGGTAACATTCCATAGCCGCCGATGTCGCCCCTCCCAGCTGGTAGCATTCCACCACCACCGGCCGCGTGCCCCGAGAACGGTATTCAGGCAAGCCCGCTTTGCACTCATGTCATGCGCGGGTGGTGGAGGACTCGTGTTTGTGGTGTATGCGATGCTTAAGGGCATCGCCCTCACCCTACGCTGGCTTAGGCACCGACACGCCAACGCTGCGCCAACCCATCGACGCGACCAACAATCATGGCTCCTCCTAGCTTTCCTTTGTAGCAGGAACTAGAGCACTTAAGAGTTGTGCCAAATATGTCCTTACGATGGTTGTACTACACAGCATGGACGAATCTAGTGGTGGGGCGCAGGGGGAGCCGTTGATCACATTGAGTTCTTCTAGAGCCCCTCCAAGAATTTTTGTCATGGTTCTTTTGAGGAGGAGAGATTGAAGGTTGAAGATGACGACTTTAGCTCCCTAAACTTTCATCTTAGATCTGTCAATGTTGCACATCATCTGCATGCACTGCCGGATTTGACTGAATGAACTCACTCCACGCGCTGCGCACAGCACCTTTCTTTTCCCCCTTTTATTAGCAGCCAGCTCATTTCAGTCAAGAATAAACAAAGAAGCAGGCTTTAATTGACACCGTGGCGCCTTTATGCATGGGTGCAAGTACTGCGTGCGTGGCTGCATGCTGCTCCTCTGCCATCCTGCTAATCCACCGTGAAGGCCTACCTTTCTAGTAGCTTGTTAAGTAGGGAATGTTTTATGTCGGCGTTTATTTATTTGTAGGCCGCGCTAGAAGTTTTCCAATTAAACCAATGCGTATATATATGTTTTCCAATGAGGCTTGCAGTAATAACAAATAAAAATTAAATAAAGATACAACAACGACAACATGCATGGGCAAAAATATACAGTTCAAACATTGCATTGTTTTGGTTCCCAAAGGCAGAGACCAGAGAAAGAGTAGTACGTCGGTGGTCAGTTTGCTGGTAGGGCTGTGTTCGGCCGGCTTAACTTGTTGGGGGACCGAGTCAGGGTCAGCCAGCCAATCGTCGTTGATGCCGGTCACATCGACGACGGTGATGGTGCAGTGATGCATTCCATTTGGGCAGCTAGCTAGGGATGAGAACAAGGGGACAGGGTAGGGGCCAAGCCATGCCTCAAAGCTAACCTCGCCCATTCCCATTCCTTATGTAAAAAAGATGCCTCTTTTGACTCGGTTATCACAGTCACAATCACATCTTTGTTAATTAATATGAGTATTTCTTATTAGCGTTAGGTAAACTTTTTGCTTCTTTAGGGAGAATGCCTGGATCCTTCATTCAGAGGACAATAGATGGCCAATGGGCCGGCCCGGCCCGGCACGGCACGGGCCCGTGCCAGCACGGCCCGATAGCCAACGGGCCGGCACGGCACGCCGTGCCTCCCGGGCCGTGCCTCACAGGGCCACGGGCCTGGCCTTTGGCTTAGGCACGGCCCTATGGGCCGATTTCCGAGCCGGGCCGGCCCGAGAAGCACGGCCATTTTCACAAGCCGTGCTAGCCCGAGGCCCACTGAGTCACCGGGAGCAGGCAGGGTCGCCGTCGCCGAGACACAGGGGGCATGGAGGAGCGGCGGGGGCTCGAGGCCAGCCACCGCACGGGGGCCTTGGGGGAGGAGGGCGGCTGCCGGAGTGCTCGAGGCCGAAGCGTGCGCCGCGGCCGCGTGGGGAGGCGAGTAGGTGACCTTGGGGGAGGAGGTGGCTGCCGGATCTGCCCGCCCGCGCGCTCCTAGCCGTGCGCCGCCGAGGGAGAGTGAGGGAGGGAGGAAGGCAGGGACGGGGAGGAGGCGCCGCGCCAGCGTTGAGGCAAGGGTGGGGAGCCGGATCCGCGGTGGAGAAGACCCAGCGTGGCCAGATCTGGTGGCGGCGGGATCGAGGAAGGAGGCAGCGCGAGGCCGGAGATGGCAGTGGCCGCTGCCCGCCGGCGAGCTTGTCTTGGCACCGGATCTACGTCGGGGCGGAGCTCAGGGCCGGCGCGCTCGCTCCCGTAGTGGCGTCGCTCGAGGAGATGGAGGGACAGGGGGAGTCGGCGTCCGCGCTCAGGCATCGGCGCTGTGAGGAGAGGAGAGGTCGCGTGAGGAGCCGAGGAGAGGGAGGAGGCATCCTGGACTCCCGGTCCCACGTCCGCTCTCACTCGCCTCGCCCGACGCGAGGGAAGGGGAGGGGGCGTCCGCGTAGGGTTCGGGGTGAGGGAGAGGGAGAGTCGCCGCGGGCGTGAGGGAAGGGGAGGGGGTGGGCGTCCTCGGCGCCGGACTCTAGGGTTCGGGGTGATGGAGAGGGAGAGCCGCCGCGGGCATGAGGGAAGGGGAGGGGCGTCCGTCCGTGGCGCCGGCTCTAGGGTTCGGGGTGAGGGAGAGGGAGAGACGTCGCCGGAGGAGAGCCGCCCTGCGCCGGGGAAGAGGGGAGAGGGAAGTGCGAGCTGCGAGGTGAGGATTTAGGGTTCGGGGACGGGGGCTCGAGGCCAGCCACCGCGCGGGGGCCTTGGGGGAGGAGGGCGGCTGCCGGCGTGCTCAAGGCCGGCGCGTGCGCCGCGGCCGCGTGGGGAGGCGAGGAGGAGGTGGTCGTCGGGCTGGGAGGCGAGGAGGCGTGGGGAGGCGAGGAGGAGGCGGCCGCGTGGGGAGGCGAGGCGAGGCAAGGAGGAGGCGGCCGCGTGGGGAGGCGAGGATAGGGGTTCGGGCGTGGGGAGGGGAGTGGGCTGCGCGGGCCGGCTGGGGCTCTTAGCAGGCCGGCTGGCCGGGCCACCAGCGGGCCGCCGGCTCTGTAGCAGGCCGGGCCGTGCCGGCCCACGTGCCAGCCCAGGCCCAGGCACGGCCTACTCCTCCGGGCCGTGCCAACCCAGGCCCGCTAGCTGCCGGGCCGAGCCAAAAAAAAGGGCCTTGGGCCGGGCCGATGGGCTCGGGCTGCATGGCCAACTATGCAGAGGACTATCTCTAGCCAGAGGACCACGGAGCTTGTGTGGGCAAGCTAATTAAGTTCCCTAGCTTGCTAGCACAAGAGAGACGAAATGGTTCCACCGGGCAGAGTCTGGTAAGAAAAATCTTGCCCACGCGGGGCTAGCTATGCTAGTGAAGAAACGAAACGTGCCTTTATTTTATCAGCCTCCCTCGTTCTATCAATCGATGTGCACCATTATATATACGTGCGTGCATGTATGTACGTGCACGCTGCAGCATAAGAGCTCTAAGATACGATGACGATGTTACAAGTACATGTACGTCACTGTAGACGCATATGTGGTTACGATAAAACAGGTTAGCCTTGGTGACAGCTGGTTGTAAGGTTTCCTAGTTTCTCTAGTCATTTCCGTTGATGTTCAGTGGGAATGGGGAGATTCCTCACGTTGGAAAAAATGTACGTCACTATAGAGCATCGGCACATGCCCCTTCTAGTGCGAGCGAGCTAATATAATGAATATTCTTTCCTTTCCAAATTATAAGTGGTTCTGGCTTTTCTAAATATACATAACTTTTATTATGTATTTAAACCTAATGTATATCTAGGTGCATATATAGCATAATGTAGCTATCTAGAAAAGCCAGAACTTATAATTTGGATGGAGGGAGTATATATATACTAAAAAGTATTATTATGTGGGTGTGTGCTGATAATTGTAAGGATCACAACACAAGGCATCTCATTCTCTGTCTCTCAAACTACATTCATCACTACTACAGATATGGACACCACTGCCGGCCTCATCACTGCCGGATTAGGGTGAACCAACAGTGATATACCTTTACTGTCGGTTCTGAGCTTAAAAATCAGAAAATGATTGGGGCTGGGCCAAAACTAACAGTGAAGGTCCACATCACTGCTGGTTTGTGGCTTGCACCGGTAGTGGCTTGACGTCTACTTATCACTGTCGGTTCTAGCCAAGAATCATTAGTGATGTTGGGCTATCACTGTCGGTTCTAGACAAGAACCGACGGTGATAACATCACAGTACAAAACGCTGGCGCTGTCCTCTCCTTCCTCCTCTTTTCTATCCCGAGCACAGAGGCGCGCGTCTGGGCCGCTCCCTCCATTGTTGCGGCTGCTCTTGACCATGAAGCTAGCTCTTGGATTTGGAAGAATGGCTTGACCTTCTTGCTTTAAGGTTAGTAATAAGCATCCACTCCTTTGATTTTGTTGCTTAATTAGCGTTGTTCTGATGACTGCATTGCTTGATTCTCATTCTAGTTCTTTCTCCATTCTAGAGAGCATTTTTCTAATTGGACTTTATGCAAGGCTTGCAAGCAAATTGTGGTGAATGCATCATCCAAAAGGTTGGTGTCTTTAAACACATTTAAATTCCTAGCTAATTACATGGTAGTCAAGATCATTGTTAGTATGTGATGAAATAAAATAAATTAGTCAATCTATTTTTTTTGACAGAAACCGGGTAGAAAACTATATTATATATATATGTACTCTTTTCGTTTCAATTTATAGACCATTTGGTTTATCTATGTATATAGTATAAGCTTTGTATGTAGAAAAGACAAAACGATTTATATAATCTGAGCCGACGGTGGCATATCACTGGGAGACAACAAACTTATGCATGAAGCCATGAACTACTGCAGCTTACGAACTTTGGCCGAACTTTGGCCGTAGTGGGATTTGCACTGTTGACCACCACGGCACCGACGTGCTCGAGGAAAAAGGAGTGTCTCGTTACTCGAACACACACTGCTACAATAAACATTCGTAGGGACGGCTGAAGATTGTTTGTAGAGACGGCTCAGCCAACCGTCCCTATCATACCGTCTCTATAAATCATGTATTTGTAGGGGCGGTTCCCAGAGTGTCCTTACAAATCGATTTGTAAAGGCGGTTGGTATTACCAGCCGCCCCTACAAATTGATTTGTAGGGACGGCTGGTAATACCAACCGCCTCTACAAATCGATTTGTAGGGGCGGCTACAATACCAGCCGCCTCTACAGTATATTTTTCTAAAAAAAATTCAAATTTATAATTCAAATTCGACCAGAATATATATATATATATATATGCGTATATAATTCAAATCTGACCACAAGCACAAAAGCATTATATAAACTACCATTACAAGTCCAATTCATAAGAACATATTCAATCCATCTCAAATCTCCAATTAGTAGACATGCTGATATATCAGGACAACTACAGGAAATCATAGAATTGGCAGCTGAACTCTGGGCAGAAATATCCGAAGTCTGTTCCTGTCAATTTTCTGATAGTCGTTATGTGTTGACTTTCCTTCCTCTAGGTTATCAAAGTTGCTGGGACAATGATCACAAGATTGATTGTCAACAATTACACGGACATAAATTTTGTCTGCATCAGGTCCTACACATATACAGAGGATCTGATATGTTAGTGACAGAATGGGAAATGTGTTCTGGCAAAATATTAGCAGGTCAAACAATTGCAATGTTTTGTCAACAACACAACAAGCATGATGTTAGTGTGGACGCAAGTTAACTTAATGATATCTGTGCACCAAGAATTCAGGATAGATGAATATAATTTATTATGATCAAGTAAATTCAAAGTTCACTAATGGCAGAGTTTAACATGATACAACAGACCTATGAAATACTGCAATAGCATATGATAAGCAATTCAGGTGTCGGACTCTAGGTATCACAAGTGCATACTGACAATCTACAAATGCCGTCACAACTTGTTATTTCTCGTGAGGATATGGTCCAAGTTTGTTTGTGACTAGAACTACCTACACAGTACATTTGAGCCATTACTAGTTCTTTGCAAATCAAGTAATCAGGCATCCCATAAGACATTCAAACACGAATAGTTGCATTGCAAGGTAAAGAATAGGCCTACAAAAGCTAGAAAAGTACATATAAACCAATGTCAACAAAGAAGATCATAAATTTGATCACTGTATATTATACAGGCATAGAAGACAATGAGGACAAATTAAAAATAAAGAAGCAATATGTCAGTATCTCAAATGAGAGAAGCAGAACTATTATGTGTGTATACGGACCATGTGTGCAGACACCCCAGGAGAAACTTGGGCTGAACAGATCATGTGTGTAGACGAACCCTTTGAAACCGATCATGTAGGTACTTTTGATGTATTCTTTGCATCAAGCGAGATCAGGTATTCAGTGCACGCGGGCCTATGACTTCTGCGTACAGCGAGTAGAAATTTCCCATCATGGCTAACGCTGCAGAGCAAAAGAAGAAGAAAAAACAGTGTCCATCAACAATGATGACATCCACACTGTATTTGTTCAAGAGTCATACATATAGGGGGTGAAAAAAGCATAGCATCAATGACTCCAACGCACAGAGAATATGACTGAGTCACCCGGTTCCTCCTAATGAAACATTTAATTGGGGCATCCCTTGGACCAGGCTGCAGGTTACAGATTTGAAATTGCAAGTTAATAAAACCAAAATAAACGATGAACAAAATTTCAGAGTCAAAGAAACCTCAAATCAAGCGTTAACCCTCTTCTTACTAAAACGACAATAAGAATCTATCCACCGTTTTGACACAGGCAACCGTAAAAACAAGTCGACTAGCTCCTAAAGTAACATTTGACCTTGCATACTTGATTCTAAGCAAACTGACTTAACGAAAGAAGTCATAAAGAATTGTCTACTAATCTTATCTCCCCAGTAGAGAATAGTATCTCGACTTACCAAACCATCGTACTCAAGAACTTTCTTTTTTTAGAGTTCCAGGGCAAAACACCCCGGCCTTTTAACTATTGTCAGAAGTCCAAATTCAATACAGGGCAGTTTAAAACCACGCCCAGACCTCTGCCGAAGCCTGGAGAACCTGGTTCCAACCAGAAACAGAACCAAAAGAAACTGAAGGACTTCTTACAACCTATCGATAAAAACATGAAGAGCAACAGAACTCTCCTAGAACCCTTGTACTCAAGAACTGAAAATTGAACAAATATGACTACCAAGGGTCACACACGCAACCTGGAAATGGAGGCTTTGACCCTAGCAAATGATGAATGCAGTATGGCAAATACCATCACTGACAGTGACTACTCAAGGTGAAATTGTTCAAACAGATTTATTAACTGACATTTGTGGTGCTCTCAGCCGGGGAACACTACACAAATAGCATCATATAAATAGTTAAATACTTGTAAACAGCTTTATCCATGGTCAATTTTGTAGTAAAAAATAAACTCGCAAACTACAAATTTCTACCATAAAAAACAAGACGTCAGGTGAATCAAACTTACAGTTGGAGAAATTGGAAATTCAGATTTGGGGAATCACGTGTACCATCATAAACAAGAAGCAAATTTGGGGGAAAGAACAACATCTTTTGCAAATCCAAGGCATAGAGGTGTTTCCATTGCAAGAAAACGAATGGATCTATATTCATCTGTGTATCAGTACGTAATAAATGGAGATGGGGATGGAGGAAAGCACCTGAATCCTTCAACCAACACAGAGGAGAGGAATGACCTTGCTTCACCTCGGGAGACGCCACGAATGGAGCAGGGGGCGCCACGAATGGCCGATGACGGAGAGGTGGAACCTGAGGTCGGCGCCGCCGCCGCGCTGGGGGCCCACCGTCGCCCTGCCTGTGCGGCACGAGGGGGCGTGGACGAGAGAAGGGCGGCCGCCGCCCTGCCCGCGCCGGGGGAGATGGGGAGAGAGGGAGGGGAAGAGAAGAGACTGCCTGGACTCACCCGTGCGGAGCGGATCTGCGTGCGGAGTGGATCTGGGAGCGGGGCCAGGAGCCGCGAGCGCGTGGTGGTCTCATCTCGTCTTGCGCCCGCACGGCCGCGTGGTCAGTCACTGCGCGAACGAAAACCAGTGTGGGCCGAGGTGGGCATCGCGTCAGCGGAGGGGAGGGACGACGGGAGGACGATGAAGCCGCTAAGAGAAGAGGGAGGGAGGAGAGTGGAGACAAGAGAGAGAGGGAGCCGTCGCCGAGAGGGCGTGGATGCGCGAGAGGGAGTTAGGGTTGGATTTTTTTTTTCTCGGGCTGGAGGTGGCTGCTATATATACAACGGGAATTAGCCGCATCTACAAATGGATACAACAGGTTGTAGGGCGGCTCATATTACCAGCCGCCAATACTGTGCCATTTGTAGGAGCGGCTGCTGTGCTGGAGCCCGAGTACGTTCACTGTAGGGACGACTCCAATGCCAACCGGCTACAAAGTGTTTTTCACGCAGTGACATCTGACACATATCCTCCCGTCCGGTCCGGCAAATGTACGAGGTGCCGACACGTACACGTACGAGGCTATATATGCTCACGTAGTTGTACGTTTGTGCTCTGAGGAGCTCCATTCAAATTTTTTAACGTACGTACTCCCCTACTAGTAGTACTACATGACTGACGACATGAGGCGCCAAGAGTTGCAATGCACTCGACGGCCTCTCGCTCAGTCGCTCGTCACCTTTTGTACGCTGAAGTCTCCATCCGTCACTCGTATTTACTGATCGATGCCGCAGTAACTCGATGATTCTCAAAAGTGCCGAAAAACAACAAGCGACTTTTTTGTTTTCAGAACATATCATATCTTCGCATGATTCCCCTTGTCCAGATCCAGCCTCTTGTATATGTCAATCAGTTTAACAGAGCAGGAAAATCATATCATTACACTCTTATTAGTCACTACTATAATATAATGACATTGGAGCTTAATAAGTCCAGGACGACACGAGTTTCCGTATATGAATGTTGCTACTTTACTCAATACTCATATATGTTCATTCAAAACTATAAGTCATTCTAACTTTTTTTTTAGTGCATACCAAGTTTGACCAAAATTATAAAGAGAACTACAGAAGTTTATGATATTAAATAAGTATAATATAAAAATATAATTAATGAAGAATATAATGATAATACTTAGTTAATATCATAAATGTTATTATTCTATTATATAAATCTGGACAAATTTGATATGTTTTGACTCTCAAAAAAGTTGGACACTCAAATTGTAAGACGTTTTAACTTTTCTAAATACATAGTTTTTTCTATGCACTTAGATATACACTATGTCTATATATATATAGGAAAAATGGACGTATCTAGAAAATGCGAAAATGTCTTATAACTTAAAACGGATGGAGTTGTATTTAAACTTTTATTACATTGTTGTCGTCCTTGTCCTATTATTAGGCATGCAGGGTTGACAGCAAGTTAAAATCCAAAGCCGGCCGCTTGCGTGTGCATAGTACTACAAGACATCCGGCCTACAAGCTAAGATATGCACATACACCAAATGAACGGCTCCGTTTATACATGCCGGATGGTTTTTATTTATATAATAAAAAGTATAAAACTCCAAGTCCAAGAACAAAATACGTTACCAAGAGCTTTTATTATCTATTAATTAATTTATTAATGACTAGTATGTTTTACTCTCTAGAAGAGTTTTTTTTTTTTTTGCGACTTGATGATTGCATTCATCGATCAATCAGGATTACAATCTGAAACTAATAGGTGATCTACATAGGTTGGGGCTAGCTGCCACTCACCCAACCTATTATCACCTCAAACTTGCTTAGCTAGTACATGAGCTACTCGGTTACAAGAACGACACGTGGAAACCACAGAAAAATCAACAAAACTAGAGCTAATTTCCCGAGTTTCTCTGATGATGGATGCAATCCGTGAACGTTGATTGGCGCCCTCCTTCCAAAGCTTCACAAACTCCTGGCTATCAGTCTCCAGAATAAGACATTGCACCCCCCTTGCCCCGACGAGGCCATGGGGGTACCATCTCGCCTGTCCACCAACAAAGAGACATGCATCGTTTCGGAGAGCTACCCGGACGCACCTTGCCCTTCTCTAGTATTTTTTCCCCCCTAAGATAAGAACAAAAATCTATATTAAAGATGTCTGCCTATATACAGGGGGCGCTGCCTGCGTGCAGCCCTCGGCTGTCTCTCCTCCCTTCACAAACTCACAGCGCTCTGCGCGCGCGCCATCATCCATCACTATATTTCACCGCACACACGCGTCGATCGTCCGGTCGGTGGGGATGCTCGGCATGGAGGAGGCGGCGTCGGCGTCGGCGTCGGCGCTGCCGTCATGGGCCGCGTTGGTGCTGCTGAGCGCCGCCGCGTTGGTGCTCGTGGACGCCGCGGCGCGGAGGGCGCACGGGTGGTACAGGGAGGCGCCTCTGGGCGCGGCGCGGCGCGCGCGGCTGCCGCCGGGGGAGATGGGGTGGCCCGTCGTCGGCGGCATGTGGGCCTTCCTGCGCGCCTTCAAGTCCGGCAAGCCCGACGCCTTCATCGCCTCCTTCGTCCGACGGTAAGTCAGTACGCTAATCCTCGCGCGCGCCCTCTCGAGTCTTGATCTCCTCCGCTAATCCCGAGGACGGGCGACGGGGCCGGGTGGGGCCCACGTGTCATTGTCCTCTTCGGCACCTGTACCGGGCCACGGCTGTGAGCCTGTGACACATGGAGATGGGAGCAGCTTAGCTGCCCAACCACAGCCAGCGCGCGATACTTATCCATTTACCCCTCCGGGTGGTTAATTCTCATCCCTTTGTATTGCTAATTACGCCTCCTAGCTAGTAATTACTCTTAACCAAACACTGGAAGAGACAACCGTGCGGACAGCGAGGACTAGCAGTGAAGACAGCTAGCCTGCACAGCAATTTACAGCGGTTACTGAAAATTCCTGTCCACTCTTCTCTTGAGCCTTGATGGATTAATTAATTAATTAATTACCGTGATAGCTACTGTCTTAGAGCACACACACACAAGGCACAAGAGTAAGGTTGCTGCAGTCCAGTCAGTGCAATGCTATCAAAGGGAGACTGATGATGGGTAAACATATATGCTTTTATTTTAGGTACACTACTGTATGCACCCAGATTAAAAGAACAAAAGATGCCCCCCTTTTAACTTTGGTGATGATATGATATGATTATGATGATATCAGTATCAAATCTACCACCATACATATGCATAGCCATGCATGCATGCATCATCACACTACACCAACACAAGGAGCCGGAGGACTTTTCAACCCATGAACCTCACTCAAACTGTTCAGACTCATCAGGCACCAGTCTGCAGATACATGCATTCTTGCATGTATGAAACTTGAAACATACAGTCAGTATCTGCATGCGAATCCCTGGTTTTGGGTGTGGAGGGGAGCAATTCACTAATGTTATGTTACCCTTAAACGGAGGAGGCACTAGAGCTGTCGATTATACTCCATTATCAAAGAAAGCCAGACCAGACTGAGACAGGGTAGAACAACGACGTCCCACAGGAGAGGAAAGGAGTAACAAACCACTGCCGGTGCCGGTGAATAATCACTGTCGTGGTTTTGGTCAGGTTTAGCAGCTCAGACCATGTACAGTCATCAGAGTCAGTCAGTCAGTCAGTCAGTCAGTCAGTCAGTGATGACTGATAGATGACACTGATCTGACGTGAGCAGGAATGCTTGCTGCCGCTGCCCCCACTGCCCCCAAAAGACATATCTCCTTCTGATTGATTGCAATGCCACCACTCTCCCATGCCACCATTCAGCATGCAGTATGTTGCTAGATTCCATCTTTGGCTGGGGGGCCCCTGACTGCCCAAGTAATCATAATCTTCCTGCATAAGTAGACACGTAGTGCTCACTAGTAGGACTGTAGACTGTAGTAGGAGTTAGTTAGGAGTATAATGCTCTGTTATTGTCAAGTGTGAACAAATGGCGGGCGGGTGATGCCCTGCTTGGCAGCTACCCTCCACACCGTATCCCTGATTCTCCAGCCACATGCTATCAAAAGCAGCTTTGATTATCATATCTCCCCATCCTTTCTCCTTGCCAAAGGAAGCATCAGACATTGTTGTTGTTTAATTTTTTGTCTAATCTAATCTAATCATCTTCACTTTGTGAAGTCTCGTTCGGCATTTGGCGTCCTCCAAACTAAATTTTGTCTCTCACGATTCTTCTTCGCTCACTGTCGGTCCATCCAAAGCGACTTGGCTTTGTTGAGTTTCAAGCGGTGCAGCTGGTCTGCTCAGCAGTCTGCACTATTTTACCTAGTTCATATATGGATGCATACACGAATATGTTCTGAACATCTATATCTATATCTCTTTAGGTAGCATCTCTGTTAGGAGTGCTCAGATTCCTCCTGTTCAGAGGCCCATACCCCATACGTGTTGCTCAGTCGCTGCTCGACGCAGTCTGAATGGATGCTGTCCGTTTGCCCTGAATGGCTCAAACTGAAACAGAGTCCTCACAAATTCAGGAATTAGATTATTTGCTTGTTTTGCTTTTGCTTGCACAATGTTCATGAATGGCGAGTGATTTTTTCAGTAGAAAATGTAGTATGTATCTAGCACATGTACGCGAGATGTTTCAGGATGCTGCATATGCATGTTCACAAGTTGTGTGTGATTGAAAAAGGAGGATGACAAGAAGAAGACTGGATCATTCATTCTTGCCTCTGATATATCTTGATCAGTCTGACCCGCGAGAGCTCGCTCATCATCAGTAATCAGTTGCACTGAACAAACAAACAAATAAATAACCTGACCTGGACGCCATTGCCGCCGATGATGCTGCAGGTTCGGGCGCACGGGCGTGTACCGAGGCTTCATGTTCAGCAGCCCGACGATCCTGGTGACGACGCCGGAGGCGTGCAAGCAGGTGCTGATGGACGACGACGCGTTCGTGACGGGGTGGCCCAAGGCAACGGTGGCGCTGATCGGGCCCAAGTCGTTCATTGCGATGCCGTACGACGAGCACCGGCGACTGCGCAAGCTCACGGCCGCGCCCATCAACGGCTTCGACGCGCTCACCGCGTACCTGCCCTTCATCGACCGGACCGTGACGTCGTCGCTACGCGCGTGGGCCGACGAGTCCTCGTCGGCCGGGACCGGGAGGGGGGTCGAGTTCCTGACGGAGCTGCGGCGGATGACGTTCAAGATCATCGTGCAGATCTTCCTGGGCGGCGCGGACGAGCCCACGACGCGCGCGCTGGAGCGGAGCTACACGGACCTCAACTACGGGATGCGCGCCATGGCCATCAACCTGCCCGGGTTCGCGTACCGCAGGGCGCTGCGCGCGCGCCGGCGGCTCGTGGCCGTGCTGCAGGGCGTGCTGGACGAGCGGCGCGCCGCCAGGTCCATGGGGGTGTCGGGCTCCGGCGTGGACATGATGGACCGGCTGATCGAGGCGGAGGACGAGCGCGGGCGGCGGCTGGACGACGACGAGATCATCGACGTGCTCGTCATGTACCTCAACGCCGGGCACGAGTCGTCCGGCCACATCACCATGTGGGCCACCGTGTTCCTGCAGGAGAACCCGGACATCTTCGCAAAGGCAAAGGTGCGTAGCGTAGGGTCTGAACTCTGAAAAGACTCGATCTTTTTTTTTTGTCAGCTGACATCACAGTTGCAGAGATCAGATTCCGTTGGTTGATGCTTGTTCAAATTTCGTCCCAGGCGGAGCAGGAGGCGATCATGAGGAGCATCCCGGCGTCGCAGCAGGGGCTCACGCTCAGGGACTTCAGGAAGATGGAGTACCTCTCGCAGGTCTGCTCCGATCCATTCTCTGACGATGCTTGCAGTGCAAATGCAGCCAAGCAGCCAGCAAATTCATATATATGGACTGACTGACTGACTGACTGACTGATGATGAACTCTCTGTGTGTATATCTATCTATCTATCTGAATATCTGATGAAGGTGATCGACGAGACGCTGCGGCTCGTCAACATCTCGTTCGTGTCCTTCCGTCAGGCCACCAAAGACGTCTTCGTGAACGGTACGCTGCGTGCGCTTCATTCAGAAACCTCACATATTCTTGTTTCAGAAGTGATCACTGAACTGAACTCTGCACTCTGAACTTTGAAACAGGGTACCTGATCCCCAAGGGGTGGAAGGTGCAGCTATGGTACCGGAGCGTGCACATGGACCCACAGGTGTACCCTGACCCCACCAAGTTCAACCCGTCAAGATGGGAGGGCCACTCGCCGAGAGCCGGCACGTTCCTGGCGTTCGGCCTCGGCGCCAGGCTCTGCCCCGGCAACGACCTCGCCAAGCTCGAGATCTCCGTCTTCCTCCACCACTTCCTCCTGGGCTACAAGTAAGTAAAGCTGCATCGTCTCAGAATAATTTACTCCAAATTAACACAGGTGTGTTTTTTGCTTTAAACATACTTATCTGTTCAGGTGACGATTGTTTAACTGAATTGATGAAGTCGCTTTTTTTGCTGTGAATTTGCTGTGTAGGCTGACGAGGACGAACCCTAAGTGCCGGGTGAGGTACCTGCCGCACCCAAGGCCGGTGGACAATTGCTTGGCCAAGATCACCAGAGTCGTCTCGTAAGGACTATGTGGTGAATGGATGAAACCAACAAATCTCTGGGTGCTGGGCCGGCTGAAAAAGTGAAAAATATGGGCCGGGCCATCGGCCCTGTTCACTTGTCTTATAATCCGTATTTTTCAGCTTATTTTTTCAGCTGGATCAGTGTTTTTCTCTCACAACAAATCAGCCGGAACAGTGTTTCGGTTTGTTTTTTTAGCGAAGCGAACGGGCAGTTGTCCCCTGTCTGTGCAAAAATAAGACAAGCAGGAAGAACTAAAAAAAATATTACTCCTACATGGCATGCTGTGCAGTCTGAACTATTCGCTGAAAATTATATCTGTCCCTGCTCGAACCCCTCGGCTGTGTACCGAATAGCACGATATGGTGTTTCTCTTAATGAAAACGTGCTTAGGCACGATCGCGAAAAAAATAGCATGATATGGCTGAGTTGATCGATCCTGCTGAGACGGTCCCACCCACAGCAAAACAGCAGGTGAAAATTGGTTAGCGTGTAAAAGAAAAGAAAAAAAAAAAAAAGCATTCCATTGCCACCTACGAAATGAGTCATGGGCTCGGATGCGTGCAAGAGAAGAGTGTCTTTGCCAGCCCGGCCCGCGCTGCATGCTGCTGCTGGGTCGTCCGCTCAAACGCTGAAATTCGTGGTCGGGCCTGTTTCGGGCCCATCAGCCAGCCAGGCGCGTGCTCGTGTCGTGTCGTCCACGTTCCTTTTTTTTGTATTTTCCCTTGCCTTTTTTAAATACAAATACGTGTTACTGGTATGGTGTTCCTGTGAAAATAATAAGTCTCAAATTATACATACAGGAGTATAATATATCTCGGTACGGTAATTAGGTGTGTAAGAAGACGATCAATTGGCTTGGTGTCGAGTCTTTGTTGTTCGAAATTAAAAAAACATATATTATATCCTAATAACACGGGTAGATGCATCTAATTTTTTACTATTTAGCCCTGGTTGAGAGGCACGTCAAAATTTGGATTTTCTTTATGATGCATTCAAGGCACGTTTGATGTAATTTTGCAAATGCTAAATTTTCTATCACAAAATAATCAAGCTACTTTTTAAAAGATTCAAACTCGTGGATTAAATCAAACTAAATTAATTTTTTTTTTTTATATTTAATGCTGCGTGAATGCGTGTAAATCTTGAAAAATTTAAAAGATTTGGGAGTGAACTAAACAGGCCTCAAATATGCAATGAAAGGAGATGAGATGATATGAATATGATGATCCGTCAGGATCAGCAGTACTAGGCTTCCGGGGATGCAAAACTGTTTGGCCTGCAAACTGCGAATTCCGCCTGCAGAGTACTGTTCAGATCAAAAATATCTCCCGCAAGTACTGCCGTCCCAGCAACTATCCACAGATTCAGATTCAGATAGATCAGCACCCCTTGCATTGCATTGCATTGCACTGCTCCGACGGCACCCCAAAATTTTTGGCACGTCTTTTCGCGTTATTTGATCCGTAGGTCCAATCATAGTCTAATTAGGCGCTCTCGTGGATTTCTCGCCTAAACTGCGTAATTAGTTTTATTTTTTATTTATATTTAATACTTTATGCATCGCTCATTCCTCACCTTGAATTTTTTTGCAAAATGGGGTGGAACTAAACTGGCCCCTAGTATATTTGCATTGGCATGCAGCAGCACGTTCTCCTCCCGGCACAGGCAGAGGCCTTCTATGAACTGCATGCTGACCAAATATACCGTATAGCTAGATCGACTCAAGAAGGCTGCTATACACTACGAATTCACTGTCTCTTGGGACGCCGCTCTCAACTCTTGGTTCTCTTGTCAGCCCTGATGAGCAACGGATAGAGTCTGACTCAATACTGCACTCGAGGATGTACCTAATTGGGTGTTTCCGTACCATTCCCGTGTCGGTAGCCATCACCGGATGCGATATGACACCTTCTGCTTACAAACTGTTCCTGGTTTCGTGTATTCTCCTGCAAATCGATGCAGTCTAGCAAAAATGACAGCTTTGTTATCAGGGTGGTTCATTTCTTCCACCACAACAATAACAAGAAACAAACTAGAGCAATGAGCCCCCGGCACAATTCAATCTTGCTTTTTTTTTTAAAAAAATCTATTTACAGTAAATAAAATAACCTAGGTTTATTATGCCTGCTGCTCTGATATCCTTGTGATGGTTTTGTTTGCTCCGCAGTTTCTGAACAAGCATCTGGATCCCAGCAGCAAAGGGGACAGGGGTTCTTCAGTTCAGGACAGGTTCAGCATCCATGGTTAAGGTATTCTTGCTCCCACCATGCATATCACTAATTCACCACACATAGTGATTACTTTCGTCCCCCTTAATTTAGTCCCCTTATCAGAGTACGATTTCAAATGTTTAGTCCCTTCTTCAGCGCACTATTTTGAACTTCTTGTGTTTAAATCATGGTCCACCAGAGCTGGGTATAATTAACTTGTGGTACCATCACTAGGCCAAGTTGTTTAAGGGTCCGTTTGGATGTAGATATTGAAGACTCTGGAATTGAATTGGTACCATTACCAAATCAGGCTAGTATTGGAAATGGACTAAATACCAAATCGGTTGTTTGGATGTAGATGAATTTGCTAGCTGGAATCGAGTGACACATCAAATACCATTTCATGTTTGGATGTGCACCTCCATGAATTCACTGTCTTCTTCCCCAATCCCCACCGCTCGCATGACGACCTCGAGCGCAGAGGTTGGGCATGCGAAGGTGGAGGCAGAGGTGGCCCCGGCCCCGGCCCCGGCTCCGGCCTCGGCTTCGAGCGCGCAGGGGGAGGCGGAGGCGGCCCCGGCCCCAGCCCCGGCTGCAACGAGCTCGGGCGCAAAGGCGGCCCCGACCTCAGCCACGACGAGCTCGGGCGCGGAGGCAGAGGTGGCCACGGCCCTGGGCCTGGCCCCGGCGGGTGTGGGGAAGAAGAAGGGGAGGTGCGCCGCCGACCATGGGCAAAAAGAAGGGGAGGTGCGCCGCCGGCCATGGGGAAGAAGAAGGGGAGCTCGCGTCGGATGGGGAGGATCTCGGCCATGGAGGAGCTCGGCCCCGGTTTGGCCATGGGGGAGCTCGACCCTGCCAGCCATGGGGAGAGCTCAACCCCGCCGGCCATGGAGCCCACCTCCATGACCGCTCGCACTGGTTGGGGAGGAGCTCGACCACGGAAATGCTCAGCCCCGGCCCGACCATGGGGGAGCTCGACCCCACCGGCCATGGAGGAACCCACCTCCGTGACCGCTCGCGCCGGATGGGGAGGAGCTCGGCCCCGGCCCGGCCATGGGGGAGCTCGACCCCGGCCCGACCATGGGGGAGTTCGACCCCGCCAGCCATGGGGGAGCTCGACTCCACCGGCCATGGAGGAGCTCGCCTTCGTGACCGCTCGCTCGACCCCGGTCACGGATGTGCTCATCTCCAATTCTGCCCAATACGGAGGGTGCAGGCTCTGTATTGGGGGTGACTGGGTGCAGTTGTAGCCAATACCTCTTGGCATTGAAGGTGATTTCCAATTCCAATACCTAAGACATCCAAACAGCGGCATTTGGTGCTATCCAATACCAATGCCAATTCCAGAGCCTCAATGTCTACATCCAAACGCAACCTAAACGATATTGGTGCTACCTTAGATGCATGCTATTGTACTCGCTAGGTATTAATAAGAGGCTTATTGACACTCAGTCCAAAATTTCCTTCTGCCTGCACAATCTACTTTTCCCTACTCTGTCTGTTAATTCATTGGAAACATATTTTGGTCTCCCTCTTGGAACTACAAGACCTAGTCTCCAAGATTTCACCCCTCTTCTTACCAAGTTTGAAAGAAGGCTTACAGGCATCAGCAGATTTTTATCTTACCAAGGGAGACTGATATTGGTCAATTCAGTTTTTTCTGCCCTCCCAACCTTCTACATGTGCAGTCTTCAAATCTCACCCTCAGTGATCAAGCAAGTTGATAGATACCGCAAGCACTGCTTATGGAGTGGTGTAGATATTAACAGGAAAAGGCTCCTTCCTTGCTGCTTGGGACATAGCTTGCAAATCAAAAAAAGGAGGTTTAGGCATCATTGACATGAAAAATCAGAATTATACCCTTCTGATCAAGTTTCTAGATAAATTTTATAATCATGCAGAGATTCCTTGGGTTGAACTCACTTGGTCAAAACTGTACAGAAATAGCCAAACACCTCCACATGTAAGAAACCAAATAGGCTCTTTTTGGTGGAAACACATCCTCAAACTTTCTAATAAGTTCAGACAGATGGCAATTGGCAATCCAAATAAAGGAAATTCTATCATGCTCTGGCAGGATAATTGGAACAACCCTATTCTGAAGACCCTACATCCTCAGCTTTTCTCCTTTGCCAGAAAACAAAAATGTTCCATTAAATTCTTCCCAGAATCAGAGATCAATAGAATGTTTTTCCTCCCTCTCTCAACTCAGGCCTCTGCACTGCAAAGTCTGTTACAACAGAACTCTTGGGATGTAAACCTTGAAGATAGCTTATTAGTTGACATATAATACTAAGTAATCAATCGTTTTAAACATTGGCAAGATTTCACTTCATGATGCATGAGACAGTAACAGTGTTTACAGGAAAAAAAGAGTTTCACGAAGAATTCCCGTGTGTTTTCCTGTATGGAATTCATGTAATCAATCTTGGCTTAGAACAAGATGCCTGAGGACTGGAGAAGAAGCATATTGGTACCAATCTATAGGAATAAGGGAGATATCTAAAGTTGTACTAATTATCGGGGAATTAAGTTGATAAGCCACACTATGAAGATATGGGAGAGAGTCATCGAGCAGTGCCTGCAAGGAACGACGCAGATATCAACAAACCAATTTGGTTTCATGCCCGGAAGGTCAACCACAGAAGCAATCTTCTTAATAAGATAGGTTATGGAGCGGTTTAGAGAGCAGAAGAAGGACCTCCACTTGATTTTCATTGACTTGAAGAAGTCTTATGACAAGATACCAAGAAATGTTATGTGGTGGTCTTTGGACAAACATAAAGTCCCATCAAAGTACGTGACTCTCATCAAGGACATGTACAACAATATTGTGACTAGTGTTCGAACAAACGATGGTAACACATATTACTTTCCGATTAAAATTGGACTTCATCAAGGGTCAGCCTTAAACCCGTATCTCTTTGCCTTGGTAATGGATGAGGTTACCAGGAACATACAAGGGGATATCCCTTGGTGTATGTTGTTCGCTGATGATGTAGTGTTAGTGGACGAAAGCCAGGCGGGAGTAAATAGGAAACTAGAGTTATGGCAACAGACCCCTGAGTCTAAAGGTTTTAGATTGAGTAGAACTAAAACCGAATACATGAGATGCGACTTGGCGGAGTTGTACATGAGGAGGGAGATGTGAGTTTGGAAAGTCAAGTAGTGCCTAAGAAGGACACCTTTCGGTATCTGGGATCGATGCTACAGAGAGATGGAGATATTGATGTGGACGTTAGCCATAGAATCAAAGCAGGGTGGATCAAGTGGCGACAAGCTTCTGGCATTCTCTGTGATAAGAGGGTACCACAAAAGCTAAAAGGCAAGTTCTATAGAATGGCGATTAGACCGGCTATGTTGTATGGAGCAGATGTTGGTCTACAAAGATTCGACATGTTCAACAACTGAGTGTTGCAGAAATGCGTATGTTGCGATGAATTTGCGGTAACACAAGAATGGACCGAGTTCAGAACGATGATATACGTGATCGCCTAGAGGTAGCACCAATTGAAGAAAAGCTTGTCCAACATCGGTTGAGGTGATTTGGCCAGGTCTAAAGGAGACTTCTAGAGGCACCAGTGCATTGTGGAGTCCTAAGCCAAGCTAATAATATAAGAAGAGCTAGAGGAAGACCGAAATGGACATGGGGGAGGCAATAAAAAGAGATTTGAAAGCTTGGGATATACTTAGAGATCTATATTTGAATAGGAGTACTTGAAAAGCAGCTATTGAAGTGCCTGCACCGTGACTTGAGGCTCTTGGTGGGTTTCAACTCTAGCCTACCCTAACTTGCTTGGGACTGAAAGGCTATGTTGTTGTTATAATCTTGGCTTAGAACAAAGGATGATTTACTTATTATTTTTTTAGAATGATTTACTTATTAGTGGCTCTGCAGACAAATTTAGAAGCATATTACCTGTCTATTCTGCTACTATAATTGCCTTAGGGAACTATAGTTTTGAGCAAGTAACATCGAATCTTGAACTAATGAATGACTTAAAAATTACCATTAATCAGTAATGCCTTGGTCGATTGTTGTAGTATAACTTGTTGCTAGTAAACCCCATACACTTGCCATTTATGGTGTCTTTGTCAATAATGTGTTATCTCCATTTCTCAGTTAGTTCTCTATGTATATATGTAATGCACACTACAGACGGCTATGGCTCTTGTATAAAATTGATGACAGGACTGTGACTAAATTATTTTGCAAACTTGTGGATAACTATGTAGAATGGTGTACGTACTTGGGCTTCAAGTACTTATTTTCTTATCAAACATGCTGTGCGTGCCATTGTATTAATAGATAAAAATGGTCCAGTAGTTACATGCAGCATCCATAGCTGGGGTTAGTCTTTCTCTTACAAATTCAAATGCTTAGGAGGGGAGATTTCTGTGCTGATACTATCATCTTGCAGGACCCTTACTAGTTACAACTTTTTTTTTGGTAGTCTTGAAGGAATGAATAAGAAAGGAAAAATCATATTGGTTCCTCTCTGTTTTCTGTGAAGCTGTTAATTAATATCCGCTTTCTTACAGTGGGGCCGTTCGCTGGTCTGGAAGTTCCAGACCAGCCGGCTGCTCCCCCTCACAATTTACTGTTCACCAAACCAGCCGAACAGTGTTTTTCTCTCACACAACCAGTCAGTTTCAGCCAAGTTTCAGACCAGCGAACGGGGCCAGTGTCTTTGCTACATCTTCCACAATGTGACTCCCATCCCATTCATTGCTAAAAGGAAGCATGTAAGCTAATCGTGCATATTATTTTCCTGAAGAATGTAGTAGTTTTGGTAGAAGTGACTTGTGTGGTGCATACAGTGTGAGAAACATGATTATACGGAATCTAATCACCTGAGGTCCCTACTTTTCTGTTTGCTAGATTCTGAGATTATTTTTCATTTGAATAATTGTATGTGGTTGTACTGTATTATTTTAATTGCTTCCAATCTTGTGTAATCAAATAATTACTCTCAAATACACAAATTTGTATTTGTAGTTTCTCTCAGTAATCTGGTCGCTATATATGATATGACTTCATAATTGTTCAATTCTACCATGGGTTTATATTATGTAAAAGTTCATTTTACACAGGTTGCAGAGTAACGGTATTCTCGCTATTGAACTTCAATCATTATAAAAATTGCCTTGCAAACTGAAAGATGAAAAATGGAAATCCTAGTCTTAAGTCCGACCTAGGAAAACCTCTTGCTTATGATTGAAACATTATGAATATGATTTGAAAATTGATCTGCAGCGTACAGTTTAGGCATAGCAGTTCAGTGTTCAATTTAGGGTCTAATCAATGAATTAAATAGTAGATGGTTTAAACTGTTGGAACTAGAGGTTCCGGACAGAGTGAGGGAGACAGGGGGGCCTCTGCCCGTCAGGAGTCACCCTCGGGCGGAGGCTCGGGAAAGGCACGATAGGTGAACTTGTGGGAAGCTGGCACGAGAAAGTAAGGTTTCATTCATTCATTTACCATCCTGCGCACGGTTACAAGTGTTCCCTATTTATAGGGCTCAACTACTTCCTGACGGAATTTATTACAATGCCCCTCAACTGCTACAGTACATTCCTGGATTATTCCGCCACTGGTCTCTCGTTTGCGGGGCAATCCTGCCACACCGTCTCCAAGTAACGGGCCTCCATAAGCGGCCGGCCCACCGTGCCTCGATCTTCGGCCCAAAGGCCCGGGTTCCCGATGCCGGCCTCCGTCTTCGGGGGCGCGCCGTCACCTTGGCGGGTCTCCGCCGGTCCGATCGGAGATGTCAACCGTGGGTCTCTGCCCGGCCACGCGGGGGCCACGCTGGCGCACTCGCGCGGACCATGGGCGTCTGCGCTTGAGTACCTGCTCACACTTAGGCAAGATTGTTTGTTTAATTAGTTCAGAGGTAAGGCGGCCTCCACCCTCATCGCCGGAGGCGCCCGTGAGCCGAAGCGGGGCGGCGTCCGCCTGAGCATAGGTCGGAGGTCTCAGCGCCCGGCCTGGGCGGAATTCGCGACAAGCCCGCCGAGCCTCGTGTAGTGCCCTACGAGCATAGCCAGGAAAGTTCCTTTAGTCAGCGCCAGGTCTCCGCCCCAAGACGATCGAAGACGCCTTGGCGACACCATGCTGTCGGAGGCCTTCGTCACCCACCGAAGCCGTGTTACAACAGTTCCCCCGTTTTGAGACCATGGTTCGTCGGAGCGTGCCGTGAGCTCAAAACGCCTTGGCCAAAGGCGTCCGCGGGGGCGGAGGCCATATTCATCGGCGTCTTCGAGCGAGGCCCCGCTACTTCCCCCCTGGCCTGCTCTGGCGTGGCCACTGGTCTCGTTGAGAGTAGCCATTGGGCAGCAAACCTAGCCATTGTCCTATGGCGTGGCCGTTTATGCCGTGTCAGTTTCCATTGCATACCTTGCGACTTTTTCGGAGATGACCGTTGTGCGGCAGGCGAATTTTCCGGAGGTGACCGTTGTATGGCGGGAGCCGGACCACCTGCCCGCTGCCTATATAAGTGTGTTGTTGGTGGCGGGGTCCCCCCCCCGCATTGCTCATTCGCTTTCATTGCATTTGAGACATCGCTCTCTGCTCTCTTCGCTTTCGCCTTTCGCTGCCCTCGCGCGTTCCGTCTTTCTGCTTGCATCTCGCGCTTAGGCTGCTGTCGTGGTGGCTTTCCTTTCCGCCTCCGCCCAAACTCGCCGGCCCGCCTTTTTTGGACCCTACCGCCACCTTCTCGGCGTTAGGGCCGTCGGCTGGGGTGCGCGCTTTGAGGAGTGCATGCTTGCCTCTGCCTCCGCGTTGGAGTTTGAAAAGCTGGTGGAGGAGGATTTGGGGAGTGTCTCTGCGTCTGTCGGAGACCTGATCACCGCGGATTCCAGAGATATGGCGATAAAGTCTTGGGATTTCGGCCCCTCCTCTATTACTGAAGAGGCAATCGTGGAGATGTTGAAGGAGTCATGTTTTCCTTCTTTCAGGGTAAAAATCCCTCCGCCGGGCCAGACTATTCCGGAACCGGAGGAGGGATATGCGGTGGTCTTTCGGGACTTCTTCACCTGCGGCCTCCGCCTTCCTTACATCCCCTTCCTTCATCGGGTGTTGGAGACCTTCAACGTCCAGCTCCACCATCTGACTCCTACTGCCTTCCTCACGCTTAGCAAATTTTGCTGGGCGTGCGTTTCTTACGGTGCCGAGCCGGATGTGGATACCTTCACAGAGATACTATGAGCTGCGAATGCCAAGAAGAAGAAGGAGGTGCGAGAGGGCAAGGAGGTGGAGGTGACCAACCAGTACGGTAGTTGCACCTTTATGTCTAAGAGGAACCAAGGCGTGGACCACCTGGAGATCTCTTTCTGTCAGAAGGGCAAATGGGACCACGGCTGGCTTGAGCAATGGTTCTACGTGAAGACCTACGGGGTTCGTAGCACTACCGAGGATGGCACGGAGTTCTCGGAGTATCCATTGACTTCAAGGATGGAGGAGATGGCGCCGCTCACGCGCGTGGATCCACCGGAGGAGGTGTCTCCGACGAGGGAGGCTTGTGATCAGGCTTTTGCGGTAGCGTGCCGCTACTCCGGTGGCCGCAACCTGGTGGAGGATATTATGGCCTCCAACTACTGGCCCCTGGGCAAAAACAACCTAGCCTTTTGGCTGGAACAGGTGAAGGTTCCTGTTTTTGGACCGGAGGCCGGGATTCCGTTCCCCCGCTTCGGTCAGTCTTTGGGGAGGGGGTGATGGAGGACAGTTTTGTCTCTGAGGTTGAGGAAGCCACCGTAGGGTTGGTTGGCAAGATTTTCGAGCGTGAGTACATGTCTCGGATGGCCGTGGCAGGCACCATGCCGCGGCTCAATCGAGTTTTTGAGGAGGTCGGGATCGTGTACCGGGAGCGCGAGGTTCCCGCTGAGGTCCTGGCTTCGATTGAGAAGAAGAAGAAGAAGAGGGCCTTCGCGAAGAATGTTACGGCGAGGCCGAGTCTAAGAAGAGGAAGGGCGCCGTTGTTGCTCGGGTGTCCGTGAAAAAGAAGAAGAGCGGTGCTCCATTGATCGCGCCGGCCATGTCTTCTGCCGGTAGTGTGGGCGTTGCCTCCACCGGCAGTGAAGACGTTGAGAGTTCTTCTGTCCCGTCAGCGGATCGCGCGGGTTGCGAGCGGAGGGGATCGTGGCTCTCCCGTAGCTCTGGTGTGCCCTACGAGCGGAGCTGTGAGCGGTGCTGGGCGTCTGGAAACCAGCGCTCCTCGCATGGTACCATGAGCGTCGGCGAACAGCTGGAAGGTAGTGCCGTCGAGCCCATGCCCGACGTCCTTGGCAGGCTATGCTCAAGCTCTAAAGAGGACACGGAGGCCGTCCTGCGGCATGCTCTTTTGTCCCCTGCCGTTGTCGCGCCTTCGCCTATGCCAGCGGCCGACGTGGGGCAGCCGGAGGCCGTGCTTGCTGAGCAGGCCCCGGTGGCTCGGCCTTCTTTGAGTCCTCTGCCCGCTAGGCCGCTGGCTGAGGAGATCCGGCCCTTTGGGCCTTCGCCGCACGATATGGCGGAGACTTCTGCCTAGGGGGCGCGGCAAGCTGGCCAACCTGGGCTTTTTATGAGTAAGTCTGTTTGGTGCACCTTTTGTGTTTACTGTCTCCGCCCGGTTCATTTCTTTACGTATTGTGCCAAGTGGTAATACTGTGTATCTGTTGCTGTGCAGGTGATGTCATGGCTGGACTCCTCACCCTGGAGGAGCGAGCAGCTACTGCCGGCGCTAGGTTTGGTTCGGGGCAGCAGGCGCTGACGGCGCTGGGTCCGAGCGAGTATAGAATGTTTTTATTTTGATCATCATTTGGCCTGTTGTTATTGCCTGTTTCTAATCTGCCCTCTGACCTGAGCTGTTGTTGTTGTTGTGTGTTTTTTTTACGTAGGCTCCTCCGACTCCTCTATCTCAGGTTGGGAGGAGTGTTATCTTGCTGTTCTTGGAGACGTCGGAGGTGGTCTTTGGCTGTTGGTGTGTTTAACGTGAGATTTGCTTTTCTCACCTTATCGTTTTGTTCTTGTTTGTTCTTCTTAGAGCAGATCGCTTCAAACAGCGTCTGAGGGACATGGATTTCTTCCAACTTCTCCGTGTTCATCTAGAACACCAGAGCCTGGTGCGTCTTCGGCGGTTTGCCCCTTTCCTTTTTCTTTGTGTATGCTCGCTTCTAGACTTGTTTTTGATTCTATTGCTGATCGCTTTGGCTTTTCTCTCTCTGGTCGCAGGGGTATCACACGGCGTTGTTATGGAAGAGCGTTGTACTCACGAGGTCTCTGACCGAGACGCTGCGATTGAAGTGCTGAAGGCGGAAATCGAGCGCCTAGAAGGTGAAAAAGGGGGGCTATCCAACTCCCTTGCAGCTCTCCGCCTGTCTCTGTCGGAAAAGGAGTGAGAAAAGGATGGTTTGAGGGTCGATCTCGCCAAGGCCCGGGATGCAGAGGTTTTGTCCGTCGAGCAGGCCCGTAGGGCGAATGAGCTGGCCGAGGGTCTCCGGCGAGAGCTTGCCTCTGAGAAGGAATCCGCAGCAGCGTTGAGGCAGCAGCGTTGAGGGAGCGCTTAGACTCGGTCAAGGGAGTCCTTGCTGCAACCGTTGGCCACTACCGGGCCACCGTCACCGAGCTCGGAGGTGAGATCTCCGCTCCTCCGGAGGAAGACAACGTGTACGCCCTCGCCTCCTGGCTAAAGCGTCACCTTGCGAAGCTCCCCGCTCTGATCAACGGCTGCACGGACTACAAGGCGCTAGCGGGAGTAGCGAATTATGCCAAACTTTTGGCACGCGGCGGGTGTACACATACCGAAAGTATTCCGGAAGGAGTGCTGCCTGGTCCGGAGGAGTTCGGTGAGACTTCTCTTGGTTTGCGAAAAACCTTGAGAAATTTCATTGGGCACTTTTGGGCTCCATTTGGGAGATCTGCTGCCCGAAAACTAGCGGAGGACAAGAGGGCGAAGGTATTTGTAGCCGCCCCCTTTTCTTTTTGTTTTTTGCGAGGCTGCGAAGGCTTTCGTCGCTTTTGCCCCTGACACTCTAGCCTATGCTGCAGGATGCGCAGAAGAGTCTTGCGGGCAGGCCTCCGTCAGTTCTGTGCTCGGCGACTGCGGTCGGTGCCTCCGCCGCTGGTGGCGCTCCGGGGGATCTACGATCGGCGGTGGTGGTGGTCGGAGGCCGCAGGCGCCGTGCCCGCCCACAGTTGATGCGGGCTCCGTTCTAGGGACTTCTGCTGCGGCCGATACGTCGGAGGTCTAGGCTCTTTGTAGCACTTAGTTGTTTTGGCGTGTATATTGTAGTCCAGTTGGACTTTTGTGAATAAAGTTTATTTTGTTCTGAATGGTTTTGTGGGAAATTTTAACCTTGCGCAGGTTCCGAATCGGGAGCCTGCGCAAGATGTTGCGCCTTTGACTCTCTACAACGACGGTATTTACGTGAGCGAAGAGCTTTGGGAGTATTGGCGTTCGGCCTTTCCCCGCAGCGTTGCGTGCGATGTGTTCGAGTCAGTTAAGTTTGATATAGACGACGAGCGCGCTCGCTTGGCGCGGACCTCCGCCACAATAGTTAGGATTTTATTCCAAGTTGGTGTCCTATAAGAATGCTTCTTGACGTTTTATGGAATACAAGACAGGATCACTTTCTTGATTGTTTGTGCGGTGGCTTAAGCTTGTCGTGCTGGTTTACATATCTCGTCTAGTCCTGAGCTTGCACACCATTGTCCTTTGCTTGGGCGAACGTGCGCGATACAGAGGTGGTGGCCGGGACCTTCGCCCCATTTTTTCTCCTTCTCTGTGCTCGCTTGATGGCCGGGGTAGAAGTCTCCGTAGTTTTTCGACCGGCGGAGGCGTACTTGAAGTCCGCCTGGCGAGGCTTGCCGAATCGGTGTTTGATCCGACTGGAGGTTTGGCGCAGCTTGTGCAGACGGCGGAGACTTTTGATATTTCTTTAGCTGGTTGTTTTAGCTGTCTGGAGGTATTGGTCTCCGACGCTGCACACCCATGGGACATGGTTGATCTTTTGAGATGGCAGGTTAGGTCTCCGGCATCAGGGGGATGTTACGAGATTTTGTGCGATATCCCCCTTCTTCCGTAGTCCTTTGCTGTTCATCACCATGTCGTAGGTCCTATCTCTTTCCCCACTGCCTCCGACTGTCTACTGTTGCCTCCAATTTTACAAGTTTTCGTACAATATCTATGGCCGACTTGGATATCTAAGGAGACCCCTACCTCCATGGCTGTCGCTGTGGCTTTTGCCTGTGCTATGCCTTGCTCCCCCCTTGCGCCTTATGCTGACTGAGTTTTTAAGGGCATGGGGGGAGTCTGTTTTTATAGTAGGGTGGTGGCTTTCGGGTGTTAACATTTTTGTATGTTGTTAGTTGGAACGTATCTTGGCTTTAATAGCCTGTATCTTTGTTGTATTATTCGTTCCCCTTGAGATCTTTTGAAGTAAAGAGGCCTGGCGCCGCAGTGGTTGCAATGTTTTGTCAGGCACTTTCTGTTTTTCCTGTTTTCGATGGCGGAGACCTTCTTCCTGGTGCTAGCGCCACAAATTTGTTGCCCCTGATGCTAGGGGTGTGTTTTTTTTGTTAAGGTCGGAGGCCTGTTTTCCCGAGGTTATTTTTTCCTTGGCGCCTGAATTTGTTCAGGTCTTCTTCTAGGGTCGGAGGCTTGTTTGGCCAATTTTTTTTGACCTTGCTGCCTGACTTTGTTCAGGTCTTCGTCAAGGGTTAGAGGCCTGTTTGGCCAATTTTTTTTTTGACCTTGCTGCCTGACTTTGTTCAGGTCTTCGTCAAGGGTCGGAGGCCTGTTTGGCCAAAAATTTTTTTTGCCTTGATGCCTGACTTTGGACAGGTCTTTGTCAAGGTCGAAGGCCTGTTTCGGCTGTTTTTTGCTGCCTTGATGCATGACTTTGGACAGGTCTTTGTCAAGGTCGAAGGCATGTTTGGCCATAGAGGTAGTTTCAAATTGCCCGTGCCTATGGCTGGCGCTTTGAAAGGACCTGTACTTTTTGTGTACCGAATATTGAGGCGCCAGAGCTGTCCACTTTCGGTTTTGGGTTTTTGGAGCGTTCTTTTGGGGAATTACCTCTTTATACTTGTAGAGGATTTTTATGTTGAGCTTGCCTCGTTAAAAACCTCACCTCCGCTTGGAGTCCCCTTGTGAGGAAAAGAGTGCAGGCTCTTTTACATTTTGTTTTGATTGAAGTAAAAAAACTTAAAGGTAAATAGATGGAGGGGCCTCCGCTTATATTTTGCGGAGGTTGCCCTTTGGTACATTGCCTAGATGTAGTATCTGCGAAGGCTGTCAATATTCCATGTGTGCATTGTCGTGACACCTTCGTTGTCGGTCAAGTGGAAAGAGGCAGGTCGGCCTGCTGCCGTTGCTGTGTATGGACCTTCCCATTTCGGTTGCAACTTGCCGACAAATTGTGCGTTGGGTTTTCTTCTGAGTACGAGGTCTCCGTGTTTTATGTCTTTCCTTACCACCTGGGAGTCTCTCCACTTTTTGGTTTGGGACTGATATTTTGCAATGTTTTCGACTGCTTCCAGTCTTATTGCTTCTATTGTTTCTTTTGTATATTCTTCATCTTGCAACATCAGCTAACTCGTTGTGCGGAGGCTTTCATGCTTTATTTCTTCTGGCATCATGGTCTCTTCTCCATAAAGCAGTTTGAATGGTGTGAATCCTGTTGTTCTTGAGACGGATGTATTGTGTGACCAAATAACTCTAGGTAATTCATCTACCCATTTTCCTTTGCATAGGCCCAACAATGTTTTTGATATTGCTGAAAACACTATTCTGTTTGCTCTTTCCACAGCACCATTGGACTCTAGGTGGTATACTGAGGCGAAGGCTAGTTTTATCCCTATGCTTTTGCAGAATTCTTTGAAGTTCTCTGAATCGAATTGTTTTCCATTGTCTACTGTCAAAATCCTCGGTACACCGAATCTGCAAATGATGTTTTGCCAGAAGAATTTTCTGATAGTTTCTGAGGTTATCTTCACCAGCGGCTTTGCCTCTATCCATCTTGTGAAATATTCCACTGCTACTACTGCGAATCTATTTCCACCTTGGGATGGCGGTAATGGGCCGACCAGGTCCATACCCCATCTTTGCAGCGGCCATGTCGGAGGTATAAGCTGGGTCTCCGAAGATGGTTTTGACTGCCCTGGAGAGAATGTTTGGCATGCTTTGCATGTTCTGACTGTCTGCTCTACGTCTTTTATGTGTGTTGGCCAATAAAAGCCTTGCCTTATTGCCTTTGCTGATAATGCTCTTGATCCAATGTGTGACCCGCAAATTCCTGAGTGTATTTCTTGAAGCAACTCTATGCCTTCACTCTGCGATATGCACTTGAGGAGAGGCTAGACTACTCCTTTCTTGTACAGTACACCATCTAAGATTGTGTAATTCCTTGCTCTGGCCTGTATTCTTGCTGCTTTTGCTTCATCTTCTTCGCTGGTTTTGCCTTCTAGGAATTCTGTTATCGTCTTTCTCCAATCTTCATTTTGCAGGTTTAGTATTGCCTTTGGTGCCTTAGGTGTCTCCGTAGTTGCCGGAGACTTCAAGATCTGGTAAAAAGTGTTTGGTGGCAGTGGCAGGTTGTTTGCCGCAGCCTTTGCCAATTCATCTGCCTCTGCATTTTCTGCTCTTGGTATGTGCTTCAGGGTGAAGCCCTCGAATCTCCGCTCCAAATTTCTGACAACGGATAGGTATTTGATGAGTTCCGGCTCTCTTGCTGTGTATTCTTTCTCTACTTGGCCAGTGACCACTTGAGAATCTATTTTGACTGTCAATGTTTTTGCCCCTAGGGCCTTTGCTTTGCTTAGCGCTAAGATCAGGCCTTCGTATTCTGCAATGTTGTTTGTTGATTTGAACTCTAGCCTTGCTGCGTATTTCATTCTAACACCAGAGGGTGCCGTTAGGACGGCGGAGGCTCCTGCTCTGGATTGGCCCCAGGCTCCATCCATGAATGCTGTCCAACCTTGGATGGTTGGTTGTACCTTGGTCTCTGTCGGAGGTGTCCAATCTGCTACAAAATCGGCTAGTGCTTGTGATTTGATTGCTGTTCTGGGGACATACGAGATACCAAATTGTGATAGCTCTGTAGCCCATTTGCCTATTCTGTCGGAGGCTTCTTTGTTTCTGAGCAGGTCTTGCAATGGCAGTGATGTTGGAACTGAGATTTCGTGGGCTTGGAAATAATGCTTTAGTTTTCTTGATGCCATCAGTACTGCGTAGGCGACTTTTTCCACCTCCGTGTAGTTTAGCTTGGCTCCGGACAGTGCTTCTAAGATAAAATAAACTGGCCTTTGAGTTTTGCCTGATTCTTTTTTAAGTTCGTGAACTAGGACTGCGCTGACTACATGGTCGAAGGCCGCCACGTACAGCAGTAGGTGGCTTTTTGCTTCTAGGACGGAGACCACCAGTGAGCTTGCCAGGTACTCTTTCAAGTTATGAAATGCTTCCGGCTGCTTGGGCCCCCATTCGAAGTTGTCTCCGCCCCTCAGGGCTTGGAAGAAGGGTAGGCTGCGTTCTGCTGATTTTGAGATGAATCTGTTGAGCGCTGCTATTCTTCCCGTCAGCTTTTGCACTTCTTTCTTGTTTTTGGGTTCTGCCATTGTCATTATTGCTCTGGTTTTGTCCGGGTTCGCTTTGATGCCTTCGCTGCTTATGATATATCCGAGCATCTTCCCTTTTGTGACTCCAAATATGCATTTTTCTGGGTTGAGGCGGAGGCCGGCTGTCCTGAGGTTGGCGAAGGTCTCCTGTAAGTTGGAGACATGATCATCCTTGCTCTTGCTCATGACCACTATGTCGTCGACGTAAGCTATGATGTTTCTATCTAGTTGTGAGCCCAAAACTTCCTTTGTCATTCTGGCAAAGGTCGCGCCAGCATTTTTGAGGCCTTCCGGCATTCTGGTGTAGCAATATGTCCCGAATAGAGTTGTGAAACTTGTCTTGTCTTCGTCTTCTTTTTTCATCTAGATTTGGTGGTACCCAGAGAAACAGTCAAGTAGAGAGAACCTCTGGCATCTGGTTGCCTTGTCGACGGAGGCATCTATTCTTGGCAATGGGAAAGGGTCTTTTTTGCAAGCTTTATTCAGATATGTGAAATCTATGCACATTCTCATTTTGCCATTCTTTTTGGTACCAGTACTACGTTTGCAAGCCATTCTGAATACTTGACTTCCCTGATCACTTTTGCATCTAGCAATCTTTGCACCTCCGCCTTTGCTGCCAGGATTCTGTTCTCCGACATTTTTCTCTGTTTCTGCTTTCTTGGTCTCATGTTTTCATTGATATCCAGTTCATGCTGTATGATGTCCCTGCTGACTCCTTGGAGGTCGGAGGCTGACCAGGCGAAGATATCCTTGTTTTTTTACTAGAGTTTCCATGAGCTCTTCCTCCTCTATCTTGCTCAATTCTGAGCTGATTGCTACTTTTCTATCTAGTAACTCCTTTTCTAGAGGGATCAGCTTTGTCTGTTCTTGACCTGCCATATCTGTTTTTCCTCTGGGCATATCCAGAGACTCTTGTTCTTTGTCTGCCAACTCGACTGCATTGATGTTTCTTTGGGCTCTGTAGATAGCTTTTTCTATGTTTCTTGCTTCTTTTTGGCTGCCTTGGACTGTGATAATACCATGGAGTGCTGGTATTTTCATGCACAGGTAGGCCATATGCAGTGCTGCGTTGAATTTGGTTGTGAATCCTCTGCCCAAGATGGCATTGTACGGGTAATACAAATCGACGACGTCGAAGGTTATGTACTCGGTTCTAGCATTTGCTTGGGTTCCGAACGACACTAGGAGTGAGATTTTTCCTAGTGCTTGTATCTGCTTGCCTCCGAATCCTATTAAAGGGGATTCGGAGGGCTGTAATTGATTTCTGTTGAGCTTCATTTGGTCGAAGGTATTTGCGAAGATGATATCTGCTGAACTGCCAGTGTCAATCAACACTCTGCTTATCTCCCATGCTGCTATGTTTGTTTTGATCACCATTGCGTCTGTGTGAGGGTAGCTTTCTAGCTGGAGGTCTTCTTCTGTGAAGGTGATTGGGACTCTAGACCAATCTGTGTATTTTGCTATGCCCTGGACTGCTACATTGTTTACCAGGCGGAGGTGATTCTTTTTCTGCTTTTTCGTTTGAAACTCCATTGATGATCCTCCGGCGATTGGCAGTATCATGCCTATTGTTGGCAGTGCTCCATGAGGGTTGACTTGGTTTTCTGGGTTTGGCTCATTTTTTGGTGTTGGGGGTTGGTTGTGAGGTGGTGGCGGAGGCAGTTGTTGCATTTGCTGTTGTTACGGCGGATACTCGAACCTGCTTTGGTTTTGTGGCGGTTGGTTTGTTTCGAGGTAGGTTATGTGGGGAGTTTTTGGGTTTATGTAGGTCAAGCTTGCCTTCGACCTATAGTTGCTCGCCGGGGGCTGCTGCGAGGGCGCTGACCGCCATGCTGGTAGGAATTCTAGGTAATAGGAGGAGGCTAGTGTGGAGGGATGTATTTGGTTTGCGTTTAGCGCTGGGTACATCGGGCAGTACTGCTGGTGGCCAGTTGTGTAGGTGGTGTTGACCTCTCTTGCGTTCTGCTGTGCCGGAGGTTGGGCGGTCTGCTTGTTCTTCATTCTTTCCTATGTCTCCTTTGTCTCCGGACAATCTTTGGTGCTGTGCCCTGCGCTTTCACCGTGAAAAACGCAATATGGCCTGCGTTGTTTGTGGTTGTGGTTTTTGTTCCAGTTTTTGCCTTAGTAGCCTTGCCTACCTTGGTTCCTGGTCTGGGTCTCTGGCCCTGCTGGCCCTGGCAGTTGCCCTTGTTCGGGGTGAGGTTGACCCTCGATGCTGAGCACCTGTCCCTGGCCTAGTTTCTGATTTGATGCGTTCTGGTTCGCATAGCTCTTCTGTGAGTTTTTGCTGTTGTTTTGCTGTCTGTTTTGACCCTGCTCCTCTAGCCTTTTCCGGAGGTCATTGTCTGATCTGCAGTACTTCTTGAACTCGTCGTACAACTGCTGTATGGAAGTTGGTTTCTTTCTTGCTAGGTGTGCTGCGAACGGCCCGATTCAGAGCCCTTTGGTCGTTGCTTCAATGGCGATCTCTTCTGGGATGTCTGGTGCCTTCGCCTTTAGTTGCACGAATTTCCAAAAGTAGTCGTGTAGTGTCTCTCCCTGCATTTGTCTACATTGGAACAAATCTGTGGATGTCAGCGACTGTGCTGCTAGCCCCTTGAAGTTTGCCAATATCTTGTCCCGGAGATTTTCCCAAGAATAGACTGTGCTGGGTTTGAGCATGGAATACCAAGCCAACGCGTCACCTTCGGCAGCAATAACAAATGACTTTGCCAGGACGGCGTCGTCTCCGCCGACGGAGGCTACTGCTGCCTCGTAACTCATAATGAACTGATGGGGGTCTGTCTTTCCGTTGAACTTTGGTAGTGTGATTGGCTTGTACGCCGTTGACCATGGCGATTGTTGTATGCCTTCAGAGAGTGGGGACTTGGGGTCGATAGGCCTCCGCATCGCCTGAGATGGCGTCGTGGTTGGGCTAGTCACTGGCGGAGGCATGTTTTCAGTTGGTGTTGCTGCGGAGGCTGGGATCGCGGAGGTTGACGCTGGTACTGCATGCTGCATACTTAGCATCTCAGCATGTAGGACTGCCAACTGCTGCCTTATTTCTGCTGCTTGTGTTGACGCTTGAGTGGCTTGCTGATTAGCTGCGAATGCTGCTACCATTTTGTCCCTCTCTTGCTGCGCTCTTTGCAACTGTGCTTGCAGCTGTTGTAGTTCTTGTTCGAGTGTTGTACCTGAGTTTGGTTGGGCCTCCGGATCTTGGATCTCTAGATGTTGGGGGTCCGGTTGTTGGCCCTGGGCATCTGCTCTGGTGCCATCCTCCGCTGGCGAGGTTGCGTAGGTGCTACGGGTGGTGCGCCTAGGCCTCCCTCTCTGACCCGTGGTCGTTGCTGCTCTGGTGGTGGTTTTTCTTTTCCCTGCCATCGTTGGTTTGTCTTGGCCAAACCACGGTGGGCGCCAATGTTGGAACTAGAGGTTTCGGGTAGAGTGAGGGAGACAGGGGGGCCTCCGCCCGCCAGGAGTCGCCCTCAGGCGGAGGCTCGGGAAAGGCACGATAGGTGAACTTGTGGGAAGCTAGCACAAGAAAGTAAGGTTTCATTCATTCATTCACCATCCTGCGCACGGTTACAAGTGTTCCCTATTTATAGGGCTCAACTACTTCCTGACGGAATTTATTACAATGCCCCTCAACTACTACAGTACATTCCTGGAATATTCCGCCACTGGTCTCTCGTTTGCGGGGCAATCCTGCCACGCCGTCTCCAAGTAACGGGCCTCCATAAGCGGCCGGCCCACCGTGCCTCGATCTTCGGCCCAAAGGCCCGGGTTCCCGATGCTGGCCTCTGTCTTCGGGGGCGCGCCGTCGCCTTGGCGGGTCTCCGCCGGTCCAGTCGGAGACGTCAACCGTGGGTCTCCGCCCGGCCGCACGGGGGCCACGCTGGCGCACTCACGCGAACCACGGGCGCCTGCGCTTGAGTACCTGCACACACTTAGGCAAGATTGTTTGTTTAATTAGTTCAGAGGTAAGGCGGCCTCCGCCCTCATCGCCGGAGGCGCCCGTGAGCCGAAGCGGGGCGGCGTCCGCCTGAGCATAGGTCGGAGGTCTCAGCGCCCGGCCTGGGCGAAATTCGCGACAAGCCCGCCGAGCCTCGTGTAGTGCCCTACGAGCATAGCCAGGAAAGTTCCTTTAGTCAGCGCCAGGTCTCCGCCCCAAGACGGTCGAAGACGCCTTGGCGACACCATGTTGTCGGAGGCCTTCGTCACCCGCCGAAGCCGTGTTACAACATAAACAGTCCAGGACTGCTTTGGAATAGAGAAAAACATAGAAATTTTGGAAGATTCAAGTCATATATATACATACTGTAGAAAAGTTCCAATAAGATCGTTTGGAACAAAGGAATATTTTTTCGCAATTCCTTTCAGATTCTTATATATGAGTTGGGCAATTTCAAAGGAATTTTAGAGGAAACTAAACATCATTGTTTTGCTTCTCACGTTGCTTTCAAAGGTTTCTGGCTAAACTAAGTCTTAAAATTTATATTAAAGTGTTCGGTCATTCCAATTTCTACATTTCACTACGCCAGAACGGAACTGCTCCATTAGTGGACAGGCTCATCACTGTCAGATTTGCCTCCGGCCGTGGGCAGGCTCATTGCAGCAGTGATAAATGGTAAAAAATCATCATTGCCGGAGGGTTTAGCTTAAAGCAATGGGCAATCGACAGTGATGGGGTGATAAGTGGTAAAAATAAAAATATGTATTTTTCAGGATATGAACTTAAGACCACAACATTTGCTATTTTTTTAACTACACAATTTTGAAACTTGTATAATATATTGACACTCCAAACGATTTTAAATGAAAAAGTTGTTAACTGTAGAGTTGTAGATCTCATTGAGGACTACAACTTTGACGTTGACTTTGTCTCCATTCGACATTGTTGATCTTTGAAAAATCTGATCCGAGAACTTATATTAAATATTTAAACTTGTAACCATCTCAAATTAAAAACTTGTCAATTACAAAGTTTTAGATCTTTTTAAACTCTACGTTTTTAATATAAAGTTTATCTTGATCCGATCTCATATGAAAGAGTTATATTTTTTTACAAAGCATCATATCATTGTCGGCTGAAGCCAGGAACCGGTGGCCCACTTGTCATTGCCAGATGTCATATCATTGCCGGTTGAAGCCACAAACCAGCTCCAAAACCAACTGGCGGTGATGATTTTTTCTAGCATAATGAATTTTTGCATTCCTGGGCTTTGAAAATCCTGTGTTCCAAAGGGGTCTGAATGGTGATAAAAAGACGTTATAGACATCACAGTGATAGTGGTCTCAACACACTTGAGCACACGTATAAATGTCCGTTTAGGTGATGGCAACAGGCAAGTAGAGAGTGTGGATTGGCGGAGGATGTTCAAACGATGGTTATTCAATATAGATTGTTGAATAACGTTTAGTGACTTGATTTGAGGGTATAATAGAAGATTAAATATAGTTTGTAACCATAGAAAATGTGTAGTTTTTGTGAAATATTTGTTTGCACATTTGCTTCCACATTCCACAATACAAAAACGTCAAAACCAGTTGCATGCATGTACCCTCTAAACGCCAGCTATTGGAGGCAAATCGACCGTATATATATGATAATTTTAAGAGTGTACACCACGCAATATTACAGGCATGCAGGCCTCCACTCAACCAAGCTAACTACTAGCAGCTAGTGAACTACACCAACTCAATAATAGCTAGCTGGGACATGTTCATGCATGCCTGTCCTTGCAAAAGGCCGGAGTAGGGAGGTCTCAAGGGCGGATCCAAAGAGGATGCTGCCGGGGCTACAACCCTAGTAAGCCTGATTTCTTTATTAAATTATGGTTATTTATTCTCAAATCACCATTAATCTCTAGCCCTAGCCTTAAATCTTTATTATTTAGCTCTCCTTCCCATCATGCATCCGCCACTGGGAGGTCTCTACTCTACTACCTTGTGCAGTTGCCATCGATCCTGCTTGCATGCACCTGTGAACTGAAATAGCTAGCTAGGGCAAGCAAGCTAATCTACAGAGGGAAGAGATCATGATCATGCAAGAATAATTATTGAATTATTGAACTTGTTGCATTGTCCGGCATAAACATTTGTCACACAGCACGACTGCATGCATGCTTTGTCCCCGTTATATTCAGTCTCTGTCTCAGCATGCACGCCGGCAGGCAAGCTCTAGCTACTCCATCAGATCAGAATCTCATCATCACCACACGCACATCTCTCAATGCAACAAATTCCAACAAATGTGCGAACAGTGTTTAACTGAAACACTGCTGTTCATGGAATGCAAGATTAGGAATGTGCGTACGTACATACAGTGTTTAACTGAATAATCATTGTGCAAGATAGAAGCAGCCGCCTAAACGTAGACAACAAGCTTATATATACTATACAATAAGAAAGCGATATGTTTGCGATGGTTTTTATCAGATTCAGGACTGGTGGTTAGCGTGGTTACTCTTACGTTACTTTGTGGCTGTCATTTTTGCACATTATCGCATTGGTGATACGATTCTGCGAGCAAGCAATGCAAGCAAACATTTGCCGATAAGCAACATTATTCATGAATCATGACGACAGTAAGATATGTAGACATCATGTTTTGTCGTTTCATTTGTCCCACATATATATACATGTATATAGGCAGCTAGCTGCCATCTCTGCAAGTTACAAACACCTCTTGGAGAGCAAACCCCAGCTGCATATATATAATTAAATAAATGCAAAGATTTGGAATGCGTAATTGGTATAAATTTGTTGGCTAGTAGCTAGCTACAGTACTACTTATTTAATTATATTCAACCACGTGAAGTGAAGGACGGTCAAATTAAAAACACCTTTTTGCATTTTGAACAGGGTGATGAGAGGGGTGTCTTACGCACGTTGATCACCATCACCATCCCTGGCCAGGCCCTAGCTATTTACCTAATCCATTTTATTTACCGTGCCGAGCTAAAACATCTTTTCTTTTAATAATTTCATTCTCTAGCAGCGACTATAATAAAAAAGTTACCTTGGCCGATGTGATTATTTTGCAACAGTAGTAAGCTGTAAGGATAACATGAAGTCAACAAGGCATGTAAAGAGGTAGTTAAAATCTGTCAGCCGAGAAACTTCAGAGTAATAGTGTTGGACTATGTCTATACATTTAGGAATCTGATAGATCAATTCACTAACGGTTTGTCACGTAATGTGATAGATGGTGTATCGAGGGAGATGAGCTTGAGATCCACTTGAAGTCATTCCATAGTGGTAACATGTTCTATGATAGGAGATCCCGTAAAGTAGGATGGTGAAACAAATTAGTGGTTGATTGTGATGGAGAAACCCTTTATAATAAGATCCATATTGTTTGAGATGCACGTCTCTCCTATGTTGTATGTTAAGTTGGTATATACCTTAATGTGATTCGACTGGCTTGTTTACGTAGAGATATTGTCTTACAGAACATCTTAGAAGGAACACACCTATATGAGTTTAACTCTAACTGCTAGGCATAGTCTATGAGATGTGGGTAATCTCTATATACGCATGAAAGGCTTCGAAGCATGACTTATATATTTTAACCAGAGGGGATGCTCATAGCAGCCTAGTATCAGAAAAGGACTTTGGTGAAACTCACTTCGCACAAAACTGTTAATTCAAGGCATAGTCTATTGTTCAGTTGTGAATGAATATAACATCTGTTCTAGATGAATGTTCAACTTAATATTCTCCGTCGAAACCCTAGTATATCAAAAAGCTACGGATTTGAGACTATTTAACATGTACCTTAGAATTTGGTGGGACTGTTGGATTTAATAATAGGTTTAGCCTATTTTAATTCAATTAAATATATTCTAACTTCCATATTAAATATTATGTGCATTATAGTTTTAGTCTTATACGGGATTTGGACTAGATGTTGACTTAAATTAATATGGGTGGTCTATATGTGCCTATATTAAGAAGTTGAGAGAGAATGAGAGTGTGCCACGCGCCCGCGTGAATCGCTGCCACCAAATCGAGCCGTGGCGTGGCGTGGCATGGCCGAGGCTCGAAAACGACATGATGTGGTGCGGGGTGGGTTGGTTTTGTCACTTGAGTAATTTGATGACAGGAGTTTCAAAAGTTATTGCTTGTGATGATGGAAGTTACTGGAGTTTGATTCATGAGCGACTCTTCCGCTTCTGTGTTCTGATCTTCCACATCGGAAAGCCCTGACGCCTGATCTGTTTAGCTTCTGAGAGACTTCTGGTCTTCTGCAAGAGTGGGCGAGATAAGTATTACATCCCGACATCCAGTCAGTTCTCTCTTGCGCAAACATTTTTCCACACGTCTTTCTCTGCAACCTGAGTTTCCCTGTCCTGTTTCGTGTGAGCATGGGAATAGGGGGAGCAGGCCTCCAAAACCGGCACCGATCTTGGTTCACCTGCTCGAGTGAAGACTGACAAATGGTTTTTGGGGAGCGTCTTTCATGCGACTACTCAATGTTCTTCCTGCTACTTCCTGACGACTTTTGGCGACTTCTCTTCTTCCGGCGGAGGTGGTGATCGTCAATGCAACATTTCTACACGGTATTAAGCGGGACGACTACATCAACAAACGCTATGTCGACTAGTAGAAACAACTCTGGTGTCGCTGGGCATGCTACTGTAGCGACTAGCTTTCTGCTTTCTGTATTCGACCTCATGATTAGTATAACTTACTTGCGACTAGATCACACATGCACCTTTCTGATGATGTCACAAATATGTTATTAACATTTTTCTAAATTAATTAATTTAGTGCTGAATTTGCCTGACTTTCTAACCGTTTGCGCGATGTTATTAACTTACAAACACCTCTTGGAGAGCAAACCTGCATAATTAAATGCACAGATTTTGAATGTAATTGGTATAGATTTACTGGCTAGTATATAGGCTACTAGTAGTAGCTAGCTACTACTTATACAACCACTTGAAGTGAAGGACGGTCAAATTAAAACACCTTTTTGAATTTTGATCAGGGTGATGAGAGGGGGTGTCTTACGCACGTTGATCACCATCACCATCCCCCTGGGACCTGGCTACTTACCTAATCCATTTTATTTACCGTGCCGAGCTAAAACACCTTTTGTTTAAATAATTTCATTCTCTCGACTATGATAAAAAAATTACCTTATTACGGGGATTATATCATGGCCGATGTGATTATTTTGCAACACTAGCAAGCTGTAAGGAAGCTGCGTGTCGATGCAAGCTCTCTATCTAGTTGCTAGCTAGCTAGTACTTCGTTGTCTAGATAATTCTGTTCTTATTCTAATACTACAAATGAGAGGGGTGTCTGTGTATTTTCACTTCAATATATAGGACAATAATGTGGATGGAAATGATGACAGGAATAAATAGTCACTCCCAACAATTAATTTTAACTCATTGAATAGAAAAAGGAGCTAGCTAGTATATGTTTAAAGTTATAATGAATGTATTTCATTCATATAGTACACCATATTTACGCTTAATCAATATGAGCTGAGTTGTTGTTATGGTAAGTTGACACGGTTCATTATTAAACCATGGACGACTTAATTAATTCGCCAAATCCAGAATTATTGCATGCTACCTCTTTATTTTGATGGATATAGCGCAACCCAAACCAATCCCTAACCCCTTATTTTGCAGTTTTTAAGTTGTTAATAATAGGCCCCGCATAACCAGCAGCTAGCTAGCTAGCTTTGCTGGGCTTATATATGGAAATAAAGATGGTATAATAATTGTGAGATGTGTTAGCTTAGCGTGCAGTATATACCACCTTTTGTTGGATAGAACAAGAATATATAAGAGCTATCATTATTTTTCAATAGTAGTTGTGACAGTGTCATGACATTTGATTTGCTACAGCAGGTCCTTTTTTCTTGGCTGATGATGCAATAAGCAGCAGGTTACTGAGAGCGAGGCCGAGGGGGCTTTAGGTTGGAACACACCATTATTCTTGCGAAAGGTAGGTATGTGGTTGTTCCTTTCTAGGTCCATGGTTTACCTACTAAATACCTTGCCATCCCTTGTGGGGCAAGGCTTTTTCTTCATTCTCAGCTCCATCGCTTCCTGAATGTTATCCTCTTGAACACTCATATCATGGTGAATTCTCAGTCTCCAGGTAACAGGTGAAGATTTGTCTCATTGTTGAGGTGTAATTAAGTTTCCTGAAAAAGACCACTTGTTGACTTTATGTATTATATATCTTTTGCTACATTTGCATATGTATATGGTGTGTGTACACATATTCATCTTCCTGTAGATTTCTGAGGAGCAGTTGCAGGTTGTGAATTGACGAACGCTAGATAACTTCAACACTGTATGTTTTTCGGTCAAACGATTAGTTTGTGACTTGCTAGTTAACAATATTATGTACTACTATATGGTTATGTACAGGTACTCTGGTGTACTGCCTTGTTAGGTTCTGATGAAACAGCCAAACAAATTTAGCTACGTTTCCTTACTCATCAGAGAACATCGAAAAGTCAATACAGTCCAAGTCTACTGTCAGAGTAATTAAGTAGATGGAGCCAAAGGAAAGTTTGCTGCTTATGCTAAACAAATCATGGCGCTGTAGGTAATTTTCTCTGAAACGAACGACGAAAGCCGCAGAGTGAGAATCTGCAGTGACAGAAGCAATCCATGACATTTTGGAACCTTTTGAGGGCCACATGCAGAGAGCAGCTAGCTAGTTTCTCATTTTGAAGGACAGACGGATGGCTGGATTTGACAAGGTCAAAATGAAATCTAACTTGTATGGTTGGTTATCCTATGTCACACAGGCGCGCTGTTTCCTCGCAAGTAGTAGGAATCAGATCAGTTTCCCTTTTTCTCTCATCTCATTTCCAAAGCTGCATAATTTCAGCCATGAATTCAATTTGCATTCTACGTAGAAGCAGTCTCAGTTTGACACATTGTAGTCAAGCTGACAATGCACCACCGTAGCCATCATGTATGAGTTCTCTTGTGCACTAGTACATAATTCTTTTTTCGCCGGGTAGGTAAATCTGTTGATGTCACCATGTACAAATACTTGTGGACAGGATTGCAGAGGTGGCACATGCATGAATGCTTTGCCAAGAATTCTTTATATTCCTGAGACTGAGATCCAGGTCTCATGCATCTTTTTATCAGGTGACTTGGAAACTTCGTCTATCTAACGTAGTAACTTTGCTGCTTCCCTATGCATGTACCCTTTATCTGAAGCACATACATATATAAAGGTCAATTTTTCAGGAGAAAAGTAACCCCCTGAAGAGATAGATAACAAACATGTGTTAAAGCTACCACCTTTATTAGCATGATGGAAGGGCATCATCACCTGGTGTAGTATCTGATAGATATATCTCCAACTGCACCCCTAATGTTGGCCTTTGCTTGCATTATTGTCAGAGATAGATAGATTGCTCCATCTGGATGCTGTGATAATGGACTGAATTCATGTCTGAAATAACAAGAGCCTTCTTCTGTAATCTGCATGCATATGCAGTATCTCTCTCTTGTCTCCTCTTTAACCTACTACCCTTACCCTCTATATATGGTCAGATAAGCAGTAGTTATATATCCTCCTATCCTAGCTAAAGCCTTGTTTAGTTCGCGAAATTTAGATTTTGGGGTTACTGTAGCACCTTCGTTTTTATTTGGCAAATAATGTTCAAACATAGACTAATTAGACTCAAAACGTTCGTCTCGCAATTTCCCACCAAACTGTGCAATTAGTTTTTCTTTTCGTCTACATTTAATGCTCCATGCACGGCCACAAACATTCGATGTGATAGATACTGTAGCAACTTTTTGGAAATTGGAGTGGAACTAAACAAGGACTAATACAAGTGACCTAGCTAAGGAAGGATAGGCAAAAGATATATAGATCGATGTTGGATCTTTTCCATAGTCTTGTCCTTCCTTCCTTACAAAGTACTAGCTAGGACTAGACGACTAGTAGCAGTGCAGTTGGTACGTTCTCAGACAGGCACAGTCCTACAAGTAAGCCAAGTCTACAAACATGTATTTGTTTTGAAATACTGATGTAAGCAAACCATGCAAGTCACTGTAGACTGTCTTGCCAAAATAGCCAAACAGGAGACGGAACCTGAGCTCTAGCCGTTCAACAATTAATCGTACGTGGTCTGTTTGTCCCTGACATATGTCAAAGTATGACATGATTATTAGACAGCGAGAGGGAGAAATTTTATTTTCTTGACACATCATCACATGACATGCATACTAATAGTGAACAATAAGTAAATTTTCACATGCAATTGGAAATAAGCTAAACTCATCCCTAGTAGAAATATGTAGAGAATAGTATTACATGCTTTGAGAGAAGAGTGAAGAGTCGCATCGCAAATGCAAGTAGTGCAGAAAGCTGGACAGTCAATGGCTTGTGGTGTGGGGAAATGAGGCCTACCTACTGCTAACTAATTCTACGACTTCTCTCCCCAGCTGGGGCACAGAAAATAACATATCATCGTCAAGGGTTTTTTTTCCCACTTCTTTCTTTCCTTTTTTCTTTCTTTTTTCTTTCTTTCTTTTGGACCCGATGATAGATGGATGGAGGTAGCAGCCATCGCTATACAGTTAGCTGCTGCCGTTTTAACTAAAAGTACACTCATAGCTAGCTGGATGATGATATTCCACTTCGAGTTTTCTCATTCCAAAGAATCTGTACAAGAAGAATCCATGCACAAGCAAACAAAAACACCTCAGGCATACCGGAGACATGCATGTGCTTTGTGGGTCTCCTTTATAGTTTTTTTGCTTGCTTTCTGTAAAGCATGCTTGCATCTTTAAATTTGAACAGACATAAGTTATCATCTTCATCTCTAAATTTGTGAATTTGATGAACATGGAACAACTTGCATTAGCTAACCTAATTATATATATTTGAGCTTGGTCAAATGTTGATGAGTGCCACATGTACTATTAACCTAGCTAGCTAGTTTATTTGGGCCGGCCGGTCAGTAAAAAATAAAAATCAAGCATGCAGCTAGTTTGGAGTTCTAGAACGTTATTGGGGGTAATTAATATAGTGTACTAGTGTAGTAACTTTCACACCATCACGTAGTTTCTCCACTGAAACAAGCTACCCCGGCCCCGGCCGTCCTTCTCCAACCTCAACTAACTCATTTTTTAATCTTATACCGTTTACACATGTTAATTATGTACCCTGCAGGTTAGTGATGTGTCTGCATGCTATAGTCAATTCTACTCAAACAAGTAACCTCCCTCGTTTTGAAAAGACTCAAGGGTCAGGGAAAGAAGCTACATATGCATGCATGGCATGCACAGCTAGCTCAGGGCCGGGGGAGCTATCTGAGGTACGTGCAGCAGGACATGCTTGCCTACGTGACTGTGTTGGTTCTCTATTGACTTGATACTGGGTCGAGGTACTATTCAATCAAGAACACACATATATATCTATTTATGCACAAAATGTAATCACCATAGACTCCCTCCATTTTAAATTAATTACATGTTGTACGTATTAGCTAGCTTTATCCTAAATCAAACATTCAAATCTTTAACCATGAACTTAAATTTTTTTTGTATGGGTTAACAACATAATATTATTCATGTTTTTAGATTCACTATGAGAAATAGTTTCATAATATACAATTCACATGTTATGAAAGTACATGGATTTCTTAAAATTGATAGTCAAAGTAGATAGAAATGTCTGACTTAGAACACACCACTAATATGTATGTAATTTGAAATGGAGGGAGTATACTTAGTGATGACTACAAAAAAACTTCACGTTGTTGTATCTTGCTGAATAATTAAAGCACTGCTATTTTCCTAGTAATTGCAAAAGAAAATAAAATACTGTTTTATATTTCAATTAAGAAATAAAACTCTTGACTTGTTCTTGTCTAGTACATACGTACGTCATCCTTATATTTCAGACAATTAACATTCCAAAATATGGTATAATTAGTAAGTTGGACTATCGATTTCAGTAGACATTTATATATGTAGTCTTTGTCACGGATATACAGCATATATATAGGCTGATATGATTGGCATGGTCCATCTCCAGTATAATGGAACAAAAGGGGTCAATTTGGAAAGGACACCTACAGCAGAATTATAGACACAACCAATTAATTAGCACCTAGTTTTTGTCAAACACTGTCACGACCTCAACTTAGATTCATTTCGCAAGTAACACTAGTAGCAAATGGCGTGTCAACCAAGTACATATATAACATATGAAATAGTCACACTCGGGTGTGTGGAAAAGAAAACCTCGTTTAGTTTATATATATATATATGTCACAAGCTAATCATTACAAGTATATATGTGTGTGTGCCCTCCTTGCAAGGCAAAACAAAAGCAAAAAACTAAAAAACAAATTGAAATCGTTTAGGTGAGCATATATGTATATATGTATGTATTTTTGTCGTTGGTTCTTTGTACATAGCTAAAATAAAGTGGGCCAAACCACCTTTTATATCCTATCAACAGACAAACTTCACATCTTCAAAGAAGTGTGCAACAACCAATCCAATGCAAAGAAACGGTTTCTCCATCATATATCAATCCATCTTTTCAACTTTTCATCAGTTCTTCATCTTACTCCTATATATGAAAGATATGTGTCATTTCTTCTCACAGCTGATCATTGGGGTTGTTCAACCATGACATTTGCCTGCACATGCACCAAAAGACAAAGAGAAAGAAAAATACATGGTGAGATCAGAGGCAATTACAAGCAAATAAACAGCATATACTATATACATGCATGTTACTATTTAATAAGCTATTTTTTTTGGAATCCTATTCCTAGCTAGCTAGTAGTAGCCATATATATATACTTGTATGTAGCTACAAATTTTAGTGAGGATATATATATAATTTACATACATATTAATACTTGTATAGATAGAAATTTTAATCCTACTAGGTAGAAAAATATATATAAGTAAATAATAAAGTTGATGCATGGCATGGTATGCTAGCTGCTATAGTGCTATGGCTATACTCACTCTAGCAATTCTCTCCAACTGTCACTGTTGGGGTCAAAATCCAAGGTGAGGCTCTCCAGGCCGTCGAACGGGCTCGACGCCGGCGTCTCCTCGCACGGGGATGGGTTCGACGACGTGCCGACGCCGTTGCCGGCATTACACCCCTCGGCTGCCGGTGCCGAAGGTGGCGGCATCGCGGCAGCAGTGATGTTGGTCCCGGTGGTGGCCCCGCTGTGGCCGAGCTCCGTGGAGCTGAGCCCGTCCCAGGCGAGCCCGTAGAGGGAGTAGGCGGAGGACATGGACGACGACATGCCCTGCGTGACGGCCGGCACGCTGGTCAACGCCGGCAGGCTGAGCATGCCGTCGTACTGCTGGACGACCCTGCTGGCGGTGGTGGTGCTCTGCTGGTCGACGCCGCTGACCGCCCCTCCTCCATTGGCGGCGGCGAGGAGGGTCATGAGGTCGACGGTAGGCGCGGCGGGGGCGGTTAGGACGCGGACGAGGCCCTCTAGGAGCTGGTACTTGGCGGCGTCGGCCTGGAGCCTGAGCGCGTTGATGTCCCAGCTAGCATGCGCGGCGGCGGCTGCAGCGAGTGGACCACCAGCAGCTGCCCGACCACCACCACCGTGACCGTGACCACCAGCGGCGGCCGCGAGGTTGGCTGCGGCGAGGAGGTTGGTGAATCCGCCGGCGGCGAGGAGGTTAAGGTCGGTGCGTCGCTGGTGCGTGACGGGGTCGATCCCCATGTTCAGCAGCTTCTTGCGGAGGTGCGTGTTCCAGTAGTTCTTGATCTCGTTGTCGGTGCGGCCGGGGAGCTTGGTGGCGATGGAGGACCACTTGTTGCCGAGGAGGGAGTGGAGGTGGATGATGAGCTTCTCCTCGTCGTCGGTGAACCGCCCGCGCTTGATGTCCGGGCGGAGGTAGTTGGTCCAGCGGAGGCGGCAGCTCTTGCCGCAGCGGTTGAGGCCGGCGAGCTTGGGCAGGCGGCGCCAGCTCCCGTGCCCGTGCTCATTTATGTAGTCGACGAGCAGCTTGTCCTCCTCCGGCGTCCACGGGCCTTTCTTCACCCCCGCGTCCTGGTCGCAGCACGGTGACCTCCCCATTGTATTGCTTGCTTGCTTCGACGATCGACCTTGCTTGGCTTTGGACTTGGAGAGAGGATGACGATAAGGAAGAAGCTAAGAGAGGAGGAGAGGAAGGAATGCAACGAAGGTCTTGTGTGGTTCGTTGGGGTGGATGGCAGGGGGGTTTTATAGAGGTTTGTTAGCAAGATAAGCTAGGGTACGGAGGTGGCGTGCATGGCAGCAAAAGCATAGTACTAGTGCCTAGTGGTAGAAGTGCCTGTATACACACATAATAGGATAGAAGCATGCATGGCTGCTGAGCAAGGAAGCTACTACTGCATAGGTGGATGTGGTGCCGGCCGGCCAAAAGCAAGTCTTTGCTTGTGTGCAGGAGAAGCTTCCTCTCTCTCTCTCTCTCTCTCTCTCTGACTCCGTCTCTAATTTCTCTGTGCTGACCTCAGAGAGAGATTAGAAGGAGCTTGCATTAGTCTAAGACGTCGTCGTTAATGGGCCAATGCGATGCATGCAGACTAGCTCAGGCTTTGTTGTTGCTGCTTATTAAGCATGTACTACCTAGCTAGCTAGTTTCTCTCACCATCAGTTAGATATGCAACTGTGTGTTTATTGTCTTTGTTATGCTCCGTACGCACTCCCACTTTATTAAGTCTGTTCGGTTGGCTGGGCTGGCTCGTTGCTTGTTCGTGAAAAAGTACTGTTGACTGATTTGATGTGAGAGAAAAATACTATTCCGACTGAAAATTTACGATCGTTTTAGTTACACATTTCCTGGCAGCAGCACAGCACACAGTGCAAGTGGCATCGTGTCCTCATCACCGCTTACACATATTCATACATACGTACGCATGCAACCGCCTGCTAGCTGCATTCCTAGCTAATATATATATATATATATATATATATATATTCTCCCAAAATTTAATCAAATAGACTAGAAGAAGCTTCCTTATTAGCTTCCCATGCACAAATACTAGTTAGTACTATACTTACGTCGTTGTGATGTGATGTGATGTGATGATGCCATCTCTCTCTCTACGAGTCTACGTACATCTACATATGCATGCGGATATGCCCCATGCATTATTGTTAAGCTAGCGATGTGCACGTACGAGCTAGCTACGTCGTATACGTAAGTAGGTGTGGTGCGGCATGCATGCATCATGCATGTGCACCACCACACCAGAGGCAACCGTATGTATATATGTACTCAGCATGCATACCGTACGTACGTGATGTGTATACTAGTGTACTATAGCATATCCTTAAGCTATTTTGTTTATTTGGCCGTATATATCATGTATTGCTATCGTACTACTACTGCTAATCATTTCAAAGCGCAAACACACACATATATATATATATAGTCTCTATGAGGGCGACCTGTTACTACTAGCTAGCTTCAACGAGGAAGCAAACACATTTCCATCACATATACACAGGCATACATGCATAGTACTAGAGAGTGATATGTATATATATAGCAGTATGGAATACTCCCTCCGTCCTATAAAAAATTATATATCTTTTTTTCCATGGTTAACCAGTCTCAAGTTTAAACAAACATATATGAGAAAATTACTAATGTTTATATATCTAATAAGTATATATGTATGGATACTCCAAAATATATTTTCATAGTAAATCTATGATATATAAATACTATTATTAGTCTGTTGCACAGTATATAAACGGATACTCCATTTAATAATAATAATAAAAATTGGTGTATCCAATCACAGGTACGTATACCTTATTATTAGGTTGCTAATTAATTGTTGTTTAGGGCGTGAAGTGAGCAGTGAATTAGGATGGAACAGGGGCCAGAGAGGTTGGCACGTGTGCAGGGGGCAGAGGAGAATTAGGTTTCATGCGACCTGACCTGACACGTGCCGCGCGTCTCCCCAGCAAGGAGCAAAGAACAAGGAACTACCTGCCTGTTCCTTAATTATTAGCGTGTGTTGTTATGTCAGTAGTATATGTTAGTTGTGTGTGTCACACGCACGCAAACGCAATTTAGGTTGGTCATCTCACCCTGATACGACCGGAGCCGTTGACACCGAGACAGACATGAGGCATGCATGAGATGACATGACACACCCAAAGCCACACCACACGGCCATTAGAGGGGTTCGGAGGGCCTGTATTAGGTGGCCCACCTGACCAGTAGGGGCTCTGGCTAGCTAGCCCCATGCATGTGGGGCCCACCTAACCCCTGGATGTGTGCTCACCGTTGGCCCAACTGGCCCTGCTATCTGCTAGTATATCATCATCTCAATTATCTGCTAGCTAGCTGCTGCTTTGCCCAAAGTGATGATGATGACCTGCAGATTGACTAGCACCCAAGCTTTATTTTTTTTTTTTTTGGGAAAAAATAAATAAATGTATACATGTAATATTAATGCGTGGTGCTTGAGCATATATGTGCACAGTTGACTTTGCAACATCTTGGTCATGTGTGGCTTGCTTGCTTATTAGTAGTTGTTTTGCATGGCTATGTGTGTGTGTACATTACATATATGGGAGTGAACATTCTAGCCATGTGTGTGTACTGTTGCCCACAACACATGGCAATTTGACTTTTGGATTCATTGTTAATGCGGGGGCTCAAAAATGGTGTTTACCCATCTCGTGGACAAATTGATGATACATACCCCTCCATCTCAAATTAGATGACACTTTAGCTATGAATTTGGATAAAATGTTTATCCAGATTCTAGATTTAGAGCGCGTTTGGTTTCCGGCCTTAGTTCGCCGCAACAGTGGTGGCGCCAAAATTGAGCACCACACTTGTGGCAAGAATTTCTTCTCCAGCTAGCTGAAAAAGTGGTGGCGGGCCTATATATGCTTATTAATCAACCAAACAGCCGTGTCAAAAAAGGTATGGCAGCCATATATTGGTGATGGCGTGCAATGGCGGGAACCAAACACGCCTTCATAGCTAAACGATCATTTATTTTGGGACTGGCCAGGACAAAAGCTGTGAACCATTTATTAACCATAGTACTCTTTCGCATAGCTCATATGCATGAAATGTGACAGCTTAATTAGGACAATAATAAAGCCTTGCTGATGAGAAGATTAGTTGTGCAACTGGAAATGATCCTGTGGTCCTAGAATCCTTGTGGACATGCATACCGGTTTGGTACGTTGTGAGAAGTGGCCACAAAACCACAAGCAAAAAGGAATATTTTGGTCACAATCTTCATCAAGTGCGTGTATCCATCGAAAGAGCGTAGTACATCACTGTATAATGCAGGCATGTACAGTATAAGAAATAAGGGAGAATATGTGGTACTCAGGACATTGATTGCAGGATAGTGATATATATGTTCGAAAATATGAATATATGGTACTATTCATTTCATGTATGTATATGCTTGTGCAGGATATTCATTATTGCAAGCAGTTTCATATCAAGGACTGCACTGTGCAGAGTACACTGGTGGTTTTTAGCTGCACATCACAATGCTTGAGGGCCTCTTGTTCTCTCCGCCCATATCAATGTACTCCCTTCATCCTAAATTTAATCAACTACTTTTAGAGTTATCCTAAGTCAAAGTATTTTTAAGTTTGACTAAGTTTATATCTAGAAAAGAGCACCAATATCTATGATACTAAGGGGGTGTTTGGTTTCTACAGGGTCTCCTAAAATTCCTGTCACATCGAATGTTTAGACACATGCATGGAGTATTAAATATAGACTAATTACGAAACTAATTACACAACTTACGACTAATTTGCGAGACGAATCTTTTAAGCCTAATTAGTCCATGATTTGACAACGTGGTGCTACAGTAAATAGGTGCTAATGACAGATTAATTAGGCTTAAAAAATCGTCTCGCAAATTAGCCTCCATCTATGTAATTGATTTTGTAATTAATCTATATTTAATGCTATTTATTGGTACCTAAACATTCGATGTGACATGAATTTTAGGAGCGACTAAAGAACTAAACACCCCCTAAATTAGTATCACTAGATGCATACATCATAAAATATATTTTCATAATATACTTATTTGGTGGCATAGGTGCATATTATTTTGGAACTGAAGAACACATTTAATTGGTTAATGTTTCACCAAACACACTACTTTCTCTCAGATAAAGGCGATATGTTGCGCGGTAAAATTGAATACTTTGATGTTTGAATTAGTATAATACATGTGTATAATAATACAATATGTAAAGAAAGCTTCCTCTCTACCATGCACCTATAGTATGCCGCTGTTGTCATCCTTGATGACTAATAATAATGGACGCTCATCATAAAGGAATTAATGCCAGAGCTTTTGAATGTTTGAACTGCAAGGAGAAGAGGAGAAATGGAGTGTAAATTTCACTGCGCCATGTTCGCTTGAGCTTATCAGCCAGAATCAGACCTACTTTTCAGCCCTATGGAACAGCCACAACCGTAATAAGTCTTGCCAGCCATCTCGTTGGTCAGCTGTAGATATAGAGCTAGCCGTACATCTCAATCCATGTTGCATGGATCAGCCAGCTAAACTTGTCCGTCATGTTCTGATCAAACTAACCAGCTAGCCAATGCAATATACACTTGTGGATATATATAATGTGCTAGCTGGACACATTACTCATTAATTAAACCACAACTAGATCGAGGTCCAGAGTAGAAAGAAAATCTAACAGCGTATTACATATTATGCAGTACGGATTAGATACAGATTCACCTTGCACAAATTAACATATTTAGAACCTAACTAAACCAGATGATAATGATATATTATTGGAGGAGACACTTGCGTCCAATACGATTCCTCATCCTTCTTATATATAAATGACTTCATCACCAGCTGCCACCCAATGTGGTTGCAACCAATGAAATGCAAAACAGTTATGGTGGGTGGATGAGAATGCATACACATGCACACTTGTCTAGAAGTTTCAGATTGCATCCAGCAGCCAAGTTTCAGTTGTTGGCCTGATTAGATCTTAGATTCAGATCTGGAACTACTAGAGATCGAGCAGCTTGGCTCTTGGCCGCTTGGATTGAATGAAAATGCAATAGCCTGTTTTTACAATGACACTCCCTTGCCATTTATATGCAAAGGGGGACTCTCCCACTTGCTTCAGCATATTCCAACCACTAAAGTAGATGCTGAGAGCATATTCTTAACACTAGGTTTGAAAGCCAAGGAAAGTAAAAAGTGCAGGAAAAGTAAGATACAAATACTTTAGCACTAGACTTATCTATCATTAGTAAGTATGAAACCAATGCAATCATGCACCCTATAATGAGATCTATATGCTTGACTAGTATATGTATTATTATTACACGTATCAGTATGTAGATCCCGTCTCTCTTGTAATGGATCATTGTCATTACGACCATCACTATCAAGTATCAAGAGGACCTATTAATTAATATAAACCGGAGCATCTGTCCTGATTTCCATTGCCATAGATCCCGTCTCTCTTGTAATGGATCATTGTCATTACGACCATCACTATCAAGAGGACCTATTAATTAATATAAACTGCGAGCATCTGTCCTGATTTCCATTGCCATTTCTGCAAGAACCAGCTGCAGCGTAATTGGCTTGGCTTGTCTTCTCGCTTGATCGCATCAGCCATGAGACAGTGTTTTTCTCTCACAACAAAACAGCATCAGCCGGCTTATAAATCACGGAAACGATCAACTACATGACTTGCATAATGGCCCTCCCGGTTTAACCAAACTATATAATATGATTTGGCGCGAGCGACTACCAAATTGGGACTGCAAATTAGTTATGCACCGGGGCATTCATATGTATATGTTTTTTTTTTTGAGGGATTGGAAGAAAGTACTCAGTGCTAGTATATTTCTGTAAAAAGATGGATGCGAAGACCATATTAATGTAGCTTTTTGCAGAAACAATTGAACACTTCCCTTGTTTGAGAAAAAGAAATATGAGAGAGAGTACTTCATATGCGTAATTGCCTTAGCTTTGCGCTAATATTCATTCAATATTTATCATTTTTAATAACGATATTAGATGTGACATAACAAAAAAAAACATGTTTTCCTTTTGGTAGCTTCAGCAAGTAATCCAGCTCATGGATGAATTGGCAAGCATGCCACAGTATAATTAGATATATATAAGTACCTAGCTAGTGACCTAGATATAGGACGAAAGACACCAATAGCTACCTTGCTTTAGTTAGTACATCATCGATCACGACGGCAGCGTATAACTGTTAGCATCTTTTACGTAGCGAATCCATGTTATACAAGTATTTATTATTAGTATATATAGAGTCTATATATACCATTGTGCACCAACTGAAACCTTCTAACAGATAATGACAAATCCTACGCAATGTTATATATCTTAGTACCTACAAGCTATGTTTCTACTAATTAATCAGAGAAAAGAGTGCAGAAAGCAATATGAACATTTCATTAGATCTCTATTGTAAATTAAACTTCTCTTATTTATGTTATAGTTTTGTGTTTGAGAAGAGCTTGGCAGTCCCAGTTCTCAACAGAAGGGTAACTTGTTCCTATAAGAAAAAATCGATATTGATAGCTTGTACTACCCTAGGCTCATCAATGAAACAATCGTTTTCAGCTCATCATTATTGTGTATCCCAGGAAGCAACAATATTGAAAATGTGACAGAAGAGCTTTCTAATTATGCTTAAATCATACACCACTGGCACTTCCTATCTTTGGGTGTTCTTTTCTGGTCCATCATTGGGAATATTGTTTTTCTGGTTTCTAATCATAGCCAAAAGTACACAGAAACATAAATTAAAAAAGTTTTCTGGATTTAGGACTACTTGGTTACATATGAAGCTCTTGAGGAATTAAGAAATGGTGTTTATTACGACTACTCCTTAACTGATGATTATCTGGCACAAACAACAGCTGATCATATTTCCAAACGGTTAAGTCAAGTAATGGAAATAGTACTATGCAAGAGGATGAACAGTTGCACAGCGTTAGGGGATCGTTAACTTAATTAACTCTCTTAACCTAGTCTAATCCAACCGTAATAGTATATATAAAATGACTTCTCAAATCTTCCATATGATGGACCAACAGGGAGACATGTTAGTTAACTGCGATTTGATGAGTATATATGTTATCTCGTAGTAGTTAGTAAACAGAATCTGATAAAGAAATGGGACCAGATCGTTACATGATCCAATTGTCCACCACATGTCACCGTTAGGCAACCTGTAGCTATTTTGTTTCAAGTTGGTGTGAGTTCTGTACGTCAAACAAAGTTTCTACGTAGACCTCAATCGCCACTTCACGTGTATCTCTACACGCATGTTATATGTTAAGTAAACAATCCCAATCAGAGCGTACTTGTCATCTCTTAATCACAATTAGGGCATTCATCAATTATAGATGTTCTGTTGTTTAATTACCTGAAGGACAGTTTGATTAAACAATAGTATGCATCCAGTTGGAGGGTACACTGTTCTATTGCAGACGTGTATAGAAAGCCATTTGTAGCACCCGGTTTTAAGAACAAAACCGGATATACACCATATGTGAGCCTAGGAAGTCAAATCTCACATGTAGCTACAAATAAGGGTAATATCAAAAGACGAATGCTCAATATATAACGTACTTAGTATGAAAGGTATAACTTTAGACAGCAAACAGCGAAAAGACAACTCCGATCTTCAGGTGAAAACTCTAATCCACAAGGACAACTGACTGGTTGATCATAAGCCTAACTCCTCCAGACTAGCAATCTAGTACCCATCCGGAATTTTTATGCAAATAATTAAAAAAATAAAGTAAGTGTAAGTACATGTCGTACTCAACAAATATAATATGGGGTTCATGAGTCTCAAAAGGCCGACACTGGTTTAACTGCGATTAGCTTTTAATGAGTCATCTTTTAGCAATTGGGTGGCAACAAGTTTATTCACAAGCCCATATAAACACATGATCAGATAAACATGAATAATAAATAGCATAAACAGTAATCTTTAACGAGCATCTTCATCATCAGTATCATCAGTGTTCATCATCTATTTTGTAAGGGTTCCAAGGCCGCTCGTGACCGTAAGCACGGCTGATATACCAGTTTTACACTCTGCAGAGGTTGTACACTTTCACAGTGAGTCGTGATTTACCCTTTCACTCGAGGTAGCTAATCTCTTGACCCACTTTCAAAGAAGGCCGGCAGGGCTCACTATGAAGCATTTCAAAGGTTCATCTAACAAGTTAGGGCCATTAAATTCACTCGGCAAACAGATGTAGAGCCTCCCTTCCCGATGACACAATGACGCGCAGCCTATACACAAAGGGACAAAGGCCGCACTATACCTGATTCATCAAGCCATTTTTACACCAATAAAGGTAACCACTAACAAGCTAGAAAATGTCCTCATACTGAGCTAGAGCTAGAGCCATGTAGCCCTCACAGCTATACTGTAAGTCCCGGATGATCACTTACAAATAAGTGCTTAGGGAGAGAAATCTAGAGCACCATAAAAACAGCCCAATGCTTTAGCCCCTTGATTCTATCTTGCTAAAAAGAATCTTTTAGTGTTTATTGCATATACCATTAGTCAAGTTACAAGATCATGGTCTTTAATTGGACACTAGCATCATACTATTCAATGCAATACCCCATAGGTAACAAGGCACAAGGTAACAAAGCACTAGAAAATCCTTAGTGTCATTCAAGGTAGACACATGCAGTATGAATTAAATAATTAAAGGTGTATAGGACAACAAGAAAGATTCGATGCTATACTTGCCTTAAACTTAGATCCTTCTTCTAGTCCAAACCTTCAATGAATTGCTTCTGGATTCACCGCGTATAGCTCACCGACTGGACATGATCATAAAGCACCATACATGCATCCAAAGAAACATGCATAGCATTCAAACATAACTATATTAGAACAATACACCAATTAGTGAAAAAGAATTTAAAATCAAACCTACTCATTGCTACGATCACACAGACGCGAAAAACACGCTATTCGAAGCTACGGTGAACAAGATACATCTACCGATAGATTTACTTTAAAAAAAACTATAGGCTTTATTTATTTTAGCTATATAAAACATGTATACGATACTTCAAAGAAATACCTTAATTGAGTTAAATCAAATTATACTTGATTTAGAAAAACAAGGTAAAACTAATCATATAATTGACCAAGTTGAAAAGTCTAAGTTACTTTTAATTAGAAAAATCCAATTGCATAATCATTATTCAAGTTAGGCGTTAAACCATAAAATTCCAGAGCTCTTGACATGTAAAACATTGATACTAATGTGTAGATTTTGTTGTTATGAATCTAACACAACTTGAAGGGGTCAAATCGGAGCTAAAACGGAGAAGATATGGTCTACTGAAGATAGTGGCAATTTTATAAATATTTTGAAATCAATTTTGTATTAAAAATAATTAAAAACCAAATTAAAATAGTCCAATGGATTGGGGCTCGTTTTTGAGAAAAAAGGGGTCAAAACATAAAAATTAGGGGCATTGATTGAATTAATTTAAACTATGCTAACGACGGATTGATTTCAAGGACACTCAGGGGCTTTTTCGCAAAAGTGCTGGCACCGACGGGGTTGACTGGGTCGTTGTCCACGTGGGCGCCACGTGGCAATGCAGGAGTGGACCCGGGTGGTGAGCCGACCGTGGACCGGTTGACGTGGGAAAGTGGACCAAGTCCACCACTGTGCCGTGGACCGAAGGGGTACGAATTAACGCGATCTAATCTTGATCGTTGATCTGGATTCGGACGGCCAGGAATAGATCAGAGAGAGAGAGAGAGCAGACCGGCATGGCCGGCAGCAAACTTAGCAGCGGTGCCATGGTCGGCGACGAGAAGCTCGTCGACGAAGCTTGAAGTCGGCCCTAGAGACCACGAGAGAGCAAACCGAAAACACGGGGAGAACGAGGACGGAGAGGCAAACTCACCCAGGTAGTTTCCGCAGTTAGAGATGACACAGAGGCGACGTGAGATGTGGTGGAGCGGATGGCGAGCACGGCGGCGCTAGGTTAAGCGGTGGCGCAGTGATTCGGTAAGGTGGCTGTGACTCCGAGGCTTGGGATGGGGAGGCACGGCCACGAGCAGCTGCTATTTATGGCATGGGGAGCATCTTGGCGCGCACGGCAAGGTGGACGAGGCGGGGGCAGCGTGGACTCCTCAACAGCGATGGCGAGTCCGGGCGAGTCACGAGGTAGAAGAAGTGCCTGACATGCGGGCCCGGCATGTCAGCAACCGAGAGAGGGGAGGAGACGTGCGGCGGTGTGGCTGCTGGGCCAGTGCGAAGCTGGGCCGGCCTGATGCGGAGAAAGGGAAACGGGCCGCGTGGGGAGCAAGGCCGAGTAGGCCAAATGCTGGGTAGGGAGGGAAAAAAATAAAGAATTCCTTTTCTATTTTCTTTTCCTATTTCAAAACCCCATTCAAATATGAAGCAAATCAAGTTTGAATAGGGTTTCAAATACACTTTTCAATTCAAACAAAAATGAGCAAATTTTAGTAAGTTTTCCAATGATAAATTTTACAACTTTTTAAATTCTTTTATTTTCTAATTTTCTTTTCTTTTATTTCAAAGCCATTTTCAAAGACATTTTGAATTTATTTTGAATTTTGGATTCAACCACTCATTGCAATAAATTAAATGCACTGACATGTATGCACATCCATGTTGCTACCCCTTATGATAAATTTTAATATAATGAAAAATGTTTTTTCCTATATTTCATGAGCACAAAAATACAGAATTAAATCATTTTAGCTATATTTCAAAAGAAGCAAATTTTACGGTGTTACAATTCTATCCCCCTTAAAATGAATCTCATCCCTGAGATTCGGAAGACGTCGACTAAGAGATAGGGATACTCCGTCTTTAGATTCTTCTTTACTTCCTCGTGTAGTTCTATCTTCTTGATAAGGATTTTACTTTACTTTGCATACCTGTTAATCTTACTCCAAGTAAATTGCCCAATTGATTCCAAGATTCTGACAGATACTCCAAATAATACTCAGGTAATTCCAATCACTAGGCCATTTTTCCTTTTTAGTCCATACTATCAATTCTCTTTCTTAAAATATTCATCTTCCAATAGAGCTTTACAAATCTCTTGGTCCACAGTAGATTCTATCGCCAATCTTCAAAACATTAATGATTCCGGTTAAGTGGCTCAAACTTGAAATACAATTCTTAGTCCTTGGTGTCACCCGAACCTTCTTAGCACAATTCTCCATTGCTAAGGGCATCGGCCATGACTTTGCTCCTTGAAGTAATAGCACTTTTCCAAGTCATAATCAATTTCATTCCAACGAGGATAACACAAGCCCAAGATCAACTTAGTGAAGATGTCCGGTAGATTCTTGTGATCCTCCTATATGTCACTTTTACTTCCAAAAAAATAGTACTTCCATGCTTCACAATGGATAACTCCAGATAACATGTTAGGTAGTTCAACTCATGCTTCCTTAGTTGACTTAATGAACAAGCCACTACTTTTCTTCTTGTATAAGGACACATCCCACACCTTGACAAGGTGCATCATTGTAGATAGAAAAACTAGTGTCCTAAACTGGCAAACCTAATACTTAGATTTTACTTCAACCTCTTCTTGGACTCCTTCAAATACTTAGCTGATGTCTCTTGATCCAAGCAAACTTAAAAGCTTCTTCAGTAGCTCTACCAATATCTTGATGATCTTGGATAAACCTCCCTTGAACCTCTAACCAAACCTCATTATTAAAGACTCTGAGTTTCTCTCACATCTTTGAGTGGGTTCCTATCACATCATTAACTTTCTTCAATCCAAACCTTCATGTCATGCTTAGTATATCATTGGGATTTCCTGAGACTCCGTAGAACTAACTATAGTTATTAGATATCTCATTCTATGTCATTAACGCCTACTTGTCCTAGGTATGTTGAAGATTGGACTCCCAACTGAGGATAGCTCGAATTACAGAGCCATATTGACGAATGTATCCATTCCTCATAGATGATCCAATAACTTATGAACCGAGCAAAGGATACTTACTCTGGCTTATGAAGCCGTCAAATGATATACATCCTCTAGATACCACATTTCTTATCAGATTAACCGATTCTTCCAAGTGAGAGCTAGAGAGCATAACTGAACTTCATATGGCACCTTGAGTATTCGGACCCTTCTTAGTTGGATAGTTTGCATAGGCGTGATCGTCTATCTTATTGATCTCCTCCAAAGGTTTTGATCCTAGGACCTATGGGTTATGGCCCCCACCACGCTTTCGCTTCACAAACTAGAACGTATGATACTTCATCTTGCAAATTCTTCAACTTGGCTACCCCCTTAAGAAAAGATCAACTAGGGGACATAAGAAGGGTAGCTTGCACCTTCTTACAGATGGGCTAACTAGTATCAAGATATTCTAACATCCTAATGAGATTCTTGTGTATGGGCAAGGACAAGAAATCTGAAATTCCTCGCCTAATGAAAACAGCAGCACAGTAAAATAGATGTAACTCTCACTCTGTTAATCCAATGAAGTTGTAGCTTATACTGTTGGAAAGCTTATCAAATCCTGCACAACTTCCTTATAGAACACTTTTCCAAATTCTGCAGTTCAGGTAGCTAGAAATAGTGCACAACAGTAACTACTCCAGCTTTTAAACAGCCCATGTGTACCGTCTTGTGATTTTCATAACTCCATAACCAATATAGCTATCGAGGTGATTCTTGTGGTTAGAAAAAGATATTGAAGTCTACTATTGTCCAGAATTCTCTCATGATTTCTGATCGTCCAAAATCAGAGATAAAAGCCAAAGAGGGCAGGCTGCTCCGAAAGACAGGATAGGGAAAACAGAAGAAAAGCATAGCCCAACTATTTATTGCAATGATCTTTATACCTTAGGCCTATAAACTAAATGAAATTGTGGGAACACCCAACAAGATCATTGCAGTCATTACAAAGATTCAAAGCAAGCATAAGCATAATGACAATTCAACAAAGCAATAAAGGTGCACAACTCAATCATTGACTCAACTTGCGATACTATCGTCCTTATTGTACTAGGGGTAACAATCCTAAGACTCATCTTCAGATTACGCAAGAAGGTAATGAGGGACAGTTCTAAAAGTGTCGAGTTCATAAACCCAGGGTCCCTCGTGGACCTACTTCCCAACAAAGGCTCGGCCCAAACAGACAACGCGCAACTCGTGGGCCGGCCCTGGTGTCTAAACAACAGGCCAGAAGGGTGACCCAATCACCGACCGAAAGGTCTGGTCGAAGAGAAACGGCACCTGTTTTCCGACTCCAGCCCACTCTCTCTGACCAGAACGCTCGCTTTAGTCTTCGGCCTGCCTCTCCGACCGAGGCACTCGCTTCGGCCTCCAGCCTGCCTCCAGACAGCCTCTCCGACCGAAAGGCCTGGCCAAAGCACTACTTCCGACTTCGACCCGCGTCTCCAACCGGGGATGCGCAAAACCCCTGCTCACTGCTCTTCTCCAACTAGCGCGATCAGAGCCGACTGGAACCAACTGACCGGGGACGCCCGCTCAGTAAGGACCAGGGAACGGACGGGGAAAGTAAGGCAGGGCGCACAAGTTAAACCGCAATACCGGGGACCGTACTCTGTACACCTATAGAAATAGTGCTCTACAACCTCCCTGGCACAATAGAGCCCAAGCAGTGTTGTAGGCACCGACATTTTCCCCTATAGTATTGTGGGCGCCATTAACTCCCATACGGTAAGCCCCCCCCACATGCCTCTAGGCACCGACAGTGTTGTGGGCGCCGGCATTTACCGTACCAGGCGAACATGGTGAAACCCCTCAAAAACCTCCAGGTATCAATAGTGTGGCAGGCGTCGACGTCTACCATACCTAAAGAAGACAACATAACCTCCCACGTGCATCTGACATCCAACAGTGTTGTGGGCACCTACCATCATCCTGTACCCGCCGACGTGGGCAACAAGGCTTAGAAGCATACGTACTCTCTCCCTCTCACTTATAAGGCCATCCCCTTCATCTATAAAAGGGGATACGCTCTCTCCTAACAACCAGGTTCATCGAAGGTTGATTCAGATTCATTCAGATCAATCAAGTTCACTAGTTCACAACCATAGAACCGCCAGGTCCGAACCACAAGCACACGCTTGAACACTTAGCTTATAGCAAGGCTCCCATCACTCTCGGGCCTTCCGATCGAAGTCCGACCGGACCTCTTGTACCCCCATCTTTCTCCTTCTTGTTTGTAACCCCACAGAAAAAATCAAGCACCTGGGCTCAGGAATAAAGTCACCGGCCGACTCAAACTAGACGTAGGGCACGTTGCCTGAACCAGTATAAACCCTAGGTCATTGAGTGTGAGGCCACCTCCGATCACAACGTACGGCAAAACTACAAATATTTATGTGTTGGTCACTTTCTGCACCTATAGTTGGCGCCGTCCGTGAGGAAGACGTTGTATGTTCAACACTTTTTGGTCATCGGATGGCCCACTTTTCCGCCACTTTCGCCATGGTGGGCTCAGGCGATACGATTCGCTTCGGCTCACTGGAGTTTCCCGCACTCCCACCTGTTGGGATGTGGGTTCCACCCATCTCCAAGCCATCCCAAGCCTTCCTCTTTGGAAGCCTGGACTTCGTCACCGACCGGCTCGGCATACTATGCCTCCGTGAGGAGGCACTCGTTTCGGCGCCCGTCGGAGGGGCACCCTCCATCGGCTCTGGAACGCATGACGACTTCAATGACAAGGCATCTGCGCTTCATTCCGAGCAAACTCTCTACTCAAACCCCGCTGTGAGTAATATGAATGATGTTATTTACTTAATGTTCTCAATCTTTCGTCGATTATCCGGAGGGACCCCGTTGTCCCCGCCACGATCGCCATGCGACCGGTTCCCCTATGGCCTCGCGTCTCCCATGGACACGTACGCCCAGGGGCTCCGAAGGATGCCGGCGCTGCCCCCTCTCATGTCTGAATTCGTGGGAATGGTGAGCTATGCTCCCACCTATTTCCTCGACCTCATGGATGACGATGTTGAGAGTGACGGCTCCAGCATCGGCGACGTGGCGCCTAGCCACCGTCCGTCCCGAGAGTGCGCTATGGCGGACACACCGGGATAGCCACCGATGGTAACGGAGTCCTTCCAAGCTCACACCCTGCCAGACCCTCGTGCGGAGACCCCCACACTCACATGGGAGCACGGCGAGGAGCTACGACAATAGCGACTGAACCAGCCGCTGACTACGCCAGCGCGCTCGGCTCACCACACTGCGCCCTGTGCGCATAAACCGACGAGCAGCGCCCAGGGTCGCACCCGTCAGGTCCAGCCCAACACCATGGACAGGGGGAACGATCCCCCACAGTTCGCTCAGGCCAATCAGAACATCGCTGCTGCGGCAATACTTCTGTGCGGCCTTGCCAAGGCAAACGACCCCCAGGAATAGGTGATCCACCAGAACCTCCGGGCGTTAGTGGAGACCACCACCGTTCAACAGGTGGAGAGCTCCGCATCACGACACTGACTCGCGGACTCTCCCCCCACCAGGGGAGTGGGGACGCACCTAACGAATCGCTCCACCCGCTCACCACTATAGCCGCCAAGCGTAGCATAGGAGGCCACATCTCCGCATCGTCTTGACTTGGTGGCTGCTCCGCACCGACCGCCTATACATGAGCGGCTTAGACTAAACCGAGACGCTCGTAGCAGCAGCCGGAGTCCCAGCCCGGATGGTCCGGGACCATGGGCCTTTGTCCAACGCATCCAGCGAGCACCACTCCCGCCACGCTCCAACAAAGGCCGAGGCAAAGGCAAGGACAAGCGCCAGGACCAAGACGAGGGCCCCTCCACGCAGAGGGGGAAAAAGAACAGAAAAGATCGCCGCTGACCGGCCAGCTCCGCGTTCGTCGCCACGGCTGATCACACGGGCAAGCAGCCCCAGCAGGACCTTCTGGGCCACTTCCACGACCTCATGGAGAACCCATGCACCAACCACACCTACCCTGTCAAACACCTCTACAAGGACTGTGAGCTCCTCAAGCACCTTCTGCGATAGGCTGGCAGGCCAAAGGAAGAAAAAGGCGAAGAGGTAGCAGCCAAGAAAGGGGGCGTAGCGGGCAAGGATCCAAACGACTGAAGGTTGAGGTGATCCAACCGGACGCCTACTGACTGAAGGGCGACAACAACAGCATTCTCACCAACACTTGGAATAGCTATATCGTTTCTTCCCCTAAAATTCAGTCTTACCATTGTTTACTTAACGTTTGCTCCTGTAAAAGCGCCCCGACCCGAACATTTTCGGCCCGGGTCGCTCGGGGGCTCCATGAGGGTGCACAACTACCTCTCTTTTTCATTTACTATCATATGGTGAAACTCCTTCCTACCCGAACAAAAGGGTAGCTTGTTCCTTTAAATTGCCATACGTAGCTTTACTTTAAAATATTCCGACCGATCGCACCCTGCCTCTACCTATGGTTACGAGCAGCTGAGCCTCGCGGGCCATGCCCAGGCTCCTAAGGTTGCAGCCTACGGGACGAACGGGCAAGTATGAAAAAGAAAGAATAAAAAACAAAATTATGCTAAGGTAAAACTAAGGAACGAAAGGAACAAGCTTCCCCGAACGGAGTGACTCCATCACAAAAAACGAAACCGATTGTAGTCATTGAGTACACAAGAACGTTTACATAGGGGCTTCCCCACGAACTTAAAACTTTTTGCATCTACTAAACTACTTATACTTTACAAGCTATTGGGGCAGCTCAGCGGCATCTGCTATTGGTGCAACCGGCGAAGGCGCGGGCTGCTCACTCCCCGGCGGGACGACATTCGGCTCGGTTGAAGGCGGGGCGATGTCCATTTCTGATCCAGGCTCCATGCTATCCGTAGGCTGGGCGACGTCCCCCGGATGCACGCTTCTGGCCATGTCCTAATGGCGGGCATCCATCACCCACTGCGCAGAGACTTGCTCTGCCACCAACCTTGCGTGCGGCAGCAAGCTCTCCCTGAGCGATTGGATGTCCTCCGTGCTCAAGCCATCGGCATACCCGCTGTAGATAGTGGTGAAGTCCACCTTCGGGTGGTACGTCACCACCGAAGTCAACACCCCGACGCTTCGTAGAACAGCCCGTGTGTGATGAGGGCCCGGACCTCATCCGGGACCTTCGCCAGCTGGATGACGGGCGCGCTAGTACTTGGCGCCGACCTGAAGACCTCCAAGACGACAAGCTAGGAAACATTACGGATCTGGTCAAGTTCCACCTTAAGAGCACGTCGCTCTTCAAGGGACTTGGCAGGTGCCTCCGCATTCCGGCCAAAAGTTGCCTTGACCATCTCCAGGTCCCGCTCCAACGACTTCACCTTTCTGCCTAGCTCTGCAAGAAGGGCGACAAGCTCAGAAACAAGCTGAAGGAAGAAACCAACATGATGAAAAAATGAGAAGGTATGTACCGAGGTGGAAGTTCTCGAGGGTGGAGGATTCCCCCGCCTGCCGGGCCACCTACTCGCGCAGCTGGGCGCTCGCCTCCTCCGCCCCCATCACCCAGCCCCGAAGCATGAGCACTTCCTGGTCTGCCTCCGATCGGGCCTTTCGCTCTGACTCCAGGGCCTTTCGCACCGACGCCAGGGCATTCCCCTCCGACTCCAGGGCATTCCGCTCCGACTCAAGGGTCTCTAGGGATTTTTGGAGCACCGCCTTGGTGTCCGCCAGGGATTTCCGTAGCCCTGCCTCGGTCTCCGCCTGGCGGGCCTTCGCCGCCTCAAGCCCGTGCTCGGCGGCGGTCGCCCGCTCCACCGCACGCTGCTCCTCCGCCCGCACCACGGTCACCTCAGCCGCCCGGTCCTGGGACTCATGGCGGGCAGACTCCAGTTGATGCTCAAGCTCGGCCATCTGGTCATGCTCCATCTAGAGGAAACAGGACTTGCGGGACGACATCTCCTTCAGACCCTACGAAAACAAAAAACGAGCATGCTGAGGCAACCAACAAGAGACTAAGAGATCAAGGACAAACACGAGAAACTCACCTCCACGGCGAGCTGTAGGTTGACCTTGACCAACTACTAGGCGGATTTAACCCACTCTTGGGCGTCCTCGAGCTTCACCGATAGCTTGGCGAGATCAAACTCCATGGCGAGTCCTTTCTCCCCAAGGATGTCCAAGAGCTGACACTCCTGGGAATCCCGAAGGATGAATTGCACCTTGGATGGGTCCTCAGGATAGGGCCACTCCAGGTCATCCTCTGGCAGCCCACTAGAGGGCCTAGCCTTCGATCGAACCACCGCCAGCTCCCACGATGGCACCGACAGCTCCACCATGACATCCGCTTTGTCGTCGGATGGGATCTCCACCACCTCGGTTGCGTGGGCCGCTGACGGGCGTTCCAACTCCCTCTCGGCCGCATCTCCCCCCGGCGCCTTCAGCTCCGACCGTGAGGGTGAGCCATGCCGCCCTCCTCCCGGCGTGGCAGGGGTCTCGGTGTCCTTCTCCTCTTCTGCTGCAACTGGTGGAGGAGGGGCCATGAGGGACACCACCGGCGAAGCCTCCGCCACCACCGAGATCGCCGCCAGCTCTGTCGCCACTGCTGCCACCGTACTAGCAACCGACCCGAGGAGCACCACCCCTGGAGGGGAAGGGTTCGCTGCCACCACCCTGTTCCCTCCGCCACTCACCGCGGCACGCTGTAGGGTGGGCCTCCAAACGTCCTGCATGAGAGTTGGGGCAATGCTCAACCCCATCATCGTCCGGCCGCTGACAAGAAGTAAAGGTCAGTCATACTCCAAAAACTCTCAACAAACAAAATATCAAAAAGAAACAAAGAAAAACATATCGGGAGGTAAGCGACACGACTCTAAAACCAAGTCCCGGCGTCGATAGGCCCGCAGGGCGAGGACTGCTCCCGGGCGGCGACCCGCGCCCCCTCGCTTTAGCTAGGGGCGGAGTCGTCTCGACCGGCTCCTGCCCAGCCTGCGGGTCACCACGACCTTCGGCTCACGACACGCCGACCGGGGCAGCAGGCGGGGCATCCTCCCGCTGCGAGTCACGCACTGGCACCGGTCCTGGTGACACACAGGTGCTAGCCCGCTCCTTGGACCACCTGGCTTGCTCGGCCGCGTCCGCGGTAGGTGGGGATGAAACCAGCGACACCACCGAAGGGCACGGTGACCGCGTCCGCTTCGCCTCCCATTCACCGACGGCATCCGCGCTCACCGCACGCTTCCTCTACACTGGAACCTTGACGCGTCTCTCCGCCAACTGCTCATCACCAGCGAACATCGCCACAGGGTCGCGACGCTCCTCCGAGGTCACAACAAGCTCCTGGCTTTCCTCCTCCTCGGAGAAAATCATGTCATCCACCTCTGTGGGATCCTCCGACTCGAGCTCTGACTCAATGTCGCTCCTTCTTTCCCCGGCCTTCACGCGCCGGGCAACCTCCTTCTCCTCATGCTTCCGCTGAGCCTCCTCGGCTTTCTTCTTCTTCCTGGCATCCACCGCCCCCTTCTAGGTGGCCTGCCGAGCCGCGCCCTCTGGCCCCTTTGGGAGGTGCAACCAGGACTTGTAAGCATCAAGTCCCTACAGGAACAAGCGACTCAAAATCAAAAAAGCAGGAACACAAAAGGGAAAAGAACACGGAGTAAGGAGAAGGGAGCATACCAATTTGGACACCACCGAGGCATTGAGAGGTCGGGCTTTCCATCAACCCTCTCTTTGGGCTTCAGCTACAGCACCCGGTCGAGGCAACTCCAGACCTCGTCATTCGAGAGCTCCTCCAGCGACGCACGATCAAGGTCTGATGGGCCATCGTACCTCCACATCGGCCATGCCCTCTCCGCCAATGGAGCGACCCGGTGGGGGTAGAGGGTGTGGAACACCCGCGCCCCATCAAGGCCATGCCGCACGAGCTTCTAGAGCTCCACCTCGATGATCTCCACCATCTTCTTCTCCCGACGGGAAGGGCCCCACGACCAACTATCCCGCCTCTCTGGCCTCCCAACGGTAAACGCCGAGGACGGCGCCTCCACCGGATTCTTGATATAAAACCACTCCCCATGCCACCCTTGGTTGGAGTCATAGGGGATGTACGCGGGATACGAGCCCCCCGCGCTCGATTTTCTCTGCAGGGCGAAGCCCCCCACCGGTGTGGCCTCGGGCAGATTCCCCACCGTCAAAGTTCGCCTAGAGAACAGTCGCAGGAAGAAGTTCGTGTGCGGTCCATCCCAAGGAAGGCCTCGTAGACGGTGATGAAGCCAGCGATGTGCAGCACCCCCGTCGGATTAAGGTGCTACAGCTCTAGACCCCACTCGTTGAGGAGCCCACATAGGAACCAGTGCGCGGGGTATCCTAACACGTGCTCATGGAAGTCAACAATGGAAACCACCTCGCCAGGCTGAGGTTGTGGGAACTCCTTACCCTCGGGAGCCCTCTAGTGCACCACCTCCTTCGGCGCAGAAACCCCTTCACGGCGAAGGCCTTCAGCACCGACTCCCTCACAGTAGATGACCTCCAATCCGACATTTTGCTCCGGGTTCACGAAAGGATTTGTGAGTTTTTTCTTCTCCCTCGCTCTCTCCCTTTTCTTTCCTAGGAACCACCGCGGCTCTCAAAACACTCTCGGCAAGAAGGAAGATGAGAAGAGGCGGCGGATCAGGAAAAGGCAAAGGAACAGGGCGAAAACCCTTCTCCCTTCTCCTACTTACAGAAAAGGGCGCGACAGTTGGGGAAGGCGCGCCGATCAGGAAAGTCGAAATGACGAAGCAAAAAACCCTCTCTCTTTCCCATTTAATACAGACGGGATACGATGGGACATGCCCTGACCGATGAGACGCGCCCTGCACGACGGAACGACGCCTGATTAGATGGGACATGGCCTGGGTATGGCCCACCACTACCGCACGTCGGGCACAAGAACCAAAGCGCCACCGCACACAGGCAGCTCCCTGCATCCCCAAGCGGGACTTGGAAAAACCCAAAATGGGATCTCCGCCAGGAGAGACCATCAGGCTTCCTAAGTCGATTGAACGGCTCAGGAAAACACTGAGAGACAGGTAAGGAGCAAAGGGATGCCCCATGTAGGCCATGCCGACTCTACCACGAACGATGAGCACAGGTCTCGGTCGGACATTTCCGATTGGAGCTCTTCAAACCCCATCACTCGAGTCATCAAGGTAACACTACCGACCCCCGCTATTTCTTTATAATCATTTCATACATCCATACACGCATTCATTCCATACGCCCGTGCCCCCCGGACGATTCGGGCCCTGAACCGCCTGGGGGCTCGGGACCTAAGCAACGCGCCGCGTGCGATGAAATGCATCACAACGCCTCCGTGTTAAGTCCACGGCGCGGCGCTTGCCTCATTCGACATAAGCAACGACCGACCGGGTTCGAAGGCTAGCCCACGAAGGGCTCGAGGCCGCCCCACGTGAAAGCAGAACTGGGGGAGAAAACACGATGATGAGCCCGTGCGCGCCCTCACCCCATCTACCTCGGGCGATAGGGTCATCTCAACCTTCTCGTTCGATCCTAAGCCTCTACCAAGCCCACAGAATCCCCATCGATGGGTGGCCATTAGGCCACCCGGGTCGGTCTCCGGAACGACCTAGGCATCTATCGGGTTGCAGGTAAAGGAGCAGTGGAATGTCACTAGAGGGCTATGCCGACCCTGTCATGAACGATGGACCCGGATTCCACTCGATCATACCCGTTAGCGAGCTCACCGAGCGCGTCACTCAAGCCCGAGGCGATCGAGGCAAGCGACAAAACTCAGCCCCTCTGATTATGAGAAACTGAGGACGGGGTAACACACACAAATCAAATCGACCCCTACTAAGGCCCAACGGGGCTCATGGGCTCAAGACACCAAACACCTGGGTCTACAACCCCAAACTCGCCCCATCCATCGGCTACGCTTCGACTGCACACCAAACGCCTGTGTCTGTGACCCTAAACTCGCCCCATCCATCGGCTACGCTTCGACTACACACCAAACACCTGGGTCTGCGACCTTGAACTCGCCCCATCCATCGGCTATGCTTCGACCGCACACCAAAAACGCCTAGGTCTGCGACCCTGAACTCGCCCCATCAGGATTCGTGAGCTCTGGCCCGCCCGATCCTTAAACTAACTAACTAACTGCCTCGGCTGCACGGGCTACACCGAGGCTAGGATCCATGACTCCGACATGCCCGATCCCACGGCGCACACCGACACCAAGATCCATGACGTTTGTCTCGTCCAATCCCTAAACTAACTGCCTTGCCTGATCCCACGGCGCGCACCGACGCTAGGATCCATGAGCTTCGTCTCACCCGATCCCAAAACTAAACGCCTCGGCTACGCAACAACGCCCTAGTTGATGACTTTGTCTCGACTAAAAACATGCACACAAGCCCACTGACAACACCCCTAGACGATTCTGTCTGAATCGCTCGGGGGCTACACCCACGGGTCGCTCGCGCGCACCCGCCGACAAAACAAAAACCTCCCCCGCTGGCAACATGAAAAACCCCCTAAACGATTTTGCCCGAATCGCCCGGGGGCTCGGGGGCTACACCCGCCGTCAAGGCAAAAATCCCCCAGACAATTCTACCCGAATCGCCCGGGGGCTCAAGGGCTCCTGTCGGGTTCATAAACCCAGGGTCCCTCGCGGACCGGCTTCCCAATAAAGGCTCGGCCCAAACAGACAACGCGCAAGTCATGGTCTGACCCTGGTGTCCAAACAACAGGCCAGAAGGGCGACCCCATCACCGACCGGAAGGTCTGGCCGAAGAGAAACGGCGCCCATTTTCCGACTGTGGCCCACTCTCTCCGACCAGAACGCTCGCTTCGGTCTCCGGTCCGCCTCTCCAACCAGGGCGCTCGCTTCGGCCTCTAGCCCGCCTTCGGACAGCCTCTCCGACTGGAAGGCCTGGCCAAAGCACTACTTCTGACTTCGAGTCGCGTCTCCAACCAGGGACGCACAAAACCCCTGCTCAGGCGATACTATAGTTGGCGCCGTCCGTGAGGAAGACGTTGTATGTTCAACACTTTTTGGTCATCGGATGGCCCACTTTTCCGCCACTTTCGCCATGGTGGGCTCAGGCGATACGATTCGCTTCGGCTCACTGGAGTTTCCCGCACTCCCACCTGTTGGGATGTGGGTTCCACCCATCTCCAAGCCATCCCAAGCCTTCCTCTTTGGAAGCCTGGACTTCGTCACCGACCGGCTCGGCATACTATGCCTCCGTGAGGAGGCACTCGTTTCGGCGCCCGTCGGAGGGGCACCCTCCATCGGCTCTGGAACGCATGACGACTTCAATGACAAGGCATCTGCGCTTCATTCCGAGCAAACTCTCTACTCAAACCCCGCTGTGAGTAATATGAATGATGTTATTTACTTAATGTTCTCAATCTTTCGTCGATTATCCGGAGGGACCCCGTTGTCCCCGCCACGATCGCCATGCGACCGGTTCCCCTATGGCCTCGCGTCTCCCATGGACACGTACGCCCAGGGGCTCCGAAGGATGCCGGCGCTGCCCCCTCTCATGTCTGAATTCGTGGGAATGGTGAGCTATGCTCCCACCTATTTCCTCGACCTCATGGATGACGATGTTGAGAGTGACGGCTCCAGCATCGGCGACGTGGCGCCTAGCCACCGTCCGTCCCGAGAGTGCGCTATGGCGGACACACCGGGATAGCCACCGATGGTAACGGAGTCCTTCCAAGCTCACACCCTGCCAGACCCTCGTGCGGAGACCCCCACACTCACATGGGAGCACGGCGAGGAGCTACGACAATAGCGACTGAACCAGCCGCTGACTACGCCAGCGCGCTCGGCTCACCACACTGCGCCCTGTGCGCATAAACCGACGAGCAGCGCCCAGGGTCGCACCCGTCAGGTCCAGCCCAACACCATGGACAGGGGGAACGATCCCCCACAGTTCGCTCAGGCCAATCAGAACATCGCTGCTGCGGCAATACTTCTGTGCGGCCTTGCCAAGGCAAACGACCCCCAGGAATAGGTGATCCACCAGAACCTCCGGGCGTTAGTGGAGACCACCACCGTTCAACAGGTGGAGAGCTCCGCATCACGACACTGACTCGCGGACTCTCCCCCCACCAGGGGAGTGGGGACGCACCTAACGAATCGCTCCACCCGCTCACCACTATAGCCGCCAAGCGTAGCATAGGAGGCCACATCTCCGCATCGTCTTGACTTGGTGGCTGCTCCGCACCGACCGCCTATACATGAGCGGCTTAGACTAAACCGAGACGCTCGTAGCAGCAGCCGGAGTCCCAGCCCGGATGGTCCGGGACCATGGGCCTTTGTCCAACGCATCCAGCGAGCACCACTCCCGCCACGCTCCAACAAAGGCCGAGGCAAAGGCAAGGACAAGCGCCAGGACCAAGACGAGGGCCCCTCCACGCAGAGGGGGAAAAAGAACAGAAAAGATCGCCGCTGATCGGCCAGCTCCGCGTTCGTCGCCACGGCTGATCACACGGGCAAGCAGCCCCAGCAAGACCTTCTGGGCCACTTCCACGACCTCATGGAGAACCCATGCACCAACCACACCTACCCTGTCAAACACCTCTACAAGGACTGTGAGCTCCTCAAGCACCTTCTGCGATAGGCTGGCAGGCCAAAGGAAGAAAAAGGCGAAGAGGTAGCAGCCAAGAAAGGGGGCGTAGCGGGCAAGGATCCAAACGACTGAAGGTTGAGGTGATCCAACCGGACGCCTACCGACTGAAGGGCGACAACAACGGCATTCTCACCAACACTTGGAATAGCTATATCGTTTCTTCCCCTAAAATTCAGTCTTACCATTGTTTACTTAACGTTTGCTCCTGTAAAAGCGCCCCGACCCGAACATTTTCGGCCCGGGTCGCTCGGGGGCTCCATGAGGGTGCACAACTACCTCTCTTTTTCATTTACTATCATATGGTGAAACTCCTTCCTACCCGAACAAAAGGGTAGCTTGTTCCTTTAAATTGCCATACGTAGCTTTACTTTAAAATATTCCGACCGATCGCACCCTGCCTCTACCTATGGTTACGAGTAGCTGAGCCTCGCGGGCCATGCCCAGGCTCCTAAGGTTGCAGCCTACGGGACGAACGGGCAAGTATGAAAAATAAAGAATAAAAAACAAAATTATGCTAAGGTAAAACTAAGGAACGAAAGGAACAAGCTTCCCCGAACGGAGTGACTCCATCACAAAAAACGAAACCGATTGTAGTCATTGAGTACACAAGAACGTTTACACAGGGGCTTCCCCACGAACTTAAAACTTTTTGCATCTACTAAACTACTTATACTTTACAAGCTATTGGGGCAGCTCAGCGGCATCTGCTATTGGTGCAACCGGCGAAGGCGCGGGCTGCTCACTCCCCGGCGGGACGACATTCGGCTCGGTTGAAGGCGGGGCGATGTCCATTTCTGATCCAGGCTCCATGCTATCCGTAGGCTGGGCGACGTCCCCCGGATGCACGCTTCTGGCCATGTCCTAATGGCGGGCATCCATCACCCACTGCGCAGAGACTTGCTCTGCCACCAACCTTGCGTGCGGCAGCAAGCTCTCCCTGAGCGATTGGATGTCCTCCGTGCTCAAGCCATCGGCATACCCGCTGTAGATAGTGGTGAAGTCCACCTTCGGGTGGTACGTCACCACCGAAGTCAACACCCCGACGCTTCGTAGAACAGCCCGTGTGTGATGAGGGCCCGGACCTCATCCGGGACCTTCGCCAGCTGGATGACGGGCGCGCTAGTACTTGGCGCCGACCTGAAGACCTCCAAGACGACAAGCTAGGAAACATTACGGATCTGGTCAAGTTCCACCTTAAGAGCACGTCGCTCTTCAAGGGACTTGGCAGGTGCCTCCGCATTCCGGCCAAAAGTTGCCTTGACCATCTCCAGGTCCCGCTCCAACGACTTCACCTTTCTGCCTAGCTCTGCAAGAAGGGCGACAAGCTCAGAAACAAGCTGAAGGAAGAAACCAACATGATGAAAAACTGAGAAGGTATGTACCGAGGTGGAAGTTCTCGAGGGTGGAGGATTCCCCCGCCTGCCGGGCCACCTACTCTCAGCAGCACTGGCGCTCCTCCTCCTCCTTCCCATCACCCAGCCCGAAGCATGAGCACTTCCTGGTCTGCCTCCGATCGGGCCTTTCGCTCTGACTCCAGGGCCTTTCGCACCGACGCCAGGCATTCCCCTCCGACTCCAGGGCATTCCGCTCCGACTCAAGGGTCTCTAGGGATTTTTGGAGCACCGCCTTGGTGTCCGCCAGGGATTTCCGTAGCCCTGCCTCGGTCTCCGCCTGGCGGGCCTTCGCCGCCTCAAGCCCGTGCTCGGCGGCGGTCGCCCGCTCCACCGCACGCTGCTCCTCCGCCCGCACCACGGTCACCTCAGCCGCCCGGTCCTGGGACTCATGGCGGGCAGACTCCAGTTGATGCTCAAGCTCGGCCATCTGGTCATGCTCCATCTAGAGGAAACAGGACTTGCGGGACGACATCTCCTTCAGACCCTACGAAAACAAAAAACGAGCATGCTGAGGCAACCAACAAGAGACTAAGAGATCAAGGACAAACACGAGAAACTCACCTCCACGGCGAGCTGCAGGTTGACCTTGACCAACTACTAGGCGGATTTAACCCACTCTTGGGCGTCCTCGAGCTTCACCGATAGCTTGGCGAGATCAAACTCCATGGCGAGTCCTTTCTCCCCAAGGATGTCCAAGAGCTGACACTCCTGGGAATCCCGAAGGATGAATTGCACCTTGGATGGGTCCTCAGGATAGGGCCACTCCAGGTCATCCTCTGGCAGCCCACTAGAGGGCCTAGCCTTCGATCGAACCACCGCCAGCTCCCACGATGGCACCGACAGCTCCACCATGACATCCGCTTTGTCGTCGGATGGGATCTCCACCACCTCGGTTGCGTGGGCCGCTGACGGGCGTTCCAACTCCCTCTCGGCCGCATCTCCCCCCGGCGCCTTCAGCTCCGACCGTGAGGGTGAGCCATGCCGCCCTCCTCCCGGCGTGGCAGGGGTCTCGGTGTCCTTCTCCTCTTCTGCTGCAACTGGTGGAGGAGGGGCCATGAGGGACACCACCGGCGAAGCCTCCGCCACCACCGAGATCGCCGCCAGCTCTGTCGCCACTGCTGCCACCGTACTAGCAACCGACCCGAGGAGCACCACCCCTGGAGGGGAAGGGTTCGCTGCCACCACCCTGTTCCCTCCGCCACTCACCGCGGCACGCTGTAGGGTGGGCCTCCAAACGTCCTGCATGAGAGTTGGGGCAATGCTCAACCCCATCATCGTCCGGCCGCTGACAAGAAGTAAAGGTCAGTCATACTCCAAAAACTCTCAACAAACAAAATATCAAAAAGAAACAAAGAAAAACATATCGGGAGGTAAGCGACACGACTCTAAAACCAAGTCCCGGCGTCGATAGGCCCGCAGGGCGAGGACTGCTCCCGGGCGGCGACCCGCGCCCCCTCGCTTTAGCTAGGGGCGGAGTCGTCTCGACCGGCTCCTGCCCAGCCTGCGGGTCACCACGACCTTCGGCTCACGACACGCCGACCGGGGCAGCAGGCGGGGCATCCTCCCGCTGCGAGTCACGCACTGGCACCGGTCCTGGTGACACACAGGTGCTAGCCCGCTCCTTGGACCACCTGGCTTGCTCGGCCGCGTCCGCGGTAGGTGGGGATGAAACCAGAGACACCACCGAAGGGCACGGTGACCGCGTCCGCTTCGCCTCCCATTCACCGACGGCATCCGCGCTCGCCGCACGCTTCCTCTACACTGGAACCTTGACGCGTCTCTCCGCCAACTGCTCATCACCAGCGAACATCGCCACAGGGTCGCGACGCTCCTCCGAGGTCACAACAAGCTCCTGGCTTTCCTCCTCCTCGGAGAAAATCATGTCATCCACCTCTGTGGGATCCTCCGACTCGAGCTCTGACTCAATGTCGCTCCTTCTTTCCCCGGCCTTCACGCGCCGGGCAACCTCCTTCTCCTCATGCTTCCGCTGAGCCTCCTCGGCTTTCTTCTTCTTCCTGGCATCCACTGCCCCCTTCTAGGCGGCCTGCTGAGCCGCGCCCTCTGGCCCCTTTGGGAGGTGCAACCAGGACTTGTAAGCATCAAGTCCCTACAGGAACAAGCGACTCAAAATCAAAAAAGCAGGAACACAAAAGGGAAAAGAACACGGAGTAAGGAGAAGGGAGCATACCAATTTGGACACCACCGAGGCATTGAGAGGTCGGGCTTTCCATCAACCCTCTCTTTGGGCTTCAGCTACAGCACCCGGTCGAGGCAACTCCAGACCTCGTCATTCGAGAGCTCCTCCAGCGACGCACGATCAAGGTCTGATGGGCCATCGTACCTCCACATCGGCCATGCCCTCTCCGCCAATGGAGCGACCCGGTGGGGGTAGAGGGTGTGGAACACCCGCGCCCCATCAAGGCCATGCCGCACGAGCTTCTAGAGCTCCACCTCGATGATCTCCACCATCTTCTTCTCCCGACGGGAAGGGCCCCACGACCAACTATCCCGCCTCTCTGGCCTCCCAACGGTAAACGCCGAGGACGGCGCCTCCACCGGATTCTTGATATAAAACCACTCCCCATGCCACCCTTGGTTGGAGTCATAGGGGATGTACGCGGGATACGAGCCCCCCGCGCTCGATTTTCTCTGCAGGGCGAAGCCCCCCACCGGTGTGGCCTCGGGCAGATTCCCCACCGTCAAAGTTCGCCTAGAGAACAGTCGCAGGAAGAAGTCCGTGTGCGGTCCATCCCAAGGAAGGCCTCGTAGACGGTGATGAAGCCAGCGATGTGCAGCACCCCCGTCGGATTAAGGTGCTACAGCTCTAGACCCCACTCGTTGAGGAGCCCACATAGGAACCAGTGCGCGGGGTATCCTAACACGTGCTCATGGAAGGCAACAATGGAAACCACCTCGCCAGGCTGAGGTTGTGGGAACTCCTTACCCTCGGGAGCCCTCTAGTGCACCACCTCCTTCGGCGCAGAAACCCCTTCACGGCGAAGGCCTTCAGCACCGACTCCCTCACAGTAGATGACCTCCAATCCGACATTTTGCTCCGGGTTCACGAAAGGATTTGTGAGTTTTTTCTTCTCCCTCGCTCTCTCCCTTTTCTTTCCTAGGAACCACCGCGGCTCTCAAAACACTCTCGGCAAGAAGGAAGATGAGAAGAGGCGGCGGATCAGGAAAAGGCAAAGGAACAGGGCGAAAACCCTTCTCCCTTCTCCTACTTACAGAAAAGGGCGCGACAGTTGGGGAAGGCGCGCCGATCAGGAAAGTTGAAATGATGAAGCAAAAAACCCTCTCTCTTTCCCATTTAATACAGACGGGATACGATGGGACATGCCCTGACCGATGAGACGCGCCCTGCACGACGGAACGACGCCTGATTAGATGGGACATGGCCTGGGTATGGCCCACCACTACCGCACGTCGGGCACAAGAACCAAAGCGCCACCGCACACAGGCAGCTCCCTGCATCCCCAAGCGGGACTTGGAAAAACCCAAAATGGGATCTCCGCCAGGAGAGACCATCAGGCTTCCTAAGTCGATTGAACGGCTCAGGAAAACACTGAGAGACAGGTAAGGAGCAAAGGGATGCCCCATGTAGGCCATGCCGACTCTACCACGAACGACGAGCACAGGTCTCGGTCGGACATTTCCGATTGGAGCTCTTCAAACCCCATCACTCGAGTCATCAAGGTAACACTACCGACCCCCGCTATTTCTTTATAATCATTTCATACATCCATACACGCATTCATTCCATACGCCCGTGCCCCCCGGACGATTCGGGCCCTGAACCGCCTGGGGGCTCGGGACCTAAGCAACGCACGTGCAGTGAAATGCATCACAACGCTCCGTGTTGCGTCACGAAGCGGCAGTTGCCTCATTCGACATAAGCAACGACCGACCGGGGTTCGAAGGCTGGCCCACGAAGGGCTCGAGGCCGCCCCACGTCAAACAGAACCAGGGGAGAAAACACAGATGAGCCCCGTGCGGCCCTCACCCCATCTACCTCGAAGCAGATAGGGTCATCTCAACCTTCTCGTTCGATCCTAAGCCTCTACCAAGCCCACAGAATCCCCATCGATGGGTGGCCATTAGGCCACCCGGGTCGGTCTCCGGAACGACCTAGGCATCTATCGGGTTGCAGGTAAAGGAGCAGTGGAATGTCACTAGAGGGCTATGCCGACCCTATCATGAACGATGGACCCGGATTCCACTCGATCATACCCGTTAGCGAGCTCACCGAGCGCGTCACTCAAGCCCGAGCGATCGAGGCAAGCGACAAAACTCAGCCCCTCTGATTATGAGAAACTGAGGACGGGGTAACACACACAAATCAAATCGACCCCTACTAAGGCCCAACGGGGCTCATGGGCTCAAGACACCAAACACCTGGGTCTACAACCCCAAACTCGCCCCATCCATCGGCTACGCTTCGACTGCACACCAAACGCCTGTGTCTGCGACCCTAAACTCGCCCCATCCATCGGCTACGCTTCGACTACACACCAAACACCTGGGTCTGCGACCCTGAACTCGCCCCATCCATCGGCTATGCTTCGACCGCACACCAAAAACGCCTAGGTCTGCGACCCTGAACTCGCCCCATCAGGATTCGTGAGCTCCGGCCCGCCCGATCCTTAAACTAACTAACTAACTGCCTCGGCTGCACGGGCTACACCGAGGCTAGGATCCATGACTCCGACATGCCCGATCCCACGGCGCACACCGACACCAAGATCCATGACGTTTGTCTCGTCCAATCCCTAAACTAACTGCCTTGCCTGATCCCACGGCGCGCACCGACGCTAGGATCCATGAGCTTCGTCTCACCCGATCCCAAAACTAAACGCCTCGGCTACGCAACAACGCCCTAGTTGATGACTTTGTCTCGACTAAAAACATGCACACAAGCCCACTGACAACACCCCTAGACGATTACATGCAGATCGCCGGGGCTACACCCACCACAAGCTCATGGCGCGCCCGCCGACAAAACAAAAACCTCCCCCGCTGGCAACATGAAAAACCCCCTAAACGATTTTGCCCGAATCGCCCGGGGGCTCGGGGGCTACACCCGCCGTCAAGGCAAAAATCCCCCAGACAATTCTACCCGAATCGCCCGGGGGCTCAAGGGCTCCTGTCGGGTTCATAAACCCAGGGTCCCTCGTGGACCGGCTTCCCAATAAAGGCTCGGCCCAAACAGACAACGCGCAAGTCATGGTCTGACCCTGGTGTCCAAACAACAGGCCAGAAGGGCGACCCCATCACCGACCGGAAGGTCTGGCCGAAGAGAAACGGCGCCCATTTTCCGACTGTGGCCCACTCTCTCCGACCAGAACGCTCGCTTCGGTCTCCGGTCCGCCTCTCCAACCAGGGCGCTCGCTTCGGCCTCTAGCCCGCCTTCGGACAGCCTCTCCGACTGGAAGGCCTGGCCAAAGCACTACTTCTGACTTCGAGTCGCGTCTCCAACCAGGGACGCACAAAACCCCTGCTCACTGCTCTTCTTCGACTAGCGCGATCAGAGCCGACTGGGACCAACCGACTGGGGACGTCCGCTCGGTAAGGACTAGGGAATAGACGGGGAAAGTAAGGCAGCGCGCAAAAGTCAAACCATAATACCGGGGACCGTACTCTGTACACCTGCAGAAACAGTGATCTGCAACCTCCCTAGCACAACAGAGCCCAAGCAGTGTTGTAGGCGCCAACATTTTCCCCTACAGTATTGTGGGCGCCATTAACTTCCATATGGTAAGCCCCCCCACATGCCTCTGGGCACTGACAGTGTTGTGGGCACCGGTATTTACCGTACCAGGCGAACATGGTGAAACCCCTCACAAACCTCCAGGTATCAACAGTGTGTCAGGCACCGATGTCTGCCATACCCGAAGAAGACAACATAACCTCCCACGTGCATCTGACATCCAATAGTGTTGTGGGCGCCTACCATCATCTTGTACCCGTCAGCGTGGGCAACAAGGCTTAGAAACATACGTACTCTCTCCCTCTCACTTGTAAGGCCATCCCTTTCATCTATAAAAGAGGATGCGCTCTCTCCCAACAATCAGGTTCATCGAAGGTTGATTTAGATTCATTCAGATCAATCAAGTTCACTAGTTCATAACCATAGAACCGCCAGGTCCGAACCACAAGCACACGCTTGAACTAGTGGGGCTCCCGTCACTCTCGGCCCTTTCGACCGGAGTCCGACTGGACCTCTTGTACCCCCATCTTTCTCCTTCTCGTTTATAACCCCACTGCAAACTTCGAGCACCTGGGCTCAGGAATAAAGTCACCGACCAACTCAAACTGGACGTAGGGCATGTTGCCTGAACCAGTATAAACACTGTGTCATTGAGTGCTAGGCCACCTCCGATCATAATGTACGGCAAAACTACAAATATTTACGTGTTGGTCACTTTCTGCACCGACAAAAAGCATATCAAATCAAGGAGTGAAGATGAGAATAAAGACTTGAAAATAAGCACCAAAGTAGAGATGAATAACAAGGGTAGAGATATAGTAGAGACAAAAATATCAAGGTTCATAGAGCAAGAGTTTATGTAGCAACTTCTAAACCTTAAAATGACCAGTTTTTATTAGGCTTGCATCCTACAGTCAGCATTGTTCTGATACCACTTTGTAGCACCTGGTTTTAAGAACAAAACCGGATATACACCATATGTGAGCCCAGGAAGTCAAATCTCACATATAACTATAAATAAGGGTAATATCAAAAGAGGAATGCTCGATATATAACGTACTTAGTATGAAAGGTATAACTTTAGACAGCAAACAACGGAAGGACAACTCCGATCTTCGGGTGAAGAATCCAATCCACAGAGACAACTAACTGGTTGATCACAAGCCTAACTCCTCCAGGCTAGCAATCTGGTACCCATCCGGGATTTTTATCTAAATAATTAAAAAAATAAAGCAAGCGTAAGTACATGTCATACTCAACAAATATAATATGGGGTTCATGAGGCTCAAAAGGTTGACACTGGTTTAACTGCGATTAGCTTTTAATGAGTCATCTTTTAGCAATTGGGTAGCAACAAGTTTATTCACAAGCCCACATAAACACATGATCAGGTAAACATGAATAATGAATAGCATAAACAATAATCTTTAATGATCATCTTCATCATCGGTATCATCAGTGTTCATCATCTATTTCTTAAGGGTTCCAAGGCCGCTCGTGATCGTGAGCACGGCTAATATATCAATTTTACACTGTAAAGGTTGTACACTTTCACTGTGAGTCGTAATTTACCCTTTTGCTCGAGGTAGCTAATATCTTAACCCACTTCCAAGGAAGATCGGTAGGGTTCACTATGAAGCCTTTCAAAGGTTCGTCTATCAAGTTAGGGTCATTAGATTCACTCGGTAAACAGATGTAGAGCCCCTCTTCCCGATGGCACAATGACGCGCAGCCTATACATAAGGGGACAGAAGCCACACTATACCTGATTCATCAAACCATTGTTACACCAATAAAGGTAATCACTAGCAAACTAGAAAAGGTCCTCATACTGAGCTAAAGCCAGAGCCATGTAGCCCTCATAGCTGTACTGTAAGTCTTGGATGATCACTTACAGATAAGTTCTTAGGGAGAGGAATCTAGGGCACCATAAAAACAGCTCAATGCTCTAGCCCCCTGATTCTATGTTGCTAAAAAGCATCTTTTAGTGTTTATTGCATATACCATTAGTCAAGTTACAAGATCATGGTCTTTAATTGAGCACTAGCATCATACTATCCAATGCAATACTCCATAGGTAACAAGGCACAATGTAACAAAGCACTAAAAAATTCTTAGTGGTAGTCAAGATAGACACATGCAGTATGAATTAAATGATTAAAGGTGTATAGGACCACGAGACCACGAGAGAGCAAACCGGAAACACGGGGAGAACGAGGATGGAGAGGTGAACTCGCCCAGGTAGTTTCCGCGGTTAGAGATGGCACAGAGGCGACGCGAGATGCGGCGGAGCGGACGACGAGCACGGCGGCGCTAGGTTATGCGGCAGCGCAGTGATTCGGTGAGGTGGTTGTGACTCTGAGGCTTGGGATGGGGAGGCACGACCGCGGGCAGCTGCTATTTATGGCCAGGGAAGCATCTTGGCGCGCACGGCAAGGCGAACGAGGCGTGGGCAGCGCGGACTCTTCAGCGGTGGCGGCGAGTCCGGGCGAGTCACAAGGTAGAAGAAGTGCCTGACATGCGGGCCCGACATGTCAGCAACCGAGAGAGGGGAGGAGACGCGCGGCGGCGTGGCTGCTGGGCCGGTGCGAAGCTGGGCCGGCCTGATGCGGAGAAAGGGAAATGGGCCACGCGGGGAGCAAGGCCGAGCGGGCCAAATGCCGGGTAGGGAGAGGGAAAAAATAAAGAATTTCTTTTCTATTTTCTTTTCCTATTTCAAAACCTCATTCAAATATGAATCAAATCAAGTTTGAATAGGGTTTCAAATACACTTTTTAATTCAAACAAAAATGAGCAAATTTTAGTAAGTTTTCCAAAGATAAATTTTACAACTTTTTAAATTCTTTTATTTTCTAATTTTCTTTTATTTTATTTCAAAGCCATTTTTAAATTCATTTTCAAAGGCATTTTGAATTTATTTTGAATTTTGGATTCAACCACTCATTGCAATAAATTAAATGCACCGGCATATATGCACATCCATGTTGCTACCCCTTATGATAAATTTTAATATAATGAAAAATATTTTTCCTATATTTCATGAGCACAAAAATACAGAATTAAATCATTTTAGCTATATTTCAAAAGAAGCAAATTTTAGGGTGTTACACCATCAATAGATTATATATGATTTTTTGAGCGTGATAGATTATATATGATAATATGAGAGCCAGTCAACAAAGATTGTTGGACACCGAATTCCCTGCTCCGGTCCTTGATCTGTTGTTCGTGTTGACATCATCAGTTACATACGATGAACGTTTTGCTTGTTTAGTGGGAAGCAGATCAGATGTCAATATATGTGTCATAATGTATCAGTAAAGTGTATGTGCCCTCCGTCCATAAAAGACTGTAATCTCGCTTTTCGAGGAGAGAAATAATTTTAAGTCTGACTAATAGATTTATATTAAAAATTACTAACATTTATTATACTGAATAAGTATCGTTAGATTAATCATGAAATATATTTTCATAGCAAACTTATTTAGAGACATGAATATTGATATTATTTTTTATAAATTTAGTCAGACTTTAAAAAAGTTGGTCTGGTTCAAATCTATAATTACACTGTTATTGGGATGGAGTACAGTCACTATCACGGTTTACATGCTTCCCCTTTCCCTACGAAAGATGATAAGGTAACTTAGATCAAGATTCATTATTTGATTCGGATTAGATAAGGATCTTGATGAATGGATAGTTGCATAAATAAGAGCAAATGTCACTGTAAATAAGGGCAGATAGTTCATTTCCTCTTCAGATGTTCAACTTGCAATGCGCAGTCTGATCTCCATGGTGTCACGGTGTAGAAATAAACCGACAAGTGCTGCGACCTGAAACTTTCTGTAATCTTAGTATTTACAAAGTTACTACAATTTGTCACATAATCTATACTAGGTAGTTAGGATAAGCCGGGCTTTGTTGCATGGGTGCATGCATCTGTTGACATCACCTTTACTGAAACCGCGGGCGTGATGATGGTTGGTCCATGTTCATACAAATGCTAATAAGAGTATAAGACTGTAAAATCACCAGCAGAATACTAGAATCCAAAATGGCTTAGATTTTGCGTACTAGGTTTGGATTTCTCATCCCCAATTTTATTTACATGCATCATCAGATAGCAATGTTCATTGGAATATTTTTCGTGGAGCAGGTTCCCTCTGAACTCTGATGGACAGCGAGATGGTCAGATGGACACACAACATAACTGTGCCGCTGCGACAATTTTCTCTGATGGACAGCGAGATGTACTTCATTCAGTAACTATGGTAAAAAACAAATCTTTCCTCATTGTAGGCCTAACTGTCCATGATTGAGTGATGCAGATTTCAGTGCATGCCTGCCAAGTCAACTTTGATGCTTGTGCGTGCAGATGAAGCAAGAACTTTTGTGGTGTGGCTGACAGTTCGTCAACTAGTCCATGTTTAGTTTCCAACAAAATCCAAACTTTGGCACTAGTAAAAAGAAGATTCCCCATCATATCAAACTTGCGATACATGCATGGAGTACTAAATGTTGACGAAATCAAAAACTAATTGCACAGTTTGGTTGTACTTTGCGAGACAAACGTTTTGAGCCTAATTAGTCAACGATTGGACAATTATTACCAAATACAAACAAAATGCTACAGTAATTTCGTCGGCACCGATTCCGGGCAACTAAACGAGGCGTTTGTCTCGGAGCATGTCGGTCCTACTGGCAGCAATAGTTGGTTAGAAATAGTCGCACAGGAGGAATTCAGTTTCAGTGTGCTGCAGGAAACTGTTTGAATCCTGAACCTCTGTGTCTGTGTCTGTGCCTGAAAACAGGCACAAGCTACCTGATTCTACTATTCCATACTAGCAAGTAGCAACAGTGTGAATCTGAGATACTCCTGTACAACATCTGAAGATACCAGAATAATACATGCAACTTGCTGTGCAGTAGTACCTTGTTTGCTCTTTTTTTTTTCAGGGTACATGGGTCTATTCATTAACGAACTTAATCATGTGCAGAACAGTACTCTTTCAGTTGTCTTCTTATATATTGTCTTGTACTGCACATGTGTTTTAGTGAGATGGTTGTGGCCTGTAACTGTAAGCACAGGATCATTGTGCTATATATGGTTGCTTGCTAAACTCATCTAAGCTAACACTCCAAGGGATTATACATACATGTTGACCCCCAAATCCAGGCAGCAGGTTGTAACCTAATTACCTAACCTCCTGTCCACAGTTGTCTAACCAAACATTTACAAATAAATACTTACTGTGGTTTTGTCGCCGATGACTTTTCCTCCTTCCTTGGTACAAGTCTAAGTAACCGGGAGGCTGTTACACGCCGATCGAAGCTGACGCTTAGTTAGTTAACTAAATTTGTTATTTATGTAACCTGTGAGTAGTTCAGCGTGCACAATCCGTGTACACGGCAGATGATGAGCAGGAAAACCATCAATCACAAGTCACAAGTCATGCCAATAGGAGGCATGGAACTAACAAGAGCCATGATTGACTTGAGAAAAAAATGAAAACATTAACTGAACTTTGCCCAATGAACAATGTGGCTTCAGACCTTTTTTTATGCTATAACTCAGTTGAGACCATGCAATCCTACTTCATACACGAATACTACATCAGATTAGATAGATACTTAGCCCAATATAAAATATATTCTAGGGAGAGGAGAAGAGGATCAGAGAAGCCTGTGACGAAGTCAAAGGCATAGCTGAGAAGCATGGAAAAGCCATGAGCAGTGAGCATGACAGCGACACGCCCATCCAATCAGTGCAGAGTGACTAGCAACAGGGCCTGATGATTCCTACTGCGGGAGCACAGAAAGCACAGCTAGGAGCCTGAGACGCTGCTGCTGGAGCTGTAGTACCTTGTTGACGGCCTGCGTTGGTTAGGCCAATGGAGAAGAAGTGGACAGAAACACACACATGCTGATTGCTGGTTTGGACAAGGCAAAACGCCAAAGGCTGTAGCTTGCAGCAGCAGTCACCAGTGTCTGCTGATGCCATTTGTGTAGCTTGGCAAGGGATGTTTTTGAGGTGATCTTGACCTGAGTGAGACATATGGACATATAGACGGTGACTGTGACTCTGTGAGGTGGTGATCTGAGCCTCTTCTCTTCTCCGGAACTGGAGCTGGAGTGAGTAGTTCTCTTCCTGTGGCCACCACACCATCCGTGTCTGCCTGAAAGCTTGATGCTCTGTTCTATGGCCAAGCAGGGACGGAACGGCTGTGGTAAAACTGACAAAGAAAAAAAGCTGATAAAACAAAGAACAAACCGGCAAAAAAAAGCTGATAATAAAAAACAAAAAACGCCGTTGCCGGGGATCGAACCCGGGTCACCCGCGTGACAGGCGGGAATACTCACCACTATACTACAACGACTTCGTTGGATGCGTTTCTTACAAAATTTTAGAAAACTACAAAGGCAAACCACAGACAGTATCAAATCCGAGACACCTTTGTGATTCAATTCTGATTCAAATCAAATAGTTACAATAGATCTGGAGATTGTGCAGATCATGGTACGAAACACACTCTTTAACTAGATGTATTCAAAATAACCGCAAATAAGGATCACACACAGCCTGCCGATAGCATGTTGATTCAGCAACATCATATTATTTGGGTAGCTTCCCACCACTTCTACAAAATGTTCATTCAAACCACAACCAGTCTGAACATGGATTCGTATAAGCATGTTGATTCAGCGGTGCTCTCAGGGGTGCTGCGGACGAGGTCGTGAAGGTCGAGGGAGATGGTCCCCAGGATCCACGAGAGGACGATGCTGTCGAGACGCAGCCATGAAGGGGTCCGAGCCGCTGGCGGGGCGTCGGTGAGGACGTGGTCATCTAGGGCGTAGCGGCGGAGGATGAGAAGGACCAGGTCCCGCCAGCGGGCGTAGGAGGGCGACTCAGGGTCGAGGACAACAGGAACCAGGCTCCGGATGTTCTGGACACCACCGGCTTGGTAGTGCAGCTGCGCGACGAGTGGATCAGCCGAGTTGGGCCAGAGAACCACTGTAGGGGACGGACGTGAAGCAGACGAGGTGGCAGTGGTGTCGTGGTACACCGGATGGACGAGGAGCTGCTCCGCCTTGACGATCTGATGGGCCAGAACATCGGCCGCATCGCGCTCCACTCCCCTGTGCTTGGGCCGCCACAGCAGCAGCGTGCACAGCCCTCAGCAGCGGCCCCCGGCGATGACGAGAGCCCGAGGGGCGGGAAATGGAGAGCCACCACCGCTTAGCCCACAAATTCAGCAGCAGCAGCGCTTGGCGTCGTGGAGGCCTGCACTGCTGACATCCATCCACGCCGCCCAGATCCGCGCGGGGGAGGCCATCCATGTTGCCAGCGTCCGCGCCTGAAGGCCCACGCATGAGAAGAGAAGCGGCGGCGGCATGCGGCTAGGTCTCCAGTATGCATGCTCGCGATTTGCACCAGTGGAAGGGAGAGGGGGGCAAGGAAGTAGGAGGGAGGGGAGGAGGTGGTGGGCCACCGCCATGGCGGGCGGCAACTGCCTGCTGGCCAAGGCGGGGGAGAGAGAGAGAGGGGAAACCTAATCTGATACCATGATAGAATTGTGATTCCTTACTATTGGGCTAACCCTAGAAGGGTAGCTATGTTGAAGTCATACATGGGCCATATATGGGCCTTAATACACACATACTCCAACACCCACCACTTCTACAAAATGTTCATTCAAACCACAACCAGTCTGAACATGGATTCGTATAAACTAACACATTGGTATCACCACCATACTTCCTTGTCCTACTGAAACAAAACCCCACAGTACGAAATTTAACAGAATATGGAACGATGAACATGTGGTGAGAGGGGCCTGATGATCTGTTCTATATATCTATTGTTTTACATCCACCAATATGCAATACAACACCGTTTGAGGCAGGCACGTAACAGCAAACCAACGGATCATCGGATGGGCGTGTATGAGTGGCCTCCAGAGGAAGGGCCGGAGCCCTTCTGCTGCTCCTCAGCCGCCATCTTCTCCTTGGTCATCGTCCCGACGTCCGTGGCAGCCTTGGCGACCTTGTTGAATGCACCGGTGACCCACGACGCGCCGGTGAAGACGTACCTGTTCTTCATGATGGCAGACCCGGCGCTGCTGACCTTCTGCTCGGCGGCGGCAAATGCTGACTTGGTCTTGTCGGAGACCTGGAACTTCTGGTCCATCTCCTTCACCTTCCCGGTGACCAAGGAAGTGCCCGTGGTGATCTTATCGCTCAGCCCAATCTTCTTGTCAATGGAGGCTACCTTAGCACCGGCTGTGGATGTGAAGCCATGCTTCTCATCCAACGCTTTGGCCTTGCCAACCGCGTCTTTGCCTAGCACGAAACCCTTAGCAAGCATAGTGCTCACAACATCCTCGGCCTTGTGGACAACAGTGTTGTCTCCACCAACTGCAACTCTGGTTCCACTCTGACAACAGAATATATTGTTCAGTACAAGTTACTGATGTATTAAAAAAAACATACTGGAGCTGTTCATATCTGACTACTACAATAAGGAATGGCTTTCGAAGTCATGAATACAATTATGGACAGATAATGAAACAAGCTCTGGTCTCTGGTGCATGGAAATCACACTTGATAATTTTCAAAAGTGTGACTTGCAAAAAGGTAACTGGATGTCAATCAAATTGGTAGACATATGCAATTTACCATTATACTTGGCCTGAGGGACTTTAATTCTTAGACATGCTGAACAAATTATAGTTAGGCATTTAGGGTGTCCTTTCAAAACTACTGAACAGAACAACGACGATGGAATGTAAATAAAAACACCACAGGTTGTGCTCGACAATTAGAACAGAGATAAACATCCATTTGACCTACTGACTTGAATTGGAGTGAAGACGCAGATATATATGTCAAAGACACTATAGACAGCAAAAGTACAGTGTTGTGGTATTGACGAAATGAAAGAAAAACTCAGTTTCCCAAATATAAAAGACATATTTATAATTGTGTATCATGTTCAATTCAGGATACAGTCATACAACCTCACATAAACAATTAAATGCAGACAAGGTGAGCACAAAAACTAGAGGCGTATCATACCATTGGTGGAGCAGAGACAGTAGGGGGTGGCTGATACTCTGGAGCAGGTGCAATGATGACAGAAAGATCAACTATTGTGGCACCCTGTGACAGTCATATAAAATTGCATTGATGTTATTTTTCTAGGAGCACGAACACAACACAATGTTGCAAGGGCAGCAAATTCTTTGCAATTTGCAAATTCTGCTAAAGAGATCCACAAACATTCCATTTGAGTGAAGCATTTAGTCATAGCTCTAATACAACAACATTTTTTGGTCCCAAGCAAAGGGGTACACTAGAGGTAGCGCTATGGTGATCAATTATAGCCAAGCCAAGTAGTGAAAAATCATAGAGTGAAGTATTGTAAGAACTCCACTGAATCATACTAAGGCCTCCAGGTACTGACCGATAGAAGAAGTGCAGTATCTGCGCCCTGTGCGTCTTTGAAAGTGACATACGCAACTTGAGACCACTCATCACCACTGCCAAAGGATGAAAGGAAAGAGAAGCAAACTAATGAGGATGACAATCAAAGGCTTGTACGGGCATGAAAAGAGAAGGGGCGACCTAGATGGACAAGTTTTACGAACCTCTGCATCTCCACATGTTCAATATCTCCTGAAAAGGAAAAGAACTCCTTAATGTCTTGCACAGTTGCACTAAGAGAGACGTTGGTGACCTTCACTGTCCTCACCTGCAGTAAATGGAACATTAATACGGAAGTACTGAAGAATATTATGAAGCAAAGGAAGGGACAATTGTGGAAATCAGTGCACATTATTTCCTTCGACCTATTGACTGACATAACATAAACTTGAACTTTCTCATCCAAATACATGTAAGCCATACCTAGGCATGTGACAATCAGAAGAGAAGCATTAAAAACGCATATCATACAACAAGCTTAGTAAATACTTCCATTGAAATGCTTTTAAAGCTCATGGGCTAGGTTCGTCGAGTAAACCAGCCTGTGACGCATAAAGCACTCATTATTTTTTTGACAACTGTATAAACCGCAGATAGGATACAAGTATTCGGCTAAAATTTACGCATGCCTCTACTGGTATTTCAGAATAAGCAGAGTAGCAGACAACTATCCCCACATGGCTAGAGATTATTTCATCAGGCGGCCCAATGGCACCATCAATCGCAATGAAGGAGTGTTAAAGGCATAGGCATTCGGTAGTTCACTTAAAACGGACAATTTTAAGGCATGTATACCATGCAAGTCAAAGTGAATGGCAAATGGCCTAGTACCTTCTCGTAATGATTGTTCTGCAATTGTAGAACCTGACGGTCAAAGCAAGTCCTAGAACATGTATCCCCTGTGGTACCAACAAGTATGGTATGAGCCTACTTGCAGCAATCAACTGGACCTATCCCACAGCACTTGGCCTAATATGTCTTCTCAGAACGCTTTTGGTTTTGGCAATTGCACAAGCTGATAGCTAGGCTGCTAGAGCCAGTCAAAGAAAGGCCTACAACATGTGACAAATCATTCAACGGTGATGTCAACTAGCATCCTAGTAAGCCTACTTGCAGGAAATCCTCTGGACCGATCTCACAACGTTGGGCGCCTAACCTACGAGTCCCCCGATGATGCAGATGTGCCAATCACGCAACGCGAGCATGCTCCCGCTCAGTGCGCGCCCATCTATCTGTGTGTTCCAGTCGGTCTCGCAGAGATTTGCGCAGGGGGTCCTCTCGACATGCGACTATACGAGCAAGATACGCTCCAATCCAACTACGCCCAGATCCAATTCCAAGCAAACCCTAGCCCCACCGAATCGGCAGCGAAGCTTGCTCGCTGCATCAAGCTTCTCCCGCAGGCAGGACAGCAAGGAACTCAGCCCAGGCGGGGGCACTCGGGGCGGGCGGGAGGCGATTGAGCCTAGTCTAGAAAGCCAAAATCTCACGGGCGCTAGCGCTACGGTGCCCCCGCTCTCCTGCTCCGGCACGAGACGAACCGGATCCAGCGCGCCACCGACCACCGGAAGAGGGTTCAGAGAGGGAGGGAGGTTGCAGCAGCAGCACTCACCGGTGCCTCCACGGGAACCTCCGCCGCCGTCGCCATGGGTGGGGAAGCCGATTGGATGGATGGATGGTGATTAGGGAGCGGATTAGCGGCGCTAACTGGAATGGATTGGAATGGGAGGAGACTAGTAGTACTAACAGGAGGAGACGACTACTTGGGTGTTAAGGCAGCAGAAACGGCAAAGCAACGAACAAGCCAGAGAGAGACGAAACCGCGTACTACTATTTTCCTTTCCAGTTTTCCATGAGAAAAAAAAGTAAACTGTATATTATTTGTTAGTAGAAAACAACAGAGAGAAAAATAAATTACAGAGAAAAAATAATAGATGAAAAATAAAAAAAATATATATATAATTTTATTTTTGGATGGAACTTTTGTTTTACAAGGTTATGGATGGCACTTTGTCCTCTCTGTTGGGAACCTAGGACTACTTGGTACACGACCTCTTAGCACACGGTGCTGTCGTGCTGACACTTGTATAAGCCGGCTTCTTTGGACACCAAAGTTCAAAGAATTAGCTCCTTTTAATTAATGTGTATATAGTCGTCACCTGTGATATAATAATAATAATAAAAGAAAGAAAAACGCTTTTTACGTACCGTGTTTCTATCGGCTCATTTACAGTATAAAGTTGGCACGAAATGAAAATGAATAGGTATATACTACGTACAAGCTACAAGTTGTGTGTGTCTCTTCATGTTGCGCAAATGTCGTTTCCATGGACTCATTTACACGTGAACTCGTGAGCGTGCTTAATTACGTTGGTCCATTTCATGCACATTTTTTGGGAAGGGTTAGTTCAGGTGCGCGCCTTTGTGTTTGTGTGATCGTGAAGAAAAGCCACCTGTCACTTTTTTTTTTTGAGGAGAAGCAAAAACCTTTATTGAGCTTCATAAGAAGTACAAACGCCATTCGGCGGGGTACCAAATTCCATAGACATCCCACGGCTGCCAGCCAGCCTACCACGAAGGGGAAGAAGGTTTTGAGGATGAGTCAGCCCAGCCCATTTGACGGGCCGAACGAAGGCCCAGCTACTGAGAAGACAGTTAGAACTGCAACTGCGACACGTATATTTTTTTGATACGTATATTGTCAGCTACTGAGAAGACAGTTAGAACTGCAACTGCGACACGTATATTTTTTTTTATACCTATATTGTCATTGGCGACTTAGAGGCACGATAAACTGACATTGAATGGTTCCCATGACGTGAACAAAATCCGGGTGTGCGATAATATAAATCTCACGTGAATGAAAGCAAACGGGTACGCAAACTATTCTTACATAGTACTACATGCTTGATCGCGTTATATATTGATTGATTGAAAGCAGAGAGAGGAAGAATAGTTCTCAAAAATAAAAATAGAGAAGAAAAAAAGACTTTGATTTTCTCGCTTCTCTTTTCGTTTTGGTACAATTCAATGTATCGGTTACTTTTCTGTTTTGACTTGTGTGGTAAGTAAAGTCCTCAGTGTATAAGGAAGCAAGTTTCTGAACAACCAGAGGTAGGGCAAGCTAGGGCGCTTGCCACCCCTGCTCTGCCGCGGAACTCCATCCCGAATCGCCTCTGGCAGGCATGGATGCAAAAACGCTGCTTTGCTAGTGTTTTTTTCATGGCTCAACTCTTTGAGTATAAGCTGTATTACGTGAACTCACGTACTAATTCAGACCACATCATCACATGCATATAAACTCGCACACACCCTAGTACGCAAGATAGGCCTACACCTTAACGAAGAGGCTTCCATATAGCTAAGAGGTATCACCCTAGTACATAAGCTAGATCTATACCTTAACGAAGAGGTTTGCATATAGCTGAGAGGTATCAAGGTGTTTTAGACTTCGCACATGACGGGTACATCATCCTTACCATTACCGTGACCGGTGGCCTCCACTCCGGGAGAGCTCACCAACCGAGCTACGCCTCTTTCCCCGCTTTGCTGGTGTTGAAGATGAACGCAACGAGGCTTGACTCCTAAGGAAGAAGATAACTGTGACTCGAGATGAACCGCCATTTGGGCCTTGTGGGCCTGTGACTTTGGGCTGGCACCACGTATGACCATCGGACATCGGTCATCCATCAGTTTAGATATTCCCAATTGCGAATTGTAGATGACTATTGCAGTGCGGCCCCGTCCGTTCCTTTCCTCGAAATAGCAACGCTCCGTGTATCTTCGATCACGAATTCGCCGTTCACCCGTTTGTCGCTGCGGTGCCGGCGGGACGGCGCGATGGGCATGGGCAAACTGCAAACTGCTAGCCCCTACCTCCTAGCTCCTGCCCCTGCAACCCCTCTCAGCTCCGCTATTCCACTTTGCTTGCCTGCCGACGGCGAATCGGCGATGCGACGAGCAACTGAACAACGGCGATGGTGTTTAAATCTAAGGCTAAAATTTAGGGGTGTTATATTAGGTGTTATCTGAGGATGGATGTCACACGGGAGTGTTTGATAGTAATAATAAAACACGTCCTCAGAAATCCGCAAGATGAATTTACTAAGCATAATTAATTCGTCATTAGCATATGTTTACTGTAGCATCACAATATCAAATCATGGACTAATTAGGCTTAAAATCCATCCATCTCGTGAAGTAGTCGCAATCTGTCCAATTAGTTATTTTGAGTCTATATTTAATACTTCATGCTATGTGTTCAAATATACGATGTGATAAGAACTAAACTTTAGGAGGAAGAACTAAATGAGGCCTCAACTGGGTAACAGTAGCTGCTGACCGGCCACACGACAGTTTGGCACAAACACACAATAATCCAGTAAGGCTCAACTCAAACCTGAAACTCTTTTTTTCCGTGGTTGTTTGTTCGATTTGCTAGTTATCAATTAATTATTTAATTGGTTGGTTGATTTTGTTTGTCTATATGTCAATGACTTTGCCACACCTTGAATGTTTTTCGTCCTCAGCCACTGTGAACAACCAAGGCATCCCATATATTATTATATTTTCCACAACCCGCACCCTAGAGGATCTAGGGGCTCTAGAGGATATGCGGCCCTGAGGTGTATTGGAGCAGTTCTAAAAAAAATACAAGATTAAGACGTCTAGAGTCAATTCTCTCTCGGTGACACATAGGCGACGGCGGCGGCCCGACGAGACCTCACCCTGCCTCATCCCCTGCCCCGCTCCTGCTCTATGCTACTCCCTTCCCCTCCGTACGCCATGTCCACTCCGTGCTGGATCACCACCGATGTCGAGCAGCTCGTGGCTGAGGTTGCAGAGCCGCTGTCCGAGGAGGCGGTGTGGAAAGAGGTCGTCGCGCGTGTGGGAAAGGGTGCGGGGAAAGCGAGCAAGAAGAGAGGCTAGTGCCCGTAGGGGTTGAGCCCCTTGAGCCCCCCAACCCCATGCCCCACCTCAATGAGCCAAGTTTTCACATCTAATTAAATAGATTATAAAATATTAGACCAGCATGCACCCACCTAGACAGTTGTTGCATTAAATTGGACAAATTGGACTGAGATAGTTATTGCATGGTGAGTGCAATTTAGTAAAAAAAAGGGGGGGAGGGGAAGAAGATATGGCATACTCTCATGTGGAACTGGCCGTTGGGTACGTGGTTGGGAAGGGCGCTCGGCCGCACTCGTTGCACTGGCCGCGCCGTGTGCCGCACATCGTGGGCGCGGGGCCCGCTTGCCGTTGCCATGCCGGCCATGCATCCCGGGCGCAGGCCGTAGGTATGCGCCAAGGACGACGGCGCCCATACCCCTGCGCATGCACTTCGCCGCCATTGACCCCACCCAACCGTGCGCCGTCGTCATCGTTCCATAAAAACCTGAGTTCCCAGCCGCTGGCGTGGTGCTTTGGCACGGGTGGGCTAGTGCCCTTAGTTTTTCTTTTGGTTGGAGTTCTTCTAAAATGCGCAAAAAAATGTTAACAATTTGGAAAAATGTCAAACATTTTTTTTGACTTTTCTAAATTTGTGCTCTATCCTTAAGTGCTAGGTTTAGTGCTAGGTTATGTGCTATCCGAAGGTGTAACTAAGTCGTGTTGCATTCCTTGTGTGCATATAGGTGTCGTGGTCACCGAGAACATGCTGGAAGCAAAGCCAGAGTTCGAGGATTATCGAGGAGTACGAGGATGAGGTCCTAGTCGGTGTGTTCCCGAAGCGTCACTAACTTCCCCGCTGACCCGGTCTAGGACCAAAGGCAAGCCATGGTATATAACCCCTATATTTGAAATACTTGTATTACATGATTTGCGCATTATGTTTACAGAAGTTGATTGGAACCCACCTGCATAAATTATCCAATCCTATGTGTCCTACTACGTACTATGACAGGATTCGTGTAGATGCTATGCTTAGGGACGATGGATAATAATTGAAGACTGGGCAGGAAGTTAGTGGTCGGTGTGGCAACAGAGTATCAAGACTCTAGGTGAAGTAGTCCTACCTTTGTCGATTAAGGACCGCATCGAAAGTAGCCCTTTGGACAAGTTTGAACATACGAAACACGTACTAGGTTCCTGAGTAATGGTTGACCCAGAAGCGAAGTACCTCTCTTGCCATAAGTTACTAGGCCTACACCGGTCGTTTTATATTGCAACCGCAGCCGTCGTCGTTCTATATATTCAACCATACATTACATGACTATTCATTACATTTTGGTTTAGGATCATTCTTCTTATCATTTAATAACATCGATCAAGACCTTTGAAAAACTAGGAGACGATGTTTTCCACCTAATTAGCAGATGGAAATTGAGTTTTCCTTTAGTTCCCACTAATGAAGACACCACCAGTATTGCCTGAACAGCAATCAGAAAAAATAAAAGGTATTGTGCAGTGTTAAGCATGCATAGTGCAGTATAGTGTTAATCAGGTACCCAAGGCTATAGTGTCTAGAGTCAGGTCACGATGGCCCGCCGACCGTATCGCGGAAGCAGTCGGACCATGAACGTTGGGCACCGTGTGGCACGGTGGCTAGGCAAAGACTGGAGCAAAATCTTGCCGGCATGCCGTCCGCGAGCAGACGCACGCAGGCTTGTTTGCTTTGAAGACTGGGAATCTTGTCTGGCCCAGGCACCTCACCCAGGCCGTTGATTTTCAGCGTCGGGGGCTGGATCGACCTGCCTGGGCGGATGCCCCAAGGCCAGGTCTTCATCCAAACACGCCCTTCACTGCTCATGGCACATGGCACACGGCAAATTAACGGCACACGGCCGGGGGGCCATGCCCCATATGGACGTGAATTTTTCACTAAATTTTTGAAAATTTAAATAAATTTTAAAAATTCAACACTATTGGTCCTCCTAACATTCAAAAAATCAAATTTTCGGCTCTGCCCCAGCGAATCATGCTAAATTCTAAATCTAGAGAAAAAGGGATAAACAAACTGTTGTTATCCTCACGGGCATTTCAACGAACACCTAAGGGGCAGTGCCGGACGCACTCACCGTGGGGGGCCGGTAGCAGCTCTCCACGCGCTCCTGAGGGCCTCGGTCATGGGAGATGCAGGCGTGGAGGTGGGGGCACGACCTGCGTCGTGGAGTACCACGGGGTGAACGAGGAAGACGAGGGCGCGGGAGGCGGCGGTGCTCCGGCGGCGTCGAGGAAGACGAGGGCACTGGTGTGGCAGGGATGGCGGTGCGGGTGGCGGTGGAGCTCTGTCAGCGTGGAGGAAGACGACGGGCGCGGGCGTGGCTAGACAGCAGTGACGGTTAGCAGGAATCCATCGAACACCTAAGGGGCAGTGAGGGAGGCGCTCACCGTGTAGCGTGGGGCCACCGCTGTCCGCGGGCTCCTTCAAATCCACACTGTGATTGTCGGCGTTGGGAGTTCCGGCGTCACGGTGGGAGGAGTCGTGGAGGACCGGGGGTGGGGGACGCCGGCGTGGAGGACCGCGGGGTGGGGGACGTCGGGACGAAGGACGGCGTCACACGTCTTCCTAGCTGTCGTGGGTCACTTGGGGACGCGGACGTCGGCATTGAAGAAGAGGAGGGCGCTCGGGCTGCGGACGGCGGCATGAGGGTGGCGGACGGCGGTGCGGGGGGTGGTGGTGCTCCGTCGACTTGGAGGAAGTAGATGGCGCAGTGTTCAAATGACTTAGAATCTACTCTACTCCTAAGAACTAATTATAGCATCACATACTAATAATGATCTTGACCACCATGTAATAATTAGCTAGAAATTTTAATGTGTTCATAGACACCAACCTTTTAGATGATGGATTCACCACAATTTGCTTGGAAGCCTTGCACAAAGTCCAATTAGAAAAATGCTCTCTCTAAAATATAGAAAGAACTAGAATGAGAATCAAACAATGCAGCCATCAAAACAATGCTAATTAGGCAACAAAATGAAAGGAGTGGATGCTTGTTACTGACCTTAAAGCAAAAAGATCAAGCCATTCTTCCAAATTCAAGATCTAGCTTCATGGTCAAGAGCAGCCGCAACAATGGAGGGAGCGGCCCAAACGCACGCCTCTATGCTCAGGATAGAAGAGAGGAGGAAGGATAGGACGGCACTAGGTTTTTGTACTACCATTTTATCACCGTCGGTTCTTGGCTAGAACCGACAGTGATAGCACCAAATCACTGTCGGCTCTTGGTTAGAACCGCATAGTGATAAGTGGCCGCCAACTCACTGCCAGTGCAATCCACAAACCGGCAGTGATGTGGTCCTTCACTACCGGTTTTAGCTCAGCCCCAATCATTTTCTCATTTTCAAGCTCAGAACCGGCAGTGAAGATACATCACTATCGGTTCTCACAAATCCGGCAGTGATGAGGGCGGCAGTAATGTCCAATTATGTAGTAGTGAGCAATCAAACTTAACAGGATGACGAACAAGGAGGAGGAGCAGGATTTGGATATGATTTTTTAGAACATTCGTGGCACGTGTTTCATTAAGAAGAAGTTAAGTCATACACGTCCAACATCACATCATGGCGAGATACCATTAGTGATGGGGTTGAACACAACAAAAGGCACCGCCGGACGGTGGAATAAATTAGTTGTATTAACTAAGAAACCAATGTGCGACCAAAAAGAGTGGTGATCCTAGTCAAAGATGGACCGATTTGGATATGATTAGTACGTAAAAGAAACCGAGTTGTTTGTGTCATCGTCAAGGAGGAATAGGGAGCCGTGAGTCAATCCACCCTGCCTCATCCCCTCCTCTTTCCTTCGTCTGCCATGTCCGCTCCATGATGGAAGACTAGAGGCCCTGTCCACGGAGGCGGTGTAGAAAGAGGTCATTGCCATACCCGTCTCAAGGATCAACACGGTGGTAGGGGGTCTTGAGCCCCTCCTCTCCTCGCTCCACCGCTAGATCCATTAATTTCCGGAATCCCACCGCTGCGTCTCATCAACTGAAAAACACGGAGATGAACAAGGTTGGTGCCATCGTGGTGCTTGAGGAAGGGACTCGATTAGTGGCATGAGCAAGGGTCACCACCACCGATTGTCATTCCAATGCACTCATCCCCGCCCATCTTACTCTTCTCCCGTCAACATAATCCGTGATGGCCGCCATGCCGCCTCCATGCTGGATAATCACAAATGTCTGGCCGGAGGGCCAAACCGAGACCACCTCCACGTTGGATCACCACCAAGCTTTGGCTGGAGGACAACATCGAGAGCATGTTGCAGGAGCCGCTGACCATCGAGCGATTGGTCGATGCAGCTCCAACGCCCTAGTCCGACGATAGTGTCTGGAAGGAAGCTCGCCGCATGTCTTCGGCTCCCCTAGGGCATATTCTATCGACTCTGTTTGTAAACATGAGACACGTTCGATTTAGATACCTACACCATCAGATGATAATGATAAGGCTGTCGCGTGGTCGACTTGCTATTACTAATATGTCCGGGCTATATATGGATTGGGACTTGGAGGTCGCATCCTTTTTAGAACCAAACTAATCTTCTTTTTTTCCGCACGCTGTCAACTCTCATCAATCAATTCAATCAACTATTAATGTACTAGTAGTGTGTCCGTGCTAATGCTACGGTAAAATATAAAATAAGATAAAATTTATAAAAAATAAAACAAACAATTCATTAGGATTCACGTGTCTTATATAATGTATAACCAAATATTTTTTGACACATAATGAATGTCACATAATGACTGATCCTTTAAGGATGCGATACCATCATTGGACTTACCCACCAATGAATTTGTCCATCCCCACAATGTTTCAACTTGAGGCTACAAAGAAAACAAACATTTTTGTCACGTAAAGAAATATAATACACAATAAGGAAATAGGTGTCTGTGGACTATTTACTTACCACATCATATACAGAATTTTTTGGTGCCCTTCCTTAAGGCATCTACTTCTTTGTTTTGGCCAAAATTCTTGTCGTTTGTCTTGATACACCCCTTGATGGCGTGACATAAAGCTATCCATGTGAATAAAAACATGCTCTGCAAGATAGATGCCAAACATTTGAGATGGTTTGGCCCTGTGTTTTCTTTGTGGTCATTGTAAAACTCAAACGGATCGAGAATTGTTTGCGACTGAACTTGAAAGGAAGTGAGATATCGTCGGATGGAGCCTGTTTGTACACTGACAATGTATTTCTCCAAAATATTTTTGAACTTTCTCAACTCTGGATTGATTAAACAAATACATATTTAATACCTATGTGATGGTTACAATGATATAATCAGTGAGCTCGCCAGGGAGATTTATCTGCTATTTGTCTTCCTTTTGCTGCAAGCATATCCGCACAAAATAGATTTGTGTGTTGGAACGCCCGGGCCAATACAAAATGGATATTATGAATTCAAACAAAATAAATAGACAGAACATGCAACTTGCCAGGGCGGTTGGAGCCACTCACCAGGTAAATAAAATCCCTTGGTGTCGTTTGAATTTGATTGATGTCCATGCCTGCACCGGCTGACCCGCATCACCCACCTCGATCGTTGAAGAAGGTCAGTGGCTTGTTCTGCCATGGCTTGGGACCCTGAGCTTGAGCGTCTACGTCCCGTCCCACTCGGCCCCGTTGGTGAAGGAGAAGATCAAGGTGGTGTTTGTTCTTTAGTTGCTCCTAAAATTTATGTCACATTAAATGTTTAGAGGCTAATAAAGAGCATTAAATATAAATTAATTATAAAACTAATTACATAGATGGAGGCTAATTTCCGAGACGAATTTTTTAAGCCTAATTAATCTATCATTAGTATATGTTTACTGTAGCACCACGTTGTCAAATCATGGACAAATTAGGCTTAAAAGATTCGTCTCGCAAATTAGTCGCAAGTTGTGCAATTAGTTTCGTAATTAGTCTATATTTAATACTTCATGCATGTGTCCAAATATTCGATGTGACAGGAATTTTAGAAGGAGAGGAAGGAACCAAACAGGCCCCAAGTTTATGGCTGCACATAGCCAAAGGGCCACTAGTCCAGTTGTGAGAGTATCCCGGCAGCACTCCTCAGGTCCTGGGTTCGACTCCTCGCGGGAGCGAATTTCATACCGATGTTAAAAAAAACCCTTATCCGTCCCATATTCAAAGCACTGGGGGCACCCGCACAATTCTCACCTGGACGACGAAAAACCACCGTGTAAGAGTGGGTGATGAGATGATCTTCTTCTTATTTAGAATGCTATGGGGTAGTCTTAACCTCACTTGAACGACGGAAAGCCACCATATAAGAATAGGTGATGATACGGTCTTCTTTTTATTTGGAATGCTATGGGGTAGTCTTAACCTCGAGTTTTTTTTATGGCTGCACGGAAGCAGGCGCCGCAAATAAAATCAACAGGCGACAAACCAGCAACGACGACGCTGGCTTTGCTTCAATCAGTAATCGTATAGTAAGCTGAGAGAGATGACGGAGATGGATTGGCCGGGCGGCTCACCGTGCTGCGGCACGCCTTTCCAAACCGGCGCCCGCCCGAGCTCGAAGTCCGCCCACGTGGGCAGCGACACTTGGGAGTTGGAGTCGGACTGGGTCAGTAGATTTGTTAGGGCAGTCGTAATGTTTAAAACTATATACGGTTTTTATGACGACACATCAGTAAAAATCTATCAATGGAAACTACCTTGTACAATGACTGGTTTCTTTAAGTAATAAATGTTAGTCCTTTTCTCTCTCTGCCTTATCTTTTTCACCATCCGGTGCGACCCCACTAATTGACCAGCGCCCGCTCAAATTTATTCTAGTGAACGATTTTTCGATAGCCACCTTTCCTATTTTAGAAAACAATAATTTACACCTATTTCTTTTTCTGTACGGAGGATCACATGCATCCCGCATTTCCTTGTAATCATTCTCTCTCCGCGCGTTCCCCATGATGCTGACGTCATCTAAAAAAGCAAATATTTATTTTAAAATGTTATAACTTTTGAATGGTGTATCTGTTTTTAGTTTCGTCCGCACCGGTGTGTTCTACGCGACGAAGCGAACAAAACTAAACCCCACTTATATATGTTTCAAAAAACTTTTTTAAGTAGCAATTTATACGTACTATCTTGTAACATATAATTTATAACATATAAAAAAGTATAACTTATAACATATAAGTTATTACATATAAATTATAACATATAACTTATACGAAAAACTTGAAAGCTTAAGAGTTATGAAACACAACTTATTTATAAAAAGTTATTAATTAAACATAAAAGAAAGAATTAACTTATAATTTATGCTAAAACTTGCAAACACAAAAATTATTAACACACAAAAGGAACGAAATAACTTATAAACACAAAAGTTACGGACACATAAACTTATGTACAGAAGTTATCAAACACAACTTGTGTGCATAAATTATTCTATACAACTTATGTATATAAGTTATTACGATGAGTTAGCCTATACAACTTGAGTACATAGGTTATATAAGTTAATATATAAAAATTGCTACAAGAAAAAAGTTCCTCAAAACATATGTAAATAAGGTCTAGTTTTATTCGCCTCGTCACGTAGAATACACTGGTGCAGACGGAATTGAAATTAGATACACCATTTAGAAGTTATATCAATTTAAAATAAATGTATTGTATTTTTTGAGGTCTCAACACAGTTGTGCGGGCATCGTTCGCTGAAACGGGAATCGATGAACGACCATAGGATTGGATTCTGGCATCCGGTGCTCACTCTCCTCTCGTGAACTCAGCGGCTAGTACGCGAGCGCACGCGGCGCCAGCGGGCTAGCGCGGCGGCAGGCGAGCGCGGCAGCGAGCACGAGAGCACGGTGGCGCGGACGAGCGCGGCATCGGCGGAAGAGCACGGCAGCGAGGACGTGAGCGCGCGGCACCGGCGGGCGAGCGCGGCCGCGAGCACCGGCGGGCGAGCACGGCAGCGAGCGCGGCAGTGAGCACCGGCGGGCGAGCACGCGGCGCCAGCGGGCATTTATTGTTTTGCTAAATCAATGTGATTTGTATGCTTTATTACCAACGTGATGATTCCTTGACATTAATTTGTGAGACTAGCTCCTCATATGCTATAAACAGAAGCGCGTGGGCAAGCGTATCTCTCACGACTTAAAAAAAGAGTAAAAGGTGGACAATCTCTTCGTGCGACATTTTTTTCGCGTCGTTGTCCTGCGAGTCCGTGCGATCCCACGCCGGACCGCTCCCGCATCGTCCAATCCCCGCGCAATCTCCTCCGGTTGCTAAAAAGGATTCCAGATTCTCGAGCGCTCTCGATCTCCACCGGCCTCGCTCCTCCAAGGTCGCCCTCGCCGCCCGCTGGCCTCGCTCCTCCAAGGTCGCGCTCGCCGCCCGCCAGCCTCGCTCCTTGCACGTCGCCGTTCTCCGCCCTCCCTATTGCACCCGCGCCATCGCCCGCACCGTCGCACTCCGCAGCCGCCCTCACCAAGACCGCAGTGACCGAGTCGACCTCGCCGTTCGCGTCTCCACAGCAAGGGGAACTCACAGACGCACGCGCCGAGACCGCGGCCTGCCGCTACACCGACGCGCCGGCCAGCCGTTCTGCCTCCCGTGCTGCCCGCACTTGGTCCGCGGTTGAGTCGTGCGCCCGGCCAGGCTCGTGCGGCAGGGGCAGGTGGGCGGAGCGGAGGCTTGGGGCGGCGGCGGCGGCACCGGCGCTCCCTTCCCGCACCGCACGAGAAGAAGAGGCCACCCTCTGCTCCTGGTGGATCTCCACTCGACCCCAGTTAGGCCGCCACCGCCGGCCGGGCGGCGGAATCCGGCAGACCGTACGGCAGGGGCGTCTCCAGGTCTGCACTGAATGCCACTAGGATCTCAGCCTCGCTCCTGAACAATTTCCTTATCTTGGAAGCACGAAGATAACTGGCAGAAAGGAACAAAGATGTAATTTTATTCCCCCTTGAATCCTTTTGATCTTCTCATCCTTTTTGGTTTGAGTAGAGGTTTCTTTTAATTTTCTAATCTTTTTTTTGTTTCAATTTTAGTAGATGACTCCATTAAGCTTGAGTTGGTAACGAAGGTCCACAAACCAACATTCAGGAGGTCCACAAATCAACTTTCAGGCCATCAAGGTATATATAATCAGTAAACCTGCCCTGGCATCTCCATTTTCTATGCAGCCAAAAAATATCAAAGTCTTAAGTAGTCCCTGAAGATTTCAAAACCTTAAGTAACCCTTTGCTGCAGTAACCTTCTACAAACTGATTTCAGTTGCATGGATACAAATATGAGACATCAAGGTATAATCAGGAAACCAGACCTGGCATCTCCATTTTCTATGCAGGCAAAAAAAAAATCAAGCCTGTCCCTGAAGATTTTAGAACCTTAGGTAATGCCTGAATGTGAGACACAAGATAGCATGGATACAAATGTTCAAAACAATTATGCCTATCTTTTAAAGTATTCTGTAATATTGTCTTGCTTTTCCCCAAGAAGCATCCAGTCGAAAATAGATTTATTTCCACCAATTCTTTCGAATTTGAGTTAGCAGGTAGTTAGTAGATGATGGGCCATCTGGCTGCTGGAATTAACAGTGCCGAGGGAAGTTTGGATGAATTCCAAGAAACCGTGTTAAGAAAATTTTGAAACATCAGTATTTATATACTCTCTGTTTTTCCATTTGGTCAAAGTTGTTAAATGTGGTTTGAGGGCCGATTTGGAGGGGAAACATGAAACATAGGAGCAGCAGGATCAATTGCGGCGCTTGAGAAAAAAATACTTGTGCTTGAAATCCTCTTTCATAGATTGCTACAGTCAATGAGATATCACCATTTCACTTTCTCTTATCTGAGAAATATGACTAGCTTTTTTTTTTTTGCAATTATCCTATTCTCGTTCTCTTATTGAGAATGCATATGCTTGCCATTGTATATTATTTTCAAGCATCAGGTATGGAGCCATAGATGAAGTTAGATCCAGTCATACTGTAATTGGGTATGCAATTTGTTTGAACAAATTGGGTATGCAATTTGTTTGAACAAAGGATTCCAGGAATCTTTAACTGAATTCTTTCTGCTGTCACAGTTATGTACCTTTTCTCATCTCTAGGAGATTAGCTGCTTCCATAGTTGTATGATTTTCAGCTTAACTTCTGTTCAGTCACAAAGGAAACACTACAAGAAATGTGTGGCTTTTTGACGTATTTAGTATGACAACAAGTCATAATATCACTATATTATCTGATTTATGACATTATATTTTAGGCATTTCGATTTAGTGACTATAAAAAGTTGTATGTCACAACAAATGTCATATAACTAGTCCTACTAGGTCCAGTGACGATATTTGTTATGTCATAAGGCCTATTTATCTGTCACAAAATATTTATTGAATTATTTTAAATATTGTTGTTCAAGTTGGCAAGGCCTATTGCCACATCATTGGGCCACTTGTTCGTGGAAGCTAAAACGGGCACTTAAATGAACCAATCTGGCGCGCCAGGCCCAACAGCTGCGCCTCGGAAAGCCTGCTTGCACCAGGCCCAAGAGCTGCGCCCCAGAAAGCCCGCTGGCCGCAAGCCCATAAAAAATATTTGTGGCCCATGAGCTACGTGAGCTTTAGCAGGCCAAATTTCATTTTATGATGTTTTTTCTTCTGCTATGTCAGCTGCCACGTGGCAAGGCCTAGGATTTTGTGACAATTAAGCAATGTCATATGCTTGTGACAATAAATATACAAACGTCACATAATTAATTTATGACGGTGGCCTTTTGACGTTTGAATTTACGTCAACTGTTCGTCACAAATCTTAATTTATGACTTAATTTTCATATATTATGACGTAATAGATTGTCAAAAAGCCACGCATTTCTTGTAGTGAAATGAACATTTTGTAGAGTTTGTTATGGAGTGGAATTTAACATATTGCAAAAGATTAGACTGAAGCACTAGTGATTGTTTTTTCCACTAACAAAAGGGTGTGAATAGCATGGTGAGTTAGAAGACTTAGATAAATCATACATCCTTAATCATGTGTCTGATGCAGATTTTGGCCTATTTAAGGCACCCAGGCACATAAAAGAATTTGTTAAATTTATTTATTCTCATAATACAGTGTGTTGATCATGAATTAATTTAAGGCTTACAGCGCAGGTGACTAATAAGTCGCTTTCACCTATGGGAGCCAAGTCGAAACAACTGGAACATAGATGCAGTTCTATTTATCGGACAGTTTGCAAGTCTTAAAGTGTACTGGGAACAAACCTTGTATATCTGCCAACGTCTTTGGGAAGCCAATGTGATTTGTATCTCATGGAATAGGTATATCCAGTAGAGAACTTTATATTAATATTATGAGTACTATCACTTCTGCTGATTTTACAAACATGGACATTGTCAGGCTTGCCAGTTGCATCGTAGGTTCAGGATGTGGTGGTGGCAGCTTCTCAGTTCATGATCTTAGATCAATTCAGGTATTTCCTGGATAAATCAAAATTTCATGTGCTTCTGTGTATTGGATGTAGCTAGCTTATGACATTTTTCATCAATTTGTGTTTCGACAGCGGTGCCCCCATGAAGCAATTGGCTGCGTCACGACAGATTCATTACTCGCTGGGCAGCGCAAGCTATGCGACAATATTTCTTCCTCGCAGGAGGAGCTACTTCCCTGATCTGGTCGTCACCCAATGCCTTTCGTAAGAGTGTGAAAGCAAGAAGCCATTTTTCTATTGGTTAGTATAATTATCTAACCCTGACATTTGTATCTTCTAAATATAATGGAATGCGTGATCGATCTTAGTAATAATGATGATTGGCTACAGTCAGTCAAGCAAATCAGTCTATTTAATTCTGAATTTTCTCGAAACACTGATGCAGGTTTTGTGATGGGCACTGGAAAGACTCTTCTCAACGTATGTCCATGGTTCTTGCTACTCCCAGATAAGGTTTTAAATTTGTCTTAGAGAACTAAAAGAAAAGAAAAGAAAAGAGAAGAAAGATAGGGGTATATGGAAATTGTACTGTACCTCTATATTCATTGATTGGTGAGGAGAGTGATAAAAAATTATTTGTTTAATATAACTTTAAATTCAATGCAGATGGGAATCGGTAAAATATTATTGTTGATTACACTGACTTGCATTTCATTATAGAACAATAATAATAGAAACAATGAGTGTCATATCCAGTATTTCAGTTAGCACTATATTTTCCTTTTAGTGAAACAACACATGATAGTGCTATTTTCATTGACTAAGGTAGGATTTTTTTCTCAATTCTGCCATGTACATCCAAATCTATCCAATACCAACATTGCCTTCATCAATGGCGTCCTTGGGCAACAAGTTCAGACCTGTAAGACCCACTAGCCTACCCCCTTACTCTCTTAGTGCTCTTTCTCATTCTCATTGTTCTAATTGTTGTGGAAACAGAAAACAGATACAGTAGTGGGTAGGCATGAAAAATTGCAAATAAAGTTATATCATCCATTCTTTGGCGAACTAAACCAAATTGAAGATCTTGGAGTGGGTAGGCATGAAAATTCTCTGTACAATTGCACCCTTTCTTGCTGCCTTAATTCCAGCACTAAATCCCATTGCATTTTTTTTCCTTTTCTGTTCAGGAAGGAAAAAAACTTGGCGCACGAGGACAATGACATACCAAGATATTCAAATATTGAAATTGTACTTTCTTTATTAGGATCAAGTGTCTACTATCAGCATTCAATATTTTATTTAAGATCATTTAATGGAGGTATCGGCTCAATGTTGAGGAAGCAGAATCGATCATGTATGTGACAGATGTTGGTCAGCAGCAGCACTTTGACATGTTTTTCAGTGTAAGTGCAGAGTGGCACCAAGATGTTTTCCATTTACTGTTGTCTTTCTGCAGGCTGCAAGGATGGCTGGTTGGCTCCCAGATCCAAGTGAAAAGAGGTTTCCAAAAACAAGACAGGTTGGATTTGATCTTGTTCTTGGTTCAGATGTTAAGCGGTTCCGAACCCGCAGTATTGAGGTTGTTCTATTTGTAGAGCTACTTGATGAGGCTAAATCTCGGAGCACATCAAAACTACTACAATGGCTCACTGAAAATGATAAATTGGACTATTTTGGAACCTTATCTTTATCCTTCAGGTGACTATGATCATTATTTTTTGTTCAGGAAAAATTGTGTTAGTGTTTGTAATTTGTGTTAGTGCTTCTGTTAGTAAATTAGCACATGTGAAGTAAGGCGGGATAGCACTTGTGTTAGTGTTGTCAGTGATTAGCTTGTTTATTTAACCATGCATCTCACTAGCTTGGTGGTTGTTGGCATGATCATCCGCCATAGGACTACCAGTATTTGATCTGCAGCTTGTGTTTGGTTTTAGCTATTGTTCTTATTTGCTCCCTTTTACTGTCAACATTTGACCTAATTAGAGAGGCCTACTACCACTAGCGGAACTATAAAAAGGGCGTACCCAGTGCAGAGAGCTCCCGCTCTGTGCGGGGTCTGGGGAAGGGTGTTAGTGACAAACCTTACCCTCGCCTGTGCAATGCGAGGAGACCGCGACTCGAACCCGGGAACTATAACAGAGATATTTTTTTATCAAATAGATCGTTCTGCAGTTTTAGTGGTCAGGTCTGGGTTACGTGACCCCAAGGGTAACTAAGTTTTAGTGGTGGTGATATTATTTGTGGGTTTGAGTTTGTCATCTTTGTAGTTGAGCGTCGTGGTGCTGTATGCTTCTTATTGCCTATATAATGTGTAAAGATTAAGATGAGTTTTCTTGTGTCTGACTGAACTGAAATGATATGTTTCCTGGATCCTTGAATCAGTGAAGTCTAAATTTTTTGTAGGAATAAAAATGCGCTGGTAATATTATTCAAGTAGACTAGGAATTTTTTTCAGTATCTAAGGAACAATACGCAAAGGTGATTCATCTAAGCTAATGGCATGGTGGATTTTGTGCCTGTGTAAGTGTAGACTTCGACTATTCATGCTCTGATGGAATCGAAGAGGGTGATGACAGCATTTGGAGCATCGTTGGTGGGAAGGTAAACAAAATACTGTCATGTCATAACTCATACGTGATGGCAGAATTCTGTGTTTCAGCTGTTTTTTGAGAGAGGATAATTTCAGCAAATTATGGCATGTAAAAAGCAACCTGAGAAATTGCACTTGAGTCGGAAAAATAATTAGTAGCAAACAACTACTTGTATCATATATCATGGATTAAATCAAAATGACCAAGGGCTACCCTAATTATGGAAATTTATGGACCCTGGTTGTTATTGGATATTTTTTTGTACACTCACTTTATTTGTCTTACCTTTTCTTAGAAGCATTTGGCATATCACCAAAGACAGAGAGTTATCGAACTGTCGGTAGAAGAATCAATTTTGTTTTTGGTTACGTCGTTGCAGAATTGCAAAGCTGTACATTCGACTTGCTGTTATGCTAATCTGAGCCAGTTCAACTTGCTGTTTGGTAATTATGGCAAAAATATTAGAATTTTGACTCTCATGATAGGAAATGGGAATTTTGACTCTCATGATAGGTACGTAGAGTTTGTGAGTCTACGACGTCGCACTCTTTTTGACTGTATTAATGTCATAAACTTTGCATTTTGGATTAAATGTCGTTTTAACGTCGATATTTAATTTCACAGTATTGTTATCATATCGTGCGATCCGTATGTTTTTAGTATAAAAGTTTAGATGTCCTATAGCAATGCACGGACACGCTACCTAGTAGTATACATAAGAATCAACATTGACAATTTGTAGGTTAGTAGAGAGGAAGCACGCTTCGGACTTGCCAACTAGTCATGATGACTACAAAAGTAATCCTTCAACTCATGGTTTATGCTTTAGTTTTTACCATCATTATGACACATCAAGCCTTCGGTGAGGATGATTGTTACCATGAGAAAGATAAGGTTAAGCACGATTGCATAAAAACCCTAGATATAAATAAAGATTGGGAGGAGCCAAGCCACAAATGTCGTGAAACTGTGCAGAAATCTGACATGGCCTGCATTTGTCGTATCATTAGCATCGATGAACAGATTAAAATAAGTATGGGTAAACTGGTTCGGCTTGCACGCGAACGTGGCAAGACAATTCAAGGTGGAAGCAAATGCGGACGTAAGTACCAAGTACTATTTTCCCTGTTTGAGATAAACTGCCATGGTTTTGTTAAGTAGTTCCATTCGAGATAAACTATCGTGTTTTTGTTAAGTAGTTATAAGTAATGATGAAATTTTCATAAACAAGGGTTTTGCAGGTTGGACGGTTCCGCCGGCACTACCCCCACAATCACAAAGGGCACATCCATGAGTGTTTGTCAGGGCGAGCATCATGCAAGGAAGATCATGAAAGGAAACAATAACTATGTGCTTAGCACGCTTTTCTATGTCTTGTATTCAGTCATGCAAGTTCGATGAATAAAAATAAATTTGTTATCACTGAGCTACGATGGGATCCATGTGTATCACTGTTGGTTCCTTGCGTGCATTTGATTTGAAAACGCAAGCACGCGTTAACATTTACGTAGCTTTTCCTCAAGATGAATGTTCTACTGTCATCCATGAATTAGACAAGCATGAGAACGAGAGATGTCCTGCTACTAATCCCGTTCGCTTATGCTGAAATTCGGCTTATGCTGCTTATGCTGAAATGGTGTGAAAGGAAAATATTGTTTCATAGCTAAAAAGTAGCTCAAGCGAACAGGGCCTATATGCTCCCAAAAAAGAGGTAAAAGTAAACCGTAACAAGGTGATCATGAGAGGATTCTGCACTACCCAAATTAGATGGCCAGCTCGTTGCAGTTTCAGAAACGTTGAACTACAAACTAGCATCCATACACATTAGCTGAGCCCGTGTTTTTCTAAAAAAAAAAATGCTACAATATCCATCACATCGAATTTTACGATATGTGCATGGAGCATTAAATGTAGACGAAAAAAAAACTAATTACATAGTTTGGTTGGAAATCACGAGACGAACGTTTTGAGCCTAATTAGTCCATGATTGAATACTAATTGTCAAATAAAAACGAAAATACAACGGTAGCCAAATTCCAACTTTTCAACCACCTAAACACGGGCTGACTACATTTTTGTAGGAACGATCGATCGATGAGACAGAGAATGCATTGCACAGAGTGACACAGAGCTAGAGCAGGGGCAAACAGATACTCCTACTGTGCTACCAAAAGCTCCTGAATGTGCAGACTGCATACTGCACTGCACGTCTGCACCGCTACTGATGTCCTGCTACTAATCCTAATTGAACCACCAACAGTACCGGCAGTTGGATCTAGTCCAAGATGACGAGTGGGTCGTCAGAGGTGGCGCCCCTGGAGGTGATCTCCTCCGGCAGGCCGCCGCGGAGCACCTGCACCCGGAACACCACCTCCATCTTCTTCCCCTCCTTGTCCTTGCTGCTGCCGCTGCTGTCATTTCCGTCTCTTTCAGTTGCAGCAGCAGCTTCAGTTCCGGCACCGGCAGTAGTGGGCACGACGAGCTCAAAGACGCAGGCGTCCCCGAGCCGGAGGCCATTGTCGCGGGCGAAGTCCTTCCAGGCCCCCTGGAGCCTCCTCCACTTGCCGACGCCGCAGTAGCTCACCGTCCACGACCGGCCGCGGCAGAGGAGCACCACGGGCGCGCGCACCTCCGGGAGGTGGCGGTGGAAACGAACCGGGATGATCTGAAACAAACAGTACGGTGTGCCGTGTGCGTGCAGCAAGACTTGTCACTCTCTCTCACTCCGTGAGCTGCGTGCGTGCGTGCACTGCATTCCGATTGGAAACAGTAGGATGTGATGTGTACCTGCTGGAAGGGCACCTGGACTTGGCTCTTGCACATGACGCTGGTGAAGAAGGGGTTGTCGCCGGACAGCGGGGTCACCTCCCAGTCGTCTGAAGCTTCAAACGGCGGCGGCGGCCGCGGCAATGGCGGCTCCTCCTCCTCGCAAGTCTCCACCTTTGGCTTGATGCTGGATGCACAGCCAGGGACCTCCATCTGACACGGAGCAAAGAGCTCTGCAGAAAGACTTGAAAAATGAAAGCTTTTCTAAGAAAGATTTGGATTGCCATATGCAGATCGATGCAACCAGGAGTACCTGAGCAGGCAGAGAAAAGAGGGCAAAGGTTCTTGCTTCAGTCAGAGCTCCTGCACTGGCATTTCATCATTGATGGATAGCTTCGCTCACCTCTTGGTTGGCTGGCCCTTATTGGAGAATGGAGAACCATCTTAAATGGATGACACCTACCAGCACTGGTCAGGCTAACCAATGGCCTGCACGGTTCACCACATAAGAGGGGCATGCCAGGCGCCTGAGATTCTGATCGTCAACACCGATGCCATGTTTGCTCACAGAGTCACTGTGCATTCTTTCTGTTTTTTTTTTGGACCGGAATGTGCATTCTTTCTGTTTTGCAGCAGATAGCTAGCCGCTCTGGCTTCGCATATCCAGGATTCTAAGCCCCATTTGGCAGGGCTTCATGAGCGGCTTTTGCACCGGCTTCTCAAGAAGCCGTACCAAACGCCCCGTGCAAAACGGCTCGCGCGCAAAAGCCGCTAGAAGCTGCATCAGGTTTTCTACTGCGTGGGAGAAGCCAAAAAAAAATGGCTTTCCTCGGCTCATCCATCTCCACAAACGCAAAAAGACGCATGTGCCATTATCCTTTCACCAAAATTACAAACATTTTGCCACTGAGCAGCGGTGCGCAGCAACGCGGGGGTGCGGCGGGGCAGCTTGGGCCTCGGCGCCGCCGGTGCAGGGCGGAACGCGGCGACCTGGCGTGGGGCGGAGCTGGCTCGGGGCAGAGGGTGACGAGGCACCAGCGAGTGCGGGAGAGGTGAGGGCGGCGGCCTTGGAGGCACGGGGGAAGGTCTCCTCCACCACGGCCACCACGCCACCACCAAGACCACCACCGACCGACCACCACCGCCCGCCACCGCCTGCCGCTGGGGGAGGGAGGGAGAGGGGGGCCGACCATTGGCGGGAGGAGGAGGAGGGCAGGCCGCCGGCGGGAGGGACGGAGAGAGAGAGGAAGGGGAGAGAGAACCGATCGGATCGGATAAGGAGAGAGGGAGGCCGATCGGATAAGGAGAGAGAGGAGGGGAAAAGAAAAGAATGGGAGAAGGAAAGAGAAATAAAAAAAGAAAAGGAAAATAAAGAGAAAAATAAAAAGAAAAGAGAGAGAAAATATAAGGGTATTTTGGACATTTCACGTCTTCTTTACCTTCTAAAGAGTTAGGAGAAGCCGTTTTGCCAAACGTTTTCGTACAAAATAAGCTAGAGCCAGAAAAAACTGCTTTTCCATATGAGCCAGAGCTAAAGCTGTTTTTTCACGAGCCAAAGCCGTGCCAAACGGGTCCTAAATTTGCAGCCATTCAAAAATACCAGGAGCATCACAGTTCAGTCAGGCATATCCACACAACCTTTCATCCAATTGCCCCCAGCATATTTATTATATATTTGCACCACAAAGTACATTTAGCGAAATTATTCTACAAATTGCACCATGGTGATTATTAAACTCTGCGTCATGTATTAACTTCAAAAGATCTCGTCTTCTAAAAACACTTCAAAAGATCTCAGCTAACAACAAAACGCATACCTATTTTTTTTTGAAATGACGGCAAAAGCTTTGCCGCGGTTTCTATTAGATGAAGAAAGGAAAAAAGGCAAATGCCCGCCCAGTTTTTTGAATGAAAACAGGGCCCAAAAACCATACAACTGGATAGAGTGTTCCACTCGCCCTACACAACTTTGATACAACAATCGGACAACTCACAAAACTCACGCCACTACTTGCTCCAACTTGGTCGAATCGACCCAACTAAACAATTCATCTAACAACTAACAAGGACAACAGAAGCCGGGCGACACCAAACAACACTTGGGGCACCACCATGGCCAGACGACAAAGAGCGCCACGGAACTGAAAAGCCTAGCATTGCCTCCAAGGAGGAAACGACGCTAAAAGTGCCGACAAGGTAGCCCGCCAAGGGAAGGCTTTCACCTGCAACATCCAATACTGTAGGAGGAGAGGTAGGAAAGGACGCCTCCAAGAAGGGAACGACATCCGCAAACGTCGTCGTCCAAGCTTTCGCCCCGACCTCAAGCATCCTCCACATCGTCATCGCCGGAGGCCGAACCCTACCAGCGAGGCAGGGTGCGGTGATGGATCAGCAGCAGCCCCGCCCGGCCGCCGCCCCTAGAGACGCCGGCTAGGAGAAGCGCCGGGAGGAGCCCGTCAGAGAGTCCGCCCCCCGCCGGGCCAGCAGCAAGCGGATCCGACCAGCTCCGCCACGGAAGCCAGCCCGAGGAAGGGGAAGAGAGATGACGGGGAGAAGAGGGCTGGGATCAGAAGAAGCCCCAGTTGCCCAGCCCATCGACATCCCAACCCCTGCCGAGCTGGCCCCAAATCAACCGCGTTGTGCAAGACCTCCAGCAACCTCCACCCACTCCGCCATGCCACACAGCCACCTGGAACCGCCGTCGCCTCGTCGCTGCCGGCCATGACCCAGGAGCTACTGCCACTGGGGCCGACACTCCGCAGCCACTGAAGCTGCTGCCACCGGGAGCAGCCGCCTCACCGCACGGATCCAGTAGCCGGAGGCCCAGAACCAGCGCCCCGCCGAGCCATAAACTAACTACCAACATTTGTGTGGTTTGTAGAAATAGTCCTAGAATAAACGAAGGATGCAAGGGATGCTATATGACCCTGTTCACTTGAGCTACTTTTCAGCCATAGAACAGTGTTTTTCTCTCATAACATTTCAGCATCAACATCATCATAAGCCAAATTTCAGCATAAGCGATAAGCTAGAAAAAGTCCATTTTCAGGCTGTTTGCCTGTATTCATAAGCTATTGCTTGAGAAGAAAGAAAATTATGTGTACTACCATGCCAGGTTGCGGGCCTGATCTTAAGAAAATACTCCCTCTACCCCGCAAAAAAACAATTTTCGTTTTCAATAAGTCAAATGATTTAAAATTTAACAAGATCTATAGAAAACATATTAACATTTGTGATATCAAATAAGTATCGTTAAATTAATTATGAAAGCTATTTTTATACTAAAGCTATTTGAATACATAAACGCCAATATTTTCTATGAAATTAGTCAATTTTTTTAAAACTTAATTTCATTGAAACATAGAATAGTAACCATTTTGGGACAGAAAAGCGGAGCTCCTGCACTAGCATTTCTTCATCAGTGACTCACCTCCTGGCTGGTTGGCCCTTATTAGAGAATGGAGACCATCGTCGCCTTGTTTAAATCTAAGGGGTAAAGTTTTGGGATGTCACATCGGATGTCACGTAGGGGTGTCGCGTAGGATGTTTGGATATAAATAAAAAAACAAATTACAGAATCCGTCAGTAATCCACGAGACAAATTTATTAAACATAATTAATCCATCATTAGCACATGCGTTACTGTAGCACCACATTGTCAAATCATGGCCTAATTAGGCTTAAAAGATTCGTCTCGCAAATTAGTCGCAAACTGTACAATTAGTTATCTTTTAGTCTATATTTAATACTCCATGCATGTATCAAACATTCAATAGGATAGGGAGTAAACTTTATGGTAGGAACTAAAGAAGGCCAAATGGAAGACACCTAATAGCATTGGTCAGGCTAACCAATGGGCTTTTTGGAACTAAACGGCACCCAAAAATTTTTGGTATGGTACTGTTCACGGTGGGGTGTTCGGCCTGATACTGTAAGGCTTGGGAGGCGTGAAGGACGCCTGGTACCCCGCACCCACCCCTTATCCATTCATCACGCTCGCCCGACACTGGCCCTCTATCCCTCACTCTCATCCACTCTCGAACCCTAGCCCCCCGCCACCGGTCACTCCCTCCCACCGCCGTTGATCTCCCGCCATCCCACCGCCGCCGCGTAGATCCACGAGCTACGCCGCTAGATCCACCCCGTCGAGTCCGGATCGAGGACCACCTTCGCGCGTTCGATGATGGAAGGACACGACGGCGACGACATGAACGGCGCCGGCTACAATGGCAACCACGGCATCGACGGCGCCGGCCACGGCAACGACGCGCGAACCAGGGATTTCCTGGCGCCCGGTAATCCCTAGGGCCATGCCGGCAGTAGCGGCCTCTTCCCCAACGCGGCGCAAACCTTCTCAGGTTCAAGTAGATTCAACCAGTCCCGGCTAGGGTTGGAGTCACTGGATCTCAACGTCGGCGAGGACTGGCCACAGATGGAGGCCTACGCGGGCTACATTCAGGGGGACAACGAGGTCCCCCCCATGGCTCCCACCCCCATCCGCGTGCCTTCCCGCAACAGTGCGCGCAACCTCAGGTCGAACACTAGCATCGCTGGCGGAGGAGGACAAGGAGCATGCATGGGTGGAACATCCGTTGGAGGCGGCTTCGTCCCTCCTCTGTCTCCCTCCACGGGGAGGCACTTCTGGCCGTCGCAGGGGCCGTAGTGCGCGTGTACGCGGGCCGGGGCCAGCCATTCTTGATGACAACTTCAATCAGGATGACAACACTCACGCCCCGCGAGTCCCGGTACAAATTCCACTCCCTTTCTCCTTGATCTTCTGTTTAGTAGTAGATCTGCTAAGTTACATGCAAGTGTCTAGGGTGCTACATGTATTATTTAGTTGCTGTTGCTATGAGTGTTCTATGATACAAATTTAAGCTACAACAGTTGTAGATATTGATTAACCTAGCTTAAGTGTTTACCAAATGGTTTAATCTCTGTACATGTGGTGAACTGAAACAAGCATCGTTTAGGCTACGAAACACAAGGCCAACTGGACTGTACCGAACACTAAGAAGTTATGTGACATATGGTGCCATGAAATTGCCATTGGCAATTGTACCAAGGGAGTCATGAGCAAGACTGGGTGGAGGGACCTCATAAGGAGGTACCAAGCAGCAACAGGTTTGGTCCATGACAGGGAGCAGATTGTTGGTAGGCTAAGGCAGCTAAAGGCCCAATGGGCATTCTGTAACAAGCTTCGCTACGCCTCTAGCTTAGGCCGTAGCGACGATGGAACTGTTGAGGCAACTGATGCATGGTGGAAAGCAAATACCAACGTAAATAGTCTATCTATCTCTTCTGGGTTTCAGCACTTACTAAGTAAAACACTGCATAACAAATGATTTCATATTGCAGGGGCAATCTGATTTGATGAAGTTCAGGAAAGGTTTGCCTGAGTACTTAGATCAACTGGACAAAATGTTTATTGGAAACACAGTAGATGGCTCCACATCTTTTGTTGCTGGTGAAAGTGGTACTATTGATTTGGATGGTGGAAGCTCCGATGAAGAGGCAGCAGATGAACAGGAAGACCAGCTGACCCCACTTAGCATTGGCAACAAGAGGGCCAGCAGCACGAGCACCACTGCATCCAGCCCACGCAAGAGGTCCAAGAGCCCAGCACTGAGGGCAATGGACAACAACATGAGGACACACAATGAAATTGCCAACCGTATGCTCTGCCTGATGGAGAGCATGTTTGAGCACAGGAAGCAAGAGGACCACAATTCACGGTTGGCCCTTAGCCAGAAGATAGAGAGGGTCACCTAGATAGCAAAGGAGATGGGTATAAGTGCACAAACTCCAACATTGTTCAGGGGCCTGTACAAGATCATCCACAATGAAAGTGATATGGACTTCTTCCTTGCCAATGGCCCTGAAGAAAGGATGATCATCATCGAGCAAGCTGCGCCAGTCGACCCATAGAGCATCTTATCTTATTTCGTCTATCAATTGAAGTTCATGTCATAATGGTGTCCTGAAACAATGTTAGCCATGTCCTATGTCATATGAACTAAGTCTGTACTGCATGAATGTGTGTTTCAACTATGTTTGTGATGTTTCTTATTTCAATAACTTAAATGTAGTAATGTTTGGTGAACTTCAAGTATGGTGACCATTTGAACTATGTGATGCATGGGTGAGAGTGACTGGCACATGTCAGTGAACGTAGTCATGCATGACATGATTTGTAATGTTATTCATGACTGACTTTACTCATTGTTTGTTTGGACAGGTTGATGTTGTATCAGCAGCAGCAACCCATTGTGTAGACCCTTGGGATATTTTACAAGAGATGATGATGGCTGAGTTAGAGGATGCTGAAGATGATGATGCTTTTATCTATGGTATGTACCAGTATGCCCTGCACATTGACAAGCATTTGAATAGGGCCGAGTATAGGCAACCTACCATGACTGGTTTGGAATGGGTACAGAGGAAGCTTGGGGATAGCAAGGCCTGTTTTAGCATGTTTAGAATGAGCCCACCTATGTTCCATACACTGCATGATCTTTTAGTACAATCATATGGCATGAAATCTAGTGCTAAGTCCACCTCGGTTGAGGCTCTAGGGATGTTTCTTTGGATGATTGGGGCACCACAATCTTTTAGGCAAGCTGAGGACAGATTTGAGAGGTCACTAGGGACTGTCTCCAACATGTTAAACAAAGTTTTGAAGTGTATGGTGAAGCTTGCTGCTGACATTATTAAGCCCGTCGACCCACAATTTAGAACAATGCATCCTAGACTGAGAAACCCTAGGTTCTATCCCTACTTCAAGGACTGCATAGGGGGTATAGATGGGACTCATGTACCTTGTGTGGTGCCCAATGATAAGTTTGTGCAGCACTTGTGCCGCAAGGGCATGACTACACAAAATGTCATGGCTGTCTGTGACTTTGACATGAGATTTACATTTGTTCTTGCTGGTTGGCCGGGGTCTGTACATGACATGAGAGTATTCAATGATGCAACAACTACACACAGCCATGTCTTTCCACATCCACCTGCAGGTACACACCTATCTGATAGCACATTTGGGTCCTTGTTGTTCAACTACTTGAATGTAAAATATTTTTTTGCTGATGTAGGGAAATATTACCTTGTGGACTCCGGGTACCCTAACCGGCTAGGTTACCTTGCTCCTTACAAGGGAACTAAGTACCATCTGTAGGAGTATCGAGATGCCTCAGAACCCTAAGGTAAAGAGGAGACCTTCAATTATGCACATTCATGTCTTCGGAATGTCATTGAAAGGTTATTTGGAGTTTTAAAAATGAGGTGGCGCATCTTGCATCAGATCCCTTCTTATGCACCTCATAAACAAAGCCAAATCATAGTTGCATGTTGTGCTCTACATAATTTCATTAGGATAAGTGGCATAGAGGATAGACACTTTGCAAGGTGCGACCGTGATGATAACTATGTGCCGCGAGAAGCGTCTGAGAATCAGCCTAACCCCGACGAAGTTGAGGATGAGTCTGATCTGATGAATGAATTTCGTGATTCGATTGCTTATGCTTTGCTAAACCATTCTTGACAGTTTTGTGGATGAATCATGCATGATTAATTGTGTGTTTCACAGTTTTGTGTGCTTGAGGACATGTATGTGTACTGCATATGTACAGCTGCGTCAGTACAGTTTTGTGGATGAATCATGCATGATTAATTGTTAATTACATCTGTTGTGTCATTGTGATCAAACATGCATGCTGTTGAATGACAGACAACATCATGCATGCGTTTGAAGCTTCAGCATGCATTGGGTGCATGCATGTGTTTGCATGTTGCATGAGAGACCTTAATGGTGCAACTGTCAGGTTTTGGGAATGGCATCCAAAAATTTTTGGCAACTAAACAGCAAACCCAAAAAGTTTTGGATGTTAGGTTTTTGGCCAAAAACTGCAGCTGTCAGGTTTTTGGCTGAGGCCAAATTTTTTTTGCATGTAAACACGGCCTTGTTCACTGCGTATTCTTTCTGTTTTGCAGCAGACAGAGCAGGGGCATGACTGCTCTGGTTTTGGCATCGCACAACAGCCATTGCAACTATGCAACCATTTAAAAGTAGTACTAGGAGCATAACAGTTCAGTCAGACATAAGTATATCCACACAACCTTTCATCTAATCCCCCCCCCAAGCATATTATATTGGCACCACAAAGTACACTTACCGAATATTAAACTCCATAAAGCTCCTAGCATCCGCGCTCCCGCAGCGATCCTGCTACTGTTCACATACGGTAAAGTGATCCTGCTACTGTTCACATACGGTAGATCCAGCCCGTATCCTCCACGTCTTCTGCTCGACCAGTCCCCACCTCTCTGCTTGCCGCTGCCTTGCGGGCTCGCTTCCTGCTACCGATCGGGATGGACATGCCCTCGGGCCCACCATCCATGCCGCATCGGGAGCTCGTGCGTGTCAGCGCCTCCTTTCCTCTCTCATGATTCAAGGGCCTAGATCTGTCCGGCCCAAGTGTCAGTGCTTGTGCGTGTTCCGCCTCGGAGCCGTCACGCCCATCCTCGGAGGCGCGCGTCTCCACGCGCCGCGAACTTAGTTAGATGCTCACGCATACATGTAGCATCACCATCATATCATATACTACGTACGTGTGCCCCACAAAATGAGTACCATGTAATTAGGCCCCGTTTAGATCCAAAAATTTTTGGATTTTGGCTCACTGTAGCATTTCGTTTGTATTTAGTAATTAGTGTCTAATTATGGACTAATTAGGTTTAAAAGTTTCGTCTCGCAATTTCTCACCCAACTGTGCAATTAGTTTTTTTTTCGTCTACATTTAGTACTCCATGCATGTGCCGCAAGATTCGATGTGACGGGTACTGCGTAAAATTTTTTGAATCTAAACCGACCCTTAGTAGATCTTCGACGAGGGATAAATTGGACGACGGCCAGGGCATCCGCGTGTAAACTTTCAGTGCCTGCATCACACCTGTCATCCGTGACTGCTGAGTGCCGGTAAAAGCTTGGTCAATCCACGGGCTCCGCGGTTCTCGTGTCTTGGCGTCCTACGGCGTTGTAAACGGGTCCACGCCGCTTTGACCGAAAAAAATAAATTGGCTGCACGGTGCCTCTCCACGTCTTCTCCCCATCCTCGCCCCCTCCATCTCCTCGCCTCCTCCGCTCCCGGCACGCGCCGCCGCCATACCCATCTTCACCCGCTCTGACTTCTTCCTGCCTACTCCACTCCTCGCCTCGCCTTTTGTGTCTCACCGCCCACCTCTGAGACGCCGCTCTGCCCCCACGTGCCACGGCCCTCCTCCGCAGCGTGTCGGCCCTAGACCATGCCAAGACTCCTTTCGGCGGCGGCGGGCATGCAATGTCGCATCCCAGCCATGGCGTGTCCCCGTGACGAGGTCGAACGCTCACAGCGACATGCCGCCGCCACCTCTTCCTCTTTGTCTCCCCTAGCGGCCATGCTTCCTCCCCACGCCATTGGCGCACGCCAATGCAAAGGGGCCGGCCTTCTTCGGTGGTCAGGTGCGCGGATCCAAGATGCACAGTCATGCGACGACGACTGCTCTCCCAAACTTATCTCAGTTCGCATCAAGATGGACATGCTGGCCCGCTGCCAGCTCCACTCCTCCAAAATTTGCATTCTTGTGCTGCATCACCGCTTCTTCCCGGTTGAATTCCACCTGTGCCCATCTCCTCCCTCATCACAGTCCTCTTTTTTTCTCAGAGATCCACCTCCTTCCACTCTTCATTCTGCGGAACTTCGCTTATTTTCTTCCTAAGTTAGCTTAAATTTTGTCCTCACATGTAATGTATTTTTGTTTCATCTCATCTCCAACTTTTATTCTATGCCCAGGGATGCATCGGTTCCTCACGACAATGTGATAAGATTCTACTGACAAACAGAGACACCCTCAGGTAACAATGTACCGCATGCAACAAGGGAAGGGAACACTCCCTGGAAAGACCAACTAAAAGAAGAGGTCAGATATTCGGATAAACCAATTTGTTGATGCCTATGCCGCAAAGATGCCTTCTGTGCTTGCTTTGTTCTATACGATGGCACCTCATGCTTAGCATAGTTCTACATTGTTTTACTTGAGATGAGATGTAGTGTCATATGTTGCACATACAAATTGGTTTATCCGGTTATTTCGGAATACATCAGAGCAAGTGGCTATACATTTAAACTAAAAAATATATACCTTCTTCGCTTCGTGTACACATCTTTATTTCAATGTGTTTCATGTGCTACAACCAAGGGCTGAATTTGATGTGTACCTAAAAGGGATGTCTCAGTCTAATGGTTTGCTCTGGCTCATGACAAAAAAGGTTCAGTGTTCTTGATGTATATAAAAGTAGCCTTTGGTGACAGCCATTCTCTGGTTCCCTAAATCAAAGCTGCTCATTTTAATCTGCATGTCTTGGTCATATATTTCCATGGTTGTATTACGAAAACTACATGATAGATGTGCTCTTTTGTCTTGTGATTATCGTATATTACGTTGTTTTCCATCGTATTTTTTTTCAAGCAGCATTGACCTAATTTGTTTCCGAGGTGATTGTATTAATTAGCACCAGCTCTACCTATCAATTAAGGGCAAGGAGTCTTATGTAGTTTTTCCAGTGATTAGCTCCAAAGTGATTTCTCTTCTATACATACAAAACATGCCATCTTGGTTGATTGAGTCATCGTTATTATGGCCTCTGTCATACTGAACTTCAACATATCCCTTCTTGAACAGCAAGATTTGTATAGCCTGTAGAACAATATGTATTTCTGCTCTAAGAAAAATATGCTTATCTGTGACGGCACTTTTTAAGGGTCTATGAAAAATTATCTCGCTTTAGCGTGTATCATGGACATGTGCCTGTTCAATTAGATTATTTGTTTGGTTACGCTAACTTGAAGCCCTTATGCATGAAAATAAAATGATGTAGTTTCAGACTATCTGAATTGGTGGCCTCTCAACAAAATGGTGGACCTCGAGGTATGTAACTGTGCAGTGTCAGTTCTACCAGTACCTTATGCAGCAAAATAAAATGAATAAATTTCAGAGGTATCTGAATTGGTGCCTTCTGAACAAAATGGTATGTATGTACCCGTGCACTAATAGTTTTATAGTTGTTCTTTTCCCCATTTGTGACTTAATGAGTACTGAAAATAACAGCAGGGCCATACTTTTCTTTTCCAAAAAATAGCTTCATTCTATTCAAGTAATACATCCATCCATGCTTGTGCTTCTGATCTGACCCTGCTGCGAGATACTGTGCACTTAAAATCTACGTGCTTCTATCTTTGGATTACTTATGTTATAGAGTTGTTGATGGACATGCTTTGCAGGACTTCTAAAAGGAAAATGATGAATTTGACTTTATCCATCAAGTTTTGATGTTTTCAAGTCGAACCTACATACCTTCTGTTGCTCTGTTCATGTATATTGCTCTAGCCAGTCCCTAGGATGTTTTATCAATTGCTTTAACTGTAGTGGTCCATGCCACACATGCACTATCTGTATGTATAATTCGCTGCAGTTGTACTTTTCTGTAAAGGATTTTACCAAAACTTCATATAAAGAGAATATTTGGCCTATATGTCTATCCGATTTGACCTTATTAGAGTTCATCAAATTTTTGTTCCAATTGCAATCACCGTTAAAGATTTTATTTACTGCCTGATATTTTCCCCATTTTTTTCCTTCTGTCACAAGGTGCATATAAGTCAGTTATATTTGTTATGCAACTTGAAATCACGCTCTCTAAGAAGAAATTTAGCAAAACCTTATTACTTCAAAATGATCCGCTAACAAAATACCAAATGTTCTGGATGAAGTTTCTAATAATCCAGTTTGATGCACCCACAGCATATTGGTTCACGTCATCACCTGCAACAGGACGGGCGCGGCGAAGCGCGCCACACGTCCTAGTTATTCTACAAAATTCCACGCTATGGCCTGCTCTGATCAATTGCCAACAACATTGTACATACACAAGGGTTAACAAGGTAAAGCCTCGCATATTAAACCCCTCTATAAATCATTGAGCAAATACTGTGTTGCACCCTAGCCTGCTAGCATTTCGGAGCAGAGGGGATCTTGGGTTTCATGACCACAATCAGCTGGAGCTTTCAGAGATCAGAGATGCGCTTCCCGCTGACGTAGTCCACCACATTCAGCTGGAGCTTTCTTCAGAGATCGGAGATCAGAGATCTGCAGAAACTCCTCTGCCGTCGGCGTCTTCCTATCCACAATGTCAGTCACGGCTTTTGCAAAGAGCAATGGCGTTGAGAACATGTCAGCGACGTATGCCACCGGCCGGCGCTCCCTGCAAAAGGTAAACGAGGGGGAATCAGACCACTTTTGAGGGCTCAAATCACTGCGTACAACTAGCAAGTGAAGAGGAAGCAGAGAGGCAAAGTAGACAACGAAAGCAGCATAATCAGCCTGCTGAACTTCACACTGAGCACCAGTGCACCTGACGCAATTGCTCCATGCTGATTATTAAACTTTGCATCACGTATTAACTTCAAAAGATCTCAGATAACAACAAAACGCATTGCCCATGGCTGTCTATTTCAACCAGATAATAACTACCACATATGTAAGGTTTGTAAAAATGGCCCTAGGATAAATGGAGGATACAAGGGATGCTAGGTTAGCATAAGTCAATTTTCAGGTTGTTTGCCTGTATTCATAAGCTATTGCTTGAGAAGAAGCGCATACCTCCGTATCCTTGATTGTAGCATCATTGCTCAGTGTCGCCTCCTCATCCTGAGGAGACATATCCATTCCCAGTCGACAACTCTTGCTAACCTGAAGTGAAGGAATTGCTCAGAAAGAAAGCAAGTCTTATTAAGGTTTGTCCATAGATTGCTACAAGCTGTCAAGCTCAGATGCTTTACAATACAACTACAAATTTATGGCAGAGTTTATTGGTCTCCAAGCACAACATGAGATAATATTGCGAATTGGTTTTTCTTCTCTTATTGAGCATGTGTAATGTTGCTAAGCCCCAGCTGCCGAGCAACTGTGGGCTCTATTATGGCCTTGTTTGGTTCAAACGAGGTGAAACTGTCTAGTCTACGTATAGTGTGTCCAGTAGGATTGGGATTGTTAATTGGGCTGGCTCCAACAAAACATGCCTTACTTTTTCTTTGGGCAGCACTAGCGCATGGACATCCGGACGCCCGCGCCTGCTGCAACGCCCGTGCAAGCGCCTGCTGCACGCACAGGCAGGGCCCGCCCGCGCCACTCCCCCACGCTTCCCTGCTTCCCGCGCCCCTCAAAGTTTGTTGCGCCGCTCCATGCACGGCACCCCAATAGCTGCGGCAGGTGGCTCACATTGCAACACCCATGATCTACTCTTGAAACATTCAAATTAAACAATTGCAACATACGTACGAAACAGCTGGAACATTCGAAACATGTGTCTGAAACACATGAAAAACATTTGAAAAATAATTGCAAACATATGCAACATCCAGATAAAACACTTACAACATATGTGTAAAACATATGCAACATCCAGATAAACACATTCGTAACATACGTCTGAAAAAAAACAGATGAAACATTTGAAACAGACACTTGCAACATATGTGTACAATCATTGCAACCTATTCAAAATCCCGATCTACATTTGCAACATCCACATGAAACACTTGAAACATACCTACCAAACATCTGAAACACTTGAAACATGTGCTTGCAACATGCGGAGCCTAGAGTAGGGCGATTCCAGTCGTCAGGGTCAGAGTCGGCGCCGCGTGAGCACCACCACCACCACCATCGCTAGCAGCACCAGGCTTGGCCCGGCCAGCGGGCGACACGCGCGACGGGCAGGAGTGAGTGGCTTTGGATGGGCGTGCAACAGCAGCGAGGCAGAGTGGACACGCGGCGTCCGGACGGGAAGATGGCGGCTGGAGAAGGTTGCCACGTTGGAGAAGGCCAGCGGTGGACATCGCGGTGGATGCGCTCGCGACAGTCGCATGTGTGGAGCAGTGGGGAAAAGATGTCACTGTGTTTTTTTTAGAGAAACCGCGTCGTACTGAAGATGGAGCAGAGGAGGTCTGTTGGGCCAGATCGTTGGGCAGGCCTAGGAATGAGCCCTATGGACGGAAACACGTCTAGACGGATGCCCGTGTGCTAGCATTATCGTTTTTCTTTCTTCTCCAGCAGCTCCAACAGTTAAAAGCCCATTTCTTAACTTTTTGTTTGGAGGGGGGTAGGGATAGGCCGAAAGACCCAATGCGATGGAGGTCCATTTATACAGTACCAAGTTGCTGGCTTGATCTTCAGAAATACTCCCTCCATACCTAGAAAAAAAACATTTTTTGTTTTTGACGAGTCAAAATAATTTAAAATTTAACGGGACCTAAAAAAAACACAGTAACATTTATAATATCAAACAAATATCATTAAATTAATTATGAATATATTTTCATAGTAAATCCATTTGAGGACATAAACGTCAATATTATTTTCTATAAATATAATTAATATTTAAAAAAACTTAATTTGGTTCAAACCTAGAATAATAATCTTTTTGGGACACAGGGAGTGGCTTAGTGTAGGTTAACACACGTTTTAAATACAAGGTCGGTTTTGCTGGCATGACTGCCAGGTTGAGATTGGTGGGCGCAACAACAACGAGGCCAAGGGGGCAGCCAATCCCAATCGGATTGACCGGAAAGGGCTGGGACTGGGAGCAGAGAATAATAAATAATGCGACAGGATAGCAGCAGCTGCAGCCTGCAGCTCATTGGGTAAATTGGGTTCCTTGTTTTCTTGACATGGGCTGCACTTTTTTCCCCACCCTATAAAACTACTACTCCTACTATATAATATATGTATAATGAATAAAAGCAGTTAAAAAACTTAAGCACGCGGCTCACGGCCTCCATCAATGGCTAGTTCGGCTGATATTAAAACCGGCTGATAAGTCGACTAAAGCTGTTTTGCTGTGAGAGAAAAATACTATAGATAGCTAATAAGTCCGCTGATAATTTCGAGCGAACAGGCCCTACAGGCGCCAACCTGCTTTTCGCTGCTCTGCTCTGCTCTTGTACACCGACACAGACCAATAGACCATCGTCTCTTGCTCACCGCTCCACCCGGCCCCTGCCTTTAAAAACGTCCAGTGAGTGCCTGCTTGCTTGCTCGCACACACACATTCTAGGCAGTTGACACAGCAGAGCAGGCAGGCAGGCACGGCCATGGCGCTCTCCGGCTACCCAGAGACGACCCCGCTGCAGCTCCTGCTCTTCTCGCTGCTGCTGCTGCTCGCGGGCTCGGCGGCGGCCTTGCCGGCGCGGCCGGCCATGGACCGCGCGCGGTGGCAGGTGGACAGGGTCAACCGGCGGGGCCCCTCCCTCGGCCTCGTCATGTCCTACGTCGACGAGGCCACCGCGCTGCAGGCCTCCGGCTACTTCACGCCTTGGCGTGTCCTCCCCTTCGTTGACCTCTATGGTACAGTAAGTCTAACCTCAGCCGTCCATTTGTTCATTCACGTGCTTATTATTATCTGCTCCTCCGATCCCCCTGTGGTCATCTGTTGGTCTGTCTGGATACTCATGCCTGCCTGCCTGCCTGACTGACTGATCCTGCCGTTGACTTTTCTGGTGCCATTTCCATCACCTGGTGATACAAAAATGGTAACAAAAAGATCATAAGCATGAGATGACTGATGAGATGAGATGCTCTCGTATATCAATTCAATTCACAGCTACAGTACATTACCTGTACAATTTCCCTCTTCTTAGTAGAAAGCATAAACTAGGACTGATGAGCACCCGGCACTAGCAGAGCTAATTGTAAGGTGTGCACGACAAAAATAGCATGACTTACTTGCCCACAAAACAGGAAAGAAATGTGTCATAAGATGTAATTACAGGACTCTGATTTTAGGTGTCATCAATAGCTGTGTCAGCTTAATATGTTGCCACAAAAGAAACAAGTGCACGACCATTGTTTTTGAGGCGTCGCCTAGGCGACAAGGCGTGCCCAGGGTGCTGGGCGTCGGGGTCGCCACGGCATGCGTGCGTATGGCATCCGCCATATGAGATTAGGCGTGGAAAGGCGTCGGGCGAGCGCCTAGAGGCCTGTGGCGGACGCCGGAGCAGCAAGTCGGGCGGGGAATCGAGCGGACGCAATGAAAACTGGCGGGAATCGACCTCCCGCTCGAGGGCTTTTACCATAGGTGCGGGCCGCTGCAGCTTCACGGAGAGAGGAGAGGAAAAGAGGCGGCGTCCCTGCTTCTTGGCGGCAGAGGCGGAGGCGGAGGCTTGCCGCTCCTTGCTCGAGTCCACCGGCCGCGCGCACCTCCCGCGAGTCCGCCCCTGCATCTCCTCCTAGCTGCTCGAGTCCACCAGGGGTCCGTCCGCACCGCACCTGCAGCTCCTACCCGTCCGCACCTGCTCACCTGCCTCCGTCGACCGTCTACCCGTCCACCTCGTATGCTCGCTGCCTCATCTCTGGTCTCCTCTGCAACCCTGCTTCCCTCCTCTTCCTCTGCTTCCCTCCTCTTCCTCTGTTTCTTTCCCTCTTCCTCTGTTTCTTTCCTCTGTTTCTTTCCCTGCAGCACTAGTCATTAAGTTATATTATGTTATTAGAGACTAATTTGTGGCTATTGAGTGATGAGAGATTTCAGATTTGCTATTTTGTTACTTTACGTTGTGCACTAGCACTCTAGTAGCATTATTTATTATGGTATTACATGCTAAGACTTGGCAATATTAAGGTATGATTTGCTTCTGAATTTTAGTATCATTATATATTAAAATGATCGTATGGCGTCGCCTAGGTGTCCGCCATAAACACCTAGGCGTTGTGAAGGGGGTACGGCGCCGCGCGTCGCCGCAGCGCCTCAAAAACAATGTGCACGACAGAAATAGCATAAGACCTACTTGACCTCAAACGGGAAACAAATGTGTCGTAAGTTGTTATCACAGGCCTCTAAATTTTTTGTTTCCTTTTGTTCTACTTACTTACCTACCTGCATACATCCATACCGTGTTCGCTTCGAAATCATAAGGCAATGTTCCAGTTAGTCATCGAGTGCGTAATTATATCCTATTGTTGGCCCCCTCAAGAATACAATGCAATCTGACCTACCACGATGTTTCAGGACGACGGTATCACATCGGCGGCATACGGGGAGTGAACGTTATATACGCATTGACAGGGCAACGCAGGGTACTCAAATTTGAAAGGGACTCGTTTGCGTTTACCTTCTGTGTAACTTTACCTTCATGCTTACCTCTTACTACTTGCTACCTTCCTTCCTTGGTTTTCCAGTTGAACGCCGCTGTCACCGTACAGACTCTCATCGATGTCTTCAGCGTGTCTGGTATTGTTCACTACGGCACGGCAGGGAGTTCTAATGACTCCATGTCTTTTGGCGACGTCAGTGTTCCCAAGCTTGTTGCTTACACGGGTGCCTGGACATGGAAGGTACCCCTCCAACTGGAATCAGCTTCTTTAACCCACCTCAAGATCCAATGCTGCAATTGCAAATATAGATGCAAAAAATTCACAATAGGAATATAATATAATTTATAAAATGCAACCTCCAAGTATCTGTGCACGATTCAGCAAACTCACCCCCTTAGCATGATCTCTGGTTTTCTGATTATCACAGAAGTTCAAATCACCGAAAGAGTCATCAGCAGAACTAAGCTTTGGAGAATATAACATCCCAAATGGAGGAGAGAATTTGCTAGGATCCCTGAAATACAGAAATGAGGAGCTATACTCAGTTGGCAAGCCTATGGAAGAAGTTTTCTGGCTACCTGTAGATTCAGCATGGTTCAGAATTGCAGAACAACTTAAGGTGAGTGCCACACAATATATCAGTAACATAATTGCATAGCAAATACATGTTTGTGCACAACTAATCACAGACTACTATTTGTGACATTTCTGCTCTGCAGGTCAAACTTGAAAGATGCAATGACACTTTCTGCTTACCGACAACTCCACAAGTTGTCTATGGCCTTAAAGGATCATCAGCTGACATGTTTCTTGACAATGCAGAATACAGAAAGTTCCTTTTCAGAGAATTTGGGGTGTCAACAGTAGATGAGGAGAGCGCAGCAGTGGTGATGGTGAGTTTTAACAGATGATGTCTCTTACTTTTCATTTATATGCTAACCAATATTTAAAGTACATCCTGATGATGTAACTTAAGATAGTGCTACAATTAAGCGAACTCTCATGCTGATTCAACAGACAACAACATCACCTGGCATACCTGTGATTGTATTCCGAGGAGTATCTGATTTGGCTGGAGGGGAACCAACATGGTCATCAACAAGCTTGATGAATCTGGCATCTATTAATGCATTAAAAGTGGCAGTTGAGTTCATCGCTACAGTTGGCAAGCAGAAGTCAACCGTATATATCAGTAAAAGGAGTAATAACTAAACAAAAGATGACTGACATGCTCGTTCATTACTGCTCCAAAATAGATTTGCAGCAATAACTGGAAGTAATGTTCAGAATGATATGAAATCTTGTGGCTTCAAGTCATACGTCCTCTCCAAAAAAGGGATAAAAAGTTTGAGATACATAGACACACTGTAACCACGGCTCTGGCTATGATTTATTTTTCCGGTGTAAATTTTGGGGTAATGCTAGAACAAAATGGTGATTCAGAGATTTCATTTTTTTAGAGGAATAGCATTTGATGTAGTATCATTTGATCCTTATAAAGAACTACCAACTTGGTCACTAAAAACACAACCCACAATTCTTATGTAATAATTAGAGAAAAAAAACTTCTTTCTTCAGTTACCAGTGCTGATTTCATCATGTACATTTAGTTCCAAACAACAAATGAAGATGAAGAACAGTGGCCTCAACAGACAATCTCTTGTGCACTACTTTTGTATGGAAGTAAAAAAAAATGTATTAAGGACCAAGTGAAATCTATAACTCTACAAAAGGTTCCCTGGAATGGTGAAGAGATTATAAGAGCTGCTGAACAATTCTAGCTTAACCAAGTACCACAATGCAAATGTCCACTACAGAGCCTATAACAAAACATGGTATACACTCCTTAAGAAATCATTGGCAGTTCTAAGTCTGACCATCACAATAGAAAATTGGACACAGAGAATGCTCAGATAAAAACATGATGTGTGCCACTAGAATAGTTAGCATTACCTTTTAGTCTAATTTTATACTAGTATTTCTGTACCAGCAGTGTGAAGTCTCCTATATAATCTCAAAAATGGATATTCAGACTGCCTTCAACATTTCATTCACTACCAGTAGGCTCCATGATGAACATTTACCATCCTTGAAGTGGTGAAAGCGTTGAATATCTCTCATGATTATTTCCCATCCTGTCACTAGAGATAATAACTTGGTCGCATTATGACAATCGTTAAAAACCCGAAGGTTCTTCTTTATCTGAATTGTCATGCCAGGGGCTGTTCAAATGAGCCCTATGCCAAGCTTCTCATTGTGGGTGTTAAGAAGTTATGCCTTGACATCATGTATCGAATCAGTGTCTAGCACATAGCCCACAGCTTTGATATCTTCAATGAGCTTACCCAGCCTTGCATATATTTCCTTTGCTTGCTGGTGATTTGCATCCAGAGTAGAAGTTATGGACCTCATTTTTTAGTGGAATAATACTGCATCCAGGAGCCTTCTAGAGTCCTTTCTTGTCCATTGCGGAAGAATCACCACTGAGAATCTTTGAGGAGACGCTGTACCTGGCGGACATCCGGTCGAACACCCTGTGCGCGTTGGCGGGGCGGCAGCACTTGAAGCACATGTTGCATGTTGGCAAGCGCGGTGGCGGCGAAGGGCTCGCCTCCGAGCCTCCCGCGCGGCGAGCTGCGCGTGGACGGCACGGCCCGTGGCGAGGTCTGCGCGCGCCGCGCAGAGCTTGAGGAGCCCCGGGTGAAGGTGAGGAGGACGGGGCGCGCAGCCGCAGGGGGCGGAGGAGGAGGAGGAGGTCGTGCAGCGAAGACGGCGAGCGCGCCCGGCAGGTTGGAGCGCGCCGCCGCCGCCACCCTGAGGCGCGCGTCGGGGTCGGCGGCAAGGCATGCGATGCGAGACAGAGAGAGAGACGGAAACGGAGACGCGAGGGATGCGGTAGCGCGCCGCCCACTTGCCTCGTGATACAGTTTTTATATTTTTGAATTTTATTTACTGCAGGCAGCGCGTGCAGGAAATCCACCATCCGACTGCGTACTCTATTTTGGAAAATCAACCAACGCGCTTGCCATACATACATACGGAGTATATGGAAAGAAGCGGAGGCGGGAGAGCTCCGCGCGCTTAACCCACGGACGCGCCAAAAGAGCGCGGCTCCCAAGCCAGGCCCACAAAAAAAAAAGGCAGATTCACCGGCCCATCTTCTTCTACCGTAAGCATTTTATAACTTTCACATAGTAACATGTATTTTCCACCAGCTTGGATCTAGAAAACCTCATGTATCGTCCAGTACACCACAGAACCCAAGATGATCAAGAAAATCACATACATCCAACAGTAAGCAAGTGTGGAGGCAAAAGTATCAACAGTAACATGTATTTGAAGTCAGATTAATGCATTTTCTATGTTTCTTCCCTTTGTATCTCCACTCCAAGATTCTTCCTGTTACGATCCTTACTGGTTCCCTTCATATCTTCTGTTGACCATGCATTCAATTTTCATTTTGGATAATGAGCTAACTAAAACTGCTTTAGTAGCAGAACTAAATTGCTTGTAACTGTTGAAGAAAATGCTTTGTAGGTGTTGAAGTGTTCATGTAAGGGAATTCATCGACAGGACCATGACCCTGCAAACAAGAGGGAAGTCTTAGGATGTGGGATAGGGAATTTACTAGATAGAACCAAACAAAAGCAATGTTTGACTGCAAATCTGAAAGAAACAATTGACCATAAGAATTGTGCATGCCATTGTTCATTTTCTAGATAAAGAGCCCTGTTCAGTAACCTTCCGACAGGAGAACCCTTTTAAGGTTATCTATGTGACTATGTAGTTGAAAATGTGTTTCATCTTCCGAGCAGAAGTATGTATAGTAAAGAACAGTCACCTTCCAACATTTCGTGATGGTAAAAGTAGAGTAACAAAAGCATAGCAAGCAGTCATAGCATGAAGAAACATAATGCCGATGATTTGGATGTTGCTGTTAATGGATAAGTTCGATTTTCAGTATGTTCATCGGTCCAAAGTTCGATTTTTCTGAATATGCAGATTTACTCACATCTGAAGAGACAAGATTCATTTTGTTTATGTACAAGGACAGCAGAATACTATATCCACACTACAAAAACCACAATCCATATATAATTTTGAAGTACTTGATAAGGTTACAGTGAACTCCATAGAAGATAGAACTCAATTGATTGTAACCAAAGTGAGATGCTAAAGTGAACTTATGTTGCTAATTCCGTTCATTATTCAACGATTGACAAACTCGAGCATCACACACACATGGGGATACTGTTAAGACGAGAGCTTACGGTGAGATGTAACTCTTGGCGAGCAGGAAGTATATCCTCCAGAACTGCTTATCCTTCATGTGCCGAGGGCACAGATCTTACTGAATCTTGGAGTTCCTACACGCGAAGCACACAGGTGCAGGAACCTTTCAAGCCTTTATTTCATCTGTTAGGCAAAATAGTGTTAAGAATTAAGCAATAATATGGTTATATATTAGGCAAAACAGTGTGGTTGATAAAGCAATAATATTGAGATAACCAGAAATGAAGGCTACTAGCTCAGGCATGAGGAGAAATGGGTGCACATAGTTCTAAAATTTAGGCGAGCAAGGTTAGATGTAAAGGCGAGATCAGCGAGTGCCTATGTGGCCCCGCTTGGAGGAGGACCTGGGATGGAGACACGGTGAGGAGCAAAACGCCATCCGGATCCAAGGTCATGGGGCAGCCCGGACCACACAGCCACGCCGTGCAAGGCTACTCCTGCAGCACGACACGAGGCTTGCATTCGAATTGTGCATCCACCTGGCCCAGCAGCTCATCAGCAGTGCCTTAGACCTCCATGCTGACAACAGAGAGGCGGAGCACGGGGCGACTAAGTGGTGCCGGCACAGGGGGCATGAAGTGGAAGGGCGTCGCAGCCTTGTAGAAGAGGGAGACGTGGATGCACCACCCGATGGGGCTGCCATCGGAGCCGTAGACATGCACGACGCTCCCGTCCTTGCCCTCCACCACGGCGGAGACGGAGGGCGAGGGGGTGTCGACAAGCGCATGGCAGGGGAGAGAAAGGGAGGAGATAAATGTGAGATAATGCAGAAGTGCTTGTGATAAGGCCGGCTTCCAGAGGCTTCCATCAGCGCAGGTGCATTGGATCATCTGTTAACGGTGGATGGGTGTGTGTGTGTGCAAAGAAAAATTACTGCCGGGCTAAATGAAGTCATTATCACACAAGGTAGTCTTTAACTAAGAATCTGTCATCTAAAAACACACAAAAGTAGTCTCTTTAAGCCCTATCCTCTAGTACAAAAGCATGGATTGGCATCATCATCAATGGCAGATCATTACAACACTAAAAATGCTAAAGCCAGAACACAAAAATGCTAAACCAAAATGAAAAAAATTGCTTGCTGATTTATCATAAGTTGGCTCTAAATGAAATATGTGGGCTCACGACAGTTGTGAGGATTAGGCATTGCACTGCTGTGATGAAGAAAGCTATGATCCATGGGCCTACCTCTGTTGTGATGAGTGAAAGGGGAAATAGTTTTAATAATGCCTCAAGCAATGATGGGAAAGCACCACGCAATGCATTGGCCACATGCTCGCCATCACATTTGTTGATCCTTGGGTCACTTCAGCAGTGGACAACATAGAGGGAAGCTCCATCTAAAGGTGCCCATGGCCATCCCTAATCGCAATCGTTAGATGGTCTGTTCATATATGAATTTGTTCATATATTCAGCATATTCAAATTTAGTGTATGCTTTTTTTTTGCACATTATTACTAACGATGTAAACAAAAACAACACAGGTAATGGTCCCTATGCTTCAAGCCATCGAAAATAAAGGATCAGAATCAGTGGGACACTACTAGGCTGGTTCTAAACCTAAGGAGCAACAGATTTGAGATAACACTACCCAAACACAAAGAAGGGCATAGCAACTATGAGGTTGTGGACATTATTGCGCCAAAACAATAAAATACGTAAGTTTAAAATGACATTGGTTCATGTGCTTCAAATTTTATAAAATGGTTAAATTAAATGTTAAGTGTTGAACTGTACGTTATCGCAACCATGATTATGGATCTGATATGCTCATGCATGCTAAACACTGAGACGGGCGATCAACATACAACTATAAGGAGGAAGATATTGCCAATATTCACAAGGTATTGACATACAAGTGGCTGACACCACCAAAAGTAGAAACAAAATGGAGGGACAAGTTAAAGCTGGGCTAGGTACATGTGCCTAAATATTTGAAATTTAGTTTGGTATGGAAGGCATTTATGTATGAAACAAAAAGCATTTCTGGAGTACAGTGCGTGTATTTATCTACAGAAAAAAGTAACTTTGAATCTATATATGTAGGTAGGCCTAGAAGTATTGTTAGAAATAAGAGTGGCAATGGATTGTGTTATACTAATCCAATAGTGATCATAATTTGTTAAAAAAATTACAGCAACCATTTAATCAAAGGAAAGTTTGCCATCATACTAGAAGCATTGTTAGAAAAAGGGAATACCAGTACTAATGACTCCATGGCATACTAACAAAGTGTGTATATTGTATACACTAACAAATATTAACAATCAATAATAGGTAGAGAAAGGAACCAAAACATACTTGACGTGCGCGTGACACAAAAGATCTGTAAATTAAACACAAAGAACCAGATGAGAGCAAATAAATGTAGTACCTGGAAAAGGAAAGAAATGAGCAGTAAGTGCATGATGAAGCCAAGATCAAGTCCAACCACATTATTTTAAGCCACTGGAACAGGGAATTACAGAGATTCCAAGAGAAATGGAGGGGAAAGCACCCCCCGGTTTCTCACAGAATCTACATACTGCTCCGGTGGAATTTTCGTCGGTTCTAAAAACTGTGATTAAAAATGATCCCAACTTCACCATATTGATCTAGAACCAGTAAAATTTTTATGAACATAGCATGGAGATAGGTAAACCTTATATACCAGTGGATATAGTTGAAAGCAGTGAACCAGCAATTCCAAGAATGCAAAGTTCACTTGTGCACTAGGCTCGTCGATACATGAATTTTTTAAGAAAAAGGAAAAACATATAAATCTTCAGGGTACATTGCACAGTCATTTACAATGACAGAAAATAGCACAGGCAAGTAAGGGTGAACAGGCATCAATACTAACAGGTAGGAGAGCACATAATGCACACTTGTAGTTATCAAAACGGAATCACTTATGAGAAAAAAATCTAGGCACATCACTACATGAGTTTTGAAAAAGATTTTAGGTGCAGATTTGAAATGACAGGGAAGCGGATAAATACTAACAATTAGGACAAGCAACCAGGGAATACACACTTGTCATGAATAACCACATCGTTACATGAATAATAGCCATATTTCACATTTTATTACAAAATCTAAGAAAAGGCATAATAGCTACTGCACATATGACAAAGCTCATGACTAATGCACTTCTCATGAAAAACCCTAGGCCTCCAAACACACCACATGAAAGATCACTTAGACCACATCTACCATCTGTTCTATCAAATCTAAGTACACACCACATGAAAAATCTAAGTACATAGTACAGAGCACCAACACACATGTAGTACCAAAGCTAGACTGAGAGTGAAATTCAGTAGGAATGCATACAAAATGGCAGGGATATTCCCAAAATGAACCTAAGGTGGCGTTTGGATACTGGGTTATAGGGAGTGGGATAGGGAAATAAAGGATGATGGATAACTTATCCATTGTTTGGTTTTAGGGAAAAGAAAATAGAGAGGGATAGGAAAAGGGTTATGCCATCCCATCCATGGAGGTGGGTTACGACGGGGTTACGATCTCCGCGAGCCTAGCTCGCACGCGCGCCGTCGGAACCGCTGTCGCCATGTTTTGGGATAGGATTTTCTGTTTATTTTTGAAAGCCCGTGGGGCCCACTAAACCCAAACCCGAACCCAAACCGAGCTAACCCAAACAATGGATTGGCTTTAAATCTGTATTTCTCAATCCATAACCCATACCTCCTAATTTCCGTTTCCCTTTCCCCCTCACCATCCAAACGTCACCTAAATGCTTAGGAAATGCTAATGAACCTACATTTTGTGGAGCCCAAATTGGAGATCCGCCACTTCGATTGAAGCCTAGCAGCGACTGATTCGTGGAGGAGACGAACTAAACAGAGGTGAGATTCACCAATAGTGACAGATCTGCCATGGATTCGTAAAGTGAGATTCAATATGGAGAACATGGAGGATTAGAAGGGCATATGAAATCGAAACGGCGAAGAACAACAAACGGATGCGAATGGGGGAAGGGGAAGGATGATGACGGACCCAAAATGAACACCTCCACCGCCGCGGAAACCACCGTTGGCAAGGCAACCTCCCGTCGCAGCTCCTCACAGGATCTGGAACACCAAACGCGGCTCGATTCGAAGCTACAAATCGTTCATCCGGCCGGATTCGAAGGGCCAGTTCACAGTCTGCTGCGGAATTGACAGTGATTTGGAACCTAGCTTCTTCCAGATTCACTAGGGATCGGAGCCCCATCAATGCGAGATTCACTGGGATTAGAATGGGCGAGTTGAAGAAAAATGGGATGGAAATGTTTACGCACCTTACAAACCCATGTGAGTCTAGGGGAGGTGGACCATCGCTGGCAGCGGGATGCCGGAATCCACCAGACCACCACCCTTCTCGATCCATCGAGGTTCCTTCTCCATGAACCATGGGCGAAATCCTCCCTGTTACCTCCGTCCACAAGCGCTCGTCAACGGCGTCCACCCAGATTCGAAGGGCTTTTGCCCCCTTGTCACCGACTGCTGCTAGATTCGTCGGGGGTTGCAGGGCGTAGCTCCGGCTGCTGGATTCACCTTTGAATTTTGTACGGGATTGGAAAGGGAGGAGAGAGAACAGAGAGGAAATGGTGGTGAATCGATATCTGAGAAACGTTGATACTTGTGGCTTGTGGGCCATGTCTGCTTCGTTGTGGGCTCGTGGCTGCGAGATCGGACGGTAGCAACGGTGCGCATTTCCCATCGCTAACGCGCGTATAGATGGCCATCGGGCCGTACCGGCCCAACGCGGCGTCGTGCCTCACTGGGCCACCGTGCTGGCCGTGCCGTGCCTATGGCGTGCTCGTGCCTGGCCTCCGGCCCAAGGCATGGTCCGTGGACCGTTTTTTGATATGCTTGCCGCTTATTATTTTAAGCACGATCATTTTCATAAAGTTTTATGCCACCAACGGCCCGGCTACAAAAATAACTAAGTCTTTAAGGACTTGATCATTTTAACATGATTTTACCACCAGATTCACAACTTAGAGATGAAGAAGCCAAATGGGCATTTTCTTTTTGAGAGCATGACACCGATTAGAATCGACGGCGAGGGGGGAGGAGGGAGTGACATGAACACGAACTCACATGGTTCACCGATTCCGAGCGAGAGCGAGAGGAAACAGGAGAGAGAGGAAAGGAGGAGGAGACGCGGGGTTAGCGAACTAAGGTATTCGAGGTGGAGGATCACATGGCGGTCACCGATGCCGAAGAGGACTGGGACGACGATGGTCGATGGAGAGCTGCGGCGGAGAGGTGGATCGCGAATGCATTAGCGAGAGAAAGGCTAACCAACCGAGCCAGAGCGGGCGGGTGATAGAGGAATGGGGATTAGGGACTTAGGGTTAGGGATGGAAAGGGAGGCGTGAACAAAGCTTATATATATATGGCAGGGTGGGGTAAGCATGTCCTGCTACGTGAGTACCCTTACCAAAGCTGGCCAAATGAAGCCGTTAGAGACACCGGGTTTTCTTTGCACCTGTAGTGCCGTCTCTTGGTCTGGTTTGGCCCACCGATGCCGGGCAGCGTTGATGCCTCGGCCGTCTTCTTGTGCAACCACTCAAGGATAAGAACCAATAATGCCATGCAGTGCAAGTGTCTGCAAACCAAAACCATCTAGGCCACGGGTTGCATGGCCAACTTTAAACGCGCGCGCTCGTAAAGTAGTATCTAGGTATATTTTTTTATTAGGCTAAACATTTAAAAAGAGAAATATTCTCAGACTTTCTTATTTTCTGGGATAGAATGTTTTTTTTAAAAAATAGACCAGATTTAGGATTTTTAATTGCATATTTTTTTGGAAACAAATATTTGATATTTTTGGAAAATTATTATTTTTAAGAACTTTTTTTTATAAAGTTTTATTTGACCAACGGAGTCTAGTCTAATTTACTATCCTCGTGACGACGTAATGCCACATAAGTTAAATTGATGTCTAAGGCATCTTTTTAAATGTTGTGGGTGTGGGCATTTTCTTTTTTATGGAATGGGAACAAAAATTGGACCGTGAGACAGTTGAGGCTGGAGGAGTTTCAAAAGGACTTTTCCCTTCTTGCTTTTGTTGATTTTTTTTTTCTTTTGAAGGAAACATACTTACTTACTAAGGTATTCGTGTTACTGAAGAATCACATGTTAGCTGAAAATAATAATAGCACCATATTATGCTGTTGGAGACTCAAATAACATTCCATTATAAGAAATCTAACCAACCGAGCCATTCCAATACGCAAAAATTCCTAGAGATAACCAATATCAAAGTTGGTAAACAAAGGATATCACCTATTGCAAATTTAAGCATGTCCTGCTACGTAGAGAACCAGTACCAAAGCTGCAACACCAAAGCTGGTAAACAGAGGATAGAGATCACCTTGTTTTCTTAGCCAGCTGAATCTTGTCTTAATTTTCTTGGTCTCATTTTACACTCCATGCTGGGCTCTTGAGTCATTGCCTGCAGCGTTCTGTGGTTAGACTATCTTCTTGTTGCAACCACTCAAGGATAAGAATAACTCCGCAGATGAAGTGCAGAACTATCACCATCTAGGCATCCACTGACGTTAAGATCCAAAGACACGCTCTACGATACTAAGAGTCGATCAACTCATAAGTCAACCCATTTTCGGGATGGATCCTATAGACTCTTGTGTAGATCCTTCATGATCACTATTGCTATGGAGCAACAACGGGTTATTTCCTACTGTCTCCTCTTCCCACCATATGATGTATGCACTCTATAATTTCACATTTTTGCATTGGTTTCTCATTCACTATATTTTTCCTGGCATTATTATTTGTTTCTCTACTCAGGTGAACATGTATATATATACACTTCCAAATACATGTCACATATGTGAAGGTAGGTGGTCCATTAATCTCTACTATAATAGACTAATCAAAACTATCTTAGGTCCACTAAGAAAAACGTCACCGCTGAGAGCCTCCAACCATTGTGCACCCAGAAAAATACACACAGAAAATTATCTCCATTAAAATTAAGGGCTATAAAACCACCCGAACCCAATCCGATGGCTGCCTATGAAAGTTTGATGCAAGGCTTCAAACTCAGCCCCTCACCCCGCGCGCTTCTGCCCTCGTAGCATCACCGGTCAAGGTTCGAATACTTCGATCACGGAATAATAAAAAAAAGACTGACGCTAGGGAGGACGTGAACAGCTATCTCGCCGCCGGCCGTCTCCTCCTGGAACAGGAAGAGAGCGGCGGTCGCCTCCTCCCGACGGCAACGCTCCTCACCGCCAACTAGTCATGGGCTCAGGGTCGTTCAGGACATGGGCTCATCAAGAGACTCTGCAATGAAGAGTTTAGCACAAGGAGGAGAAGAAGCTACTTATCCAGGATCTTAATGGCCTACTTGCCGATATCAACCAAGACAAAGCACAACGCTCACCTTTCCCATGGAAAGTTCTGAGGCAAACTAGGTAAATTTGCTGCCATTTTTTCTGCCCTTGGTAAAATCATTTTTTGTTGTCTCTGTACTATTACTATACGCCTGAATCAGATTGGTAGCTAGCTTGAAAAATCATTTGTCATGGTACCATTATCACAACCGCAGTCTTCAAACAACCCTACCGTGACGATTTCCTGAGGTTCTGCATCCACCACTTCAAGCTGGGGATATGGTCATCAAGACTCAGGTGCTAATTACTTAGCTAGTGTACTTCCCTGCATCTCTTTAAGCAGGCCGGTATATATAATTCTGCCGCGTGGTGCTAATTGCTGAATTGCTGATTATGATTTTTTTTATTTACAACAGAGCTAATGTCGATGCAGTTGTTAATATCCTGATCTAAAACATCATCTGCTGTTTTGTTGGGTAAGTACTGCATGGAGAACTGTTGAGATGATTTGTGGGGAGGGGAGGCGGAAAGGGGATCAATGTGATCAAATGTGCTTTGCTTGTTGTCTCATTGGGAATGTCTTTGAAAGGTGAATTTGTTTGATTATACAGAACGGCAAACTCCTGCAGTATTTGATAGGATGGTAAGTAGGATTATATATTGATGGTTTCCTTGGTCGCTTCTTTTATATATGGGAAAATATATTGATGGGTTGTTGATCCTTGTGGATGCTAGATTCTTGAATCTGCTATGTCGTGCTTGGCATTGGTTGCTACTGGTGCTTCCAGAAACGCCGCCCATATGAGTAATCTCTGGGAATCGAATGTGGTCGAGGTAACAATGACCTTGATGGATAATGAGGAGTGGAAGAGCGTCAGCGATGCCACCTTAACTGTATGTCTCATCATCCTTGAATTCGTTGTTATCTTGTTTTAGCTTTCTTGGAACCTGAGGACTCAATCGAACATATCTGACAGGACATCCTTGGCCTGCTTAAAAGCCTTGCTTCTGTCTCCGCAAAGGCTGTGAAGTCACATTTTGATTCAAATTTTTGTGAATTGCTCGAGCAGATGATAACTTATTACACCTACTTGCACCATGATAGTGATAAGGTGCTCTACTTCTTGTCTTTTGTAATTTTGTGGTCACGCACCTGTGATTGAGGTGCCTTAACTCCCCCCTAACGTGCCAAGTTCCATGAGGGAATGTTAACATCATGTGTCACATATTTATAAAAAAAAATGTAAATCAGAGTATAGTTGCATTTACTTTTAGAGAGTGCACAAAGGGCAGCTCTTTTACATTCGAGCCACCAGTAGACTTCTGTGATAACACATGATACGAAACTATCACTCTGATCACCAGTGTCACTTGTTGAGGTTTATAGTTATGTCAGAAAGTGAAATTTTGATTGTCACGTGCAGAGTAAAATCTAAACCACCACCAAGGTTACCAGTCAGTCAAGCTGCAGCATGTAAATTCTCCGTGTTTGTCAAACTATTTTTGTTGTATGTAAAAAACTAGAAGGTTATGTATGTGTCCACTATATTCTGATATCATTGTTGTCATGCAAGTAATCTTTATTTGGTATATGCCAGGATGTCATCAGAATCATATTTTTTTATTCTAATATTATAATATGTGATTGATGAGCAACTGGACGATAGGACAAGAGAGCAATTGACTTTTGTACAAGATGCTCTTGGCCCTCCCTAAGGATACAGTTGACTTTTTTCCTAGAACAAGCGGACACTTATTTGGTAATAAGCTTATTTTGAGCCACTGTAATTTTCAGTTTATACACATGGTCATATACAATTATGTGAAAGTTGAACTATGAAAAAAATATTATCATTTGTTGTTTTCATGTGCACCTCTAAAATAAAGTCGTGACGTTAGCACGAACACTATACTAGTATAGACTAATTGCTCTTCTTGCACCCAATTATAATGGGATGGCCTGAATCGAAGCCAATGAATGTTCTAGCTCGAGAGAATGATACTTTGAGTCCAGAAGAAGAAAGTAAAATAAAGGATTAAGGCGGTCCACTTTTGGCCCCTCAACTATCATGTTGATCTAATTTTGATCCCCAACTACAAAACCGTCTGATCCAGGCACTGAAACTTTCAAAACCGTTCAGTTTTAGCACATCGACACGATTAAGGCGGTTTGTGCCGACGTGTGCCTGGTTTTAACCCACCACGCTGGCATTGACCTACGGACGTGCGGGTCAAAACAGGAGCCGGCCCGCTCAGAGCTCTCTCCCTCTCAGTTCCTCTCAGCACTTCCCCGAGGCCAGGTGAGGGAGCTTGCAAGCGGTGGCGGTAGATGCATCAGGCACCATGGCAGCGGCCATGGTAGAGGCGCACAGCAATGGAGGCACGAGTGCCGCGCCGTGACAGCACAAGGCCGAGCTCAGCACGGGAATCGGCCAAGTTGCAAAGGGGTCACCTTCCCACGGTGTATCCCACCCGCAGCAAGTCCGAGGTGGGTGGAGTAGAGCTGGCCGCGGCGGCATGCCCAGTGGTGATGGAAACCGATGGCAAGGGCCCTGTTCCCGGCGCGACAGCGAAGCTCCCTAGAACCTGTGCGAGGCCAAGATGGAGGGCATCGGGGTGGACCTAGAACGGGCGAAGTGGTGTTGACTTAGTGAGGCAGAGAGCGGGGCCGCGCACGGAGCTCGAGCCACGGCAATAGCGGCCGGCGGCGCAAAATCCGCCAAATTGAGCGATTACCTTGCTCAGTCTTGCGAGCAGCTGGCTCAGGGGCGTTACTAGGGAAGTGAGGGAGCCATGGCTATGAGGAATCGAAGAAGGATGCAGTTAGGCAGATGAATTTTTGGATGGGGCGGCTGCTGCGATGGCGTCGTGCGAGCGGTTGGCGTTGCCGCTGCGAGCAGGCGCCGCCGCCGTCGCTGCGGCCACGCGGACGCGCGAGTGCGATGCGGCCCATCGCCGGGGAGCGGCGCATGTCGCCGCGCCCGTGTTCGGGCCGCTGTCGCCGCCGCCCTAGCTGCGCAGCCTTGACGTGAGCGCACCTCGCACCCCTGTGTGCGGACGGAGGACTGTTGCGGCGTCTGGGTCGCCCGCGTCTGGACCATTCGATCGGGTGCATTGCGGTCTCTCACCCGTCCGGTCGCGAATCCTCGCGAACCCGCTCGTGGGCGACTCCCGCACCTCCCTCCTCCTCCTGTCGCTGGCGATGCATTCCCGGCGCCCCTGGCGACCCAAGCACAAAGCGAGGTACCTGCGGCGCGGACCCAACCGCTCCGGTCCCGGCTCCAGCCATCCCGGCCCGAAGGGGCCCCAATGGCCGCGACGGCCCGGTGCGGCGAGGTGCGGCGTGGCTCGGTCCGAGCTATCCTTCACGGGTGGGTGCCCCAGCCCCCCTGCGACCTCGTCGCCGCCGCCATGATGGAGGCGGCACATGGCTCGCCACGGTGCCCATGCCGCCATGTTGGCCGCTCCCTACCCTGCGGCGGCTTAAGAAGGAGGCGAGCCCACGCCGACGGCTCCTTGCTCGACCTCCGCCTCCTCCTCTCACCTTCCCCACCGTTGTTGCGCTGGCCGTCTTTGCGCCACGCAGCAGGGCTCACTGCAGCGTGGCCAGCCGGACCACGAACCGCCTCCCGCCGAGCCACGGCCGCCACAGTACCACGTGCACCCATCCTTGCTCACTGCAAGCACACCACCTACCTCGCCAGGTCCGCCCTCCCCGTGCTCGGCTTTCCAGCGTATGGTGAGAGTGGAGTCTTCCACATGGGCACCGTTGGCCAACAGCTCCAAATCCCTGTTTTGACCCGCGCGTCCGTCGGTCAATGCCAGCGTGGCAGGTTAAAACCAGGTACACGTCAGCACAAACCGCTTCAATCGTGCCGAGATGTTAAAACTGAACGGTTTTAAAAGTTTCAGGGCCTGAATCAGACGGTTTTGTAGTTGGGGGTTAAAATTAGACCAACATGATAGTTGAGGGGCCAAAAGTGGACTTAATCCTAAAATAAATGAAAGAATGATAGAAATAAAACTCTGGTTAAGAGAACAACATTCCATGTTTGATAGTGGTTGACCGGTTGTTTGTATTGCAGGGCCAGTTGGGCCGAAACAGAAACTAGAAGCAGTCCAGCATGCAGAATGGCTGTCGGGCCTTATTAAGTCTGTTGGGTCAAAATAAACCACAAGCTAGCGTGCGGGCCACGGGGATCAGGAAGCCTGCTAATGCTAATAGGATCAGAAGATTTGCGCTTCACGAATGGGCTTTTCCTTTCACCAAGTACGTATATTCTGCTGTGCTGACTGTTTTTTGTTTGTTTGTTTGTTCCAATCAAGGTTAAGGCCCCTGTTTAATAGGGCTTCTCTAGCAGCTTCAGAAGCTGCTTGGAGCCGTTTTCTGTCAAATGGAGTAAAATAAAACGGCTCCACCGATGAAGCCCCTAAAAACGTGCTCTCATAGAGCTTTGGGGTGGGAAGGAGCCAAAAATAGTAGCTTCTCTCGGCTTCACCTCATTCTACATGGCGTTCTCTGAGAGCATATTTTAAGAAAAACTATATGTGAAGCTGTTTTGCCAAACGATTTATCAAAATGGCTACAGCTCCACCCATACAGCTGTTCATGGAACTGAAGCCTCAGAAAAGAGCTTCATGAGTGAAGTGGAGCCGTGCCAAACAAGACCTAAGAGCAAGCCAATCAGATTCACACGGGATATGCATGACGTGACAGCAGCAACAGCAGCAGCTGCTTGGGTTCCTTCCATGTTTTCTTCAAAGGGCTCCGCTTCCCTCCCAGACGACCGGCCGGACCCTCTAATAAAACTACATACACCATCTGTCACGACAGAAAGTAATTTTAGTCAAACCATTTTAATTTAACTAAATTTATATAAATATACATTACTATTTATCATACCTAACAATTACAACTATTTGGAGTCATGAAAATTAATAATATTTTTTTATAAATTTAGTTAAACTTAAGATAATTTACTTAGACCAAACATAGGTTTGCATCCTTTTCGGTAGATAGGTGGTAGTAAAGAACCTGAACATCACAGCCTCCATCAATCACAGGTATTCTGATTATCACAGAGGTTCAAATCACCAAAAGAATCATCAGCAGAACTAAGCTTTGGAGAATATAACATCCCAAGTGGAGGAGTGTCGATAAAAGATGTTCGGCAGTCCACCGAGGGGTATCCCATGATGGTAGATTTATCGGTAGAGGTGCGCGTGATCAGGAACCGGATGGTGACACAAGACGCAGAGACAGCGATTTAGACAAGTTCAGACCGTCTGATTGACGTAATACCCTACGTCCTGTGTCTTTGATGTATTGTATTGAATATGAGATGTATGTAGATCTGGCGACTAGGGGACCCCTGCCTCTCCTTATATACTCTGGAGGGGTAGGGTTACAAGGAAAGTAGCATATTTGGTACTATACAATATCTTGTGGTGCACGTCGATAAGTGCCGTGCACGCCTTGATCTTATGGGCTGGGTCACCTCTGATGGTGTGGTCCATATCTTGTCTTATGGATACCGGGGGTCATACCAACACAGCTAGTCCCCGAGCCTGACAGTAGGTGACGTAGTCACGTGGTGCCAGGGTCAGAAAGTAGAAGAAGGGCAGAAGACCAGCCGAGCAGGCAATCAATCCACGGGCGGAGCCCTGAATTGAAAAGCGCACATTCACCGCAAGGTAAAGTGTGCCCACTTAGTCCCCGAGCCTGCTGAAAGATGAAGAATGAATCTTGTAGCAGGGTCAAAGAAAAAGAAGTCTGAAAGCTTGCCGACGTCGTTTGACATGCGCGTATCAAGACCCCAGACGTGCTGCCCAAGATCAGCACCCTGATCCGAACAGCATGGAGCAGCTTGATAGCACTCCAATGAGACGTATCCAACCACCAAGGGAGTCCTCAGCTTAGCTGGCGATGTCCGAGCACCGAGGAGTTCCCGACGTAGATGGCGACGTCCGAGCTCCGAGGAGTCCCCGGCGTAGCTGGCGATGTCCGAGCACCGAGTAGCCCCCGGCGTAGCTGGCGATGTCCGAGCACCGAGGAGTCCCGGTGTAGCTGGCGATGTCTGAGCACTGAGGAGTCCCCGGTAGAGCTGGCGACGTCCGAGCATCGAATGAGTCTCCGGCGTAGCTGCGTAGCTGGTGATGTCCGAGCACCGAGGAGCCCCCGTATAGCTGGTGATGTCCGAGCACCGAGGAGTCCCTGGTGTAGCTGGCGATGTCCGAGCACCGAGGAGTCCTCGGCGTAGCTGGCGACATCCGAGCGCCGAGAAGCCCCCGACGTAGCTGATGATGAAGCACGAGCGACGAACGGTCTGGTCAACTGGTCGACGGCGAAGTGAGCATTGAGTAGAAGCGACCGGTGAACAGTTCGATCAACTGATCGGTGACGAAGTCCACGAACCTAGCGGTTCGACTAGTTGATCGGTGGAGAAGCCCGAGCACAGGTGGTCCGATCACCTGTACGATGATCCTGCATTACAAATATATAGAACGCGTAGTACATGCTGTAAAAATATATGAACTCCGGAGAAAAATCAGCAATGACGATGAAATAGCGTATGTAGCTCGGCGATCAGTTGGTGTGAAGATGTGTTTATATTTAATATAAACCGTCCCGACTAGTTAGTGTGTAGCTGAGTTTCCAGCCCTAGCTAGCCCGTTAACCATAACGCGGAGCGCAGGGCCCGTGTGCGTGTAGAAAGAACAAAGCGTCGCTAAGGAGCTGCTGCCGACCACCCATAACGCAGAGGGCAGACGCTTGTTCACGTGTAGGAAGGAGCGAGAGACAGAGCCGTCTCTAGGGACATCCGAGCGTCAACAAGACTGTTCGTTGGTTCAGAAAATCGTTTGGAGAGCAAACATGGAGAAAACAGCTCGGAGAAACATTATGGCGATATACGAAGATTGGAGAATATTTAGAAAAATATTAAAGCGTGACTTAGCTTTAGACAGAACATCTGGTCGGCGACGTATGGCGTTATCTGGTCGGCGTTGACGAAATTGCTCGGCCCTCGAGCTTTCTGAACTGTCGTCATGGCGGCGGTCGCGGTTGTCACGGCGCCGTTCTTCGCGGCGATCATCATCGCGACGTGGCAGGTGGTCGGAGTAAGTAGTCCGGGCGACGTCGTCCTTGTGTTACTAGTCGGCGACGTGGGCAGCTCGCTTAGCGGCTTGCTTGACTGCTCGGACAGCTTGATGCAGTCAAACGAGTACGTAGAGAGGCGAAATCCTTGGTGTGTCCGACTAGGACATAGTCGGGCTTATGCACCAAGATGAGAACACGAGCACGGGCGAAATTGTTCTTGAGAACGTCGAGCGTAGATGTCTGTATACATGGAAATATCATCTAGCTTGCTTGTTTGCTATTGGCTTGCATGATGATCTAGCTTGCTGGCTTGTTGTCGTTCGGCTGACGCAAAGGCACATAATCATGTACGTACTTGTCCATACCAAATCTATCAGGCCTCACGGACTCGGCAATAGGCTCCTCGGCGACGGGGAAGCAGGACTCCACGGAAAACAGAACGGCAGCCACAAAAAGAGGCTCTAGGTAGTGCGAGATGTAGCAGATGCGGTGCACGGACTCACCTGGATCTGGCGCCTTCTTGTACTCGTCCGATGCCTTCACCAAGTTAATGGAAACCTGCCGGCCCCACCTTAATCGGAGTAGACGTCGGGTTCGACTGTTGCACGACCACGCGAGTCTTCGATCTGGGCTGTTGGTCTTGGCACGGCGACTTGAGTTCGGCAGCAAATCTCCGTGTTGACGTCGCAGGCAAGATGAAAGTCGATCTCGCTAGAAAGTAAGTCTTGAGATCCCATCTGGTTCACCATGGATCAACGCGCACACCCATACCTGGCGCGCCAACTGTCGATAAAAGATGCTCGGCAGTCCACCGAGGGGTATCCCGCGATGGTAGATTTGTCGGTGGAGGTGCGCGTGATCAGGACCGGATGGTGACACAAGGCGTAGAGACAGCGATTTAGACAGGTTCAGGCCGTCTGATCGACATAATACCCTACTACGTCCTGTGTCTTTGGTGTATTGTATTGAATATGAGATGTACGTAGATCTGGCGACTAGGGGATCCCTGCCTCTCCTTATATACTCTGGAGGGGTAGGGTTACAAGCAAAATAGTCTATTTGGTATTATATAATATCTTACGGTGCACGTCGACTAGTGCCGTGCACGTTTTGATCTTGTGGGATGTGCCCCTTCTGATGGTGCGGTCCATGTATTGTCTTATGGATACCGGGGGTCATACCCCACGAGGAGAGAATTTGTTAGGATCCCTGAAATACAAAAACGAGGAGCTATACTATACTTTTTTTTTTCCTAGCGAGAAATCTCATTCCCATTATGACATAACGGAAATACAAGCATTCAGAGTTACAGGTAGACAGAAACTAAGATGAAAGACTACGCCATCGTAGAACCTAATAAGAGAACCACAGAACACCACCCAAACAGTTCCTAGTGCCATACAGGCACCAACCAGCGTGAACAAGCAACCACAGCCCAAACGAAGCTAAAACTGAAACTTACAGGAACAAAAGAAAGGACAGCTCAAGCCTGTCGACCAGACAGAAAAGCTACTACTACTTCCAACAGCAAACAACTACTCCGCATCAGCTTTGAGAAACAGCTTCCTTTTGTGCCGATCAAGTCGAGTCTTCATTGGTGTGTAGCCTGGCTGATTGTCCTGAAGTAGCAACTGGTCCACTTCCCTCGCCGTCTGCTTGGCTAAGACCTCCTTGGCCACTTTCAACATCAGATTGGCGCCTTCAATTAGTTGTTCACGATCCATCTCTGCATAGAGTCCTGCCCAGAAAACCATAAGCGCATTCGCATGGCATAATATCTCAAGCGGACTTTTAATAATCTCCTTATCAAAACAGGCTTTTATTACGACTCTTCCATATAGCCCAACAAACAGCTGCAATACCCCATGGATGATATTTTTTACCAAAAGGAAACCAAGCTTCACACCACTGCCAACATTGATTTAGGTCAGATGGTATGTTATTAGCACCAAAGCATCTTGCTATGATTGACCAAATTACCCTAGCAACAGGACATTGGGAAAACAAATGGGAAATAGTTTCATCATTATCACAAAAAGCACACTTAGGATCACCTTGCCATTTTCTTTTGAGCAAATTATCTTTGGTAAAGATTGCATTGGAAGACATCAACCACAGAAATATTTTAATCTTCACTGGAATTTTCCCTTTCCAAATCCTCTTATGAAAAACACCATTTTCATTTTTGTCAGGCCATTGTAAACTGACTTCACCGTAAATCTACCTTTCTTACCCAGATTCCACACAATTTCATCAGAAGTAGATTCAGTTGGCAAGCCTATGGAAGAAGTATTCTGGCTACCTGTAGATTCAGCATGGTTCAGAATTGCAGAACAACTTAAGGTGATCGCTACACAAATTCACAATATATCAGTAACATAATTGCATAACAAATACTACATGTTTGTGCATGGCTACTCACAGCCTACTATTTGTGAAATTTCTGCAGGTCAAACTTGAAAGATGCAATGACACTTTCTGCTTACCGACAACACCACAAGTTGTCTATGGGCTTAAAGGATCATCAGCTGACATGTTTCATGACAACGCAGAATACAGAAAGTTCCTTTTCAGAGAATTTGGGGTGTCAACAGTAGATGAGGAGAGCGCAGCAGTGGTGATGGTGAGTTGTAGCAGATTATGTCTCTTACTTTTCATTTATATGCCTACCAATACTTGTAGTACATCCAGATCATGTAACTTAAGATAGCGCTACAATTAAGCGAACTCTCTTACTGATTCAACAGACAGCAACATCACCTGGCATACCTGTGATTGTATTCCGAGGAGTATCTGATTTAGCTGGAGGGGAACCAACATGGTCGTCAACAAGCTTGATGAATCTGGCATGTATTAATGCATTAAAAGTGCCAGTTGAGTTCATCGCTACAGTTGGCAAGCAGAAGTCAACCGTATCAGTACAAAGGAGTAATAACTGAACAAAAGATGGCTGCCATGCTCGTTCATTACTGCTCCAGAATAGGTTTGCAGCAATAATTGGAAGTTATGTTCAGAATGATATGAAATCTTGTGGCTTCAAGTCATACGTCCTCTCCAATAAAAGGATAAAAAGGTTGAGATCCATAGCCACATTGTAACCACACCTCTGGCTAGGATTTGTTTTTTCCAGTGTAAATTTCGGGTAATGCTAGAACAAAAGGTTGATTCAGAGATTTCAATTTTTTTTAGAAGAATATCAGTTGATGCAGTATCATTTGATTTTTGTAAAAGAACTATCAACTTGGGCCTTGTTTAAATCCAGAGTATAACGTTTTGGGCTGTCACATCGGGTGTCACATAGGGTGTCGCATGGGGTGTTCGGATACTAATAAAAAAATAAATTACAGAATCCGTCAGTAATCCGCGAGACGAATTTATTAAGCCTAATTAATTTGTCATTAGCACATATGCTACTGTAGCACCACATTGTCAAATCATAGGCTAATTAGGCTTAAAAGATTCGTCTCGCAAATTAGTCGCAAACTGTGCAATTAGTTATTTTTTTAGCCTATATTTAATACTCCATACATGTGTCCAAATATTCGATGGGACAGGGAGTAAACTTTAGGGGGAGAAACTAAACGAGGCCTTGGTCACTAAAAACACAATCCACAATTCTTATGCAACAATTAGAGAAAATACTTCTTTTCTTCGGCTACCAGTGATGATTTCAAAATGTACATTTAGTTTCAGACAACACATGTAGGTGAAGAACAGTGTCCTCAATAGACATTCCCGTGTGCACTACTTTTGTATAGAAGTAAAAAGAGAGAGAATGTATTATGGACCAAGCCAAACTCTACAAAAGGCTCCCTGCAATGGTGAAGAGATCAGATAATAGGATCCTTGATCCTACCGCGGCTGCGAAGAGAGTAGGGATACGAGATTGGAGGTCGGGGGCGAGGAGGGCGGCGCTATGGCGCCGTGGTTGAGCAGGGAGGCGACGGCTGTTGCCCTAGGTGCTCACGTGAGGAACAGGGCAGGGAGGCAAGGAGATCACGTAATGGCCCTTGAGGCCAGGCAAATAACTTTTGCTTTGCTTAATTCTCCAATAATTGTTTACAAGATATATATATATATATATATAATCCTATTTTAAGAAATAAATATCCTATTGAGGGAAATAACAAATAAAGATAACTGGGCCTTTAGCCCATCTAATCCAGGTGCCTCATAGCCCCTGTGCGCCGGCCTCCTAGCCACCTGTGCGCCGGCGCCTGACGTATTGGACGCCGGTCATAATATCTCTCCCCGCATCGTCAAACACCTCGTCCTCGAGCTGAATGTCGGGGTAGCGGTTCTTGAAGTCCTGCAGGGGCTCCCAAGTTGATTCATCCGAAGGCAGGCCCTGCCATTGGACCAACACATGCCAGGCGCCTCAGCGAAGCTAGGCGCATAGCACGCGGTCAGGGGCTGGCAATGCGCTCCAGCACCTGGAAGGGGCCGACATAGCGCAGGCCGAGCTTGCCGGTGGGGCGGGACTCCAGGGAGTGCGTCGGTCGGTGAAGAAGACGGAGCCACACCTAGTCGCCCACCGCGAACTCCAGTTCACGGTGATGCTCGTCGTAGTGGTGCTTGGCGTACTGCTGCGCCTGGAGAAGACGTTCGCGAACCGCCTCAAGGAAGGCGTCGCGATTCCGAAGTAGCGTGTCCCCCGCCTCGGTCTGAGCCGTCCTGACGGTGTGTGGAAGCAGAGGCGAGGGCGGCCGACCGTAGACAACCTAGAAAGGCGTGGTGCGGAGCGCTGTGTGGAACGATGTGTTGTAGCAGTACTCCACCCACGGAAGCCAGTCCACCCAAGCACGTGGGCGGTCTCCTGTGGCACATCGAATTTACATAGCGATCACCTTGTTGACCACCTCTGATTGCCCATCCATTTGGGGATGGAACGCCATGCTGAGACGTAGTTTGACGCCAGCCATCTTGAAGAGGTCACGCCACATGTGACTAGTGAACACCGGGTCACGATCACTAACGATGGAGTTGGGGAAGCCATGAAGACGAACAATACCGTCGAAGAAGGCGCGGGCGACCGAGGCAGCCGAGTACGGGTGGCTAAGGGCGATGAAGTGTGCGTACTTGGAGAAGCGATCGACAACAGTGAGGATCACCGACTTCCCATGGACCTTGGGAAGGGCCTCGATGAAGTCCATGGAGATGTCCGCCCACACTTGGGACAGAACGTCGAGCTGCTGGAGTAAACCAGCTGGCTATAGGGTCGACGTCTTGTTGTGCTGGAACGTGACACCGGCCCGATCGAAGTCCTGGACGAGCACGCGATCACCTGGGATGTAGAAGTCCTCGCGCAAGTGGAAGAGAGTCTTTTGAATGCCCTCATGGCCGACGGAGTGAGCCAGCACAATCACCTGATGGCGCAAGTCGTGCAGAGCTGGCACGAAGATCTGCTTGCCGTGGAGGAGGAAGCCATCACGCGTAGAATAGGGCGCCCTGATAGATGCGTCCAGTAGCTGTTGCTGAAAGCGACCGGCCTTCGTGTCAGTCGCTGTGGCGGTGCGAATGCCATCGAGGAGCTTGAAAGAGGGACCTGTGAGGGCCTACAATGCAGCGACAGAGGCAGCGGCTTCAGCCAGCTCGGCGGCATTGTCGGCATCGCGGCGGGAAAGGGCATCGGCCGCCGAGTTGAGGCACCTGGGGCGGTACTCCACCGCAAAGTTGAACCCGAACAACTTGCTGATCCACTGATGCTGGGGCACCATAGATAGCCGCTGGTCCAGGAGGAACTTCAGGCTGTAGTGGTCGGTGCGGACGAGGAAGCGGCGACCCCAAAGATACGGCCACCAGTGCCGTACAACCTGAACGAGTTCGATCAGCTCGCGCTCGTAGGCCGCCAGGTTGTGGTGGCGAGCGGCGAATGGCCGGCTGAAGAAGGCCAGGGGGCGGCACCCTGGTGGAGAACGACGCCGAACCTGGCGCCCGACACGTCGCAGTCAACGATGAACTACTAGTCAAAGTCATCTGCAGCACCAGTCCTGAAGAGAGGGCACGGCTGAGCGCCGAGAACGCCTTAGCAGCTTCCGACGTCCAGGCGAATGCCTCCTTGCACAGGAGATGGGTCAGTGGCCCGGCGATGGTGCCAAAATCCCGGATGATTTTTCGGTAGTAGCCGGCCAACCCCAGGAAGCCATGCACGCCCCGGGGTGAGCGGGGCTCTAGCCAAGAAGCAACGGCGTCCACCTTGTCGCCGTCCATTGCGACACCATCGACAGAGATGACATGGCCGAGGTATGCGACCGAGGGCGCCCCGAAGGTTCCATGGGCACACAGGGCATCGAAGATGAGGCGGACGTGCTGTAGGTGATCGGACCACGACGAGCCATAGATCAAAATGTTGTCAAAGAAAACGAGCACGAACCTACGGAGGAAGGGCCGGAGGACATCGTTCATGAGCACCTGGAACGTGGCTGGCGCATTGGAGAGACCGAACGGCATGACAAGAAACTCAAAGTGCCCGTGGTGTGTATGGAACGCCGTTTTCTCAATGTCCTCCGGGTGCATCCGAACCTGGTGGTAGTTGGACCGCAAATCCAGCTTGGCGAAGAATCTGGTGCCATGGAGCTCATCCAAGAGCTTGTCAACCACCGGGGTCGGGAACTTGTCCTTTGATGTCTTGTCGTTCAATGCCCTGTAGTCGATGTTTTAGGTTCTTAGATTTTTAAATTCAATTTTTTTTCAATGACTTGGGGCTCTAAATGACTTAAAATCTAAGAATTTAAAACACATATTTGGAACTATAAATGACTTAACCAGAAATTTGTAGATCGAATTGAGAACAATAAACTTGTTATAGACTATGTCAACATCCAAGGTTGTTCAAAAATTCTAAATTTTGGATTTCAAAATCTGAAAACATAAAATGAAAATTTGATACTCTAAATAATTCCAAATAAAGAACTTGTCAACTACAAAGTTGTAGGTCCCCTGAGCACTACAATTTTGATATAAAGTTTGTCTTCATCCAACATAACTTGCAAAAAGTTATGAATTTTATTTTAGGTGATGACTATTTATAGAGGCAGACATCTTAAAATGTTTGGCTTATCGAAAGATTAACAAATACGTCACTCTTAAGAGGCGCACCTCTGTTAATGGCCTTTTTAATTTAGATCCAGTCTTCTTAAGAGACCACCTCTAAAAATATATTTATAGAGACCATGTATAAATGGACAGACCACCTCTATAGATGGCCCTGTACTGGTGAAGGAGCTTGTCCAGAAGCGGGCGCTGGTGATCGTCCGTCATTGCGTGGAGAGCTGGCTCCATGATGTCGTCACGTGGGGAGCCCACGCCTTTCCAAAGGATGCGCCGATCGCCCCACTGGAAGGACATGCACAGGTCCTCAAAATCCCACAGGATGGGTCCGAGGGTGCGAAGGTAGTCAACACCGAGGATGAGGTCAAAACCGCCCAAGTCAATGCCGAAACAACTGATGGTGAAGTCCTCCTTGCCGATGCGCATGGCCACATTATGAGCCACGCCGGTACAGGTCACATTGTTGCCGTTGGCCATAGTGACCCGCATGTGGTTGTCGCCTGTCACCAGCCCGATGCGGCGCATGACCCTGGCGTTGATGAAGTTGTGGGTCGAGCCACTGTCGAGGAGGGCGAGGAGCTTGTGACCCTAGATGTAGACATGGAGGTGCATGGTCTCCTCGGTGCGGATGCCGGCGAGGGCGTAGAGGGAGACAACCAGGGCGACGGGCTGCTCATCCCACAGAGCTGGCTCAACAGCCGCGTCCGCCGCCCCATTGTCCGTGGGGTCATCCACCAAGAAGTTGGCGGCCTACAAAAAGAACAGGCACTGGCACTGATGGCCGCGCACATAGGGCTCATCACAGTTGAAGCACAACCCTTGACGGCGACGTTCCAACATCTCGGCTGGCGTTAATCGGCGGAAGGGACGCGGCGGGGAAGGCAACGCTTGCGGTGGCTGTTGCTGGGCAGGCGCTACTGCTGTTGGTGTGGCGGCCCCAGGCCCTAGGACACGCGCCGGTGACGCGGGCAGCACCAGGGGCTGGTGCTGAGGGCGCGCAGGCTGCTGCACCGGTGCTGGTAGCATGGCCCGAGACTGGTACATCGCTGTCTGCAAGTCCTTGGGAGCCCGAAGTTCAACGTCGACGTGGATGTGCTCTGGAAGGCCCCCCACGAACAAGTCCACCTTCTGGCGCGGCTCCAGGTTGGGGTTGTGACAGACCAAGGCGTTAAAATGCTCTTGGTAATCTTCCACGGTGGTATGGAAGGGCAACCACGCAAGCTTGGAGAGGCGGTTGCAACGAACGGGTGGCCCGAAGCATAGATGACAGAGATCCTTGAAACACTCCAATGAAGGTACACCCTCATCTTGCTCTAGGGCGTAGTACGACGTCTGTGCGGCACCACGCAAATGGTAGGGTGCGAGCCAGACACGATCCGAGGCAAGCGTGCGTTGCCCTCGAAAGAATTGCTTGTAATGGGTAAGCCAATTTAGGGGATCCTCCGAGCCATCATTGGAGGTGAAGTCGAGCTTGCTGAAGCGGGGGATTCCTAGCCCCGGAGATGGCGCGGCTGGGGTAGGAGCCGCCGCCGGCGGCACGGTAGTGTAGGTGGAAAAAAACGGCGCTGGTGGCAGCGAAAAATTGGGCAGCGGCGATGGTAAGGGTGGAAATTTGAGCAAGTGGATGGGAACTCCGGTGGATGGGGCTGGGGAGGTGGATGGGGGTGGAGCGGCAGGCAGCGTGGATGTGGGCAGCATGGCGTGCGGGGCGGTGGTGGTGGGTATGGCGGTGGTGGTGGAGAAGGTGGACATCGCCGATGTGCCGTACCCTGGCAGCCCGTAGGGGAAACCCTGGGGCATGGCCACTGCCGATGAAGATGCCTGATGACTCTCCACGGTGGCCAGGCGAGATTGCATGGACGCCTGCTGCGCGGAGAGGTGCGCCTACCCAGCGTTCAGGTTGGCCAGCTACTGAGCGATCTCCGCGAGGGCCTTGGTGATGGCGTCGGGTGCGCGAGGTGGCGCCCCCTGCGTCGCCGGCGGCACGACCGGATGGACCGGCGGTGCGGTGGTCTTGGCGTCCACCGCAGCGGTAGCATCGGAACCTGACATCTCCGATACCAGATTGATAGAATCCTTGATCTTACCACGGCTGCGAAGAGCGTAGGGATAGGAGATTGGAGGTCGGGGGCGATGAGGGCGGCGCTGTGGCGCCGTGGTTGAGCAGGGAGGCGGCGGCTGTTGCCCTAGGTGCTCACGTGAGGAAGAGGGCAGGGAGGCAAGGAGATCACATAATGTCCCTTGAGGCCAGGCAAATAACTTTTGCCTCGCTTAATTCTCCAATAATTATTTACAAGATATATATAGCATCTCTATAAAATCCTATTTTAAGAAATAAATATCCAATTGAGGGAAATAACAAATAAAGATAACTGGGCCTTTAGCCCATCTAATCCAGGCGCCTCCTAGCCCCTGTGCGCCGGCCTCCTAGCCACCTGTGCGCGGGCGCATGACCTACTGGACACCGGACATAACATCAGAAGAGCTGCTGAACAATTCTAGCTTAACCAAGTACGGCAATGCAAACGGCCATTACAGAGCCACAACAAAACGTGGTACACACTCCTTAGAAAATCTTTGGTAATTCTAAGTCTGACCATCAAAATAGAAAATTGAACATAGAGAATGCTCTGATGAAAACATGATGTGTGCCACAGATAGAAAAGTTAGCATTACTTGTTAGTCTAATTTTATAATAGTATTTGTATACCAGCTGTGAGGTGTCCTATATAATCTCAAAAATGGATATTCAGACTGCCTTCAACATTTCATTCACTACCAGTAGTTTCCATGATGAAAATCGCGGACGAGGAGAGCCGGTTGCGCGCGTTCCAGGCGACGCGGTCCCTGGCGGGCATCCAGTCGAACACCCTGCGCGCGATGGTGGGGCGGTGGCACTTGAAGTACATGTTGGCGAGCACGGCGGCAGCGAAGGGCTCGATTCCGAGCCTTCCACGCGGCGAGCTGCTCGTGGACGACCCAGCCCATGGCGAGGTCTGCGCGCGCCGCGCAGAGCTTGAGAAGCGCCGCGTTAAGGTGCGTAGGACGGGGTGCGCAGCCGCGGGGGCGGAGGAGGAGGAGGACATGGCAGCGACGGCGGCGAGCGCGCCCGGCAGGTTTGGAGGGCGCCGCCGCCGCCCTAAGGCGCTTGTCGTGGTCGGCGGCAAGGCATGCGAGGGAGGAGAGTAGGAGACGGCCCAGCCCACTTGCCTCGTGGTACTGGTTTTGTATTTTTTATTTATTAGGCTAAACATTAAAAAAAATATGCTCTCAAACTTTCTAATTTTCTGAGATAATTTTTTTTCTAAAAATAAACCAGATTTTAGGATTTGTTAACAATATTTTTTTTGAAAACAAATATTTGATGTTTTTCTAGAAAAAATATGTCTATCATTTTTTATAAAGTTTTTATTGGAGCAAGAGAGTCCAATTTACTATCCTTGTGACTGATGTAGCGCCATGCAAGTTATGTAAGGCATATTTTCAAATGTTGGGTTTGTGTGGGCATCTGCAATTTATGGATTGGGGAACAAAAATTGGACCATGAGATAGTTGAGGCCGGTAATGCTGCTTATAGGTGGTCCGTCCGCCCGCTCGCTTTGCGCCTCGCCCACGCTGCCCTCGCCCGCGTCGCCTGCTCGCTCAGCGCGCTGCACGCCTCTGTTCCGGGAGGGACCCCGCCCTCGGCCACCTCACCCCTGCTCGCGCCGCGCGGCCCTGCCTGCGCCCCCGCCGCCCGCCCGCGTGGCGTGCCCCCGCCCGGACTCGCACCTCCCGTTGCAGTGCGCTGTATCCGCCTGCCCCTGCCCCTGCCCCTGCCGAGGTCTGTGCGCCAAACCCTTCAAGCCCAGACCAAAGAGATCAATCACCATAAAAATAGATTATAACCTCCAAAACCTTTAACGAAAATTACACACATATACCGCCTTGGTAAATCAAAGGAAAAAAAAACAAAAAAAAATCAGCTCGCGGGCTTGAGCCCGCAGACCAAGTCCGGAGGCCCGCTGCTGCCAGCCCGTCGCTGTCGACAGAGATCCACCGCTGCCAGTTTGCTGGCCATCCTTGGAGATCTGCAGTGACCGGGTTATCAGGTCTACTTGACAATGATCTCCTACGATAGTGAATACTGAGCTTCGGTTTGAAGCAAAGATAAAAAATGACTTCTAGGAATCTTCAAGGTGGCTGAACTGAATCAGACACTATGTGAAAAACGGTTTGCAGCAATAGGACAAATTTTTTATAGAGGCGTGCTCGGGAGCCCAAAGACCAGCCGCCCCTACAAATAAAACAACAGAGACGGCTGATGATACAAGCCGCCCCTACAAATAGGTCCGATTTATAGGGGCGGCTCACTCACCAACCGCCCCGGTGTTGCTATTTGTAGGGGCGGCTCAATAACCAGCCGCCCCTACAAATGCTCTAACAAATAAATACTCGGCTTCGTGTTCCAGAGGCTTCTTCTCACCCCTCCGTTCTCTTCGCTTTCTCCCTCCCTTGCTCTCCCAACGCCGACAGGGCGATGGCCGCTGGCACGCGCGACGCTGTAGCTGCGGCCGCACCCTCCTCTTCCTCCTTCCCCCTAGCGTCGTCCTGGCCGGCCCCCCACCGCTGGCTCCTTGCGCGAGGCGCTGGTGGCGCGACGGCGCCCCTCGGCCGCTGCGCTCGGTAGCGCCGACCACCGTCGTCGCCCCCCGGCGAGGTCGCCTCCTCCGAACGCCGCGGCCTTCTCTCCGGCCCCTGAGCTGGCACGTCGACCTGGGCGGATGGCCCCTGGCGTGGCCACGCCGTCCTAGGGTTTGGCCGCCCATCGGCGCATACGCCACGCCGCTGCCGTGGTGCCCAGTTCTTTGTCGTGCCCTTCACCGGCAACAAGCACCTAGGTATGCCGTCCCCTTCGTTTCCCTTCCTGCTGCGCGAAACCGAGCACCTAGGATCTGGTTCATCTTCCAGTGTTGACCACTTTGTTTGCTTGTTTATTGGATCCGGGTACTGGAGACCGCACCACCACCGAACGGAGGGGAGGGGGCGATTCTTCTGGCATACTCCGCTTTCTACCCCGTGGAGGCGCGTCGGAGTCCAGATCTACTGCACAAAATGGATGGAGGTGTTGCTTCAGCTATTAACTGGCAACATTTCTACTATCTGATTTTGCTATGTAGTTGTTTGATTGATTGTTCTAGGATTTGATTTGAGCCCTCCTCTGTGGGCTAACTCTGTTTACTTTGTACTTGCATGAATGAACTCTGCATAAATATTCTGCACCAGCAAAGGAGGTATAATGGATTTCATTTCATATTGATTTGTTGTTATGGCTTCCAATTGTCAGTTCGTACCAATGTTTTAAATAGCGGGGTAAGGTGTTTAGCAGTATATCTCTAAAACAGCTAATAGCGGAGCTATATCAGGCTATAGCAAATATAGCGGCTAAATTGTATATGAACACAAATAGCCGTAACCTACCTCAAAAGGCTATAGCGGACTATAGCGATGGCTATAGCGGGAGATTTAAAACTATGGTTCGTACCCTTCGCTATCCTGGTGTTCTCAGCATGTCACTAATGATGGTTTGGTGGTTCAGTCTTGCGTAGACTTCTTTTGACATGTCTATTGCTCTACTCAATTGTACAAATGCTATTGCGGGCCTAATTTTTTTTATTGCCTTTTTATCTCCTTCAACTGATAGTGAAACACCATGTACTCTTGCTGCACCTCTAGTTTATTGAGATTACAAGCCCTATGTAGCCATCACATGTGTTCTAATAAGCAAATCTGGTTCTTTGACATACTTTTGTTTCTGAATGTTTTTCCTATTTTGTGCGTGCAATTTGATAGGGGCAGGAAGGGATACGTCCTCGCATGTTTAAGTCAGTTATTGCCGCGAACCATCCTGAATTTTCTAGCATGAGACAACAGGTAATGTTCTTTTCAACTCATAAGCTACAACAACCGTTTTTGTGCTGATTAAGGATCATTTTTTTTCTATTTTATATCAATAACTATAGTATTTTGTTGAAGAGAGGGTCCAATGCCCTGGGAAAGTTTCTTACAACAAACGGTCTGACTATATTCTTTCTTTGAGCATACCACTGCATGAGGCAACTAATAAAGGTAGCTTTTAAAATCTTGACTTACTTCTAATTAAACATAATGTATTTTAGATCCTTGACATTTGTTGGATGTGCAGAGCAGCTAGAAGCTTTTAATGAGAAGAAAGCTGCAATGGACTTGGATGGAAAAGAAGTGTAAAGCATTCAATCATTTATAGTTCATCCAGTACCTAGTGAGTGTTGGCTTATGGATTACTGTGTTTCCATAACAGGTCTAATGAGGATATTGTCAAGCCTAGAGTCCCATTGGAGGCTTGCTTAGCGAGTTTTTCGGGGCCAGAGGAAATTCCGGATTTTTATAGCATTGCATTAAATTCGAAGACTACCGCCACTAAGGCCTTCTGCAGTGTGGTCAGAGAGTGATGCCCAAAAGAGGAGAGAGAGTGTTTGGGCATCACTCCCAACACTGCAACAAGTGGTGCTTGTTTTGATTGGGGCCAGAAAAGTTGGAAGCGGTGAATCTTCATTCACCCGGTGCCAAAACATAAACAATAATTGTTCACTGTAGCGCTGTCAGAACAGTTACAAAGCCGTTGGCACACAGACCTTCACAAGGCCGTTGGCCACACACGCACACAGACCTTCGAAGTTCAAAACACATAGACGCTGGGCACACAGGCCTTCAATATTCAACGTTCACATGGACTGGCACACAGGCCTTGAAGTAAACATGACCGTTGTCAAATATCTATAAATACAAGTAACTACCTGTACATGAACACATAGATCTCTCTCTATTCCCTCCCTCTGTAGCCATGGAGAACACAGCTTCATCTCTGACAAATATTTTGAACTCTGCAATACAAAGTGGTGAGCCACAAAATCCAAGTGGTGAGCCACAAAATCTAGCTAGGCAGCAACATCATTTTCCTTCACCCCAATACCCCATGAACTATCCACCACAATTTCCTACCCCTTTCCACCCCCAGTATTCACACATGTTCGGTCCCTTTGGATCCCAAACAAACTACCCACAATTCCCATTCCCATCACAAGGAAGCTACCAAGGTACCTCTTACCAAGGGATGGAACAATACCCACAAGGGGTTGGTCATGCATCACAAGTTGGATCCATGGGTTTCTTCCAAGGTTTCCGAGGGGCTAATTCACGGGTTGATGAGAGCAGCCCCATTGGTTCATCTTCTCCAGTGTCCCAAGAGCAACAACAGACTGGTGTTCCTCCTGCAAACACACCAGTTTGGAGTGACAATGAAAGCAGCCCTGAAGAAAGTGAAAAGAAGGAAGGTCGTTTGTTCTGGAGTCCGGAGGACAACCTTCGGTTAGTTAGTGCTTGGCTGAAACATTCCACTGATCCAATTGTTGGAATTGATAGAAGAGGAGATAGGTACTGGAAGGATGTTGCAGCAGAGTACAATTTGACTGCACCCAAAGATCGAAGAAAAACAGGTGCTCAATTGAAAAATCATTGGACCAAGACTATCCCTTTCATTACCATTTTCAATTCATGCTATGAAAAGGAGAAGAGAGACCATGCTAGTGGTGAATCCGATGATCAAGTTATGGAAAGGGCTCGTGCTGCGTATAAAGTAGCTGCCAAGAAAAAGAGGCCTTTTGCACTTGAATATTGGTGGAAAGCAGTGAAGGATCAACCAAAGTGGAGTAAAGCTTACCCAATTGAAGAAATGATGAACAAGAGAAGCAAGGTAAATGCATCAGGTGCTTATACTTCTTCAAATCAAGATAGTGAAGATATAGATCCTGTCATTAGGTGTCGACCTCCAGGACGAAATGCAGCCAAAGCTCAACAAAAAGGCAAAGGCAAGTCAGTACAGTCACAAGACAGCATCTCAAATGAAAATGCGAATCTGTTCAATGAACTTCAGTTGAGAAAAACTATTGCTGCTGAAAAACTAGCTGAAGCAACACTTATTAAAGCTGAAGCTATTAAAGCTAAAGCTGAAGCTGAAAATAAGATTGCAGACAATGAGAAGGAAAAGGCAAAGCTACAGACATTGGGTATGTACATGGCCCTGTTAGATAAAGACACTTCAAGCTACGATGAAGAAGCCATGGAAAGGCACAAAAAAATGTTGGCATACTTATCTGAAAAGCTTTTTAGTTGAGGCTATGTAGCAATGTAATACCTTTCTAAATTCAGGATATGTAGCAATGTATTAGCTTTTTTTCAAATATTTTGTGCTATCTATGTACAAGACTTGTAAGTTTCAATGTGCTACCTTGTATCAATGAATTAACTTGCTGGTTCTGCATGCACTATTGCCATATATTGCCTGTAACAAACAAGATACAAATACATCACACATCAGAGATAAAAAATAGCTAGCCAAAATTAATACAAAAGAAAGAATAGTTGTTCTGACAATACATATAGATGTTGTAGAAAAGAAAAGTGGGTCTGACAATAGATCTGTTGTAAAAAGGACAGTTGGTCTGACAATGTGGCTGTTGTAAAAGCAAAAGTTGGTCTGACAACTAATATAGCTGTTGTAAAAACAACCTGTTGCAATGAACTAGCCGTTGTGAGCTCCCTTGTATAAAATGAGGACCCTGCATTGCACCATGCACAGACCATATCTTCCACCAGACAGTTTGTCTTGCATCGAGCAAACCAACATCAGTACAGAAGTTCCATGGACCCAAACATGTCCATGAAAATTGACAAAGAGTCTGATAGTGAAGATGAAGTTGACCAATTCATTTGGGACTTCATGAATGATCCAGTGGAGGCTCAAATTGAGGCACAAATCAGAGCTCAGATAGAGTCACAACATATCGGTATGTCTACTCCAAACCAAAGGTTTCATAGAAGGTACATTGAAAGAGGGCGTGAAGGTGCTAGGGATCGTTTAATGTCTGATTACTTCTCAGAAAATCCAGTATACAATGATTTCCAATTTAGACGGAGGTATAGGATGAAGCGACACCTGTTTCTGAAAATTGTGCAGACCCTTAGTGAGTGGTCTCCTTATTTTGTCCAACGGAGCGATGCATTTGGAAAGGTGGGCTTTTCACCTTTACACAAATGTACCGTTGCTATGAGGATGTTAGCATATGGAACACCTGCAGATTTGTGGGATGAAAATCTACGAATTGCTGAAAGTACAGTTATCGAGTGCATGAATACTTTCTGTAGAGGGATCATTGAGTGTTTTGGTCCTACATATTTAAGAAAACCAACTACAGAAGACATCCAAAGGTTACTTCATATAGGTGAAGCGCGTGGATTTCCAGGCATGCTGGGTAGTGTGGATTGCATGCATTGGCAATGGAGGAACTGTCCAGTGGCATGGAAGGGACAGTACACTCGTGGAGATCAATGTGGACCAACTGTCATGTTAGAGGCAGTTGCCTCACACGACCTGTGGATATGGCATGCATTTTTTGGTGTTGCTGGGTCAAACAATGATATCAATGTCCTTAATCGATCACCTTTGTTCACTGATGTGGTACAAGGAAGAGCTCCAGAGGTTCATTTCACAGTCAATGGCCATGAGTACAACATGGGATACTACCTAGCAGATGGTATTTATCCAGAGTGGGCAACATTTGTGAAAACAATTCATTTGCCTCAGTGTGGAAAAGACAAATTATTTGCAGAACATCAAGAGGGAGCAAGAAAAGATGTGGAGCGTGCCTTCGGAGTTTTGCAAGCTCGATTTGCCATTCTACGAAGCCCAGCACGCATGTGGCAAGTGCGGTCACTCGCTGAAATTATTTATGCATGTATTATATTGCATAATATGATTGTGGAGGATGAAAGGGATTCTTTCAGAGTTCGATATGATGACAACTACGAGCATGAGTACCATGAAAGCAGCTCATCTGCACCATTGTTAGGATATGGACATGGGCCCATTCATGGATTTACTAGGGCTCTAGAGATACAAGAAGACATACGTGATCGAGATATGCATCGTCGTCTGAAGGCGGACTTGATTGAGCATATATTTCAGCGCTTTGGAGGCGGCCAAGCTTAGATTTATTCTCTCTTATCAAAATGTTTGTACTAGTATATGTAGTTTTTCATTAAATAATTGTGCTGTTATGTATGAACTCTATCAGGGTCAAAGTGTACTAACTAAATGTACTATGTTACTTTACATTTCTATTGGTAATTCTTGTAAAAAAAATTCTATTGTAATCTGAAGCACACCATTTGGATTGCGTTGTGTACAGATTCAAAAGTATTCATTTTTCTTGGTTCGCAATAAACAAAACAAAGCACAATCACTTGATGTCAAGATCTTTCGCGAGATAAAGTAGTACCTGCAACATCACACGAATCAAGGCAGCAGCACCTGCGTGCCTTCCTCCTCCACTATGAAGCAAGGCAGCAGCAGTAGTCTGCGTGCCTTCCTCCTCCAGCCTCCGCTTCTGCAGCAGAGGCCTCACCTGAAGCTCCATCCGCCATGGCATTCACGCCCACTGCGGCCTGCTGCAAGCCTTCCCTGGCGCTGGCACCGCGGGCGTCGTCCCGCGGCTCGGCGGCCCGCGCACAGGCGGCGCTCCTCTACACGCCCTCCACCTCCGCGTTCTGTGGCCTCCGGGCGCCCGCATCCGGCGCGCCGGTGGCCCCGCGCTGGCGCCGCTCGGCGGCGTCCACGGCCATCGTCTGCGGCAAGGTACGCAGCGGGCTTCGTAGCTCTGGATCGGCCCCGACGGCGACGCCTTCGACCAGATCGGCAGCTGCTCGCGCCTCTGGAGAAGCTGGATTTGGAAGAGCATGGTTGGATTTGAGGGAGATCCATGGCACGAATTGGGAGATCAGAGGAACGGGAGAAAGGGGAATTTTCCATCGCGCGAACGAAGAAGGCAACGAGAGTATTTTATTGGAACTGGGTCCCAACCGTAGCAGACGGCATCGCTCCCAAAAATTTTCCACACTACAGCTGAGTGGGCAGCGGTGCCTATTACTGTACAACGGGCCCATTTATTTTGGGGCACCGCTCCCACACTACAGACGGCCTAAGTATGTACAACCTGGGGAAGAGCTGCTACCTGAAGGAGGTCAGACTGCCATTCATTAGGGTCTGTTTGGTTTCAAATAAGTCACCTACTTATAAGTTAAAAAGTAAAATAAGTGATTTATTTTGCCAAACATCACCAACTTATAAGTCACCCCTGCTTATAAGTTTTAAGTTGGTTCACCCCTGCTTAAAACTTATAAGTCACCCTTTTTCGCGTGGGGTCCACATCTTTAATGAGCTTATAAGTCATCTACAACAAAACATGCATGACTTATAAGTTACTGGTTTTCAGTCACCTGACTTAATAAGTCACCTGACTTATGGAAACCAAAGAGGCCCTTAGTTTTTTCCCCCTAAATTTTTCTCTTCAGCTTTTGTGACTTTCAATGTACACTTTAGGTTCTGGTGACTACAGTGCCGAGCCTGCTCACCCCGTTGCCAGTGAGGATATTGTGTCCCAACTTGCAAGCATGGGCTTCAACTACCTTCATTGTCAGAAAGCTGCTATTAACACATCAAACACAGGAGTTGAGGAGGCGATGAATTGGCTCCTCTCTCTCACATGGATGATCCAGGTTGGTTTGCCACTGCAGTTTTGTAGTTAATCATGCTTTTCATCATGAAATAATCAACTTGCAACTTCCAAGTCGAAATTTTGAGAGAAGAAACTGTTTTCCATCAAATTATTTTGTGATGCAGATATAAATGACCCAATATCAAAAGATTCACGTGCTTCTGAGCCGTCTGTTGATGAAGCAAGCGTTCAAACTCTCGTTTCCTTTGGATTTCAGGAAGATGTTGCCATAACGGCCCTGAAAGCTTCTGTAAGATTCTCTTTTATGATTTGTTGTTCTGAGTAAACTATTTTGATTCTTAACCTTCAGAAAGTTAGCGATTGCTTATCTGTTCTAATTCCTGTCTCCTGATTCCAACGTTATCAATCATCCTTGCAATGTTCTTATCTCTTTTCTGGTGGGACTCTTGTTTTGATGTGTATTAGGGCGGTAATATTGAGAAAGCTACCGACTGGATTTTCAGCCACCCCGAAGCATCGAGCTCAGCATCTGCTGATTCTTCCAATAGCAATGCTACTGCTGATGACGCATACATTCCAGATGGAAGTGGCAGTGATATAGATATATGTTTTGTTGTCATAATATGAGTCTGTTTGTTATTATTGTGATTCTTGTACTATAGAAGATGTTTAGAAATTTTTAGCTAAACAATCTTGTTTGGGCTACAATATTACAGTCAAGTTTGCCAGGATACTTGATCATGTATTTTACTCGTCACAGGATGATTTGGAGGAGCACGTGTTGGTAATTTGAATTTTTTTTGGTGAAAAAAAACTGTAAGGACGGCTGGTACTGTAGCCACCCCAAAAAATCGATTTGTAGGGGCAGCTGGTACTGTAGCCGTCCCTACAAGGGACGGTTAGTGTTACCGGCCGCTCCTACAAATCGATTTGTAGGGGCGGCTGATAACACCAGCCGCTCCTACAAATCGATTTGTAGGGGCGGTCTGGGAACCGCCCCTACAAATACATGATTTGTAGAAATGGTATGGTAGGGGCGGCTGACCGAACCGCCTCTACAAATGCCTATTAGCCGCTCCTGGAAATCGATTCTGACGTAGTGAGAAAGCCTTGAAACAGCACACCCAATATATGTGTTACTAGGACACAACAATAATAACATCTTCCCATATGCCGCCTGTTCCCACTTGTTTCATATTTCTCCAGTACGCTATTACGTTGTTTTTCAGGTTGTATACCATCTTCACCTATTTGATAGGTTGGCCTGCTATAATAAGTGTTGGTGGTAGAGCTTGGATAAAAGGATGGAGCTGCTTCTGCTGGCTATACTCAGGTGAACGAGACCAGTGTTATTATATATAGAGTAAAGTGCACCAGCGGTCCCTAAACTTGTACCGCTGTGTCATCCTGGTCCATAAACTCGCAAATCGACCGTTTAGATCCTCAAACTTGTCCATCTGTGTCATCTCGGTCCCTAAACTTGTTCGGCTGTGTCATCCCGGTCTCTAAACTTACAAATCACCCGTTTAGGTCCTCAAGCTTATTCAGTTGTGTCATCCCGGTCCCTAAACTTGATTTTGAGTCTCATCTGGATCAAAACAGGGTGATCTAAAAACTTTATATCAAAAAATAATTTATAACTTTTTCATATAAACTCGAATGAAGACAAACTTTATATCAAAATTGTAGCCCTCGACGCGATCTATGACTTTATAGTTGAAAAGATTTTGAATTAAAACTGTTTAGGGTCCCAAAATATTATTGTATGTTTATAGATTTTGAAATTTAAAACTTAAAATTAAATTTTGGGACACTAAATGACTTCAAATAAAAAAATTTTCAACTACAAAGTTGTAGATCGTATTGAGAACTATAACTTTCATATAGACCATATCAATATCCAAGATTGTTTGGTAATTTTAAATTTCAAATTTCAAAATCTATAAACATTTAATAATATTTTGGGACCCTAAACAATTTTAATTGAAAAACTTTTCAACTACAAAGTCGTAGATCGCGTCGAGTGATACAATTTTGATATAAAGTTTGTCTTCATTCGAGCTTATATGAAAAAGTTATGAATTATTTTTTGATATAAAGTTTTTAGATCACCCTGTTTTGATCCAGATGAGACTCAAAATCAAGTTTAGGGACCGGGATGACACAACTGAATAAGCTTGAGGACCTAAACGGGTGATTTGTAAGTTTAGAGACCGGGATGATACAACCGAACAAGTTTAGGGACCGAGATGACACAGATGGACAAGTTTGAGGATCTAAACGGTCGATTTGCGAGTTTAGGGACCAGAATGACACAGCGGTACAAGTTTAGGGACCGCTGGTGCACTTTACTCTTATATATGTATGGACGGTGACTTTATGTTGAGAAGCTGCTCATGTTATATGTTTTTTTTTCTCAACACGTCTTGCACCAAAGAGATTGCTAGTTCAATGATGCTATTCAGCCTGTTCGCTTGCTCGTAAACGATCGTAAATTTTCAGCCGGGAACAGTGTTTTTCTCTCACACCAAACCAGCCAGCAGTAAATAATCCACGATACGATACGACCTCCCGAACAGGCTGATTGTTCACAAAGTGTACGGTATGGTTTTTCCGAATTTTGCATGTGCGTCAGTAGTCATTTCTGTACTGAGCCAATCAAATGGCATCATAAATCATGGTAGCATTTATTCAAAGGGCAAGCTGGCAAATCTTGATAGTTAGGAGACCCACACATATAACAACTCATATATGTCATGCAGAACACACTTAAATGGCTTCATTGATCATTTCTGTGTGCTAGAGTTAGTATATATATGAAGGATGACCCTACAATTGCTTATATGGTCATCGACGCAAATACAAATATATGACAAAAAAATGGTATGCCTTGGTACGGCACCACCCTTGGTGTAACTGTTCAGGGAGCTACCCAAGTTCGTATCCCAGCTATGGGTTGCGAGGATGTGAGGATAGGTCGTTTAGTGAAAGTTCCTGAACCCTAAACCCTAAAACCCAAGTCAGTACAAAGGAGGAACAAATAAAGAAAAGATGACTGCCAAGCTCATCTATTACAGCTCCAAAATAGGTCTGTACCATTAACCGGAAGTTATGTTGAGACGATACTGAATCTTGCGGCTAAGTCATAAGTCCTCTCAAAGACCGTTAGCCCACGGGATTATCGGCTCAGGTGAGTGAACTACTCACTAGTCTTGTCGAGCACCTGCTAGTGTTGTCGAGCACCCACTAGCTAAGCTGACCACGAACAAGTGTTGTTCGTCCCCACACACTATAGCCAGAGGTTGAAGAAGAGGGAGAACAGAGCATACACACACAGTATAAGACACCAGCGTTGGCCAAAGCCCTGTATGGGAGCTGACAAATCTAAACTCTTTTTACTGAGTTGCCGTGTATGTCTATTTATACAACTCTATCCATCTAGCCCTAGTCCAGCTCACATGCTGTAACAGTAACTAGATAACACAGTAGGACTGACTTCTGTGCCTGTCCCTGCATATGGCTACAGTGCGGCAGGTGAGCCGTTCGGCGCCTGCCTCTGTAACAGCTACAGTATCACAGCAGGGAGCCTTTTCGGCGTCGTCTTTCCTTGCTGTGTGTTCACACAAGTAAGCAGTAGATTATTCTAACAATTCTTCCTCTAATCCTACCGCCATCCCTTGTATCCCATCCATGCCGATCATCTCCTTCAACTTCGTGAGTCAAAGACGTCCGAGTAGCTTGGTGAGGACGTCCACGAGTTGCCGACCAGTTTCGATGAACTCGATGACGATCTGCCCTCCATCGACACAGTCCCTGAGGAAGTGGAACTTCACATCAATGTGTTTGCTCCGATCGTGCAGAACCAGATTCTTCGCGAGGGCGATGGCGGGCTGGTTGTCCACCATCAGTGCTTGTGGATGAGCTTCCACGCCGGTCAGCTCGCTCAGCAACCGGTGCAGCCACACAACTTGGCACACTGCTGTGGCCGCCGCTACATACTCTGCCTCGCACGTAGATAGCGCCACCACCTTCTGTTTCAGCGACAGCCATGAAATTGGGGCCGACCCGAGGAAGACGAGCACGCCAGAGGTGCTCCGTCGTCCATCGATGTCCCCCACCATGTCTGCATCGCTGAACACAGTGAGCTGCAGCCTACTCCCGCCGGTCTTGGGGAAGATGATCCCCTGATCCACCGTCCCTTTGTCGTAGCGCAGTAGCCACTTCACCGCTGCCCAGTGATCCTCTCTGGGATCCTCCATAAAGTGACTGACGTAGCCCACGGCAAACGCAATGTCCGGCCTCATGTGGACTAGGTAGCGTAGACCGCCGACGATGCTCTGGTAGAGTGTTGCATCCACCTTTGCCGCGGTGCTAGCATTCATCAGCTTCAGCCGCTCCTCCATCGGAGTCACGCATGGCTTGCACTCAGCCATGTCGCTCCGCTCCAACAGCTTGGAGGCATACGCGCTCTGACCGAGCATGAATCCCTCCTTCCCCTATCTCACCTCGATGCCGAGGTAGTAGGTCGAGATCACTCATTCGAAAACGAGCCGCCATCTCACGCTTGAAGCTGTTGATATCCTCCGTGCGCGCACCGGTGATAATTAAGTCATCCACATACACGTCGACGACGAGCTCCTCCTTCCCCCGTTGCCGCGTGTAGAGCGCGTGCTCGGTTGCGCACCGCTGAAACCCAAGCTCGCCCAGCGTGGCGTCAAGCTTGGCGTTGCATGCTCGTGGGGCCTACCGTAGCCCATAGAGCGCCTTGCACAGTTCGAGCACCCTGTGCTCCTTTCCCTTGATGGCGAAACCTGGAGGTTGCCTAACAAAGACTGTCTCCGCTAGCTTGTCGTTGAGGAAGGCCAATTTAACGTCCAAGTGATGGACACGCTAGTCCTTTGCTGCTGCCAAGGCTAGTAGCAAACGGACCGACTCCAAGCGCGCTACTAGCGCAAAGACTTCCTCGAAGTCTATGCCCTCGCGCTGAACAAAGCCTCGGGCGACGAGGCACGCCTTGTGCTTGACAATGGCGCCGAGCTCGTCCCGCTTGACCTTGTACACCCACTTTAGGCTGATCGGACGGCATCCTAGAGGTGGATCGATGAGCTACCATGTCTCGCTTTCCTCGATCGCCTTCATCTCCTCCAGCATCGCCCATCGCCAGTTTCCGTCCCGCTCGGCCAGCGTGAACATGGGTGGTTCCTCTGCACTGACGAGCAACAACTCTACGTCATTGAGCAGCCGACCAGCCAGGCCTAAGGGCCCTGTGCTGCCACCGATGTTGTCTAGCCTGCGGAACCGCACCTCCTCACCTTTGTGGAAGGCATCCACAAACTCAGTGATGTCACCGGGAGGTGAGGCGAACTCGATCAGTGTTGACGGAGTTCCCTGTTTCGTTAGAGTGCTCGGCCCAGCACCTAGAGTGCTCGACACCTTAGTTGTAGTGCTCGACACTACTTCTGGATAGCTCATCACTACTCCTGCAGTGCTCGGCACCACTATAGGAGTGCTCAGCCTCAGTCTTAGAGTGGTCGGCACCACTGCAAGACATCTTGGCTCCGCTACGGGAGTGCTCAGCACCCGTCCTGGAGTGGTCGCCACCACTGCAGAACGTCCTAGCACCATTCCTGGCGTGCTCGGCATCCCTCCAGAAGTGCTCGACACTCCTCCCGGAGTGCTCAGCATCCCTCTCGAAGTGCTCGGCACTGCCCTAGAAGTGCTCGGCTCTACCGCTGGAGTGCTCGGCACCTCTTCCCCAGCATCTCCACCACCATGGATGACCAAGTGCTCGACGACGAAGGTGCTGGTGAAGCCGCCAGCTTCCCCCGTGCTCGGACTGCTCCAGTCCTAAGCCGCCTTCTCGTCGAACACGATGTCGCATGAGACAAGCACCTTGTCTCCTCGTGGGTCGTAGAGCCGGTATGCCTTGGTACCCTCAGCATAGCCCTGGAACAGCATTGGTGTGCTCCTGTCCTTCAGCTTGGTGAGGTTCGGCTTCGTCTTCCTGACGTGGCCGATACAACTGAATGTCTGGAGGAAGGACACGCTCGGCTTGCTCCCATACCAAGCTTTGAATGGCATCTTGCCCGTCAGGGCTTTGGTCGGAGCACGGTTGAGGATGAACACTACCGTGGTCACCGCCTCTCCCCAGAACCTTGCCGGCATGCCTTTGGCTTTCATCATGGATCGAGCCATGCCGACCACCGTCTGGTTCCGTCGCTCCACCTTGCCATTTTGTTGTGGCGAGTACGGTGCGGTGTGGTGTCGCACCACACCCTGATCCACGTAGTACGTAGCGAACTCCACCGAAGTGAATTCGCCGCCGTGATCAGTCCTCAGCACGTGGAGCTTCTTGCCACTCTCGGCCTCCGCGCGCATCTTGAACTTCTTGATCTCCGCCGCCGCTTCATCCTTGCTCATCAGGAGTTGCAGCCACATGTAGCGACTACAATCATCCACGAGCAGGAGGAAGTATCGCCAACCACTATTTGTAGCAGGCGTGATCGACCCACAGAGGTCGTCGTGGATGAGCTCGAGAGCGTCCTTCGCGCGATACTTGGCCGCCTTTGGGAATGGTAGCCTCCTCTACTTCCTGGCCAGGCAGCTGTCACACAGCTCGCCTCCATGCTTGATGTGGGGTAGCCGTTGGACCATCTTCTCCAGCCGACCAAGCGTGTTGAAGCTGAGATGTCCGAACCGGGCATGCCACATCCACGGTTCCTTGGTGTGCCTTGTCGTTAGGCACATCGGCTACTCTACCTTCAGGTCGAGCAGGTACAACCGGTTTAGGGACCTTTTCACCTTGGTAAGAAGTCGTTGCTCCCTGTCCCTGATTCTGAGGACTCCGTCCTTGATCAGTACCTCGCTACCGTGCTCATCCAGCTGACCAATGCTGATGATGCTGGTACACAGCTGCGGGATGTAATATACATCCATTAGCGTGCGGTACTCTCTGTTCTGGCACCTGAAGATGATGGTGTCGCACCCTTGGATAGCCACCCTTGAGCCGTCATCAAACTTCACCATACCGGTAACATCGTCGTCGAGCTCGGAGAAGGATCCCTTAGAGCCCATCATGTGGTTGCTGGCACTAGAGTCCATATACCACCGCTGCTCCTGGTCGGTGCCCACACGTCTGAGATGGACTTAGGCGCGTGGTTCGTCGAGGTTGACAGTCTTTAGTGCCTTCCCAGGTCCTTCCACCGTCGTCGTCTCTTCCCTCTCCTTGGCCTCGACATCGTGCAGTGCACAGAACGTCGCCATCAGGATAGTGGCCTCATCCTCATCATCAGCTTGCGCTAGATGAGCCTCAGCCTTCTTCTCCTTCTTGCGATTTGGGCACTCCCGTACCCAATGGCCCATCTTCCCGCAGCGCCGACAGGCGTTGGGGTCGACCTTCTTCTTCTTCTCCGAAGAAGTCTTGCCGCGGCGCTTGCCATCGCCATCGTGGCTAGAGGAGGCTGCCTTCTCGGAGTTCCTCCGAGCAACCCACTCCTCTTCCGTCAACAGCAGTTTGCCGCTATCCTTCGTTGCTGTCGCCTGCTCTAGGTGCTCGTCCATTGCTCGCAGATGGCCTATCACATCCTCAATGGTGAGGGTGGACAAGTCCAGCATTGTCTCTATGGAGAGAGCGATCTGGATGTACTTTGCCGGCGCGAAGTGGAGGTACTTGGAGACTGCCTCCTCTTCGTCGATGGTGACGCCATGGCTCTTTAGCTTGCTGATGAGCGTCTACAGGCAGAGGGAGAAGTCCTCCACCGTTTCACCATCCTTGAACTTGAGGTTGGCGTACACCTGCTTCAGAAGCTAGGTCGTCGCCTTCTTTGCGCGGTCGGAACCGACGCGCATCGCCGCAATAGCCTCCCACGCCTCCTTAGCTGAGCTCTTCGCCCCCAACGACTCCCTGTACTCCGCCGGTACAGCAGCAAGGATAGCCTCCAACGTTGACATGTCATCTTCCTCATTGTCAGTGCCCTTGTCAACAGCATTCCAGAGCCGTCGGGCTCTGAGCTTGACCTTCATGGTCACCGACCACTCTTCATAGTTGGTGCGAGTCAGCGTCGGCCAACTGGTGCTGCTGATCTCCCGCACTGTGAGAACAACGACCTCCGGTCGTGGCTGGGCAGCCACAGCAGTGCCACTGTTGTCGCCCATCTCCGAACCGCCCGTCATCGTCAGCGGTTAGTCTAGCGACGACGCTTGTACAACTCCGATACCACTTGTTAGCCCACAGGATCACCGGCTCAGGTGAGTGAACTACTCACCAGTCTTACCGAGCACCCGCTAGTGTTGCCGAGCACCCACTAGCTAAGCCGACCACGAACAAGCGTTGTCCGTCCCCACACACTATGCCCCGAGGTTGAAGAAGAGGGAGAACATAGCATACACACACAGTACAAGACACCAGCGTTGACCGAAGCCCTGTATGAGAGATGACAAATCTGAACTCTCTTTACTGAGTTGCTGTGTATGTCTATTTATACAACTCTATCCATCTAGTCCTAGTACAGCTCACATGCTGTAACAGTAACTAGATAACACAGCATGACTGACTTCTGCGCCTGTCCCTGCATGTGGCTACAGTGCGGCAGGTTAGCCGTTTGGCGCCTGCCTCTGCAGCGGCTACAGTATCACAGCAAGGAGCCTTTTCGACGCCGCCTTCCCTTGCTGTGTGTTCACACAAGAAAGCAGTAGATTATTCTAACAAAGACTCCAAAATAGGTGTCTTTAAAGGCACATCATAACCACGCCTCTGGTAGTGGCTATGATTTGTTTTTCAAGTGTACGTTTTGGGCTAATCCTACAATGAAATGGTGATTCAGGGATTTCATTTTTATTAGAAGAGTACAAGTTCCTGCAGTGTAATTACAAACACAACACACAATCCTCATCCAATAGTTGAAAATAGCTTATTTTCTTCAGTTATCAGTGCTGATCTCATCGTGTACATTTAGCTTCAGATAAGGCATGAAGATGAAAAGCAGTGGTCCTCAATAGACAATACCTTGTGCACTACTTTTGTATGGAAGTAAAAAGAACTTTAAAAATGTATCAATGACAAAGCCAAATGGACTGAAATCTGTAACTCTACATTAGGTACCCTGCAATGGTGAAGAGATCATATGAACTGCTGGACAGTTCACTAGCTTAACCAAGAACCATCGAGTAGCTACGCAGACTACAAAAAAACTGGTATACACTCCTCATGAAATCAACATAGCGAATGCTCTAATAAAAAAATGATGTGTGAAACAGATAGAACAGTTAGCTTTACCTGTTAGTCTAATCATATACTTGTACTCATATACTAATCTCAAAAAATGGATATTCAGACTGCCTTCAACATTTCACTACCAGTAGTCTCTACATGAACATTTACCATCCTTGAAGTGTTTTTTTTATGAAACAGGAGGGGTTGCCCCCTACTGGCTTTATTGAAAATTTTAAATAAAATGAGCATCCAGCAGGTACAAAAGCTTCAAGAAACAAAGGAGGAGACAAATAAAATAAGCAAAATTACACATAGGCTTCTAGCTATTGACTAATACTAGGATGATAGCTGCTTTCGCTCAAAGAATAACTTGAGCGAATTTCCTCTTGAAAATAGCTCGGCACCGCTGCATAGAAGGTTGGATATCTCTGAAGATTAAATCATTTCCCGTCTTGTCACTAGAGATATTAACTTGGTTGCATTATGACAGTCGTTACAAATTCAAAGGTTCTTCTTTATCTGAATTGTCGTGCCAGGGCTGTTCGAATGAGCCCATATGCAATGGCAAGCTTGTCACTGTGGGTGCCAAAAATGAAAACACGCACGCTGTGTCGGGTCTTGGGGACTTTAACAAGGTTCCACTATAGAGATTAGAGAAGGTAACTAAGCCATCCTTATATGCAAATCACTTAGTTACTCCACTAGTGAAACTAGCAAAGTTGATATATGGGAGATTTTCTACGGCGAAGTTTTACATGTGCTATATAGAGCATAGAAGAACTTATGGTAAAACTTGCCCACCTAGATTCAAGTTAATTTTTTCAATCATAATACACGTTCTGAAAAGGCAAATCTAACATCCAGGGCTTAGAGAGTTGGCCCAAACCCCGAGGGGCTATATGGGCAATGGTGGAGGGAAGGCGGGCGAAACACCCATAGGGTTGCAATTATTACACGAATCAGATTATTTAACTGAATTACTCTTCTTTTTTTATTACAAAATATAAATGCATACGAATAATAGAATGCTACAGGTATTGTTATCTTCACTAATTAAAGCAGACCTTATATGTGTATACAATTCTTAATGTTTTTGTTGTTGAGAAGGGCCCCTCCCATGTTAAATTGTTGTCTACTTGGTTACAGGGTTAGACTTCGATTGACCCATCCCCTTCGCTTGTTGTTACAATTCTTAATGTTTTTTGTTGTTGTTGAGAATGGCCCCTCCCATGTTAAATTCCTGTCTCCTTCCTTGGCTACCGGGTTAGACTTCGGCTGACCCATCCCCTTCTCTTGTTGTTCATCACTGCGCTCAATGTTTTCGTTGAAGGAAAAACGAGGCTTCGCGGGGACAATGGTGTCCAGAGCTTAGGGGAGTAACCAAACAGTGAAGCTGAACCACATGGCCCGTGGCTCGTGGAGGCTAATTGTCTAGCACCCTATTCCAGATACATAATTGCGAGGCCAAGGCTCCATGCAGGTGGCAGAAACGATCTGGCACCGATATTCGTTAAACATCGTAATTAGCGTTCCTTCCTGAAGTCTCCTACTCCTATTGTTCTCGATAACATGATTTATCTCTTTCTCATGCACTTTGTTGGTAAATAGCAACACTAAAATATTGAGAAAACCCATGCGAGAACAAATGTTTTTCCCTATCTCAGTGATCTTTGTTTGTTTCCCAAGAACATGCTGAGCATGACTTTTTAGTAAGAAGAAGAAAGAGCTAGTTTTATAGTGACCGGAATGGAAGTGTGCAGTACAAATCAAAAGGACTGTAAAGGAGGCACGGAGGAGAGAGAGAGAGAGAAAATAAAGGAAGTTTCAAGCCTACTCCACTAGCACTCTAGCAGTGTGATAAAATTAACCGCACTACTATCATGCAAGAACCAGCTCGACTTCCAAACATGACCAAGCATCAAGATCTAGCAACTCATAAAGAATTAATTGTAATAGTGGATTATCGAAGCCATAACTAGTGCCCACACCGACCTCTATATATAGTAGTTATGATGATGTGTCCTTAAGACGGCATTTCTTGGAAGGACATGACGCTCTGAGATCTGATGTCGTCGGCCATGTGATGTAGGTAACCAAACCGTCTAAGGTTTACATGAGAAGAATATAAGATCCGGGTCGTCCCAACAAAATGTCTCTAGTCTTTGCAATAGTTTAAATATAGCTACAAGCTAAGGATGCGCTATATAGAGCATAGAAGAAGTGAGAACTTGTTGCGAATTCAGTGTCAGTTAGCTGGTTTTCTTATGATAGAACTTGTCCACCGGAATCAAGTCAATTGATATCATAATACGCTTCATGATAGAATTTAGTCACCGACAACTTAGCTTTAATTGTTTATTTCTTAATTTATTAGAAAATATTTAAACTTATTATTCTCTCTCTAGTATGCGAAAGGAACAACGTTTCAAAAAGGCAAATCTAACATCCGTGGCTTAGTCTCATTAGAGCAAGTACAATAATTAGCTTAGCCAAACAAATACTGATATGGAGAAGAGAAGAGATGAGAGAGAGAGGAGAGCTTCGGCTCTCATGTAAGTAACAAGTTAGACACGGAAGCATATGCAGTGGTGGGCCCATATATTAAGTGGATGTGAGGAGGATTAGGAAAGAAGGTGAGACATAGGTAAAAACAACAATAAAAATTTCTTATAGACAAATAAGAGATCACTATTGTATAGCTTGCCTCCCACAACTTGGCTAATAGCCAAACACTTGGCTCTTTTATTGGCCTTGCTCTTAGAGTTGGCCCAATCCCCGAGGGGCTATGGTCTGGTTGAGGGAAGGGGGGACACCACGAAGGTCATAGTTTTTCCTTAATATATATCACCTCTAATTATCATCACAAAGCAGAGTATTTAGTGAATTGGTCTTCCTTTTTTAGTGCAAAGCATATATGTTCAAATAATAGAATGCTACAAGTATTATTATCTTTACTAAAGTAGAGCTTATACGTGCATATACAATTTTTAATGTTTTTGTTGTTGACAATGGCCCCTGTCATGTTAAATTCCTGCTGGCTCCTTCTATCGCTATATGGGGCTAGACTTCGGTTGACCCATCCCCTTCTCGGATGTTGTTTATCGATCGCAGCGCTCAATGTTTCGTTCTAAGGAAAAATGAGGCTTCGCGGGGACAATGATGTCCGGAGCTTGGTGGGGAGACTGAAGACCCTAGCTGAACCACAAGGTTCTCGTGGCTCGTGGAGGTCAATTGTCTACCTCCCTGTTTCAGACATAGTTGCGAGGCCAAGGCTCCATGCAGGTGGCAAAAATGACTAGGCACCAGTGTCTTTTAAGCATCCTAGCGGTTCCTTCCCGAAGTCTCCTACTCCTATTATTCTCGATCGCATGATTTATTTCTTTCTTATGCACTTTGTTCGTAAATAGAAAAATTAAAATATTGAGAAACCATGCGAAAACAATGGTTTTTCCCTATCTCACTGATCTTTGTTGTTTCCCGAGAATATGCTGATCATGATTTTTTTAGTAAGAAGAGGAAAGAGTCTTATATATATATATGGTGACCTGAATGGAAGTGTGTACAGAAGGTCTAAAGGAGGCACAGAGCAGTGAGGGGAAATAAAGAAAGTGTTTATGGCATTTATCAAGCGGCAGCTAAGGATGTTTCAGGCCCGCCTGCTACTCTGCTAGCAATGTGATGATAAACCCTACCACACAACGACCAAACCTGCTCGACTCCAAACATGACCAAGCATCTAGCACCTCATGAAGACATTAAAATAATAGATTGTGGAAGCTGTATTAACCAGTGCCCACACTAACCTTCATAGTTATGTAGATTAATGCTTAAGATGATGCATCTTAGAAGGACATGATGCTCCGAGATCTGATGTCGGCCATGCAATGTAACCAAATCGTATAAGCCTTACACTAGAATTTATAAGATCATGGTTATCCCAACAAAATGCCTCTAGTCTTTACATTATTTTACATATAGCTCGAAGCTAAGGATGTCATGGACCCGCTTCCCATAGCAAAGTCTACTCCACTAGCAACAAAATAACACTACGTGAAAAACGGTTTGTAGCAACATGACAATTTTTTTAGGGGCGGCCGGTGATAGAGCCGCCCCTACAGTGGCGTGTTCAGGATCCACGAGATCAGCCGTCCCTATAAATGGAACAGTAGGGGCGGCTGGTGATACGAGCTGCCCCTACAAATGGGTAGGATTTGTAGGGGCGGCTCACTCACCAGCCACCTCTGATGTTGCTATTTGTAGGGTCGGCTGGTGATTGAGCCGCCCCTACAAATGGAACAGTAGGGGGCGCCTGGTAATACGAGCCACCCCTACAAATGCGTGGCTGCTGGACGAGCGCGGACCCGAAAAAATTATCAAATCCGGTGAACCGAAGAGGTCAGGTCCGCACTTTATCCAAGCCCCGTCCTCTCTCCTCTCTCCTGCCCCGTCCTCTCTCCTCTCTCCTCTTCCTCTCCCTCCCCGCTGTCGTCGCCACCTCTCTTCCTCTCCTCTCCCTCCGCCATCATCGCCTCTTCCTCTCCCTCCGCTACGGTTCCGTCTTCCTTCCATTCCCCCACCCCACCGGTGACCGGTCCACCCCCGCCGGAGAGTTGTTGCTAACACCACATAGATCTACGTGCAGCTGGCCGCTCTAGGGCCCAGGCACAGGGAGGCCTGGCGAATCCATCCGGCGATGGCATGAGCGCATGGAGGCGGTGACCGAAAGTTAGAGCGCACCGCCCCTCCTTCGCCCCTCGGTGAGTCGGCAGCCGTGGGCGGGGACACATCGCATCCCCTTGCTGGGGCCGGCCGGAGTTCGCCGGATCTGGTGGACCTGTCCACCACGGAGGTGCACGCTGGGGAGGGGGACACCTCGATGGCTGCGCTTGCTCCGCTCGATGTAGCGCGCTCTCGTCTGCGACGTCACCGTGGCATCACTCTGGAGGAAGGGCATCCCCTTAACAATGGCGTATGCTCCGAATCACCTGTTAATCAGGTACTCTTTGGTAGTTTGATATCAGCTGTTATGTTGAAGTAAAAGATTAGTTTCATTGTGGCGACTGAGGATGGCTCGAATATGACTTCAACATATTGCTTTTATTGTGTTATTATTACTCTTTGGTGGTTTAATCAACATATTATAAGAATATTGCCTCAACATGATATTAGAAGATAAATAGGACTATATACTTTAAGGTGCATCAGAGTATAACGGAGGATGGCTGTTAAGTAATAAAAGTAAAAGATTAGTGACAAGACATGGAGTAGAATATTACTTTTATTATGTTGTTACTCTTTGGTACTTTAATCTCAGCTTTTATGTTGAAGGAATCAAAAGGAAAAACTGTTTTTACTTAATAGTATATACTCCTATTTATCTTGTCTGCTCCGAGACCGATACATTAGATCCTATTTATCAGGGTATAATCTTACAGAAATTTTTATGATATATTCATTACTGTAGGTTGAAGATCTTTCAAGGATGTTCAGGCTCCTCTCTAGGATTAATGGTGGCCTGCCTCCTGTATCTAAAATATTCCAGGAGGTATCTTCTATGCTGTATTGCATTGCACTTTTAAACAAGTAATATATTAAGTAAAAATAATATTGATGTGTCTGTGGTAGGTTGGTGAGTACCAAGGTGCATACAAGGTCAGTAATATTTCCAAAGATTTATGCTTCTTTTTTTCTCTCCCTGTGGCAACTGAAAAGTAATATATGAATGCTACTGGTATTGAGCTTCTCTTCATTGTGGCAGATATCTAAGGGTTTGCTTGACAAGTATGGCCCTGATAGGGTTCTTGATACTCCAATTACTGAGGTTATAAACCCACAAATTGATCACCATTGTCCATCCATAAGATGTCAGGTTGACCCGATCACATTCTCATACTAATCTTATTTGTTTTTGTTCAGGCTGGCTTCATTGGCATTGGTGTTGGTGCCGCCTACCATGGTCTTCGACCTATTGTAGAGTTCATGACATTTAACTTTTCAATGCAGGTCAGTTGTTTAATGAATTCTGCAAATCACCATACTAATTCAATTATTAACTATTTGCTTGCTTTGATTTGTTCTTCACTCCTTGGCATATCTGTTGGTTTCTGTACTCATTTTCTCTACATGCTTTGCAATCCCAGAAAATTCCTATTTGTTGCAGCATCCTATTGTATATCTGTTTTTGCTCTTCTCTGTTTGCTTTATATTTCTTAGAAGAAGCATTTATTACATAAATTAGAATGGCTCCTAATGGTTGACGATTGTAATGCATTTTGTTAAGTAGCACCTCATTGGAGAAAGATGTATATACATAACCAGCATGTTAACATGTTCATAGACATTCTTCTCTTGAGAAAAAAGTGACATGAACTCCCTCACTCCAGTTTATTTTCACATGGTAGAATATCTGTCAGATCCATTAAACACTATGATCCATTCTAATTTGATTACTGAATCAGAGGGGTTATAATCTGATATGGTGTCGCTGATGAACGTTTGGTGATTACAATTCCTTGCATAACAATTTGTCTTTACAATTTTTTGCAACAATAATGTTTGTTATTCTGGTACCGCTCTCCATCTTTGAGAATATGAATACTGGAGACTCCATATGCTGAATACTGGCTTTCGTTGATGGATTTTCTGCAAATCTTATTTTTTGTTTTTATGAATGTAGATAGAGCATCAAGGGAAAGATGTCACTATCACTGCATTCTCCAAGATGGTCGGATATGCTCTTCAGGTGTGTGAATGTAGATTTCTTGAGTAGATGGAAGAATTGTTTGCTTAATGCTTATACATGTGTTGACTTACATTCTTGTTCATGTATTTCATAGTCATCGGAATTCAACATGCTATTGGCTAATAATGTGATTCTGAATTGTATTTGTTATTCTGTTTATGAAGGATGATTTTGCACACAAATATTTCCAACTAGATCAATGTATACTATATAATGCATGTTTTGGATTCTTTACCTAATCTTGCTTAGCTACATGGGATGATAACTGTTTAGTTGCCTTGCTTTTGGGAATGGTGAGCAATGATTTCCATTCCCTTGCTTCTGAGGTAGCCTTTCCCCGATTAGTATGGTTTTCCTTGCCCAAGTGCCCAACCTCGTCTATCATGGACAAAGTTGAGCAAAGAAATCAACATGCACATGATGCCACCTTGAATGTACGGATTGGCTCTGCCTAAATATCTGTAACTTGAGCCATTCCCTTTTTAAAATTATAGCTTTATTCTATTGCAATTTTCACAAAAAACAAGAATAAGATCCAGTAAATGAAGTTCTCTAGCTGGTGGTTCTGGTTGCATTTCTCATGTTCTGTCATTTTCAGGCCGCCGATATACTGGCCAAGGAAGGTATCAGTGCCGAGGTAATTCGTTTTTTGCATTTCTTCTACACTACAGTCTTGTGCTACCAGATCTCTTTTCCCGTGGAGTCCATTGTTGTTGTCTTATTCTTTAGTAATTCTCTGTTTAGGTAATCAATCTTCGCTCAATCAGACCGCTGGATAGAGCTGCTATTAATGCATCTGTGAGGAAAACCAATAGATTGGTAACCGTAGAAGAAGGCTTCCCTCAACATGGGATTGGTGCTGAAATATGGTCAGTCTCTCCCTCCCTCCCTCCTTCCCAATGCATCTGTGCCTGCCATTCTCTTGATATTTTCTTGTTGCTGTGATGGCTTCACTGATCTCTTTTGATAAATGTTATTGTTTTATCCTTTTCCTGTGGCAGTGCACGAGCATCTTCTGCGTACCAGCGATGACTTTGTCTGGCAAGTTGATGCAATGTCGCATGGGCGTTTTACGATTGATGTTCAGTTTCTGGACCTGATGATAGCCAATAACAATGCAAGTATCCAGCCTCGTCTTGTTTTTCTCAATTCACATCTCTTGCTAAACGCTTCCATGACCTAGGATATTCCTGCAACATTTTGTTGTCTCCTTCCTGTGTGCAGAAACTTGAATGACTTGGCATATTTGTCATCATGAGCCCTTGTATTGGTAGGCATATATGAATCAAAGTATGAACTGTAACTACCAGAAGCTCAAGTCAGTTAGCTTCAAAACAGATACCAGACTTCAAATTTACATGCTGTGTGCAGTCTCATAGTTTAAATGAACAGCAATCACAATAATTTGCACCGTGTATTGTCATGGAATATTTGTTATAATCTGGTATAAATAAATGTGTATTGTCATTGAGTTTCAGTACAATCGTAGAAGAAGATAAGTCATGATGGAGTTGTGCATGAAAAATATATGTTCTGCTCGAATTTGAATTGTAAATTTAATTTTTTTTGGTGGAAAAATGATTTGTAGGGGTGGTTGGTCCCTACAAATGCATGATTTGTAGAGACGGTATGGTAGGGGCGGCTGGCCGAACCGCCCCTACAAATACTTATTAGCCGCCCCTAAAAACCATATCTGACGTAGTGTAAACTACACCACTGTGATGCAATAACCAAGACAACAACACTCCAAAGATGACCAAACATCTAGCTACACAAACATAAATAGTAGATTATCAAAGCCATATATAAATAGTGCATATGACGCTATTAGATATCCACTGAGAGACCCTAAGCCGTGCCGTCCAACATATCTGTATGCCCCTGCCATCCGCACTAGCTCACGTGTCAGTCACCACCGTGGACGCCGCCTACATGCCGAGACCAATCCTGCACGAATGGTATATATGTCATGACTCATATGGTATAGTTGAGCCCTTAGAATCGAATTAGCAAATGGCTTGTAACAATATTTATAGCCAGAAAAATCTATTCAAATATGTCATGACTCTATAATGAAATATTTTCTCCAGTTCATTCTCTTAGGTTCATGTGTCTTGATCGCTCATTACTCATAGTGTACAATATCTGACATAAATAATTTATTTACCGCATGATACTAGAAGCGAAGGGTTGTGACTATACCACTAGTACAAATGTGTACATCTATGATGAAATTTTAGCGACGAAGCAAAATCGTGTCACAAAACAGTGCATAACTATGACAAAATTTTAGGAACAATTTAACTTAAAGTGCATAGTACGGATTATTTCTGGAACAACTTAACTAAAAGTGTTACTTGCATTTTGGATGTGTTATTGTGAGACTTGCTTAAACATTCTGTATGCAACTTAAGAACTGAATTCTTGTTTCCTTTTGTATGTAACTTGTGTGTTGGTGATGCTGGCAATTTCTGAAGTCCAACAAAAAGTGGTCCCCAGCTCTTGACAAGATAAAATGGAACCTATCCAAGTTCCTAGGAGTTGTGAACCTTGTAGCAGATGCCAGCCCAATTCCTAGGAGTTGTGAACTAGCCTTAGAAAAAAGGACAACTGGCCATGCAGTTGTCCAACAATAATAGATGTTGGAATTCATCTAGCATGCTTCTTTTCAAAATCTCAAACTGCTGTCAACTACACTAATGCATGGACACTACTACAAAAAGCATTTCTAGGAGCGGCTGGTAAGCCTTTGTAGGGACAGTTTGGCCAGCCGCCCCTATCGAACTGTCTCTACAAATCATGCATTTGTAGGGGCGGTTCCCAGGCCGCCCCTACAAATCGATTTGTAGGGGCGGCTCGTATTACCAGCCGCCCCTACAAATACCTGTTTGTAGGGGCGGTTCAATCTAAAACTGCCCCTACAGTACGTTTTCCAGCAAAAAAAAAAAATTCAAATTTACAATTCAAAATCGCGTTGCCGAACGTCCCGCGACCAACGTTCCGAACAGCGTTCGTGTTGCCGAACGCCCTGCGACCAACGTTCCGAACAATGTTCGTGTTGCCGAACGCCCCGCGCCCAACGTTCCGAACTGCGTTCGTGTTGCCGAACGCCCCGCGACCAGCGTTCGCGTTGCCGAACGCCCCGCGACCAACGTTCCGAACCGCGTTCGCGTTGCTGAACGCCCTGCGACCGCGACTACAAGCACAAGAGTATTATATAAACTACAATTACAAGTCCAATTCACAAGAATATATACAATCCATCATTAAATATACAAATTCCATACACATTGTTATCAACGTCCTAGAGCTAGCCTTTCAGTCTCACGAAGGTGTTAGTACTGAGGATTTATACCTAAGTCAGACTCTCGGTCATGGTAGGCGCCTCTGACGTGTACAACCTGGTCTAATATGAAGTTGCAAAGGTCACCGATGAGCTCTAAGAGTTGGTCATCCTTGTATGTGTCTCTTTTCATTCCTTTCTCTTATCTCCACTACAAGAGAACAAGTTTCGGTTTAATATTTCATACCATGTATGAAGTTTTTATACTACGGGTGAAGAGGTTCAAACTTACCCTTAAGGGGTGTCTCCTGTAGGCACCGGTGTTACTCATCATAGAACATATATAGTATCCACAATGTACACTCCCAGGCTTTTGCTTGGGGCACTGTGTGTTTTGCATATGAAAATATTAAGTAATGCTTTTGACAGCCATGTATCGGAGTACTGAAGAAGTAAGTTACACTTACCGCACATAGTGTTTTTATAGCCAGCTTTTCCTTCCTTGCTGGATTATGCCTTCCGTGATGATTAGTGACATAGAACCTAAATGCCCTGTTCGGATTATTTTAGCAAATACAACTTGTTATAATCCAAAAGTGAACGTTACATGTATGTATATAAACATATAAGCTAATGAGGATTGTCGATATATATACGTCTTGAGAATCGATATGAAGTCTTTGTATGTCACCGGGTCCTATTCTATTGAATCAAAAACCCATGCCATGCTTCTCCCGACATCGACGGCTATACAAATCCAGTGGTTGCTGCATGGATTTAATCATAAAACTAGATAAGCTCTTTTGCATCAAATAAAATATATCGAACAAAGCTTTAAGTATAGAGTTGAGCTTACTCGAAGTTATATGGTAGCCATATAGTAGAGTGTTGTTGGAGATTTTTGAAAGCCAGTGCAATGTATGCCGCAACCTTAAGGGACTCTTCCCTTAGTTTCGCCATACGAATGCGCTCTTTCTCCCGAAGAGTCTTTGCAGCAGCTAGTTCTTTGGCATCCAGTGTCCACCGTTTAGGGTAATTAAAATTTGTTTGGGCTATAGCTTGAGGGTCTAGATACCCGGCTTTCACAATTGGCATTTGTTTGACAATGTGCACTTGCATTCTACAAATCACGGCGTGGGTTAGTTACAATAAAATTCAAAGATTACATTCATATCATATCGGGAGGACAAGGACTTACATGCACCACGTGCGAATTAGATTCATCTCCATTTCTCCTAGGTAAAAGCATGTGTGCATGTCATTGAAGTCAAAGACAATTTTCCTGACTGGGCTTCCAAATGTGCCGGTGGGGAAGCATGCTTGTATGAGATCTATGCTCGTTGGGAGAACACGCAAGTACCAATCATGGAACCTTCTCATTCCAAGTGGTAGGCGCTGGATGTCCTGGTTTGGTAGGAAGGGCTTGCCTCTTTCATATGTTTTCGGGTAATCCTTTGACCATTCGATGGCATCAACATTTGGATACTGCTTTGCAATTTGGTGGAGTTTGCTAGTGATGGCCTCCTCAGAACCCCGTGATGGGACCTTTTTAACTTGGTTCTCAGGCTTGAACTGGTCATGGGAAAACCACTTGGACACCGACGAGACGTCTTTGATCAGAACATAAACTAGCCTTATGGTGATTGGATGCTTCTTTCGAAGTTCCCATTCAGGCACGTCCTCATCTTCTTGTGTATCACCTTCTTCAGGAGGCACTCGTTGTTCATGTATCGGTTGTGCTTGTTGAGAAGACTATGGTATCTCATGATGCACTTGCTCGGTATGAGCTGGAGAAGGTTGTGGCATCTCATTAGGCACATGCTCGCTAGGAGGCGGGGAAGAATGTGGCATCTTAGGAATATGGTGGTCACAAGACGGTGAAAATATCTCCCCGACCTCAACAACTCGCTCCAAATTTGGGAGAGGGGGAGGCGGCGAAGAAGCAGTCAAAATAATGTCCCGTTTGTGCCAGAGGATAAAGTGCCCCATAACATTTCTGAGTAACACCAGCCCCTCAGGAGTTGCATAGTCTATCCTCCATTGCATGAACTCGGGCTTCATTGTATGCACCTCGACCCTATTGTAGTCCGGCGGTATCTTATTATTATGGTGTAAGCCACCAGGAGGATGTGCCACACCCGTTGCCACCTCTATCACAGTGTTCAATCGGCCGCTGAGAAACACCAAGGTGCAACTAGTAGGTTCCCGTATGCGATCGACGGGGGTTGTGGCTATAGTGGAACCTTGGCTGCTAGGAACTTTCGGAGGGGTGCCAACTAATGCCAGTTCTCCCAACGACGTCACTAATATCCGTGGCTCTGTAGATAGTCCTTGCTCCTCCAGCGCCTTCGCAACTAGAGCCTTCACTTGGAGCTCAAGACTAGTCTCCCGGTCTCTGCCATGTTTCTTGTCCATGTGCCTGTCCTCTTCGAATCCTTGCTTCTATGTCGTTCTTTTCCCAAGCCCCTTGGTGCGGCCTGTGTGCTCCTTGTTTCCTAAGCCAAGGCTAAGCTCGTCCCTCTCTCTGGAAGGATTGAATGAGCCCTTCTCCTTGTCTTCAGCATATTTCAGTATCCTTGATACTGCCTCTTGGGTCTTCGGCTTATCAAACTTAAGATTACCGCCGGATGATTTGGTACTCCTCGCATATATCTAATTCCTTGAGCGTACCTTCAAATTCATCACATCGATATTCCCAGCAGCTACGGCCTCTTCGTCCATCTTCCTAAACTGCTCTTCCTTGGCATAGTAGCCACCGGGGCCTAGATGATGGTGGTGTTTGTTCCTCTTCGCCAGCTCGGTGTTACGGGCACTGAGCTCCAATGCCTCCGGTGAAGTTTTTTGAGCCACAAGCTCCTCCTATCGACTAGGAGTTAGTTTGCCGAACTCGTTGAAGGGAGTTAACCCCTTTTGGATATACTTCGTGTTGAGCTCCGACCTCCAACGTCAGAATGACTCTCCCATCATCCTAAAAGCATTTTTACCAGTTCGTGCTTACCCTTCGGAAATCTAAAATTGAGCTTCAGCTGCTTATCCCATAGTGCATTCATTGTGTTCTCTGGTACCTCTTTCCAGTTAGGAATTGCTGGGTTCAATTTATCTCTTACTAGGGCCCCGATCGCTTTACGGAATCGTACTCTTAATTCCTTCAGCTCAAGGATCTCCCCTGTTGGCCCGACCTCCGTTATCACATAGCATGCCTTATCTGGATATAGATTTCCTTTTCTATCCCCTCGTTTCCTCTTAGGCTTGGTAGTCGTGGTTGTGTCTTGAGGTTGTGGAGCAGAGGCATCGTGATCCATCTCTATGGCTGTTGCCTCTGCTCTCCTTTCCTCTACCCCGTCTTGTCAAGCGAGATGTCGCGGACGTCAACGTCGTCTTTTCCGAGTTTCAGGAGGGACCTGTATATACGACAGGTCAAAGTGTTAGCAGAGGTAACACAGCCAAAGCTTTAACAAAATTTACAAGCTAAGGCTTTTTCCCTACCTCGTTTGGGTCAAAATCCTTGTCCAAATCTTCCTCCGTTGGCCTCCTTCTGGCTTCACATGGGAAAGGATCCTCCGTTCACCGTCTTTCCAAATGTGCCGGTGGGGAAGCATGCTTGTATGAGATCTATGCTCGTTGGGAGAACACACAAGTACCAATCATGGAACCTTCTCATTCCAAGTGGTATGCGCTGGATGTCCTAGTTTGGTAGGAAGGGCTTGCCTCTTTCATATGTTTTCGGGCAATCCTTTGACCATTCGATGGCATCAACATTTGGATACTGCTTTGCAATTTGGTGGAGTTTGCTAGTGACGGCCTCCTCAGAACCCCGTGATGGGACCTTTTTAACTTGGTTCTCAGGCTTGAACTGGTCATGGGAAAACCACTTGGACACCGACGAGACGTCTTTGATCAGAACATAAAGTAGCCTTATGGTGATTGGATGCTTCTTTCGAAGTTCCCATTCAGGCACGTCCTCATCTTCTTGTGCATCACCTTCTTCAGGAGGCACTCGTTGTTCATGTATCGGTTGTGCTTGTTGAGAAGACTATGGTATCTCATGATGCACTTGCTCGGTATGAGCTGGAGAAGGTTGTGGCATCTCATTAGGCACATGCTTGCTAGGAGGCGGGGAAGAATGTGGCATCTTAGGAATGTGGTGGTCACGAGACGGTGAAAATATCTCCCCGACCTCAACAACTCGCTCCAAATTTGGGAGAGGGGGAGGCGGCGAAGAAGCAGTCAATATAATATCCCGTTTGTGCCAGAGGATAAAGTGCCCCATAACATCTCTGAGTAATTTCAGCCCCTCAGGAGTTGCGTAGTCTATCCTCCATTGCATGAACTCGGGCTTCATTGTATGCACCTCGACCCTATTGTAGTCCGGCGATATCTTATTATTGTGGTGTAAGCCACCAGGAGGATGTGCCACACCCATTGTCACCTCTATCATAGTGTTCTATCGGCCGCTAAGAAACACCAAGGTGCAACTAGTAGGTTCCCGTATGCGATCGACGGGGGTTGTGGCTGTAGTGGAACCTTGGCTACTTGGAACTTTTGGAGGTCTGCCAACTAATGCCAGTTCTCCCGACGACGTCACTAATATCCGTGGCTCCGTAGACAGTCCTTGCTCCTCCAGCGCCTTCGCAACTAGAGCCTTCACTCGGAGCTCAAGACTAGTCTCCCAGTCTCTGCCATGTTTCTTGTCCATGTGCCTGTCCTCTTCGAATCCTTGCTTCTATGTCGTTCTTTTCCCAAGCCCCTTGGTGCGGCCTATGTGCTCCTTGTTTCCTAAGCCAAGGCTAAGCTCGTCCCTCTCTCTGGAAGGATTGAATGAGCCCTTCTCCTTGTCTTCAGCATATTTCAGTATCCTTGATACTGCCTCTTGGGTCTTCGGCTTATCAAACTTAAGATTACCGCCGGATGATTTGATACTCCTCGCATATATCCAATTCCTTGAGCGTACCTTCAAATTCATCACATCGATATTCCCAGCAGCTACGGCCTCTTCGTCCATCTTCCTAAACTGCTCTTCCTTGGCATAGTAGCCACCGGGGCCTAGATGATGGTGGTGTTTGTTCCTCTTCGCCAGCTCGGTGTTACGGGCACTGAGCTTCAATGCCTCCGGTGAAGTTTTTTGAGCCACGAGCTCCTCGTATCGACTAGGAGTTATTTTGCCGAACTCGTTGAAGGGAGTTAACCCCTTTTGGATATACTTCGTGTTGAGCTCCGACCTCCAACGTCAGAATGACTCTCCCATCATCCTAAAAGCATTTTTTACCAGTTCGTTTTTACCCTTCAGAAATCTAAAATTGAGCTTCAGCTGCTTATCTCATAGTGCATTCTTTATGTTCTCTGGTACCTCTTTCTAGTTAGGAATTGCTGGGTTCAATTTATCTCTTACTAGGGCCCCGATCGCTTTATGGAATCGTCCTCTTAATTCCTTCGGCTCAAGGATCTCCCCTGTTGGCCCGACCTCCGTTATCACATAGCATGCCTTATCTGGATATAGATTTCCTTTTCTATCCCCTCGTTTCCTCTTAGGCTTGGTAGTCGTGGTTGTGTCTTGAGGTTGTGGAGCAGAGGCATCGTGATCCATCTCTATGGCTGTTGCCTCTGCTCTCCTTGCCTCTACCCCGTCTTGTCAAGTGAGATGTCACGGACGTCAACGTCGTCTTTTCCAAGTTTCAGGAGGGACCTGTATATACGACAGGTCAAAGTGTTAGCAGAGGTAACACAGCCAAAGCTTTAACAAAATTTACAAGCTAAGGCTTTTTCCCTACTTCCTCGTTTGGGTCAAAATCCTTGTCCAAATCTTCCTCCGTTGGCCTCCTTCTGGCATCACATGGGAAAGGATCCTCCGTTCACCGTCTTTCCAAATGTGCCGGTGGGGAAGCATGCTTGTATGAGATCTATGCTCGTTGGGAGAACACACAAGTACCAATCATGGAACCTTCTCATTCTAAGTGGTAGGCGCTGGATGTCCCAGTTTGGTAGGAAGGGCTTGCCTCTTTTATATGTTTTTGGGCAATCCTTTGACCATTCGATGGCATCAACATTTAGATACTGCTTTGCAATTTGGTGGAGTTTGCTAGTGACGGCCTCCTCAGAACCCCGTGATGGGACCTTTTTAACTTGGTTCTCAGGCTTGAACTGGTCATGGGAAAACCACTTTTACACTGACGAGACGTCTTTGATTAGAACATAAACTAGCCTTATGGTGATTGGATGCTTTTTTCGAAGTTCCCATTCAGGCACGTCCTCATCTTCTTGTGCATCACCTTCTTCAGGAGGCACTCGTTGTTCATGTATCGGTTGTGCTTGTTGAGAAGACTATGGTATCTCATGATGCACTTGCTCAGTATGAGCTAGAGAAGGTTGTGGCATCTCATTAGGCACATGCTTGCTAGGAGGCGGGGAAGAATGTGGCATCTTAGGAATGTGGTGGTCACGAGACGGTGAAAATATCTCCCCGACCTCAACAACTCGCTCCAAATTTGGGAGAGGGGGAGGCGGCGAAGAAGCAGTCAATATAATGTCCCATTTGTGCCAAAGGATAAAGTGCCCCATAACATCTCTGAGTAACATCAGCCCCGCAGGAGTTGCGTAGTCTATCCTCCATTGCATGAACTCGGGCTTCATTGTATGCACCTCGACCCTATTGTAGTCCGGCGATATCTTATTATTGTGGTGTAAGCCACCAGGAGGATGTGCCACACCCATTGTCACCTCTATCATAGTGTTCTATCGGCCGCTAAGAAACACCAAGGTGCAACTAGTAGGTTCCCGTATGCGATCGACGGGGGTTGTGGCTGTAGTGGAACCTTGGCTACTTGGAACTTTTGGAGGTCTGCCAACTAATGCCAGTTCTCCCGACGACGTCACTAATATCCGTGGCTCCGTAGACAGTCCTTGCTCCTCCAGCGCCTTTGCAACTAGAGCCTTCACTTGGAGCTCAAGACTAGTCTCCCGGTCTCTGCCATGTTTCTTGTACATGTGCCTGTCCTCTTCGAATCCTTGCTTCTATGTCGTTCTTTTCCCAAGCCCCTTGGTGCGGCCTGTGTGCTCCTTGTTTCCTAAGCCAAGGCTAAGCTCGTCCCTCTCTCTGAAAGGATTGAATGAGCCCTTCTCCTTGTCTTCAGCATATTTCAATATCCTTGATACTGCCTCTTGGGTCTTCGGCTTATCAAACTTAAGATTACTGCCAGATGATTTGGTACTCCTCGCATATATCCAATTCCTTGAGCGTACCTTCAAATTCATCACATCGATATTCCCAGCAGCTACGAGCTCTTCGTCCATCTTCCTAAACTGCTCTTCCTTGGCATAGTAGCCACCGGGGCCTAGATGATGGTGGTGTTTCTTCCTCTTCGCCAGCTTGGTGTTACGGGCACTGAGCTTCAATGCCTCCGGTGAAGTTTTTTGAGCCACGAGCTCCTCCGATTGACTAGGAGTTATTTTGCCGAACTCGTTGAAGGGAGTTAACCCCTTTTGGATATACTTCGTGTTGAGCTCCGACCTCCAACGTCAGAATGACTCTCCCATCATCCTAAAAGCATTTTTTACCAGTTCGTGCTTACCCTTCAGAAATCTAAAATTGAGCTTCAGCTGCCTATCCCATAGTGCATTCTTTGTGTTCTCTGGTACCTCTTTCCAGTTAGGGATTGCTGGGTTCAATTTATCTCTTACTAGGGCCCCAATCGCTTTACGGAATCGTCCTCTTAATTCCTTCGGCTCAAGGATCTCCCCTGTTGGCCCGACCTCCATTATCACATAGCATGTCTTATCTAGATATAGATTTCCTTTTCTATCCCCTCGTTTCCTCTTAGGCTTGGTAGTCGTGGTTGTGTCTTGAGGTTGTGGAGCAGAGGCATCATGATCCATCTCTATGGCTGTTGCCTCTGGTCTCCTTTCCTGTACCCCGTCTTGTCTAGCGAGATGTCGTGGACGTCAACGTCGTCTTTTCCGAGTTTTAGGAGGGACCTATATATACGACAGGTCAAAGTGTTAGCAGAGGTAACACAGCCAAAGCTTTCACAAAATTTACAGGCTAAGGCTTTTTCCCTACCTCCTCGTTCGGGTCAAAATCCTTGTCCAAATCTTCCTCCGTTGGCCTCCTTCTGGCTTCACATGGGAAAGGATCCTTGGGACTTTCATATCCCTCTTATGAGTCATCATCATCATCATCCTCTTCTTCTTTGCCTTCAGCAACCTCTCCTACTCTTCCTTCTGCTCCCCCTTCCTCCTCGTCACACTGCTCCTGAGTAAGCATCACTTCTGATGTCATAAGCATTCCAAGATGTCACTTGTCTCGATGGCCCCTCCACCAACCTACTGATGGTAATAGAGTCTATGGTTTCTCCAAGCGGTATGTTTTGGTCCTTCAACCATGTAGTTAGTCGTTGCTTGTGTTATTTCATGACCCAATCATCCAAACGGCCATTTCTCTCCGCCATAATGATAGCCAAGTGTTCATCAATGTAGGGTTGCATCAGTTGTGTACTCTGCAAGACACTATAATGCGCCCAACTCACCTCTTTGTAATCATGGTTGATGAACACTTTTCTATCACTGGTGCCCTTCCCAGCCAGCCTACCCTTGTGACGAGAATTGGGTTTACCAATCTCTTTCTGTACTTTTAGGTACTCATGACAGCACTCGACGACTTCTTTAGTACTGTAACCCTCTATCATGGAGCCCTCTAGGTATGCTCGATTATGCACGTATTGACTTAGAACCGACATGAACCACTCATAGGACCACATTTCATGCAAGTAGCAAGGGCCCAACGCCTGTATTTGATGAACCATATGAATCATGAGATGTGGCATTATATCAAAAACAGCAGGAGGTAAACACATCTTCAATTGGTTTTGTGTCTCCACCACAAATTCATGTAGGTCACTCAGCTCTTGCTTGCTAATCATCTTCTATGAGATCTTCAAAAAGAAGTAGCACATGCGGGTGATGGCCATTTTCAAGAACTCTAGCTTTATAGCCCTGATTGCAATAGGTAGAAACACTATCAGCATCACATGATATTCGTGAGCCTTGCAGTGTGTTATTGACAAGTCCTTCATCGACACTAGCTTCTTCACATTTGCTGAAAACCCAGTCGGGACTTTGATCGCCCTCAGGAAAGTTCATATAGCTCTCTTCTCGTCTGGTGTTAGGTTGAAGCACGCCGCGGGCAGAGTGTATTTTCCATTAGCCTCAGGTATCGAGTGAAGCTGTGGCATCACGTTTAGCTGCACCATGTTTTTCCGTGCTTTCAGACCATCCTTTGACTTGCCTGTGTCTATCAAGGTAGCAATGAGACTCTCAAAGACATTCTTCTGCACGTGCATAGCATCAATGGCATGGGGGACCTCCAAGTCTAGCCAATAAGGCAGATACTGAAAGAAGATCGATTGTTTCTTGAAAGGTACACCTTTGACAGGAGGTGTGCTTCTATCTCTGTTCGTCCCATCCGGATTCTTCTTTCCATAGATGACGCGTATGTTTTTCACCATTCTATACATGTGTTCTCCGTTATGACGTCTCTCCGGAGGGGGTTCAATCTCCGAGGCATTGTCATAAAATCTAAATAACAATTTGCTACGGTACTTGTGACTTGTCTTTAAGAAGCGTCGGTTCCTTAGGTAAACTATCTTCTTGGATGCATCCAGGTACACCCATGTAGTACCATCCAAGCAAACCAAGCATCCCATCTTTCCTTTGATCTGTCTAGACAAAGCAAACAACGCGGGATAATCATTGGTAGTAACAAATATTATTGCTCTATATATAAAGTCCTCCTTTCGGAACACATCGTACATCTGCTCTCCATGCCTCCATAGCCTCTCCATTTCTTGCATCAAAGGCTCGAGGAACACGTCTATATCAATGCCTGGTTGTTTAGGGCCAGAAATAAGAATAGTGAGGAGAAGGTACTTTCTCTTCTAACACAACCATGTTGGGATGTTGTACATGGTCAAGATCACTGGCCATGTGCTATGGTCGCTCATCCTCTCATTGAAGGAATTCATTCCATCGGTGCAAGTCAAATCGTATATTTCTTGGGTCATCGCTGAATTCTTTGTGCTTCTTATCAAACCTTTGCCACTGACTACAATCAGCCGGGTGTGCAATCTTATCATCATCCACCTTACGCTCATCATCCCACCATGTCATGAGTGTGGCTTCTTTAGGGTTTAGGAAGATACGTCTCAAGCGGTCGGTCACTGGCAGGTACCACATTACCAAGGCAGGAATTCTTCTCTGCTTTGCATCGTTGCCTAATGGAGTGTCCTCTGGGGGCTGAGATTCTTGTACCACCTTTTTTGTACCCTTCTTATTCCTCTTTTTCCCGGTGGTGGGTTCGTCCCCACCATAAAGGTCATTGTTCTTGTACCGACTGGCCCCACACCGGGGACATTTATCCAGTGACTTGAACGTTTCGCCACAAAAAAAATATACAGTGGTTGGGGCATGCATGGATTTTTTCAACCCCCATTGTCAATAACCGTTTCACCATGATGAATCCACACTGTGTAGTCCTCAACAAATCCTCGCATAATCAAATGTGATCTGATGATAGTCACATCTGTCCATGCCATATGGTTCTTGCAATCTTTACAGGGGCAAATAATTGTATCCTTATTCTCTTTCAATGTCGTTGCATGCTTCTTTGCGGCTTCAATAAATTTATCCACCTCTTCACGGAAACCTATCTTGAACCTTAATGAACCATACATCCAAGAGTTCCTGTACTCCATCTTTTACAACAACAACAAAACAAACATTAAAGTACTACTTATTCAGATATATATAAAAATAAATCAAATTAATAATTACTTGAGAATAATTGTATATACTTCAGATATATATGAATATAAATCTAATATAATTACATGAAGCAAACAAACACACCATGGTAGAGGAAAATTAATTAATGACCCATTTATCCATAAATAATTAAAATACATATTTATTGATTACAATAAACAATTTCAAAGATAACAATTAGCAACAATTATACTTTACCCAATATATTTCATACAAACCCTAGTCCAATTTCATCAAACATAAATTTACAAAAACGAAATTAATAAAAAAACCAAACCCTAGATCTAGATCCACACGCACATGAAACATCCATAAAACTAACTAATTGTTCACTAAAATCAAGAAACATGGACCAAATAAGGGTACGATCTTGTTCCCCTCCCTAATTTACCCTAGTACATTTAAAATTTGTGTCTAATTTGCTTCATAAGTAGCTCAAGCACCATAGAAGAGAGAGAAAAACAAAACTCTAATTACTCACTAACCAACCATTAAAACTTCAAAAAAAAATGTGGAATAACATTTTCTTACCTTCTACCACCTCTCCACCAAAGGATTTGAGACCAAAACCTTTTCCCTTTAGTAGAGCAATTTTTGGGAGGTGCGTAAGGCCTCCACACCTTTCTTTCACGGGTTGGAGTGAGTGGTCCGAGGAGGAAGAAGGTGCTGCAGCTGTATTATATGTGGGTCATTTGTATGGGCGGCTGGTGATTGAGCCGCCCCTACAAATCGGAGCTATATATACGGGGACATTTGTAGGGGCGGCTTAATCACCAGCCGCCCCAACAAATAGCAACTCTAGGGGCGACTGGTTATTGAGCCGCCCCTACACCCCATTTGTAGGGGCGACTCGTATCACCAGCCACCCCTGCTGTTTCATCTGTAGGGACGGCTGGTGTCTGGGCACCCGAGCACGCCAGTGTAGGGGCGGCTCCATCACCAGCCGCTCCTACAAAAAATTCGAACCGTTGTTAAAATTTGTTTTTTACGTAGTGGGGCTCATGTTAGTTATGGCAAATGTTTCCTCTTCCCTAAAAACTCGACCTGAAGAGGCTAAGACTGGCCGCCGAGAAAACCCTCGAACCCCCGCCCCACCCTTACACGGTGGCTTTTCGTCGCCCAAGTGAGAATTGGGCCGGTGCCCCTCAATGCTTTGATATGGAACGGACGTGGGATTTTTTTTAACCTCAGCCTGAAATTTACTCCGACGGGGAGTCGAACTCAGGACCTGAGAAGTGCCGCCGGGATACTTTGACTAACTGGACTAGAGGCCCTGGCGGTTTCCTCTTTCCTGACGCCTTCTATTCCTACTAACATGAATAGAAGACCAGTTCATTTATATAATGCCACGGAAATGTTAGATATGTTTGTAGTTACTCTTGGTACGTAGATGGCTAGAAATAATATATAAAGTATCTTTTTAAAAACAGAAATAATGGCCTAGGATGCATCTAGAGGATGTGGAAGTACGTCTGGGCCGGGTTAGCTGAATGGCTTTTAACAGAGTCTGGTGTCTTATGATACCTGCCTCTGTAAGTGCCATTTTCACAGGTGTAGGAGCATTCTACCTCTGAAATTCCTCTCATTTATAGAGGCATATTCGCTGACACTACTACAAAATGGACTTGTTGTCCCGGACGGTAACGGCCTTTAGTCCCGGTTACCGCGCCGGGACAACGATCCCGGGACTAAAGGTGCCACCTTTAGTCCCGGGTCATCGAGCCGGGACTAAAGAGGGACCTTTAGTCCCGGTTGGTGTTATCAACCGGGACTAAAGGCCCTCCAGCCGAGTAAACGTGGCCACACCCTTTAGTCCCGGTTGGTAACCCCAACCAGGACTAAAGGTTCCTTTTCTTTTTCTTTTTTTTTGTTTAATTTGTTTTCAGTTCAGTTACACGTATTTGTTTAATATATAATATGTTTTTATGTACGTATTCTACGCTGCTAATATAAATACACGCACACATATAATTACATCTAATTCTCATCTCGAGCATTATTATATTCGAATAAAGTATGAACCTATATATATTATAGATATATATATGTATATATACAACACTTTCATAATCTTGTTCTCGAAAATAACGATATCAATAAACATTTAATTTACACCATTTATTCCTTAGGATCAAAGTAGAACTCATTGCTGATTTAGCACTTTTTCTAGAAGAAATCTCGCTATTGACTCTTGAACTGCTTTCGATGGTCTTTTGCATGACCCTTCGTTTCAACCATTCAGGTCTTGCATTTGAAATAAAAGGAAAATTATTAATACATATATATATATATTTATTTAAAAATAAATAAAAAATTGATATATACGTACTCTGAGGACATCTTTAGGAGTTCTTCTTATGTACGCAGTGATAAATTCACAAACGTAGTATCCACAAAAGTTATTACACAGTTGTCGCCATAGAACACCACTTTGTCATTTGAGAAGAAGATTATTCTCATCATCTCACACATAAATTGAAGTACGATATAGTAATTAAACACGTGGGGAAGTGTATATAGTACAACTTACTTTGGTATTTCAACTACATTAAGTGGTGCCTTGCAATCCTTGCGATGTTGTTGAATAAACTCTTTCCAAACCCCAATATGCACCAATAATGTACGATCGTTAATAAATTATGGCAAAGTCTATTCAATAATAGTTGTGCACGAGAGATCGAAATTACCCCTGGATAATGTCTATCATATCTTGGTATAGTGCCCGCTCTTTTTTCAATGAGTCAAAGATTACTAACCGACTTGAGTTTAACTCAATGACAATGAGTATCCAGTGAAAACTGCATTGGTTTATAAACGCACGTACATGCATATAAGTTGTATTGATATTACATAAAATGTGTAGACTACATTATTATTAACACTTACTCAAAGTTGTACGAGAAAAATATTGTTGTCTTGTCGTCTTTGCTTCACGAAAGAACATCATGATATTCTCCTGTGCTTCGAGATACCCACCGCTCCTTGATAATAATACGGTTTTGAATACGATATAAGGATCAATGAAGCCAACACCGTGTCTTGTATTCTTTGGAGCTCGACATCCGGAATCTGTATATAAATATAAGTTACATGTGAGGATAATTATATACACGTACGCATGGAAGTGAGTTTATTAAATAAAAGTAAGAACCACTTACAAACAAAAGGAGCTAATGATTGATTTGTCCAGAGCGTCCAAGTGGTATAGTTGATGCAATTCTTCGAAACTAATATGTAAGATGTCATCGCCACGGAAGTAATGATGGTCTCTAAATCTGACAAAGATCCACTGTTCACCCCTGCCACACGCCTGCATGTACCACTTGTTGAGCAAGTACATTTGCGTACCCAATTCATTCAGAGCCACATGGTTGTACAGACTTTTGCCATATTTATAAGTCTTCCAGGTATCAACTTCCAGGTTCTGGATTAGAGCTTTGCCCGTCAATTGATCCAAGGTTAAACCAGTATCTTCAAAAAAAGCATTAAGGGCTTGAACCGACACGTCTCCAGAGTTGTCTGGTCGATAGACTTCTATGTTGGAACCATATTCATTAGCAACAACAAGATTTTGCATTGGTTGCTTCTGTTGTCCGAGCTATGGGACATCCTTCCCTGATGCTCTTTTCTTTTTCTTATCTGCATCATGTGACTTCACGAGGGAGCGGTCATAGTCTGATAGTGGCGAAGGATTATAAAGTTCAATCATCTTTTTCTTTTGAGCATCGACCTTACGCCTCAAAGACATCTCGTGGTATGTAAAAGTACTGGCTTCTCCTTAAGCTTCGCTTGACTCTTGTTTTTGATATCTATAAAAAATCTTTCACTTTTTTGTCTTCTTCAAATTGCTATTTGCTCATCAGTCTTTTCAGAAGTATTTCTTGAGAAATAACTCTTTTCTCGGGGTCTTCTTTGTCACGGGACCTTAGACGTCTTTAGTAAAGCGTCATGTGGGAGGGGGTGGGGCGGTGTTGGAGATCGGCGTGGAGGTGATGAGGTCGGTGTTGGTGGAGACCGGCGTGGAGGCATTGGAGATCGTTGTGGAGGCGGTGGGGCGGTGTAGGAGTTGGAGATCGTTGTGGAGGCGATGGGGCGGTGTAGGAGTTGGCGATCGTCGTGGGGATGAAGTCGTCTACGCCCCCATGACGCCAGGTGATGAGATGGGGAATGAATGATTAGGCTAGGTGGGGAGACCTGCTACAAAACAAGTTGTGTGTCAATTATTTTTGAAGCCAATAGAAAATTAATGGAAAATAATATTTCATTCACTTTCATTCGTACCTAGGGTGAGGTAGGGAAGCGGTGGCGCCCAGAATGATGATGAAGCGTTTGCGCCATTGAATAAATGTCTTCTCCGCTTCTCCTAGTGTCTTCTCCCCATCACCGCCTTCAATGTCAAGAGGAACATTGTCTGTAACCTTTGAGCACTCTATCGACAGAGACGCTAGCATATCCAAAGTTGAATAAGCGACCCATGGATTCTTGGTGTCTTCATTCGGTCTATTGGAGATACAACCCCGGCAGCCCACCATGATTGATGCATTATTACCATCTGGAATGTGCAGCTCACATGTTGTTAGAGGCTCGGTAATGTCATCAACGAGGAAGCGCAACCCAGCGTCGTCTTGAATAACTGGCAGCTCCGTAGAAGCACAACTGCTTTTCATCTGACCAACGGGCTAATGGTGACTCCGGCGTTGATTGCGATTGCATTTGACTCATTGCTAGCTGCACTTGCCTCTTGATCTCCTCCTGCATTCTTGCCTCAAGAGATTTTTTCTCGTTCACGTGATTCAAGCAATGCTTGTCGTGACTCATCAACAAATTGCTCCAATGCATGATTTGTTCTGCGCCTCCTCATCCTTCTTCTTTCTCTGGCGGCTTCAGAGGTATCCTTGTCTGCACTGGGAATGCATGTAGCCACGGAACCGCCCCATAGCCTCTTGTTCGACCACCGTGTTCGGGATTCTCTAGGGCATATGTCAATTCATCCTTCTCTCTGTTGGGCTTGAAAACACCACTATCAGCTTCTTCCCTAGCACGAGCTAGTCTCTATGTTGCTCTCTCAAATTTTTGACCAAAAATTAGCTTGCCAGTGTCTGGGTCTAGGCTTCCCCCATGAGCGTAGAACCAATTCTTCGCGCATTGAGGCCAGTTCTTCTCTATTGTTTCAGGTATGATTCCTTTGGCAGTAATCTCTGCTTCTAGGTTCTGCCACTTGGGAATAGCACTCCTATAACCACCTAATCCCATGCGATAATGGTATTGCTTCTGTCGGGCATTCTGGCGATTCCTCATCACACGTTCCTCACTGTCTTGAGATGTCTTGTATTCTACGAAGGCATCCCAATGGGACTCCAACTTGACAAACGCCTTAGCATTGAAATCTAGCGTAGCATTCTTCAAGATAAACTTTTTATACAATGTCTTCTTCCAAGTCTGGAACAATGTTGCCATCTTCTTCATTGTCCAATCCCTCACTAGCTCCTTCAAAGCATCATCCGCTTGTAATGTGAAATGCTGAGTGATATCTCTCCAAGCTAGGTTCTTGTCACGATCAGATACAAAACTAACATTAGGAGCGGATATCTTCTGCTTCCATTCACGAGCACTAACTGGGATCCTATCCCTTACAATGAACCCACATTGATTGACATATGTCTGAGCATGTGGTCCCAATGGTTTGCCGGTGTCGGTGTCAAATTCTGATATTATGATACGGCCCTCTAATGGCTTTTTTGGCCCTCGGACTTTCCTACTTTTGTCGGTGGTTGATGTAGATTCAGAGACCGGCTACATGAGTAGAAACACAACGATTAACAACAAATATACGTACGCATGCATCTATAAGAGATGATAGATAATCGAATATACCTCGCCAGTATTTTCTTGCGCGACAATTTGTTGATCTTCAACCACCGGCATATTCAGGATATCCTCATAATCAGCAAAGTACTGACTCGTGTCATCTACATCCACATTGGTGCCGGCGTTGATAATATCCGCCATTATGTCATCATCCGGAGCAGCCATTTGTATCTTCAAGATAACACATAGATAGAATTACTATGGTACATAACATAAGTACATGTGATAACACATATAGAATTACTAAATCCAATTAAATATAATAACACATAATATTTCATAAGGATAAAGAATAATAAGGTATAGGCTTTGGAATCGAATCTAAAACACTTTCGATCCAAAAACATGAAAATAAGTACATGTATATATATACACATAGAATGATACAATATATTTTCTCTCTCTCTCAACACATAGAAATAAGTGCATATGTCTATATCTCTAGATATGCATATGATAACACATAGAATGTCTCTCTAGATACAATTTTCTCTCTCTCTCAACACATGAAAATAAGTACATGTATATATACATATAGAAATAATTAAATACATATGTATACATATAGAATAATCTCTCTCTAGATATATATAGGGAGATAGAATATATAATTACTAAATCCAATTAAATAAATCTAATATGAAATTAGATAAACTAGTAATAGATAATACATTTTAATCTAACATATATCAAAAACTATAATAAAAAACTATCTACATAAAGTACTAATTAAATTTTAATACATTTAAATCTAACATATATCAAAACTATCTAAAAAACTAACTAAAAAACTAACAATAAACTACTAATTAAATTTTAATACATTTTAACCTAACATATATATCAAAAACTATCTAACATTTTAATACTGTCGAGGGCAGCTAACATTAAACTACTAATTAAATCTAACATTTTAATCTAACATATATATGGCCGAGAGCATGCAGCTAGCTAGCAGTGTGTCAAGGATGGATGGCGCCCAGCGGGGCAGGCGGGCGTCTTTGGCCGCCACGGGCCGATCTGAGCACCTTGCGCTTGACGACGCGTCTGGCGGAGACGCGGGGCTCTCGGCGACGAGGCCGGGCAGGAAGCGGTACGGTCGGCGACGGAGGGTGGGCTCAGGTGCGGCGGTGGAGACGGGATGCGGCGTAGAGACGACGCGCGATGCTGGCCGGGCGGATGGCGCGGCCGGGCGGGGGTAGAAGAAGACGGCGGCGCGGCAGAGACGAGCTCGACGGCTGGGCGGGGCTGGGCGACGGAGGCGAGATCGAAGATGGCGGCGGCGGCGGCGATGATCGACGTGTAGATCGAAAAGTAGAAGATGAAACCGTTCGATATATATAGGTAGGGACCTTTAGTCCTGGTCCGCTAACACCAATGGGACTAAAGGACATTTAGTCGCTGGTGGTAAGACTAACCGGGACTAAAGGTCCAACCCTTTAGTCCCGGCTCAAATCTTAAAGCCGGGACTAAAGGCTTTTAGTCCCGGTTGGTGTTACCACCGGTCTAAAAGTATTTTTGGCGGCACCGAAATTGCCGCCCACCCTTTAGTCCCGTTCTTGGCTTTGGGCCGGGATCAAGGCTCGAAAATTTTGGCAACCCGCCAACGTAATTGGAAAGGCACAGGATTTTGATTTTGTTTAATACTAGGTTAATCAATTAATTCCATAGCAACTTCAATACTTTGCAATATTTATTTTAAAAAATACTATTGATTAACTAATTATTTATTGTAAATAGGAAAATTTTGTAACCTAAAGTTTTTAATTTCTTTTATGAATATAGAATATAAATGTTACTAATACTAAGTATTTTGTTAATGCAAAAATATATTTGTAACTTAAAATTAATAAAACTAATATTATTCGATAGGAAATTTATTATCATATTATTGTAACGTCAATGTTTCAATTTTTTCTCGGTTTTTGACCAAAATTGACAGGAAATTTTTGTTGAACCTATAAAAATAAAGAAAATGTAGTATTTTTTTGTTCTACAACTTTTTCAAATGAAAAAATGGCCTATATAAGGATTGTAGATATTGATGAGATGAACAAACTTGGTATTTAAAACTTTTCAATTTGAGACAATCTAGGGTTCCGAAAACTAGTTTGTACGCGTCGAAATTTAAAAATCATAAATTTGAACCGTCCAAACTTTCTCAAATAGAAAGTTGACCAAAACAACAATTGTAGACCTTTTTGAGTTTAACAAACTTGGTATTCAAAACTTTTCAATTTGAAGTCATTTAGAGTTCATAATACTGGAGTCAAAATGTTGTTTTTTCATTTGACCAAATTTGACTTGGTCAAACTTGCTCAAATGAGACACTAAATGGCCTCAGATGAAAAAACTCTGAATACCAAGTTTGATCATCTCAGCAAGATCTACAATTTTTGCATAGCTCATTTTCCCATTTGAGAAATTTTTATCAAACACTAGTCACAACTTTTTGAATCTCATATAGACTTTCTAAAACTATGTCACACACTTGTGAAATTTGAACTATATTTTGTTTAAGCTTTCTCAAATGAAAAAATGGCCTATATAAATATTGTAGATATTGATGAGATGAACAAACTTAGTATTCAAAACTTTTCAATTTGAGACAATCTAGGGTTCCGAAAACTAGTTTGTAGGCGTCAAAATTTAAAAATCACAAATTTGAACCGTCCAAACTTTCTCAAATGGAAAGTTGACCAAAACAACAATTGTAGATCTTTTTGAGTTTAACAAACCTGATATTCAAAACTTTTCAATTTGAAGTCATTTAGAGTTCATAATACTAGAGTCAAAGTGTTGTTTTTTCATTTGACCAAATTTGACTTGGTCAAACTTGCTCAAATGAGACACTAAATGACCTCAAATGAAAAAACTCTGAATACCAAGTTTGATCATCTCAGCAAGATCTACAATTGTGAAGTCATAACATATTACATAATATCCGTCTCTAAAACATAATATATTAAACATGCATCGTTGTATCATGCGGGCACAACAGTGAATTTATTCTTGACGTATGACCCTTGGTTATGATCTTGTCGTAACCATGGAGTGTCTTCATCATTTAACATGATGCTTGGATCTTTCTTCACTATGAAGGGTGGAATTCAGACATTTCTTTCGTAATCTTCTGACATGTCTGACTTGTCTTCAATTCCCACTATATTTATTTTCCCAGAAAAAATTATGTGGCGCTTTGGCTCATTGATCATTGAGTTGATGTCTTCGTTTTTTCCTCTCTTTGATTTTGAATTATGTGGCGCTTTAGCGTAACATAATCTGTATTACACGACAAATTATGAAAACCTTGAACATAATTAAGTATTTTATTACACAACATAGATGACACACACACGGTTGATTAATTAACTAAGCCTGGCTACAACGTAAGCAATCCCAACTATCACTAAACAAACTAAAACTACAATGCACTTCAAGAACATAATTATTTCGTGATCAACGCAACTAAAAACAGACAAATCATTCTTCCGTTGAATATCAATAAGCTTCTCCTGTTTGGCTCACTTTGCCTCATCGCCAGCAATCAATTCTCGCACGTATGTAGCATAATCTTCCTCCCAAACCAACCATCGCATCCATTGCCCTCCCACTGAAATTAAAGCCAAAAATATTTAGTCAAAATATTCAAGAAAAGCGGTCAATTAACCATAATAATCAAATGCGTAAGAAACTCACATCGCGATCCGGCACTTGAAGAAAACACGACCCTTGTTGGGTCCCTGTCTCTTGACTCGGTACTCCATCACAATCTTCCGCTTACACTTGCCGCAGATAATGAGAGGGAGTTCGGCCTCAATCGTTCAAGAACCGAACGAGAGGTCAAGATCCGATACCAGATTGTCATCTACTTTCTATACTTATTTTTGCAAACTATCATAAATTTCACATTTTCTAAAATAATATATTTAAACAAAACTAAAATTATTTATTTATCTAACTAAACCATGAAATATGTACTATGTATAATAGTAAAATACCAAACTATCAAGTGATTTTACTATTGTAAATCATCACGTGATTTTAAGCTAAAATGACATAGAAATCACATAGCTCAAAAACATGTTTCAATAAATAACCATCCGTATTAGTTGACCTTGCTTACGTGATCATCTCGGCGAGCATTTCTCCACCGGACGGCACCGTGCATTTCTGGCCAAGGAAGAGCTCGATTCTACGAGAAAGGGAACACGGTCTTCCACGACCGTTGCCGCTCTCCCTCGTAGAATCAAAGCTCCTCCTTGACGTCCGTTACCGCTCGGCAGAGAAAATGCTCGCCGAGATGATCATGGTCCGCAAGTTCAACTAGTATAGATTTTCTACAATTTTCTAACTATTTTCTAAGTTTTTCATTTCATGAAAAAATTAATTCTAAGATCACGTAAGCCGCCGGGGACGAGGATGGCACGTGCTCCAGCGAGGACAAGCGAGGCGTGATTTTGATGAACTAATTTAACTTTTGTTTATCCAAACATATATGCAAATCATCATGTGATTTTGAGCTAAAAATGACATATAAAATCATAATAAAGTCCAACATATAAAGTTACACATGCATCTACATCGCAAAATGAGATAAGCTACTGATAAAACATAAGAGGATTAAGTTTGTTAAGTTTGTTACCTCCAAAATCGAAGAGCAACACCAATGGAGGGGGAGAGAGCAAGAACAACAGCAAGCTGAAGAACAGAGGCAGTGAGTTTGAATGGAATGGCTCGGGCTCGGGAAGGAAGAAATGAGCCGTTGTATAGGCCCGCATAATTAGTCCCGGTTAGGTGGTCAAACCGGGACTAAAGATTAATATTTATTCCCGGGATATCACCCAAACCGGGACTAAAACCTTTAGTCCCGGCTGGTATTACCAACCGGGACTAAAGATTTACCTTTAGTCCCGGTTGGTAATACCAGCCGGGACTAAAGATCCCTGCCACGCGGACGACCGTTGGGCAGGGACCTTTAGTCCCGGTTGGTATTACGAACCGGGACGAAAGGGTCCTTTAGTCCCGGCGGCAAAAAATGCCGAGGCTAATGCCAAATTAGGACATCGTTCTAAAGTCTGTTCTCTAGGAGTGTGAGGTAGGGAGATCATGCCGCCTCTGATAATATTAAATGAATCCCTTTGTACGTATACCGATTTATAGGAGTAGTGTTCTAGGATTTGGTAAGCCATATAAATCTTCACTTTTATGACATCTATAAGGGCTGCAAGAGAGCCCAAGAGTGGAGCCAGCGGGTCCCTCTGTGACAATGTATTATGGATGTTACGTGTTGGAACCAAGATTCAACTCGATTGGCTAGAACTTGATGAACACACAAACACACGAACTCCAGGAGCATACATCTCAGCATGTGCGCATCAGCACAGCATAGCAACCCTGTGCCTACAATCCTCTAACAAGCTAGTACATGTATGGACTACAGTTGTGAGTATCACTTATAGGCTGTAGTCCTTGTCAATCAGCTCTTCTTTAAGACTGCACACACTACTTGTAGGAGAAAATGACAGTGTTGGCAATTAAATAATTTTCTCATCAGACTGCCGCTGACATTGCCAATATAAAATTTTCTGCATAGTCGCCAAGAAACTCTGAATCCTGGTAGTGTAGTGTGTGCAGGAAGAGTGCTTGACAAAATCATGGTGGCAGGCTATTTCCCAACAACTTCCATTCCTGGTGCCTATGCGATTTCGTCTTTTATTTCTTCCTCTTCCATTGCATGTTAACTTCCTTAGGCGGTTCAGGTGACCTAAATAAAGGGTAAAGGGTAGGAAGGGCAAGTGCGATGGTGGTGCGTTGCTTGTTGAAAATATATATAGCTATTAGCTAGCGATAGTCCCACAATCAAAGCATCCCAGCATATTATTGATTTGCTTCCATTTATTTCATAGGTAGGTAATGACAAGACGATGGACAACATGACAGGTTTATTTGCTTCCATTTATTTGCATCGTAACACCGAATCGCACCATGTACGTAATCTACTTTGTGAGATCTGACCTAGCAGCTTGCTTTATGCATGAGTAGCAAGTGCTCTTCCGATTAATCCTCATGTAATTCAAAGCCTTTTTAAGTCTTGGTAATACAACAAATCAATCTTGACTATACAAACTTAAAATAGCTACAACATGAGCACAAATCATGGTGGGATTGCTTCTCACGGCATGTGCTGTTGCGTTGCTAAATAGGCAGCACTGCAACAGAGCCATTGATGATAAAAGCTAGCTATGCTAGCTTCAGACTTCAACACAGCTGGCGCTAGGCCGCTAGCATCCCCGGTACAGAAATGATATTGACATGGAACTACTATACATAATTATTGTCACCTTCCATTTTCATAGAAGTTTATTTTCTGTTTTATATTGCTTCTATTTTTCTTGTTTGACACACTTTATTAAGAGTGAAAAAAGTGCGAGGATCATAGCTTGCACAATTTCTAGTAACCACCACTTTTGTTTGTCCTTGTGTCTCAGCTCTGCTCCTTGGATCCAAACCCATGACTCATCATTGATTGAGAGAGAGCATGCCAGCAGATAATGAAATGATGATGCCCCACTGCTATGGAAACCATTCCCCCCAAAATGCTAGAACAGTTCCCGTCAACAAGATCTTTGTATAACGGTAGAGAATTTTTTGGTGACTCCGATTCCTATAGAGGATTATATATGTATGTACATGTTTGTCTTTCCACTGATTATATAACTCTATCTTTCTTCAATTTTTTTGTTGCTACAGGCAATGGTGATTTGTGCACTAAGCTCATTTCTGTTGCTACGGGTAACAATAATGGTGATTTGTGAAATAAGGGCGCGAATGAGCATGTGTGACGATGCTTTGCAAATATATATAGCTGTGCTCCCGAAGCATTGCATATTGTTGCTGAGTAGGTGAGACCATGTGAGAGATCGAGTAATAACATCTATGTGGCTGCATTTGAATATGTAAATTTAATTTTCTACAGTCGGAGCTGGCTTCAAAGCTTTAGTAAAGGCTAATGAATTGTGCCATTAAGGGGGGTTTTTTTTGCGACTATTGTGCCATTAAGGGTATGGATCGACATTGGAGCTTAGCTTTTGTTACTCCAGCTGGTTCAAACAATAAAAACAATAACTGAACAGATACGGCTCTCAGATGTTTGCATTGCTTGCATTGCCAAAACGTGGAGAAGTGAATGAACAAAGAGAAATTAGATCGCATGAGAACTTTTTACCCTTCTTCAGCGAGTAGGGATTCTAGCTGTCTTTATCCTCGGCTTTCTGCTTGCCGTATCTTGCATGCATGCACTACTACAACCACCATTTGTAGAGATAACTCACTACAAGGAATTTAGGCTTGTGTGATAATTAGATTATGACGATAACAACATGTTTCCTGTCATTGCCTGTCTGCTGTGACGAAGTGACTGTCATCACAGAAGGTGGGTCACTAACCAGCTTCTGTAGATGCTCTGCAAAGACAGCTGGGCCATCCGTCTCTACTCTTCTGTAGGGCTACAAATTAGCGATTTATAGTTGCCTCTACAAATCAATTTCTAGTTACAGTCGCCTCTAGAAATTGTTTCCTAGAAATCCCCCAAAAATCCATAATCTGGGCAAAAAATAGCATCTTTTTGCGATTTTTTTGTCTCATGTCGCAAGTCACATAAAAATGTGCGCGCTACGCGCCAACAGGGGTTCAAACCTAAAACGTTTGGCTTCACTTGTAGCTTCTCTAACCATGCACTCCACCTCTAAGATAGTTGTGTCCATAAGGCTTATCCATTCCCCTTTATTCACTTTTCTATATTTTGAAATGAGTATTTGGGACCCTAAACGAATTTAAATAAAAAAGTTTTCAACTACAAAGTTGAAGATATAGTCGAGTACTACAACTTTTGTTTTGGTCATTTCTCCGTATCCAAGGTGTTTGTCTAGCCTGATGTGTTTGGTCAATCTATTTTGAGTCTAGCCTAGATTGCTATGAGTTGCCTCGATGTCGATCGGGGATTCCCTGCCTCACCTTATATAGTCATATAATCTGCGAGGTAGGGGTGCAATTCGAGTCAAGATTATTTTACATGCAGGTTTACTAATAGGTTACAGGTAAAACTATCGGATTCTATGGAACTGTACCTACAGGAAAATCTTGGTCTTCAAGTATCCCTCAGCCAGCAGCTTGCTTCCCAAGCCTTGATATACTCTGCCCGAGTTGGGCTTCACCTTCAAAGCTTCGGCCCCACCCTATTTGTATTGGGCTCTTCTCTAGACGATGAGGTATCCCGAGTCCATAACACCAACAATACTAGTATAAGGGATGAGGTTATTTCACTAAATTTGAGGGATGAGCTCATGATGTATCACCTTATCTAGAATAGATTGGTTCTACAACCAAACACTCCATTAGTTAATAACACAACTAATGATAACTAGCAAAGTTGATAAAATAGAGGATTGTCTGCGGCAAAGTGTAACACTGCCCTACATAGAGCATAGAAGATTTGAGAACTTGCTGCTTAGTTAATTAATCATAGGCACCTCATTATTTTCTTTATACCACAACACACTCCACGCTTCAGACAATGGCAAAAATCAATTGTGTCACCACACCATCTTTAGTGGCAACTCAATTGTGTCACCACACCATCTTTGCTACTGTAGCATTTTGGGGTCACCGGCAACTGTGTCGTGGCAGTTTTTTTTTGAAGGTCAACGGGGGGGAGGCGTTCCCCACCTGATTTCATATATTGGCCCCAAAACGGCCCATTATATAGTTTTAGTTTTACAAGACATTTTGTACAAACGATGGCACATACACCAAAAAGAGAAGAAAGAACAACACCAAGGCACATGAACTATTCAACAATGCCTTCAGGGAGGTGAGTGACGCCGCAACGTAATCATCGTCAGCCAGGTCGGAAGGGGAGACTCCGCAAGGTTTTGGCAAGGCTTTCGCCTGATCCTTGTGCCGAGGTGTTGAGCGGGTCGAACTAGGAGACGGCATGAAAAGGTTCTTCAATGACGCCTTCAAGAAGGAGACTCATCACTGTCCTAGACGGATCTGAGCTGAGCTTTCGCCCAGAAACCTTTGCCAGTGCTCCCATTGACCCGCACGGAGCGTAGGGAGACGCCGGCCACCGCCACACTGCGCAGAGCCGTTTCCGGACTCGCCCACAACAGTGGGAGTAGAGCGTCTAGTTACTACAGTGACAAATATTGACAGATTACGGAGACAGGCTGTACGATTTTAGAGAGTTGATGAACTCTTGCACCCGCTTGATGGTAACTAGTGTCATGGAGCAACAATCCATTCTTTCCTAATGTCTCCTATTCTCACCATGCGTTCCATATTTTTTCACGTTTTGCTTCCTCTCAATGTCCTTTCACATTTTTAACTTCTCTATCTACACAAATACTGCCATCTAGAGCAATAAAATGATGGTTTCCCATCCTTTTATAAGGGCCAGAGTCAAGTGAGCCGCGCGCACAGAAAACTAGCAGGGCATCTGAGACCAGCATAATGGTTGACGTATATATGTCCATTTTAAAGATGTCTAAGGGCATGCACACTATGCATACACATTATTAGCCTTATGCATATGTACGACCACTTGCATGGTAGTAACTATGGTAAAAATTTACAATGGCTATGTCTTCTGAGGAGAGAGAAGTGGGTTCAGACAAAAATAGAAGTCACTTTCTTCCCTGACCTCATCCAATCTGTCTCTCTGGTTCAAGTTCAGAGAGAAGAATTTGATGCCTTTTTTTTTATTTCCTTGTGGTCGACCTTAGGTTTATGGTCGATTTTTGTTGTTGTCTTGCTTGGGATCAATCCTACAATGGCTACAAGGTCCAAAGATGTCAAAAAACAAACATACCACTTGAAAAATGTCATAGCAAACAATACAAAGGTTTTAGTAGTTTATTTCTTAATTTTATTAGAAATATTGGAACATATTATTCACTCTCTAGCATGTGAAAGGAACAGCATTTCAAAGGGCACATCTAACATAGACAACTTATAGCATGCATTTGGTTTCCTGACGGAGCCTGGCTTGCCGAGCCACAGGCTTGGTAGGGATAGGCGACATGCAACTGCATGATTGTTGTTTGCTTTACTAATCTAGAAAAACCGGGCCGAGTAGAACGTCTGTTTGGTTGGCTTCACTAGAATCCATCATATTAAATTGAAATAAAAAACAAGTACTAAGGCAATATTTATATTGTTTAAATCAACTGAATACTAGTTAATTTTACCATGTTAAGCCTTAATATAAATATTCTAACTAACTTTAAAACTTGCTAATTATTTGCTAATACCATATTTGCTTACTAATACACTACATTCCGGGAGCCAGCTCTGAAGAAATAGATTTCATTTTCGTTTCTTAGGAGCCAGGCTCATGATCTGCTTTTGCTTGGCGGGGGACAGGCTGATGGCTTGGTTCAGACATCCAAACGCACTGACATTGTATCTCCATAGCCTGGCCAGGACATATGCGGGTAACCAAATAGGCTATTAGTTTCACGATCCACCGAGTTGTCCCGAACCCTGGACGGGCTACGGGGTTAGACTTGTGCTGATCTCACCTCCTTCGCATGCTTTTATCTCTGAAGAAAAACGTTTCTGTGGTTAATATGTTTCCTTGGATAGAGAAAACGAGCCTCTACCGGGGACCTTGTGAAACCGTGAGCAGACACCCGAAACCCTTCAACCATGTCGTCCTTGGAATGGTGTCCAGAGCTCGTGGACGGTAACTGTCAAGCTCCCTATCTTAGAGATCAAGCTGTGAGACCTACATACCACGCAGGAGATAATAAAGATACGGTACCAGTGTATTTTAATCATCCTAACCGTTCTTTCCCGAAGTCTCCTACTCCTATTGATGTTCCCGCATGATTTATCTCTTTCTCATGCACTTTGTTTGTAAATAGCAACACTAATTGCGAGATCAAGACACCTCGCAGGACACAGAAAAGATACTGTACCAGTGTCTTGTAATCATACTAACTGCTCCTTCCTGAAGTCTTTAAACATTTTGTAGCTTGACTTTTGTAACACCCTAAAATCTGCATTCTTTTAAAATAGTAAATTTGATTTATTTATGCAAATATGTGTGCATTAAAATATAGGAAAATACTAAATTTTGTGAAATTAAAATCAATCATAAGTATAGAAACCTGTTGATGCACTCATGCTGTAGCATTTTATTTAATATGTTGAGTGGTTTTGATTTAAACTCAAAAGGATTCAAAACTCATTTGAAAATAAATTTGGAAATTTGATTTGGAAAAAAAAGGAAATTCATTTCCCTTTCCCCTCCCTTCCTCAATTCGGCCTGCTGGCCCAACAACTCCCCCGCCGGCCCGCTTGCTCCCCCTTTTTCCCTCCCCCTGCCTTCCTTCCTGGGCCGGCCCAACAACTGCCGCCGCTCCCTTGGCCCAGCTCGGGCGCAACTGCCGCGCTGCTTCCTCAACCGCTGCCGCACCCTTCTTCCCTCTTAGCCGCTGACGACCCGGCCCCGCCCGTCAGTGCCTTCCCCCACCTCCCGCAACTGCCGCGCTCGGTCAAGAGCAACCGCCACCGCGCCCCTTCCAGACGTGGGAGCGTCCTTCCCCGCGCCCGGCCTCTACAAAAAGGGAGCCGAGCCCTTCCCCGCTTCCCCTGCTATGTTCCCAGCTCCCCTCGCGTTCGCCCGTGCCCGTGGAAGCCACAACCGCCGCACCGGAGGAGCGCCGTGGTTCGCCGTCCGCCCCTCCGCGTGGCCCGCCGTCCCCGAGCCTCCTCCGTCTTCGTTTTTCCCCGCGGTGAGAACCCCTTGCTCCCCTCTTTCTCCCCGTGCTGTTATTTTCTTGTTTCACGGCTTCTAGAGCCCTATCCGTGGCGCCATGGAGCTCCTTGCCGCCGGCCATGGCTGCCACCGCGCCAACCGCGTCCACCGACCCCATTCTCGGCCTGGCCGAGGTCTCCTTCACCCCCTCTATCCCCCGGTGTTCTTGGATGCGCAAACCGAGGCCTCTATGGCCTTGTTTCCCGTGCGCCGGCGAGGTTCTTGCCGTCGGCCATGGTGCCTCGCCGCCGGAGCCACTGTTCCGGCCACCACTTCCTTCTCTCTCTCCCCCCGATCTAATCCAAGCCGTCCATTGCTTGATCGACGGCCCAGAAAAGCCGATACCCCTTCGCGGGAAATTTTGCTAAAGAGACCCCCGAGTTCGGCCAAATAGAACCCACAGTCCTCGGCTATTTAATTATTCCGAAATTGATTTATTTAAATTTAAAAATAGTTCCTTCTATTTACAGAAATGCCACTACATTGTTTTGCTTATAAAATCATCGTTTTAGCTCCGAATTGACCCGTTCAAATTGCGTTAGATTCGTAATAAAGTTCTCTACATGTTAGTACCACTGTTAACCATGGTTGCAACTTTTCAATTTCATGGTTAGGTTTAATTAAATAAATTGCTATAGGAAACCCCGTTTAATTCATAACTTTCGCGTTTTAGCTTCGATTTTCGTGAACTTCGCGTTGACGTGATCGTAGCGAGACGTAGATTCTTTTCATAAACATTTTATCTTGTTTTCTATACTGTTGGTGTACTGTTCTAATTATAGGATTGTTTGCTTTGCATGAACGCCTTTGGAATGTTGTATGTTGCCGTGTTGGTCGCGTTCAGACGGTGAGGAGAACGTTGGAGACCAAGAGTTCTTTGACGACCAGCAGGACTAGCAGGAGTTTGCTAACCAAGGCAAGTATAACATGCGATCTACCTTGATGCCTATTCACCTTTATTAATTACTCATTTGCATGTGTCTAATTTTGATACCCGTAAGGACATCCTAGTGATTGATTATCCTGCTCCTTGTCTCCTATGGGTTATATGCATATGGGTAGTTTGCTAGTGCTCAACATAAGTGTACATGATCTACATATTGAACAATGATTCTATGCAAAGAAAAGGTAAAAGTTGCTTTTAAACAACTGGATTATAGGGCGAAGGAGCAAATGACTTTCAATCATGATGCTCTCGGCTCTCCATAAGGACTTATCTGTCGGCAAAAGCTGGGACTAACAGTGCAACCGTGAGGGTCATATGGCTCTAACGTTAGCTCAGTAATAGGACATTTTCTAGCTTGTTAGAGGTTACCTTTATGGCGCAAAAGGGGCTTGCCACGTTGGGTATAGGACTGCCTCTGTTCCTATGTGTATAGCCACGATGGATATGTGCCATAGGAAAGGGGGTTCCTATATCTGCCTGCCAAGGAAACCTAGCGGCCCTAACTTGTTAGAGAAACCTATGAAATAGCTTCATAGTGTACCCTACCTGCTCACCTTGACAGTGATATGGGAGTAATTAACCCGGGCATATGGGAATCACGACTCGCGGTGAATGTGCACCACCTCTGCAGAGGGTATCAAACTGTTATAACAGCCGTGCTCACGGTCACGAGCGGCCCAAAAAACTCACAGAATAATTGGTTACTTATTGTTGTTCATTTATGATGGTGTACGATGATAATATGATCCAAATGATGCTGATATCTGATTATGTGGGTTTAAATGGGAGCTTAAGCATAACTTAATAATACTTGATAATAAAATCTTGACTTACTAAAAGTGCTAACTGCAGTAAACCAGTGTCAACCTTTTTTAGCTTCATAATCCCATGTTAACTTGTTAAGTACGGGAAGTACTTACGCTTGTTTTCTTTCATTATTTGGAAAAAAAAATCCCGGATGGGTAACGGATGACAACATGTATGAGGAGTTTCCGGAGGACTATTAGGCTTGTGGTCAACCAGTTGACCGTCCCTGCGTTGGAGCTTCTACGTGAGAGCTATCTTTTTATTTTCCGTTGTGTTATGTAAGACTATGTTATGGTATTACTCGTGATGTAAGATACACCGTGATGATACATTTGTAATTTGTCAGCTTATGTGTGTGACTGATCCCTGGGCACACATGAGTTTAGTGCATTCAATTTTATCCTTAAAATTGGGTGTGACAACTTTGTTTCAGTTTGTCACGGCCAAACTGATTTTCCATTATTTTTACTCCTCCCTAGCTATTAAACTAGTTTATTTGCGAATGAACAAAGTGGGTATGAAAGGTAATAAATATATGTCACCATGTCGGTCGTTTCATCAATTGCATATATGGAGCCACTGCCACAATCTTATCGAATTAAACTATCTTTTTTTAGATAAAGGATAGTTTATATCTGGCTTCATCTACCATGAGGTAGAATCAGGCCAATTATTACAAGGTTCGACCCAACGGTGAGCACACAACTTACATAGTTCACAAGCTTACAGCCAGACTTTGAAAACACAAAGCGTGAAGTAAGGTCTTGACTAAAAAGGACCGATAAATCTATTTGAGAACCACCCATTGGAACTAAAGAAATGCAAGGCTGATGTCTCCAAAAGCCGCCCAGCAGATGTCAGCTGGTCCCGTAGATCATGATGCTGCTGCAGTCTTGCCCATTGCCGTAGCCAATGGGTTCCTCTGAAGAGTACCTGCAAAAAAAATTTCGGTCTACATTTGTCAAAAACCACTTCATTTCTTGTTATCCAAATTGTCCAACATAAAGCCGATGCTGCTGTTAGTAACAATGAATTGTGAATAGTACCACCAACTTTAGACCAATTAACAAATAAATCATCTATGCTGAGGGGAGGTGATATCCCAAACACTAAATGTACAGCGCGCCACAGGAATTTGGCATAAAAGCATTCGATAAAAAGGTGATGAATAGATTCTGGAGAGTGACAAAAGCTACACCTTGTGTCACCATTTCAGTTACGTCGGGCGAGGTTATCTTTGGTAAGGACCACACCTCTTTTTAGGTACCACAAAAATATTTTTATTCTTGTAGGTATTTTAATCTGCCATAAATCTTGTGACACTTTGACCCCATTGTTGATTAACGCAGCATACATAGATTTTATAGAATATCTGCCTGATGAATGTAGTCCCCAAACAAAAGCATCCTTTTCCCCCCTGTAAATTCACATCTTGTAACGAGGCAACAATTCTATGCCAGTCCCTTAGGTTCATACCGACTAGGTTGCGGCGGAAGGAAATGTTTAGTGGAACTGAAGTAATTACTGTTGCCACCGAATCTTGTTTTCTTCTCACAATATTGAACAACGAAGGGAATCTATCCTTCAATGGCTGATTTCCCAACCAAGTGTCCATCCAAAAATGAGTCTGTGACCCGTCTTTCACTTTGAATGAACCAAAGCTCATGAAGGAATCTTTAACATTCATCAGACCTTTCCAAAAATGAGAATCTGTTGGCTTTTTAGTGCATCCCCCTAGAGTCTTGTCTTTTATATATTTATTCCTCAACAATTGTTGCCACATGCCATCTTCATTCAAAAGTTTAAAAAGCCACTTACTCAACAAGCATTTGTTTTGTAGGTCTAGATTGTGTATACCTAAGCCTCCTTGGCCTTTTGGTTGGCACAAGATCTCCCATTTGGCCAATCTATATTTGCTTTTGTGTTGATCATTTTGCCAGTAGAATCTTGATCTAAAGCAGTCAATCTTTTCTAATACACCTTTAGGTAATTCAAAGAATGACATCATAAACATCGGTAAGCTAGAGAGCACCGAGTTTATCAAGACCAAGTGACCTCCTACCGAGAGCAATTTACCTTTCCATCCACTAAGTTTCTTCTCAATTCTATTTTCAATTGTCTGCCAATCTTTATTACTCAACTTCCTAGTGTGCATCGGTAAACCAAGGTAGCGGAAAGGAAATTTACCCACCCCACATCCAAACAATTGCGAATAAAACACCTCATTATCCCTTGCTTTACCAAAACAGAAGATCTCACTTTTGTGAAAGTTGATTTTAAGCCCTGAAAGTTGCTCAAAAGTACTTAAAATTAACTTCATGTTTCTTGCTTTTTCTAAATCATGGCTCATAAATAACACTGTGTCATCCGCATATTGGAGAATGGACAAGCCATCTTGGACAAGGTGGGGGATGACCCCTTCTACTTGAACTGCTTCCTTGGCTCTAGCAATCAGTATGGCCAGCATGTCTACCACTATATTAAATAGTATTGAAGACATTGGGTCACCTTGCCTTAAGCCTTTTTCATTTGGAAGTAGGAGCCAAGTTGATCATTCACCTTAATATTTACATTACCTCCTTGTGTGAACTGCTTCACCCAAGAGCACCATTTTTGTGAGAAACCTTTCATCCTTAAAGTTTGCTGTAGAAAACTCCATTTTACTTTATCATATGCCTTCTCAAAATCTATCTTAAAGATTATCCCATCTTGTTTTTTCAAGTGAAGTTCATGTATTGTCTCATGGAGTATTACCGCGCCTTCCATAATGTTTCTGCCTAGGAGGAACGTTGTTTGTGTTGGTCTAATAATCTTCTGGGCAACAATAGATAATCTATTAGTTACAACTTTGGTTTAGATTTTGAAAGAGACATTCAACAAACATATTGGTCTGTATTGTTGAATCACTTTCGCATCTTTCTTTTTTGGTAGCAAGATTATCGTTCCAAAGTTGAGTCTATTCAAAGGCAAGGTTCCCTCATGGAATTCCATGAACATAGCCATCAGGTCATTTTTTATTAAGTCCCAGAAGACCTAATAAAACTCTGGTGGAAAACCATCCGGGCCTGGTGCCTTATTATGTTCCATTTGGAAAACTACTGCCTTACTTCTGATTCCAAGAAGGCATCTGTCAAGTACTCATTTTCCAGTTGGGAGACTTGTGGAATGTCATGAACATAGTGTTCATTTAACTCAATAAAAGAATTCTTCGGAGGACCAAAAAGGCTCTTATAATAGCTGGTAATATGCTACTTTAACCGAGCATCACCATCTATTACAGTGTTACCGTCCTCCAACTGGAAAATACGAGTTTTTTGATGTCTTCCGTTAGCCAATAAATGGTAATATTTTGTATTAGCATCACCCTCCAGTAGATGCTTAACCTTTGCCCTTTGGTACCATTTAAGTTCCTCTTCGCGAAGTAATTCAGCAAGTCTTTCGCTTAACACATGTTTTAAATTTAATTCCGACTCATCGAGCAAAGAGTTTTCTACCTTTTTATCTAGCTCATCGAGTTTGTTTAACAAAGTTTCCTTTTCTTTCTTGTAGGCGCCACTCACATTTTTTGCCCATCCTCTAAGGTACTGGCGAAGCCTTCTGATCTTCGCTTGCCACCTCTCTAGGGGGCTGCCCTCGATAAGTACACTATGCCAAACATCTCTCACCATGTCGTAAAATCCATCCCTGAGCAACCATCCCAGTTCAAACTTGAACTGTGGCTGGTAAGCCGGAGATGGGCTATTTGTGCTACATAACAATGGAGTCTGGTCAGAAATCTCTCTGCTCAAAGCTTGGACACTTGAACCGGATACTTGGACTCAAAATTCGTACAAACAAGAATCCTATCTAATTTCTCGAAGGTCTGATTTTGTAAGTGATTAGCCCAAGTAAACTTTCTTCCTGCCATTTCTAATTCTTTGAGGTTTAACGTATCTATTACAACATTGAAAAGAAAAAGCCATCTATCATTATAATTGTCATTATTTTTCTCATCCGGTCTACGAATAATGTTAAAATCACCACCTATAATAACATGTAATGTTTCTTTTGAACATACTCGGACTAATTCGGATAAGAATTGTGATTTGAGATCCACTTGAGCTGGGCCATACACTGAGATTAAATTGAACTTGAAATCATCCTCTTTGTGTCTCAACATAAACCGAATAAAAAAGTCTCCTTCTTCTATTTGTCCAATGTCAAAGGTTAAAAGGTTTACCCCTAGAATCATGCCACCGGACCGACCCCTTGGAGCCATGCCGTGCCAAAGAAAATCTCTACCAGCGTTGATATTATTCAAGGTGGACTGCGGAAAATTGGCTCTCCCGGTTTCCGATACAGCTATAAAGTCTAGGTTCTTTTCTTTTGTTAAATCAGAAAGGAATCTATATTTTTTTGTGTCCGCAAAACCGTTGCTATTCCAGAAAATTCCTTTCATCTTGAGTGGTTTTTTAATTTTTTCTTTTTGTTTTTGGACCTAGACTTCTTGAGATGTGATATAGGGGTCTGTAGACATACAGGGTCACAGCCCCCATCACCTAGGTCTTGGGAGATTTCAGCACAAATGAGGTTTAAAGCATCTAAATCTAGGTTCTCATCTACCAAACAAACAGAAGAAGCATCACCTAACAAAGAATTAGTCTCTACATGTAAACATTTACTCTCAGACATTCTACGAGATTCTATGTCTCTAAGAAGTTGCATAGAAAGAGCAGCTTCCTGTTCATTAGCCCCAAGTGATATGCCTAGTGTGCTAGTAGAAGCTAGTAAGGATGAATCATCAAAAACATCAAAAGAAAGTGCTAGTTCTTTACCTTTGATAGAAGAAGAATCCATGTTCCTCCTACACCTTTTAACTTCGTTGCCTTTTCCAACGAGTCTTGCTCAAGTAGACGCGTCCTTTTACTAGCTCTCACCGGGCGACACTACCCCACCACTCAAGTGCTTTAGTCTTATTCGTAAGACCAGAGTCAATCTTGGATTGCATCAAACTAGCTTGCCACTCGCAAGCAGATCCACAGAGTCATCCTAGTCTCATGTGAGTAACACCACCGCTTAACTACATCACTCTTCCTAGCAGTAGTCGTAACATGTGCCTTCCAGATCAACATGATGAAATGGTTCCTCTGCAAAGACCAGAGAAACCTCTTTGGATCCCAAATATTCTCTGCAAGGACATGCCGAGTCCCCATTGCCAAGTCCACGTGTTGCTCAAGAGGTATACCCGTGGCAGCCTTTACTCATGTGTTGTCCACTCGGTGCAACTGTGTTATTAGGTCGCTTTTTCAGATGTTTGACCAGTGGCAAGGGTCTTCCATCTTTCTACCATCATGATCCATATTCTCCGGCTCTTTCTCCTCTGGGGCTTTATCCTCGTCCATGGTAGAGTCCATGTCAATGACTTGGGGCTCACCATCGGGCATATCTTTCTCCATTCTGAATTGTAGCTCATAGACATAATCCCCAATGACTACATCCACACGGTCTGGGATGAGGTCGGAATTCAGCATGGCTACTTTCATTCTAGCTTTGCCATACTTCTTTGTAAACTTAGTATCAATTGTTTGAGAGACACCTAGGATTGAGCCAATTGCCCAAATAATAGGGAAGTCTCGCAGTTCCTTTGGGAGTCCCCGAAACTGCACCCAAACCATGTCAATCTCATATTTAAAAACATCATTTTCTGTCCCTTTCTCAAACCGAATCTTTCCTTTCACTGTTTTGGTGTCCATTTGACCCCAATTCACCATGTGATTGAGCACTTCTAAAGAAGGGAAATTAGTGAGAAAGGCGTCGTTGCCTTTCTCTTCAATCACCCAACTATTTCCGGGTAGTAGTTTGTCGAGTTCCACTGCTAGTTGATCTGCAGTAAGAGAACCCTCCAGAACACGTACCACAACTGATTTGTCCTCTGAAACTATTTTTGGATTTTCTACAACAGGTATAAAATAGAATCCTAAACCTTCAACATCATATCCACATGGTATAGCAGTAGAAAGAAGATTCTTCAAATTTGGGCAAACTTTTTTAACATGATCCCCAAAGCAGATCTCACAGATAAGTACTGCTGTACAAACTGAAATTGTATGCCCTTTAGTATGACAACGATAGCAATATGGTTTACCCTTGCTTTTTTGATTCCCCTTCTGGGATGACTCTGGCACATCACTCTGGATCACTGCATTGTTGGAGCTTGGTGGGGCAGTGGCCGGCTTGAGTATGTTGGTTGATGCCGTTTCCGTCGTGGACAAAGGTTGAGGCGCTGCCCCCATGGTTGGATTGGAGACAACACCCAGCGCCACCTGCGAATTGGCTCCAGCGCCTTGCATTGTAGCCACGCCCTGTCCATGTACAGGTGCATGGCCCAGAGTGGGCTGTCCCGCCGATGCCTCCAGCACCCCTCGTCCTGCACCACCGCCAGTGGCCAGGTGAACGCCACCACTGCCATCAGCTACGTGGGCATTATTGCCAGCGGCAGCGTGTGCGCCACCGGCGCCAGCCGCCTGTGTCTCCGCCCCGAACGTATCGCCAGCCTGGAAGGGAGGTGGATGTCCCGACGCCAAGGATGGCTGGTAGTATGGCCGGCCCTGGTTATGCTTCATATGGCCACGCCCTCCTCCATATGCCCCACCATAGGGACGTCCACCTCGCCCACCGCCGTTGTATCTGCTTTTGAATCCATTGTATCCCGGACCGCTGTAGCCTCCATGACCACGACCGCGACCACGAGGAGGAGCAAAGGTTTGACCCCTGCCCTGTCCCCCGCGTCCCGGATAGAATCCCAGTTGGAAACCAGGATCGTAGCTCGCCGCCCTACCCCCTCCCCCACGACCAAAATTCCCGCCCGAGCCCTGAGCCGCCATGGTCGCCAAAACCCGCACCACGTCCACGTAAGATCGTGATGGCGCGATAGAAGACGACGTAGCGGCGCTAGAAGGCTTGTGCGGCGGCTTGGAAAGGGTTTTTGAGATTTTCCTGGTTCCTGTCTTTCTGAAAAGAGCACAGAGTCCTTTGGTGGGCGGAAAATTTGCCAGGCCCGATACACTTCAGAGAACCTCGATCCGTACTCTCCTTGTCAACGCTCGCGCTGCACGCGGTCAGGTCGACCGGAAGCTTCGCGGGTGACAACGGAGGAAAATCCGGATCGATGCACTGAAGTTTTGGAATTTCAAAATTTTTGAACTCTGGACATCTCTTGCCGGAGTTGACTGCGCCGGCGATGGCGAGGAATTGGCACCGCCTTCGACATGCCATTCCGCCAGCGATCCTATCTGACGAGATTTTGAACTCCTCTGGTATGACGCCATGGCTATGGCGTCACCGAGGGTTCGGGGTGGAGAGATTCTGGGAGGAGGCAGCCGACCCTGCCATGGCCTCCCGGCCAACTTCCTATGAACCATCTTCGACACAATGGAATACGCAAGCCGGACATCACCTGAGTGCATACCTGAGTCCAGAGCTTTCTCAGCTCTGGAGAGTTGATCGATGGTGAAGCCTGCTTCGAGCGCTTCCCTGACGAAGACCGGCGTGGATGGTTCGCTACTGCTGTTCCCGTCGCCATGAATCAGATCGACCGCTTCAGGTGTCGAGTGATCATCGTGGTTGCCTTCCTCAGCCTCTTAACCTTCTGAACTTTGCGCCCAAAACTTGAAAGGCAGCGACTGGGGACTTGGCCTCGGGCACGCTGCCGCCACCAGCGCCACGGATCTCGACAACTCCGCACGACCCTCCGCACACCTCCTTTCGTCGTCTTCCTCACTGTCTTCCTCCTCCGTGGCCGTCGAAGACGCCTGTACTCCTCGCCGGAACGAAGGCGCAAAGGTCAACCGTCGCCGCATCGGAAGGGCTCCTAGAGAGTACTCTCGGTTTTTCCTATTAGTTACTTCTGATCGATCGAAGCTGAGCTAGGAGTAGCAATTCATGTGTTCCAGCCTCGAATTAAACTATCTATATTGCTACAATAATGAGCGCTAACGATCACACACATGCATGTACCAGCAAATGACCAACCTGTACTCGTTGGACACTTGGAAGGTGCCATTATACATAGGCAATTATACTGCTATATATATAACAGAAGTATAACAGCAGCTTGTTGTGCTTCTCCCATCCAGAGCCAGTCGTCGAGGCCAGATGCATGCGTGCTAGCTACCAAAAATCAGCAGAAAGATGGAATGCAAAAACAAACACAAATCGCCTCCGATCCTGCTGTCTTCGTCTTTGTCTAGCACATTGGCGTAGTAGGAATGCAAGGCCTCAGGATATAGGTTTCCACGTGATCATGAGCTTGCTCGACGAGTTACACGAGTAGCTGACGCCCTAGGGAGCTCAAGGCAAGGGTGTTGGATGGCCGTGCACCAGACTGCCTGTCTTCACCGCAACGTGCATGCAGCTGCGCCACCACAATCCACCTGGAAACAGCGATCGAGTCAGGCGCGCGACAGGGAACAGCTAGCATCTCCTGGAACTGGAAGGGGATGATCTATTGCAACTAACAGTGTTAGTTAGTTAGTGTCATTTGCTCGGATTTTCTCATCACAAGACAAGAGATATTTTCCAACTAACAGTGTCTTTTGCACAGAAGTGATTACTTGTTAATCAATGCTATATTGTACACAAAGGTACCATGCATGTGGTTTGTCTGAAACTCTGAATTACACGTGTGCCTCATCAAACCCTTTCAGATTTATTGACGCAAAACTAGTGCCCCTCACATATCACAACTCAAATGTTGTGCTGAACACACTTAATTAACAGCTTCATTGAGCAATAAATAAGATGACAAATTCTAAAAATATGAAAAAAAAAGAAAACAGATGAACCTGGTATGAAGTTTCACATCTGAACCTTAATTAGCTCTCCGCCAAATAAAGTAGTATAAATAAGAAAGTATCTACATAAATATTGTGTTAGAATATGAGCAAATGGGGGAGAGAGAGAGCCAAGACAAACATTTTTTCCTTATCTGTTAGCCTTAAATCTATCCGCTTATTTCTAGCTCTAGAAATTACCATGCAGCAACACGGTGTCCACAGAGTAGTGCTTCATAATTTGAGTTCCCTTTTTATTGGTGCTTGTTAGTAGACCATCACTAGTAGAGAACAGACCTTTGATCCTCGATCAAAATGGGCTCTAGTCCCAGAATTTTTTGCGCCCGGGACTAGAAATACCTTTAGTCCCGGTTGGTGTCTCCAACCGGGACTAAAGGTCCCTGCCCAACGGCTCTTGTGCTGCATGTGGAGGTGGCGGGGACCTTTAGTCCCGGTTGGAGCCACCAACCGGGACTAAAGGTATACTTTTACTCCTGGTTGGTGGCTCCAACCAGGAGTAAAGGTCTATTCCCGGGCCGTGGCTGCGCCCGGGGTTGGAAACTTACTTTTAGTCCTGGTTGGAGCCACCAACCGGGACTAAAGGTCACCCCTTTATCTCCCGGCCGTCTCCTTTTTCCTCCACGAGCCCGAGCTCAGCACATTTCGAAGCTCACTGCACTAGTGTTCTTGCTTCCTTCCTCCCTCCATTGTTCCTCCATCCATTATTCGATTCCTCCGTCGATTTCTTCGATTCCTCCGTCGATTCTTCAGTTGTAAAGGTTACCAATCTCATACTCTCATTTTTCACCATTGTCTTATCTCATTTTGTTCACTATATATATATATGGTTTTTTATTGTGGTTTTTTTCATTTGTAAGCAATTTGAGCTCAAAATCACTTCAAGCTTGCATATTTACATGAAAGAAGGTTAAAGTAGCTAGTTGAACTTGCGGACCGTGTTCATCTCGGCGAGCATGTTCTCTGACGAGCGGTAACGGACGTCAAGGATGAGCTTTGATTCTACGAGGGAGAGCGGCAACGGTCGTGGAAGACCGTGTTCCCTTCCTCGTAGAATCGGAGCTCTTCCGTGGCCAAGTACGGTGCCGTCCGGTGGAGAAATGCTCGCCGAGATGATCACGTAAGCAAGTTCAACTAGTACGGATGGTTATTTATTCATATGTCCCGATATCGTCGCAGTAGTCTATCAATCACCGTACCCAAACGTAATATATATATAAATATAAACTTAGAAAATAGTTAGAAAATTATAGAAAATCCGTACTAGATGAACTTGCGGACCGTGTTCATCTCGATGAGCATGTTCTCTGCTGAGCGGTAACGGACGTCAAGGAGGAGCTTTGATTCTACGAGGGAGAGCGGCAATGGTCGTGGAAGACCGTGTTCCCTTCCTCGTAGAATCGGAGCTCTTCCTTGACCAAGTACGGTGCCGTCCGGTGGAGAAATGCTCGTCGAGATGATCACCAAAGCAAGGTCAACTAGTACGGATGGTTATTTATTCATATGTCCTGATATCGTCGCAGTAGTCTGTCAATCACCATACCCAAACGTAGTATATATATAAATATAAACTTAGAAAATAGTTAGAAAATTATAGAAAATCCGTACTAGTTGAACTTGCGGACCGTGTTCATCTCGGCGAGCATGTTCTCTGCCGAGCGGTAACGGACGTCAAGGAGGAGCTTTGATTCTACGAGGGAGAGCGGCAACGGTCGTGGAAGACCGTGTTCCCTTCCTCGTAGAATTGGAGCTCTTCCGTGGCAAAGTACGGTGCCGTCCAGTGGAGAAATGCTCGCCGAGATGATCACGTAAGCAAGGTCAACTAGTACGGATGGTTATTTATTCACACGTCCCGATATTGTCGCAGTAGTCTGTTATGTGTGTACACTCCCATTCTTCTGTTAATTTGCGGAAATATCATGTGAATTACTTACCTGCCTCAGTAAAAGACGAGAACACAATGACCATTAAAAATATCATTGTTTAGAGATCTAGATAATTTTATAGTTTCTTAATTTTATTTGTTTATAAAAGGAGAAATTTATAGTGTATTAAAAAATGAGTATAGAGAGTAGATGGCAACTGCTTCCGGGTCCTCGGCCTCTCATGGGTTTCCAAAGCGACTTAGGCCGGGCCTCCCTCTCATTCCATGCGGCAAGTGTCGTGATGAGACGAAGATTGTGATGGAGTACCGAGTGAAGAAGGAGGGTCCCAATAAGGATCGTATCTTCTACAAGTGTCCGGATCGCAATGTGAGTTATTTTATCGTATTTAATGATTATGGTTAGTTGATACCTATTTTCATGATGGTGGTGATTAAAGTTCTAATTTTTTGTTTTAATTTCAATGGGATGGCGGTGGGATCTATGTTCGTGCTTCTCTTTGGAGAAGAGTATGTTGAACTTCGTGCAAAAATATCTTGCACAACAACAGTGATACTGCGGCTAATGAGGTAGTGATCCAAATTAAGAAGCCCAAAGATGTTGCACAATCGGGGATCTGGTGCATTTTTAGTTGAGATTGGTCGTGAAATCCTAGTGCTACTTTGAATGTATTTTAGATTTAGTTCTTTTAGTGGTAGTTGGAATTGTCTACATTGTAGCGATGCTTTCATAAATTTGTATCTTTTGTGGTGGCACGCATGTTGTATAAATAATTAATTATGATCTAGGTTTTAATATGGTATTTATGTCATGTAATGCAGATGAGCCGTCATTGGATGTATAATGCTGATCGCCGCTCCCAAGAGTTCATTGACGGTGCGCATTCTTTGTTACGTGCGGCCGAGGCAAACAAACGCGACGGTTTCATGTGCTGCTCATGTGCCATATGTAAGAATACGGTGGAATATCCTTACTCAAGGACTCTTCATTCACACTTGTTCAAGTCGGGTTTCATGCCAAACTATATTTGTTGGACAAAGCACGGAGAAACCGGTGTTGTAATGGAAGAAGATGAAGAAGAACAATGGGACGACAATGATATTATTTCTGATGGTGCGTGCTTCAATGATACTGCAATGGGAGAAGCTGAAGAAGAGGTAGCCGCAGAAGATGAGCCGGCTGATGATCTTTCTCAGGTCATTCGTGACGCACAAAGAGAATGTGAAAGTGAAAAGGAGAAGATCAAGATCAAGTCCCGACCTTGACTCGATTGGTGTTCCTGAATCGAGACATGAAGGGAGACTAAGCGGAAAGGGGACACTAGGGAGGAAAACATATATTGGTACGGATGATGATTATTTCAATAAAGCGCACTACACAGTTCTATAGAACTCCTCTTTGGTAGATCCGTATATTGAGACACATAAGGATCTCTTACGATCCGAGTTTCCAGGGAAGATTGAAGCTTGGATTACGTGTAAGCACATGGAAACTTTCGGCGGTTGGTTGCGAAAAAAATGTCAAGGTGATGAGAGCATCCATGAGCAACTGTATTTATTGGCTATGCAACCATCGTGGCATATCGTCACATACAAAGGGTACAAGATAAATGGGAATATATTCTACACAGTAGCCCAAAATAAAAGGAGTACCAACCAAAACAGTGATGTCCGCATAGATGCCACAGACCCGAATGGGAATAAACAGACATATTATGGACGCATAGATGAAATATGGGAACTAGAATATGCACCTACTTTGAAGATCCCATTGTTCAAGTGCCAATGGGTCAAGGTGACCGGAGGTGGGGTAACAGTAGACAATGAGTATGGAATGACAACAGTAGACCTTAGTAATATTGGGTACAAAGATGAACCATTCGTCCTTGCCAAGGATGTGAATCAGGTGTTCTATGTCAATGATATGTCTACCAAACCAAAAAGAGGAAAAATGATAATGACTCAACCAAAGAGCCAAAGCGCCACATAGTTCTTTCAGGGAAAAGAGTCATCGTGGGAATTGAGGACAAGTCGGACATGTCAGAAGATTATGAAAAGGATGACCGAATTCTGCCATTCAAAGTGAACAAAGACCCTAGCATCTTGGTAAATGATGAGAACACTCCATGGTTACGACACGATCATAACCAAGGGACATACGTAAAGAAGAAGTTCACTGCTGTGCCCACTTGATGATATAGTGATTTAATGTAGTGTGTGTTTGAGATATTATGTAATAATTGTGAATTCAGATGTTTATTATGTCGTGTTTCAAATTAAATCAATGTTTGATTTGGTGGGATTTCTCTCTCAAAAAGGTAAATTAGGATATTGAGTGATGAAAAATTAAAATATTAACGTTAAAATGATGTGAAAACAAATTTTCTGTCCAAAACCAATAGTTTTAATAATTTTAATTAAACACTACATTTTTGCATTAACGAAATAATAAATATTAGTTACATTATGTTTTATAATTGTAACAAAAAATAAAAAAAGTCAGGTTATAGATTTTTCCTATGTGCAATAAAGAAAAAGAAAATCCATATTTTTAACAAAATAATTTTATGCCTTTTATTTAATTTACTATGTATTTAACAAAAACTATTGCATTTCTATTGTATTTAACAAGACTATTGCTTAAAATAGGCGGGAAACGAAACTGCAGGCCACCTTTCCTCCCGGGTGGGAAGCCCACCCGGGAGTAAAGGTGGGCTGCAGTTTCATGGCCCGCCAAAAAAAACCATTTACTTCCGGTGCGTGTTACCAACCGGGAGTAAAGGTAGGTTGGTAAGACGCACCGGGAGTAAAGGTACCTTTACTCCCGGTTGGTAATACGCACCGAGCGTAAAGGACCTTTACTCCCGGTGGGGGGATGGCACCGGGAGTAAAGGGGTATGGCCTATATATACCAGGGCCATCTTCTTCCTTGCGTTCTTCGCCGATTCCTCTCCCCTGCGCCCACGCCACACCGAGGATGCCGCCGCCACCCCGCCCGACCCCGGTCGTCACCACCGCCTCGCGCGCGTCCACGGTCCCCACGCCACCCCGCGCGCCGATGACCTCGCTGCTGCTGCCCGCCCCGGCCCAACGCGCGCCAGCCGCTGCTTGGTAAGTTTTGGTAAGTTAATTTCGTCATTAGCGCCGACGACCTCGCTGCTGATGCGATCTTGAATGTGTTTCGTCATTAGCGCCGACGACCTCGCCAGCCGCTGCTTGGTGTTGTAAAAATGTGTACCGCGCGCCGACGACCTCGCTGCTGATGCGATCTTGAATGTGTTTCGTCATTAGCGCCGACGACCTCGCTGCTGATGCGATCTTGAATGTGTTTTGTCATTAGCGCCGATGACCTCGCCAGCCGCTGCTTGGTGTTGTAAAAATGTGTACCGCGCACCGACGACCTCGCTGCTCTGCTATTGCTGATACGACCTCGCTGCTTGGATGTGTACTGTGTTGTAAAAATGTTAAGTTCGTCGTCCGCGAGTGTGCACAAGCAGCTATTGTCGGCCACCAGGCCATTCCTTAACGACGACGACAAGCGTAGTCTTCGTCATTAGCGCCACAGAATCGACGGCGTGTGTCATCCAAATGACACCAACGAAAACGGCAAATTAAGCGTACGACGATACAGTGGCTAGTCACCATTTATCTTTAAAAATAGTTACAGATATTACGATTGATGTTTCAAGTTACCACCATAAATCGATTTATAAAGACGGTTGGTATATCACCCTGAAATCGATTTGTAGACATAGTTGGTAATAATGTGACCAGTCTCAAAAAGAAATACAACGCAATGAAGTTCATAACCCTTTCAAGTTAGATTAAGAACTTTCTATTGAAGTTGTTGAGCTAGAAGACATGTACAACCTTTACTTGATTTCAAGCTAGAAGACATAGTTGGTAATAATGTGACCGGTCTCAAATAGTAATGGTTATATTAGCAATAAGACACATATACTTACATTTCATAATGACTTATACTTACATTATCAGCATAGAATTTTCTCATATGATGAATGACTACATGGTTCACATGGTACATAGGATCACAACATCACGCACCGACACCGCCCCGGCCCACCTCACGTCGTCGTCGTCAGCACGCCGGCCCGCCTCACATCGTCGTCATCAGCACACCGGCCACCGCGTCGACACGTATATATATGTCATTTGTATTCATATGCATGTATATATACGTCGCGGAGCACCGCCGCCCTCGTTCGCCCATGCGTTTCTATGTATACGGCGGAGCACCGCCGCCCTCGTTCACCCATGTGTGGCATATTGTTCGTAGATTTTACGCATGTAAGCAAAGATTTGACGTACTATATATTGGTTTTGTTTTTTGAAGCTAGATGGCCGACCCGAGAAACATGGATGAGGAGGAGTTGATGATGAATTTGATCAACACTGGCACTCAAGTTGCCGACGATGATGGTGCTAAAAATAACGTGCAAGAGGATGCAAATGACGGGAGTCAGTACTTAGCTCTTGAACAAAATGAGCAACAATATATTGGCCAAGTATATATTTTTTATTATTAGCTATATATATTATCATATGTCTTATGTGTGCTCATGACATTAAAAATAATGTTTATGTTTTGTAGCCCTCTGGATCGACATCAACAACTACAACGAAGAGTAAAAATGTTCGAGGTCCCAAAAAGCCATTGGAGGGCCGCTTCATCATCTCGGAGTTCAATGTGGATACAGAAGAACCGGGGGGGCCGAATAAAATGAAATTTGTGCACCACTATGGTTACCTTGTACGGGACCGGCTCCCGATTAGTACCCGTGAATGGAAGAAGAAGACCAATGCTCCTCATATCAGTTTTGTCTCCGATCGTGACAAGACGTTAATTTGGAAAGATGTCTTGGTACATTTCACGCTCCAAACAGATGGTTATGATGATATAATTGATGGCGATGAATTGAAGGAGCGAGTTAGGGATTGGGCAATGAAGAAGATGGCCACCCAGTTTCAGACTTAGAAGAAACACCTATACACGACGTATGTCAAGAAGAACATAGCACCAGATTTTACTGTCCCAGGCCCGATCTCAAAGCAGAGGCCCTATTGGGATGAGTTTGTACAGTACAAAACTTCGGAAGAGGGTGTGAGTCGGGTGATAAAGAACCAACGTAATACCCAACAGAAGACATACCACCATAACTTGGGATCAGGTGGCTACCCGACTGCCATTAAGAAGTGGAACAAAATGGAAGCAGACCTTCTTGCCAAGGGTATTAGACCAGAATCACTCGAGTGGGGAGAACGTGCAAAGAATTGGTTTTTCGCTCATGGGAGAACACTAGACCAGGAGACAGGGAAGTGTGTTTATGGCGCAAGACTGCAAGAAGCAGCAGAAAGATTGTTTTATGCTCAGAGAGCTACTACTAGTGGTGCGTTCAGGCCCAACAGAGAGAAGGATGAGCTGACATACGCCATTGGGACTATTGAACATGGTGGCCGAACTAGAGGCAAAGGAAGTGTCTCGTGGGAGCATGGATTCCCTCAGGACAGACCTTCCTACAGAAGCCACCAGAGAAAGAAGGAAGAAGAGGCACAGCGGCTCCAGAGGTTGGAGGAAGCGGTGCGTGAAGCACAGGAGCGGGAAAAAAACCTTGAAGCGAGAATGCGAGGAGGAAGTCAAGGCAAGTGCAAATAGCAAAGAGTGCAAGCAAGCGTGCATCAAAGCCGAGAATCAACATTAGCCAATCTGCTCAGGGCTGAAAAGCAAGCGCGCTTCCGGAGATACCAAATCAAGGGGACACAGGATCGCTTCCCTGTGGATGACGTCACTGAACCTTGTACAACGTGTGAGCTACACATTCCGAAGGGGAATTCCACAATCAAGGTGGCTATCGGTCTTGTTAATCCTATCGACCGAACCAAGACACCAAGGATTCATGGGAATATAATCCAAGAAGGATATGCTACCATCTCGGTAGATAAAGCTAAAAAAGGTTTTAGTGATTTGCCTCTTAACATTCCTGGAGGTGATGGCGAGAAGACTCTAGGAGAAGCGGAGAAGACATTCATTCTATGGCGCAAGCGCTACATTATCATTCCAGGGATGTCGGCTCCACCTCCTCCTGAACTACCTCACCATAGGTACGCGCGGATGAAAACACTACATCATTAATTTGTATTGGCTTAAATAATTAACAATCTGCTCATAATAATATGTCATTCCTTTTTTTGTAGCAGATCCTCCCCCCAACCTAAATCCAATTGTTCAATCGCCAGATCATCATAGTGCTCTGTACGATGACATTGTGTTAGAAGGCGAGGCTGCATCCACACCATCTCCAAGGAGGTCTCCAACGCCGCAGCCGCCACCTCCAAGGAGGTCTCCAACGCCTCCCCCACCCCCGCCTAGCAAGAGGCCAGCCCCTCAAACGAAGAACCAGTCCCCGCCTGCAAAGAAAGCCACCGTGAAACTAAGGGCTATTCCCAAAATAATATCTGAAGAGAAGGAAGAAGGAACTGATGCATATAAAAAAGACATGTCTAGATTCTATGACAAACTTAAAAAGAATCAAGAAGCAAGGAGAAACCCGGAGAAACCGTACTTCTTCGTAGCTCCAGATATTCTAAGAAAAAGGGTGGCTTCTTACCAGCAACAACAGCGGGAATCTCGTAAGCCATCCAAATCAACGTTATCGGACTATGACCGCACTCTCACCAAGTCAATTGAGGCGGCACAGAAAAAGAAGCGGGCAGGAAAAGGAGTTGCTCAACTCAGACAACAAGCGCACCAATCAGTCCCCCCGCTAGTTGTTGGTAATGAATATGGTTCGAATTTAGGATTAATGCATCAGGCAAACATACCTCCGGATGTCGATTTGGATCACCTTGGTGAATTTATTGATGAGACTGGTCTCGACCTTTACCAGATGTTTGGTGATGGAAACATTGAGAGTGCGGCGGAGGTTGATATTTGGAAGAAAAAATTTGTACTAGGCCAGAGTCTATACAACCCTTAAGCCTTATCTGATCTGGGGACGCAAATGTACCTGCTAAACAAGTGGTACATACAGGCGTCTACCGGTGGAGACTTCTGCGTTGGTGTCAGAATTAGAGACGAACATTGGTTCTATGGCGATGATGTTATGTATGTTGACTTTGCAGAATTTCATCAACTATGCCACCTGACCTCTCTGGACAAAGTTATCATTAGCTGCTATTGCCTGTAAGTAATAATTCTTTCGATCTATTATTAAACTCATCATATGTGTGTATATGCATATAAATTATCCTAACAAGTACTATATATATGTAGATTTACAATGACAGAGCTCAGAAAGGAAGGCTGCAATGAAATTGGTTTTGTTGATCCCCATATAATATTCAAAGACCCAATTACTCCAAAGACTAATTGGAAGTCTGAGTCAGAGAGTAACCTCATGAACTTCTTAGTGAACCAACGCCACAAGAAGGATATACTCTTTCCCTATAACTTCAAGTGAGTGTTAATAATATCGATCATCCTTAATAGCTCATATGTTGATTCTAGTTAATTAATGAGTGTTATGCGTTATATCCTATAAACACATGCAGCAATCACTGGATATTGATGGACATCGATCTGGTGAAAAGTCACTTGATAATCTATGACTCGATGAGAAAACCACAACAAGACTACCAAGATATGATAGATATTATCCAGAGGTAATTTCGGGATCTCTAGCAACTATATATACACACAAACATGATGATTAACTATATCTGATGACGTGGCAAATTTTTTATTGGGTAGTGTTTGGAAAACCTTTATTGAGAAGCAACACATGGAAAAATGCAAAGCGCCACTGAATGTAATCCCTTTGAAAGTAAGTCCCCTGAATCGCATCATCTTTATTAATTAAACATATAGCTTTTACCGGATCACCAGATTGGATGACAAATCTTTTTCTCGTAAAGTGGTGTCTGAGACAGAAACAGGGGAACAACTACTGTGGTTACTATGTTTGCAAGTTTATCAAGGTGGTCTTCCAAAGAACTCCTACAGAGAGACTCAAAGTACGTTAAAAATACACTATATATTCATTTATTATTATTATTGATTGTGTTACTATGTCTTTATATATATATATATATGTACATATATTAATTTATTTTCCTTTAATTCAAACCTGTAGACTCGATGGTTGGAGGAAAAGGTCATACGGCAAGACCAAATCAAAGCAATTCAGGAGTCTATAGCCGGATTTTTTAATGAGCAGGTCATCAATTCCAAGGGCGAGTTCTACTTCGACCCAACAGTACCATGGAAGCCAAGCTAAAGGATGAGAGTAAACTTATTATATCACAACAACTGTAATGCAATCTTTTTGTAATATATGCACATGAAATAATATAATGTAAAATACACATATGCATGCATGCATGTAAATATATATATGATGCATGCATGCATATATATATATATATATTTTTTTTCTATGCTTGAATTGTGTGATTTAATACGTTCATTGTGCTTGAACCGAAATATACTATATGCGCGTATAAATGTATAATTAACAGCGTACAATACGACTTCGAAAACAAAAAAATGAAAAGAAAAGAAAAAAGAAAAAAAACTTTAGTCCCGGTTCGTATTACCAACCGGGACTAAAGGTGCCGGCCATCGTGGCATGTCAGGAGGCACCTTTAGTCCCGGTTGGTGTTACTCACCGGGACTAAAGGTCCTCCTTTAGTCCCGGTTCCTGACCCGGGACTAAAGGACCCCCTTTAGTCCCGGATGCTTGCTCCCGGGTGGGAAACCGGGACTAGAGGGGGTTCCCCACCGGGAGTAAAGCTCGGTTCTCTACCAGTGCATTGTATGTATGCACTCAGGTGTACATGGCCAATTCTCTCTAGGTCATTGACAGACTTCATCGGTGCTTCTTATTTAGTTCCTTTGATTATTTGCTTGTTTTCAAAACATTGTACGCACGTGTACTTGACCAATTCATTCTCTATGTCCTGGGCTGCTTTGTAGCTTGACTTTGTCTCAGTTTGTTACGGACAAACTGATTTTCCATTTCTACTTCTCCCTAGCTATTAAACTAATTTATTGGCGAACGAACAGGCTGGGGTCTGGAAGATAATACAAATGCAGGGAATGCCCGGCAGATGTATATGCGCACACAAATATTCATGTTCTTCTCATCAATTGTATATATGGAGCCACTGCCACACTTGTTGAGGCTATAGCTATATTATATAAGTGCATGAAAACGGTCGGAAACGGTCAGAAAACACCTAAATTGTTTTCTACTTTTACATTTGAATACGAAAACGAAAGCGAAAACGGTAAAGCCGGACACGAAAACGAACGCGAACTTACGGAATATCGAGAATTTCGAAAACGAACCAATTCGAGCGGAATTATGTCGAACACGGTCGATTACGAAAATTCGATACGGAATACCGACCCGTAGGCCCAAGTGCATGACAATTAACAAGTGCATGACTAAGTACATGTACATTGATGATCAAGTTCAAGTGCATATAATAATTAACAAGTGCATGATCCTTGGTCTTAAGTATTAATACAATAGCAGACATACAAATACAAGTATAGAACAACTAATTAACAGCTAGCAGGATAATAGGAATTAAAATTAGATGTAGCAACTAGCGTACCATTTTAGAATCATAGAAACGTGAACACGAACTGAGTCAGGATAATTTTATTCTTTTTGGAATAGATGTAATATTTTATTTTAAAGATTTATTCAGCTTTTTCTTTTGAGTAACAATTCTGCTGAGGCAAAAACTATCAAACGTGTCATTGACTTCGCAAGTGGGGCTTAAACCGATGAGCTTGATGGGCTATGGCCCAGGTGGGCTTTGCGTGTAGCACTGGTAAGCTGAGAAGGGAAGCGGAGAAGATGCTGGTGGCTTGCTGCCGTTTAGTACCACCTCGCGAGGTGAAATGAGATGAGGCTGGACGCCGTACGTCTATATGAGAGGGCAGCTGGTTCCCAGTAGAAAGCACACAGCTGTGTGGTGAGCAGCTTGTAAATGGGCTGTGTGACCTGTGCAGTGGTCTAAATTCGGTTTCAACCGAATTTCGTATTCGGGATAATCCGAATTAAAAGTAGAAAAGTAGAAATCGGTCGGAAAATGTCTAAACTGATTTCGTTTCGATTTCGAATTTGGTGCTCCGTATTTCGAACTGAATTTGAATTTGTCCGAATTTGTTCGAAAATACGAATTCGATCGGGTCAAATCTAGAAAACGATGCGGTTCGGTTCGCGGGATATTTCCATACCGTTTTCATCCCTAAGTACAATATATAATGAGCACTAACAATCACACATGTAGGTAGAACGCATGTATCAGAAGCAAATGACTAGTAATCAACCTGCCATTGTATGTTCGGCTCTTGGAAGGTGCCATTATATAGGCAACTATATTGCTACAATTACCTGGTAAATAGAACAGCAGCTTGTGCTTCTTCCTAGCTACTAGCGTCCAGAGCCAATCGTTGAGGCCATGCGACGTGCGTGTTACCATGCTTTAATCAGCAGAAAGATGGAATCTAAAATAAACACAAATCTCCTCCGATTCCGTCTTCGTACTTGTCTAGCTATATAGGAATGCAAGGCCTCAGGATGTAGGTTTTCACATGAACTTACCATCCGACAGCACCTTGGCATGTGGAGCCTGATAACCGAGTTCCACAGGTAGCTGACTAGACAGGGACATGAAGAGCCGAAGACATGGGTACAGTCTTGGATAGGTGCGCACCAGTCCGCCTGTCTCCGCCACGATGTGCATGCAGCTGCACTGCCACATGCCTGCTCTAGCTAGCTCTAGCTCTGGGCTCAAGATGGCGAGTGAGGCAGGCGAGAGGGAACAACAGCGTCTCCTGGAATGAAGGGGATGATCGATTACAAGTGATAGTGTGTTAATTAGTCATTCAATTTGCTTGGATTTTCTCATATAATCCTCACAAAAGCACCATACTCAGGATGGTGACAGGCGACTGGCTTATGTATATTAACATATCATGCAATGTTCTGTTACAGGATGAATCAGACATCTGGACTTACATTTGGGGGTCTGCCTCTTTCACTCCTAGCAAGGCCTATGATCATCTCATTGGAACCAGGCAAGTTCATCCAGCTCATAATTGGTTATGGAAATCAAGGTGTCAAAAATAAAAGAAAGTTCTTTTTCTGGTTGTGGCTCAAAGATTGGCTAAACACTAGAGCACTTTTTAAGAGAAAAAATATGGCTCTAGAGGATTACACTTAGTGTTCTATGCAGTCACCAGATTGAGGAAACCTTGGAACACCTCTTCCTTTTTTGTCCATTTGCTGAGGCTTGTTGGGCTTCTATTGGAATCATTATTCCACAAGTTGATGATATATTCCCAATTTTGGAACACTTTAGAACAGTGTTGCATGTGCGTTTTTTCATGGAGATCATAGTCACCTTGGTTTGGTCCATCTGGGAAGTACGAAATGATGCTATTTTCAGGAACATTGCTCCTTTGCAAAGTTTCAAGAGGATTTACAAAAGAGAGTTTGCTTGGGTTATACTTTGAGCAAAAGCAAGTTATCAACCTTTTATTTCTCAATGGCTAGAAGTCCATGTGTAATTTTCTTGATTTCCTTCTTTTGTCTCATGAGACTTCATTGTAAAACTCTGTTTTATAGTTTTAATAAAAGTCCAGTAGGTATATGTGTATGACAAAATTAACGAAGTATATATATGTTGCACATATCAGTAATTGAATGCTTGAGAACTGCACACACATTTTCACACTAAATGTAGCATAATAAACTTTTTATATAATTACACTATTTATTGATCAAATACAATGATATGTTTCAAACTCAAAATATGTGTACGCCCTATATTTTCTGATAGAGGGAGTAACAGCTAGCACAACTTCTCCCTTCCAGGCTTCCAGCCAGCCATTGCGAGGGTAAAGGATAGACCCAATAGGGGTATCTTCCTATTAGTTTCGATTGCCCTTTTGCCGAATTAAATTCTTGCAGTGATGTTGGATTTATTAGACCCCACAGTGATTCAAGGATTCAAAGTAGTGCATGGGGATTTGGATAAGAAACACTACTATAAAAATCGTTTGACTGTATACCGCCTTTTAATTTAGGGCCGATTTGGGACTGCTCCGCACCACTAAAACAAGTGCTGCTCCACCAACTCCATCATGGAGCAGCTCCACTTTGGAGTTGGCTTTTCATCAATGAGTAGGTGCACCTGTTTGGCTTTGAGTTCTGCTCCAGCTCCAAGAACCAGTGATTTTGGTAGGCATTGCCATTTATGTCCTTGGGTGTTCTTTGTGTAGGTGTTACATGTTTATCATTTTAAACATCATTTGTATTTTTTATAGATTATGATTAATTAGCCTTAAGATAATGTCATCTGTACTAATTGAATTGACACTTCGTACAATATTGAAGGTTGCGGATCAGACTATTGAAAACTTCAGTTTGCTTACAGTGAGCGCGAATAGTTCATCAGCTGGACATACCTTTCATTCCCAAGCAAAATTGCAATCATAAAACACAAAAGTCAAGATGAACATGAGATCAACCTCAAAATAAGAAATACAGCGGAACCATATCTGTTGTTGTATGTCAAATACAACATCTACCAAATTATGAATAAAGTGAAGAACAATCATGTGGTGCGCTTCCTCATCGAGATGGATGCTGCATCTGCATAGCAATGTTAAAACTCCATCATATAGCCTTTAATAATTCCTCAATTTACATTTATTCCTCATCTCTGTGGTCTGCATTGGCACTCTACTTCGATCGATCTTTGCAAACTTGAAGAAGAAGATAGACAAGCTTTGACGGCTTCGTGTCTTGTTATCATTGTTCATCTCCATCGTTCCTTCCCAGTACCTTCTACTCCTAAGCATTCACTAATTTGCACCGTCCACAGATTATTTACACAATTATATTGTACAACATGTGTTGTGGCAGCGGTGGAGTATATATAGATAACAGAGTGATATGGTACACATTTTTGGATGCGGCAGGTTGTTAGAAGCATTAGTTCACACCTCTATAAAAATATTTTTTGGAGACAAATTCCTTTATCTACAGAGGCGGCTCTTAACTCCTACCACATCTAAAAATTTCCCACGTCCAAGGCCAACGTCCACCTATAAAGTCAATGCCTCAGTAATAGATGTCACACAGAAAATTCATTTAGTTTTTCATATGAAGTTGGATGAAGACAAACTTCGTACAAAAAGTTATAGTTGCAATCTACAATTATATATTTCATAAGATTTTTATTTCAGATCACCTAGAGTCCCAAATATGCATCTCAAGTTCTCATATTTGAAATTCAAACTTTTAAATTTTCAGATGACCTTATATATCGACATGATCCAAGTTATATTTCTCGACATCATCTAAAATTTTGTAGTTGTCAAGTTTTTTATGTGATCCTTTAGAGTCCCAAATATTAATTCCCAATTCTTGGATTTTCAAATCATTTTTTTGAATTTTCAGAAGACCTCACATGTTGACCAGGTTTATGTCAAAATAATTCTAGTTCTTGGATGATTTACAATCTTTTAGTTCACAACTTTTTTTAAAAAAAAACAATTTTTTTTTCAAATGACATAGAAGATGTTTTAGGTTCTTAGATTTTTAAATTCAATTTTTTTTCAATGACTTGGCGCTCTAAATGACTTCAAATCTAAGAATTTAAAACACATATTTGGAACTATAAATGACTTCAAATCAAAAATTTGTCAACCAGAAATTTGTAGATCGAATTGAGAACAATAAACTTGTTATAGACTATGTCAACATCCAAGGTTGTTCAAAAATTCTAAATTAAAAAGGCCATTAACAGAGGTGGGCAAGTTATGTTAATGGCCTTTTTAATTTAGATCCAGTCTTCTTAAGAGACCACCTCTAAAAATCTATTTATAAAGACCATCTATACATGGACAGACCACCTCTTAAAATCACTAGCAATTTTGGAGACAGTGAGTAATCCTTTCTTTCTTCACTCACTTGGCTGTCTCCTAATGTGTGGTTATTCAATGTTGATCTGTGCTTCTGGTGCATGTAACCTGTCACCCATCTTATTAATCTAAGCCGGTAACGTCCTGATCTTCAAGAACCGAGAATGAGAACAACGAACATCCGTTGGGGTTCATCATTTGTGTGGCTAGAGATTAGGCTAGTTTGTCAATGCTATGTAAAAAGGATACACGGTCGTTTGTTTGAATATATGTGTGCCTTGTACATTATAAAATTGCTGACCAATAAGAGGACAATGCCTCTCGTATACATGTCACTACTCACGACTCATGCTGTGCAGAAACACAGTTAACAGTAGAAAATAAACTCCCAGTGCACTTTAGTGTTGCCATAGCTATAGGCAGAGAGCATGCCTGATCTCGAAAAGATGGCACTAGACAAACCAAAAGGACTAAAAAGCATGCTTTGCGGATTGTGTTAAGAAGCATTCGTAGAATATGGATCCTAGCTCGGTGGATAAGTGCCGTGTCTGCTTCATTCCTGGTGTCTCCTATTCCCTCTTATTTCTTGCACAACTTATTTTCTTCTATCATCATCTCATCAATTTGTGCAGGTGCTGAATAGTAAAGGAGTGGAATGCCACATGTGGATGAATGAAATAATAAAGCCGCTAGCTAGGTGCTTGCTCAGGTAGAAAGATATTGTAGTATTTATATACGTGTGCAGGTTCGTCTCAAAGACAAAATAAAGTACTCCCTCCGTTCCAAATTATAAGTCGCTTTGAATTTTTTGGTTCATCCATTTTGCTATGTATCTAGATATATTGTTTATCTAGATGTATAACAAAATGGATGTACCAAAAAAGTCAAATCGACTTATAATTTGAAACGGAGGGAGTAAATGTTGATCCACAACGAGTCAATTAATGATATGGCTTTCTCTGAAAGGAACAAAGAAATTGTGACCATGAATTTCATTTTATTTTTGAACCAAAAGTTTTTGGATTTAGAGCAATCCGGTTCCTAAATAAGCCATGTTCTGATCAAATCAAATAATTAATTAATATTATCGATTTCAACTAATTTGGCGGTGGCTCTCCATGCAGCACTTTAAACCGACCACGCTGCATGCAGCATCTGCAGTGCTGCAGCCTGCAGGACTACTTGATGATCAATGCATTTATAAGCATTTTAACCGTCTGCAAAAAGTGGTTCTGTACTCTGTAGTAGTGACTTATTGGTCTGTGTCTGATGAATAGTAAGTGTTGATAATTTTAAAATAAATCAGAAGCCAGCCTTTACATTATTCATTTCTGAGTTAGTGAGTACTACACCATTTTCTCCCATCCACCCCATTTAAAACTGTTTTAATCGTGACTGAATATCTAGGATCTGAAAGATAATAAAATGCCCCAGATATATATGGGCTCACATATATGGCGTCTCATCTGTGGAGCCACGGCCACATTAGTTGGGACTATATTATATAACAGTGAGCAATACAAATCTTACATATGAGTAGATGTGCTACGTACTACAGCTCAGCTTGCTTCTCCCTTGCAGCCAGTTGTCGAGGCCAAGTGCGTGCTACCATGCATTAATCAGCAAAAACATGGATTTTAAAAAAATATATGGGATTTGCTAAAATTCAGGTACATGAATTTTAGTTTCCTTTCGGACAACAGTTATTGTATATATTTTATACTAAAATTACAGATTTGCGAACAAACAGATGTCTGGAAGCGCTCTCCTCGGCTCCCCCGCTCAGCTCCGCAGCCGCCCACCCCGGGCCCGGCGGCCACTCCTCCGCCTTTGCCTCCACCATGTCCAGCACCTCTCGCCCTCCCAAACCTTTCCCCTGCTTCGGCTCCCTCTCCCCGCTTCTGCTGCTCCCACACTCACACCACCCACCGTTCCCCAACACCGCCACGTCGGGCCGGGCATGCAGCTTCGAACTCCAACGAACCGCATGCAGCCCCTGGCGTGAAGGGGAATTCCGCCTCAACCACTCCAAGATCTCCATCTCCAAAAATCGTTGTCTTCTTATGAAATTCATTGACAATATTTTCTCGATGATCCGGCTCCTTGGAAAAGACTGGGTCCTGAGAACCCACACTCCGTTCGATGAATCTTACGGCGGCTCCTCCTTCCTTTGGAATATCATCAATGATGAATTGGAAGCTTTCCAATCAATTACCAAAGTTGAAATCCATAGTGGTTCTGCCACCTCATTTTGGAAGGATCATTGGCTTCCCAGCGCATCTTTGTCTCTCACCCGGCTCACTTCTCTCATACCACTAGGCCTAACGTCTTGGTCTCTGAAGTTTTCTAGGGTGGGATTGATTTGCGCTTACGTCCCCGGTTAACCGGTGCAGCCCGCTAGGAGCTAGCTGCCCTCCTCTCTTCTTTGCAGGACGTTCACCTCGACGATTCCAGCAACGTCCGACTCATGCAGCTGACCGGCAAGTGCTTCAACACCAAGGATGCATACGCCGCCCTCAGGCGACCTCCAGAACACGTGGACCAGCACAGCAGGTACATATATGGGGTTCGGCAGTCCCCAACAAAGTCAAGCTTTTTTCATGGTTATACTTCAAAGACAAACTGAGCTCCTGGGCCAACCTCTTCCACAAACATATTCTGATTGATGATGTGTGCGAACGATGCTCAAATGGCTCTGAAGATAGACATCATATTTTCTTTGGATGCCCATCCATCTCCTCTATATGGCAGACGCTGGGGATTACTGCTGCTGCTTCCATGTCTGATGAGGAGCTGTGGCGCCTAGTCCCTCCAAATGGTCTGGATGGAGATCTCTGGCCCTCTATTCTACAAACAATATATACTATGGCGACTATGGGACGCGCGGAATGGTGAGATCTTCCGCCAAGAATGCTCTTCAATCACTCAGATCATTGCTCGCGTTATGGATGACCTTTCAACTTGGAAGAAACACTTTGCAAATAGAAAATTGAGTAGTCCTGATAATGTTCAGGCCTGGCTTCTCTTCCTACAGGGCTGTAGGAATTCCTCTGTTGTAACTATCAACCCCATGTAACTGAACGTCTGTTTCCTTTTTAATATATTCTAGGTGGGGATCCTCCTCCTCCTCCCCCACCCGTAGTCTTGCTCAAAAAAATTTGCAGATTTCATTTATTGCAATTTCTGTGGGCACAATCTACAATTTTGGCACCGAGAATAAAAAACATGTTAGACAAAACCAGAAACCCGACAAAATTTGATTTGTGTCGGCAAAGTAAATATTTGTATGACGTATTTTCATATGATTTGGCATCGACCAAAGGATTTGAAACAATTGAGTGGTGATTTATTATTATGCAATGGTTCAAACGGTTTAAATTGCATGCCATCATAAATACATGCAACTCATTTCAAGGAAATGGTTCTATATCTTCCACAGAGAAGACAAGGGGCACTCCACCAAGGACTGCCTAGAAACACAAGAAACAATGGAGCGCATGAAACAAATGGAAAACCCCCCAACCCTTCAAGCCTAGACCAAAGAGATCAATCACCATAAAATAGATTATAACCTCCAAAACCTTTATAAAAAAATTACACACATATACCGCCTTGGTAAATCAAAGGAAAAAACACAAAAAAAAAATCAGCTTGTGGGCCTGAGCCCGCAGACCAAGTCCAGAGCCCCGCCGCTGCCAGCCCGTCGCCGTCGATAGAGATCCACCGCGGCCAGTTCGCTGGCCGTCGACGGAGATCTGCAGTGACAGGGTTATCAGGTCTACTTGACAATGATCTCCTATACGATAGTGAATACCGAGCTTCGGTTCGAAGCAAAGATAAAAAATGACTTCTAGGAATCTGCAAGGTGGCTGAACTGAATCAGAAAGCCTTGAAACAGCACACCCATTAGATGTGTTACTTGGACACAACAATAATAACATCTTCCCATATGCCGCCTATTCCCACTTGTTTCATATTTCTCCAGTACGCTATTACGTTGTTTTTTCAGTTGTCTACAATCATCTTTACTTATTTGATAGGTTGGCCTGCTATAATAAGTGTTGGTGGTAGAGCTTGGACAAAAGGATGGAGCTGCTTCTGCTGGCTATACTCAGGTGAACGAGACCAGTGTTATTATATATGTATGGACGGTGACTTTATGTTGAGAAGCTGCTCATGTTATATGTTTTTTTTTTCTCAACACGTCTTGCACCAAAGAGATTGCTAATTCAATGATGCTATTGTTCACAAAGTGTATGGTATGGTTTGTCTGAATTTTGCATGTGCCTCAGTAATCATTTATGTACTGTTGACCCAATCAAATGGCATCATCAATCATGGTAGCATTTGTTAGCCCCTGGATCTCCGATACGGAGTTAGCCGACCACTCACTAGTGTTGCCGAGCACACACTAGCAATGCCGACCACACACTATGGCTAGAGGTAGAAGAAGGAAGGGAGAATAGAGCACACACACAACACAAGCACCAGCGTTGGCTGGAGCTCTGCAGATGAGATAGTAAAACTGAACTCGCTCTCTTTACTGAGTTGCAGTAGCAAACTATATATACAACTCTATCCATATAATCCTAGTACAACTGTCATACTGCTACAGTGACTAGATGTGACAGCAGGGCTGACTTTGGCGCCTGCCCCTGCTGTGGCTACAATACCATAGCAGGGAGCCTTTCCGGTGCCGCCTTTCCCTGCCGTGTGTTCACACAGGGATGCAGCAGATTATCTAACAATTCTTCCCCTAATTCTGCTGCTAACTCTAGAACCATCTCCATGCCGATCATCTTCTTCAGCTCCGTGAGTCGAAGACGGCCGAGCGGCTTGGTGAGGACGTCCGCGAGTTGCCGACCAGCTTCGATGAACTCGATGACGATCTGCCCTCCATCGACACAGTCCCTGAGGAAGTGGAACTTCACGTCGATGTGCTTGCTCCGGTTGTGGAGAACCGGATTCTTCGCGAGGGCAATGGCGGGCTAGTTGTCCACCATCAGTGCTGGTGGGTGAGCTTCCACACCGGTCAGCTTGCCCAGTAGCCGGCGTAGCCACACAGCTTGGCATGCCGCTGTGGCCACCGCCACGTACTCTGCCTCGCAAGTAGACAGCGCCACCACCTTCTGTTTTAGTGACAACCATGAAATTAGAGCCGACCCGAGGAAAACGAGCACGCCAGAGGTGCTCCGCCGTCTATCGATGACCCCCGCCATGTCTGCATCGCTAAACACATTGAGCTGTAGCCTACTTCCACCGGTCTTGTGGAAGATGATCCCTTGATCCACTGTCCCCTTGACGTAGCGCAGCAGCCGCTTCACCGCAGCCCAGTGATCCTCTCTGGGATCCTCCACGAAGCGACTGACGTAGCCCACGGTGAACGCAATGTCCGGTCTTGTGTGGACTAGGTAGCGCAAACCGTCGACGATGCTCCGGTAGATTGTTGCATCTACCTTTACCGCGGTGCTAGCCTTCGTCAGCTTCAGTCGCTCCTCCATCGATGTTACGCATGGCTTGCACTCAGCCATGCCGCTCCACTCCAATAGCTTCGAGGCATGTGCGCTCTGACCGAGCGTGAGTGCCTCCTTCCCCTGTCTCACCTCAATGCCGAGGTAGTAGGAGAGCGCGCCGAGATTGCTCATTTGAAAATGAGCCACCAACTCATGCTTGAAGCTGTCTATGTCCTTTGCACGCGCGCCGGTGACGATCAAGTCGTCCACATACACGCCAACGACGAGCTCCTCCTTCCCCCATCGCCACGTGTAGAGCGTGTGCTCGGTTGCACACCGTGTGAACCCAAGCTCGCCCAACGTGGCGCCAAGCTTGTCATTCCATGCTCGTGGGGCCTGCCACAGCTCATAGAGTGCCTTGCGTAGTCAGAGCACCCTGTGCTCCGCTTCCTTGATGGCAAAACCTAGAGGTTGCCTGATGAAGACCGTCTTCGCTAGCTCACCGTTGATGAAGGCCGATTTTATGTCCAGGTGATGGACGTGTCAGTCCTTCGCTGTTGCCAAAGCCAGTAGTAGTTGGACAGACTCCATGCGTGCTACCGGCGCAAAGACTTCCTCGAAGTCGATGCCTTCACGCTAGACAAAGCCTCGGGTGATGAGGCGCGCCTTGTGCTTGACAATGGCGCCGTGCTCATCCCGCTTGACCTTGTACACCAACTTCAGGCCGATCGGATGGCATTCTGGAGGTGGATCGACGAGCTCCCAAGTCTCATTTCTCATTTTCCTCGATCACCTTCATCTCCTCCAGCATCGCCCGTCGCCAATGTGCATCATGCTCGGCCAGCGCGAACATGGGTGGTTCCTCTGCACTAACGAGAAGCAGCTCTGGGTCATTGAGCAGCCGACTCGCTAGGCCTGAGGGCCCTGTGTCATCGATGATGCCGTCTAGCCTGCAGAACCGCACCTCCTCACCTTCGTGGAAGGCCTCCACGAACTTAGTGATGTCACTTGGAGGTGAGGCAAACTCAATCAGGGTTGATGGAGTTCCCTGCTCCGTCGGAGTGATCGGCACAGCACCTGGAGTGCTCGGCACCCCGGTTGCAGTGCTTGGCACTACTCCTGGACCGCTCGTCACCACTCCTGGAGTGGTCTACACCACTGCAGGAGTGCTTAGCCCTAGTCTTGGAGTGGTCGGCACCACTGCAAGACTTCTCGGCTCCGCTACAGGAGTGTTCGGCACCCGTCCTGGAGTGGTCGGCACCACTGCAGGACCACTTGGCACCACTCCTGGAGTGCTCGGCACTCCTCCCGGAGTGCTCGGCACCGCCCCGGGAGTGCTCGGCTCTGTTGCTATAGTGGTCTGCACCTCCTCTCCAGTGTCTCCACCACCGTGGATGACCAAGTGCTTGACGATGAAAGTGCTGGTGAAGCCACCAGCTTCCCCCATGCTCGGATTGTTCCAGTCCCAGGCCGCCTTCTCGTCGACCACGACGTTGCGCGAGACAACCACCTTGCCTCCGCATGGGTCGTTGAGCCGGTACGCCTTGGTACCTTCTGCGTAGCCTAGGAGCACCATCGGTGTGCTCCTGTCCTCCAACTTGGTGAGGATTGGCTTCGTCTTCCTAACGTGGCCGATGCAGCCGAATGTCCAGAGAAAGGACACGCTCGGCTTGCACCCATACCAAGCTTCGAATGGCGTCTTGCCAGTCAGGGCCATGGCGGGTTCGTGGTTGAGGATGAACACCGTCGTGGTCATCGCCTCACCCTAGAACCTTGCCTGCATGCTCTTGGCCTTCATCATGGATCGAGCCATGTCGACCACCATCTGGTTCTACCGCTCCACCACGCCATTCTGCTATGGCAAGTATGGCGCGGTGTGGTGTCGCATCACACCCTGATCCGCGCAGTACACAACGAACTCCACCAAAGAGAATTCGTCGCCCCGATCAGTCCGCAGCACGCGTAGCTTCTTGCTGCTCTCCGCTTCCACGCACGCCTTGAACTTCTTGATCGCCACCACCGTCTCATCCTTGCTCATCAGGATTTGCAGCCACATATAGCGACTGCAATCATCCACGAGTAGGAGGAAGTACCACCGACCACCGTTTGTGGCTGGCATGATTGGCCCATGGAGATCGCCGTGGATGAGCTCGAGAGCGTCCTCCGCGCGATACTTGGCCACCTTTAGGAACGACAGCCTCCTCTGCTTCCCGGTCAGGCAACTGTCACATAGCTCGCCTCCATGCTTGATGTGGGGCAGCCCTCGGACCATCTTCTCTAGCCGATCGAGCGTGTCGAAGCTGAGATGGCTGCACCGGACATGCCACAGCCACGGCTCCACGGTGTGCCGTGCCGCCAGGCACACCGACTGCTCCACCTTCAAGTCGAGCAGGTACAACTAGTTCTAGGACCTCTTCACCTTGGCAAGAAGGCGTCGCTCCCGGTCCCTGATCCTAAGGACGCCATCCTTGATCAGTACCTTGTTCCCGCGCTCATCCAACTAGCCAATGCTGATGATGCTTGAACGCAGCTCAGGATGTAATATACATCCGTTAGCGTGTGGTGTTCGCCATTCTGGCACCTAAAGATGATGGTGTCGCGCCCTCGGATCGCCACCCTTGAGCCATCACCGAACTTCACCGTGCCGGTCACGTCGTCATCGAGCTCAGAGAAGGCTGCCTTGGAGCCCATCATGTGGTTGCTGGAGCCAGAGTCCAGGTACCACTGCTGCTCCTACTCGCCGCCCACATGTCCAAGGTGGACTTGGGCACGTGGTTCGTCGAGGTTGATAGCCTTCAGGGCCTTCCTAGACCCTTCCACCACCATCACCTCTCCCTTCTCCTCGGCCTCAATGTCGTGCAGTGCATAGAACATCGCCATCAGGATAGTGGCCTCATCATCATCATCATCATCAGTCTACGCTAGATGAGCATCAGCCTTCTTCTCCTGCTTGTGATTTGGGAACTCCTTTGCCCAATGGCCCGTCTTCCCACAACGCCAGTAGGCGTTGGGGTTGACCTTCTTCTTCTTCTCCGAAGAAGCCTTGCCGCGGCACTTGCCAACGCCACCGCGGCTGGAGGAGGCTTCCTCGAAGTTCCTCTGGGCAGCCCACTCCTCCTCTATCAACAGCAGCTTGTCACTGTCCTTCGTTGTTGTGGCCTACTCCATGCGCTCGTCCACCGCCCGTAGACGGCCTGTCACATCCTCAATGGTGAGAGTGGACAAATCCAGCATCGTCTGTATAGAAAGAGCGATATGGATGTACTTCCTCGGCACGGAGTGGAGATACTTGGAGACCGCCACTTCTTTGTCGATGGTGACGCCATGGCTCCTCAGCTTGCTGATGAGCATCTGCAGGTAGAGGGAGAAGTCCTCCACCAATTTAGCATCCTTGAACTTGAGGTTGGCGTACTCTTGCTTCAGCAGCTGGGCCGTCACCTTCTTTGCGTGGTCGGAACCGACGCGCATCGCTGCGATGGCCTCCCACGCCTCCTTAGCAGAGCTCTTTGCCCCCAATGACTCCCGATACTCTGCTGGCATAGCAGCAAGGATAGCCTCCAACGCTGACATGTCATCTTCTTTGTTGTCGGTGTCGTTGTCAACAGCATTCCAGAGCCGTCGAGCTCTGAGCTTGACCTTCATGGTCACCGACCACTCACCATAGTTGCTGCGAGTCAGCGTCGGCCAACTGGTGCCGCTGACCTCCCGCACCGTGCGCACAACGACCTCCTGTCGTGGTTGGGCAGTCACATCAGCACCACTGCTGTCGCCCATCTCCAAACCGTTCGACATCGCCAGCGGTTAGTCCGGCGACGGCATTTGTACGGCTTTGATACCACTTGTTAGCCCCTAGATCTCCGACACGGAGTTAGCCGACCACTCACTAGTGTTGCCGAGCACACACTAGCGATGCCGACCACACACTATAGCTAGAAGTAGAAGAAGGGAGGGAGAACAGAGCACACACATATAGCACAAGCACCAGCGTTGGTCGGAGCTCTGCAGAGGAGATGGCAAAACTAAACTCGCTCTCTTTACTGAGTTGCAGTGGCAAACTATATATACAACTCTGTCTATCTAATCCTAGTACAGCTGTCATGCTGCTACAGTGCTAGATGTGACAGCAGGCCTGACTTTGGCGCCTGCCCCTGCTGTGGCTATAGTGCGGCAGAGAGCCGTTCGGCGTCTGCCCCTGCTGTGGCTACAGTACCACAGCAGGGAGCCTTTTCAACGCCGCCTTCTCCTGCCGTGTGTTCACACAGGGATGCAGCAGATTATCTAGCAGCATTTATTCAAGGGGCAAGCTGGCAAATCTTGATAGTTAGGAGTCCCACACATATAACAACTCATATATGTCATGCAGAACACACTCAAATGGCTTCATTGATCATTTCTGTGTGCTAGAGTTGGTACATATATGAAGGATGACCCTACGATTGCTTATATGGTCATTGACGCAAATACAAATATATGACCAAAAATGGTATGCCTTGGTACGGCACCACCCTTGGTGTAACTGTTCAGGGAGCTACCCAAGTTCGTATCCTTGCTATGGGTTGCGAGGATGTGAGGATAGGTCGTTTAGTGAAAGTTCCTCATTTTCTCTGTGATCTCTTAGGATCTATCCTAACTTTATCTAGTTTAAGGCAAAGCCCATCCCTACTTGCTTGTTCTCTCTCTCAGGGTTGAAGTTCCCCAATCTTTTAGGTCATGTCAAGTTCCATCTATCTGTGTTCTATGCCTAGTTCCATCTCAAGTTACAGTGGTGTTTTCTAAATAGCAGTTTGAAGTCCATTGATAGAAGCCGATGTGGAAGTCTCCCACGGTAGTAGATTGAAACACGGCTCTGATATACCATATGTCACGCACCTACATCGTGGGGAAGGTTTAGAGGTAGAATTGGGGGAATAGAGAGGGGGATTAAAGTGAGGAACAGCAGCCCTAGGGCTGGCCGCGCCTAGAGACAAGGAGGGGATCATAATGGTAGCAGCAAGCTGCAGCCGGCCTGATGAGTGGTGGCCAGCGCGTCCTTGGCGTCTGGAGCAGGTGGAGGGGCGGTGGTCGGCATGGGGGTGGTGGCGCAGCGCTGCAGCGCCGGTTGCTGGTGGTGGCGGTGGCGCGGCTAGGGCAGGAGAGGGCGGTGGCATAGACGCAGGAAGGGGAGAGGGAGGCGGCGTAGGCGCAGGGAGGGGAGAGGGAGGTGGCGACACACACACACAGAGATAGGGGAAGATTTCTATTTCTTGCTTAATTCCAAAAGATACATCTCCCTTTATATATTTATAGGGAGGACTCGAGTCGACTCGACTCGATTTATAATCAAACATAGCTTCTTGACTCTTCCTAAATCTAAATCTAGATGAGTCTTGCAACGCGCTATAGTGCCCGCGGGTAATGTTCACGCTGGGCCCAATTGGCTTGACTTGGGCCCAACACCTCTGTAGCCCATCACGGCTATATTGGCCCGTGACAAGTTTCTTCAGTAACGAAGGTCTGTGATTAAATGTTGTGTTAATTTGCATATTCGTGATGACTCACATCAATTCACCACCAACCATCATCTGTCAAATGAAGCATTCCTAGGACATATCTATATATATAAATAGCACACCAATTTCACCACTAAACAGGCAACACACTTCATAGGCTGGAAGACAATGAGAAATAAACCGAAGATCGAGACATATGGGAATATGAAGCATCAGGAACTCAGTTGTAACATTGTCCTCAAGTAGAGCTGGAAGCACATAATCTGTACAAACTTATATTAGCAAGACTATTCATGATGCTGGGCAGCTGCCTTGTGTCGCTGGGCGCTGTAGCTTCCGCTAATGATTTATTGATACTACATGTTAATTAGTTAGTCATTATTTTGGGCTTTTCTCATCTTAATTCTCACAAAGAGCTGGACTCAGGGTGGTGGCTGGCTTATTGAGAAATCATGACAAATCTCGTGGATGATGAAATTAAACAGGCGGTGGGCAGGGGCAGATCCAGAATTGGCCCTAGTGGTCGGCAGTTTTAGAGATCCTCTAGCAACTGCGACTAAGACATGAAAAAATAAGAGTTAAAAACACATCTAGTGATCGATACATAATTAAGCATTCGAGCAACACATATAAATATGATGACCAACTTACATCCTTCTTAGGGTTCATTTTGTACATCATGTTTTCCCTAAAAAATTTGGATCAACACATGATGCTGCAGTAGCTAGGTTGCTTGCGGCACTACATGATAAATATAGCAATGATAAGCCATCAATGTGTTGTTATAGCAATAGCATTGTTAATTATGTGTAACTGAAACACAATATGCGTATTACTAGAAACTTTGTTTTGATAGTCATATTTTTCTTTGTTTTCCTTCACAACCCAGTGGTGTCTGTCCAGAGTTGTGTAACTGAAATTACTTTATCTGGCATGCAACCCATAGTTGCATCTTTTCTTGGACAGAGGGAGTATCATTTAGGATAATAGAATTGGTGGAATTGTTGATTGTATTGTGGAGTCTATTGGGTGGATTATATAGAAGTACACATTGCTTAGTGGGTAAGAAGTCTCCCTTATAGATAAGGCAAGCTCGGACTATACAATGCTAACCTGTCAGGCTGTCACAGCTTGAGATATCACAAAGTACTAATACTAAGATGCCATACTTATTTGTCCAAGTGCCCAACCGTTGGCCTGTTCCGTCCTGTCCGCCGGACCTTGCTGAATTGGTAGATCCACTCATGGTCCTAATATGGACTCCTGATGTACTGATTCATGGCCTCTAGTGCTACAGAGCAACAATGGTTTGTTTCCGAATGTCTCCTATTCCCACCAGGCCTTCCAGTATAATGTAACACTTGGTTTTCACACTCACTGTCTTCTTGTACTGGGTTCTCCACATCCTAGTATCTTAAGCATGCAGTGTTGATATTTATATATACCTTCAGCGTGTTAGTGTAAGCCTGCTGACGTGTAATGGTTGGTGACACGGTGGACAGCGGAGGCGGGAGCCGGAGCGTTTGAATTCAAAAAGAAGCAGACGCAGGAGCAGTTGGCGCTGAGGCTGGTGACCGTGCCCACAACGCGATGTCAGAGTGGCAGTTGCATTGGCATCCCTTTGTATCTTGTTTTACGTTTTTCTGTGTGCGTCACAGTGTGTATTAGCTATTGGTATAAATAGCTGGATGTCTGGAGAGCGTGTTAGCGCATTGTAACCATACTTATCACATTTGTACTGCCATAACAAATTTGTGGAAAACAGCACTGCCATCCGACATTTGATGCGTTTGTACATCTGTGCTCATGCACGTTCTTGCTCATAAGCTTAGCCAATTTGATCATTAGCATTGTGATTGTGATCCCTAGTTCCAACATTTTGGTATCAGAGCCTTGATCAAGCGCTAATCACCACTTGATCCATGCCATGGGTGACCGGAGTGGCGGCGCAGGCGGCGGTGGTGACCGGATCACGTATCCGTCACTCACTCCAACCAACTACACTAGTTGGAGCATTCACGTCCAGGCGGTCATGGAGGACCAGGGGGTGTGCGAGATCATGGAGCCGTCGGGGGAGTCGTCAGAGCAGGGTGCGACGGCGACAGCGGCAGCGAAGGCGAAGGACAAGAAGGCTCGGGCGCACTTGTTTCAGTGCTTGCCCGATGATCTCTTAATGTAAGTCGCGGTGAAGAAGACCGGGAAGGAGGTCTGGGACTCATTGAAGGCGAGATTCGTTGGTTAGGAGCATGTTAGGGAGGCGCGGTTACAGATACTGAAGAGTGAATTCGATGCCATGAAGATGAAAGATGAGGAGTGGATCGATCAATACGCTGGGCGGTTGACGGGGATGTCAGTCCGGTATGGCAACCTTGGTGGATCGCTAGATGATGCAGCACTTGTGAAGAAGATGTTCGACACAGTGCCGGAGCCATTCATCAATGTGGTGGCGAGGATCGAGCAGTTCTATGACCTCAAGAAGCTGGCGTTTGAGGAGGCAGTTGGCCAACTAAAGGCATATGAAGAGCGCACCAGGCGGGGAGCGGGTGCCGCGGTGAAGTCTGACACCAGTCAGGTGTTGTTGACGCAGGCCAAGTGGGAGGCTCGGTAGAAGCAGGCAAATGGGGAAGCGTCCGAGAAGAGCCGATCGCAGGAGAGCAACAGTGGTAGTCGTGGTCGTGGGCAAGGTCGCGGTGGCAGTAGTGGTGGCCGCCGGTGGGCAAGGCGACGCAGCGAAGGATGGTGATGGCAAACGTGACAAGAGTCACATCAAGTGTTTCAAGTGCCACAAATATAGACACTATGCAAATAGGTGTGCAGGAGAGGAGAAGAAGGAGGAAGCTCACCATGCCAGCGTGGTGGAGTATGAGACCACGGTGTTGCTCGCGGAGATGGCTTTGCCGGGGATGCTTGAGCACCCGTCTTCAGATAGCCTGTTGTTGGACGGCTATCAGGGCAAGTTGTTTCTGAATGAGGTGAAAGTGTATCCTCTGCACTACACTAATGATGGGGTGTCATCTGGTGATGTTTGGTACCTGGACAATGGAGCAAGCAACCACATGATAGGGGATCGAGAAAAATTCAGAGACATGGATACTACTATTTCTGGTAAGGTGACTTTCGGTGATGGCTCAACTGTTGAAATTCAGGGTAGGGGCTCCATACTGTTTCAGGGTATTTCTGATAGTCAGTGGGTATTCTATGATGTTTATTTCATTCCCAAGCTTAGAAGTAATCTAGTGAGCCTTGGACAACTAATTGAGATTGGACATAGAGTAGTCATGGATGATGATTTGATTGAAGTATCTGAAAAGAGTCCTAGAAGAATGATAATGAGGGTATAGAGAACTATTAACTGATTATATAAAACTGAATTGAAATCGGTTGAGCTAGTGTGCTTGTTGGCCAATGTTGGGGATGTGTCATGGCTTTGACATGGTAGACTTGGTCATGTAAATTTTCAGTCACTAAAGATGTTAGTGGAGAAAGAGATGGCAGGGGGGTTACCTCTGATAGAACACCCTGATCAGGTCTGTCAGTCCTGTTTGGCAGCAAAGCAGACAAGGTGTTCTTTTCCGTAGGTTTCCAGGTGGAGAGCAGATGAACCACTTGAATTGTTACACATTGATTTGTGTGGGCCTATTACTCCAAAGACTGCAGGAGGCAGTAAGTACTTTATGCTCATAGTTGATGACTACACCAGGTGGATGACAGTTTCAGTCCCGAAAACAAAGGACCAAGCTAGTGATGCATTTGCCAAGTTCAAGGCAGAAGCATAAAATAGTTTGGGTCACAAGGTGAAGTGTGTGAGATCAGATAGAGAAGGTGAATTCTTGGCAGCTGCTTTCAAGGATATCTATGAGTAGGCAGGTATTAGGAGACAATTGACTGCACCTTACTCACCACAGCAAAATGGGGTTGTTGAAAGGAGGAACAAGACTGTCATGGAGATGGCAAGGTCATTGATGAAAAACATGAATGTACTAGGTATGTTCTGGGGAGAGGCAGTGAGACACTCAGTTCATTTGTTGAACAGGCTTCCAACTAAGCCAATGGGCAGTAGAGCTCCATTTGAAGCATGGAATGGGAGAAAGCCACAGTTGGGGCACTTGAGGGTGTCTCTGAACTTAACTGAACTTTTTTGACTATCAAAACAGAACAGTCAACTTATAAAATCCACAGCTGGAGCTATACTTATCCAACAAATGTGTTATTTAACAATCTGGAAAGATTAAGAAAAAATCTACAACTTTCATTTAAACCAGAAGTTCAAATTCGTCCATTAACAGAGCCAAAAAGTGGATAGATCTAAAACTGTTCAGATTCTCGCCACTGCAAAGCAGACTTCTTAGAAAAACCATATCTCCAAAATTACAGAGGCTATGATGTTGCTCCTGGTGTCAAACGAAAGATATTGAAGTCCTCTACAACTTTGTCCACAATGATAAAATTTATTAAGTCCATTAAGATACCCTCAAATGGCGATGAGCGGAAATTGCTCAGTCTGACGGAAATTCAGAACGTGAATGAGATCAATTTCGGGAATTACTCCAACTAAACCCTTTCCAATTAGATGATTCGATCCATGAAACATGCACCAAAGAAAGGGGATTAGGATTTGGTATCTCACCTAGGTCAACCACAGCGAACACTACAATAAGTTCTCGGCGATCCACTCCTTCCCTTCTTTCTCTTCTCCACCTCACGGCGATCTACGCCGCTATGACGATCTCACTGTTCCGATCTATGGCGAACATGGTATATCCATCATGAACAGCGAGGGAACGAGAAATTTGAGGGCAAAAACAAGGAGAGGAGATGATGTCTAACCAGTAGTCCAAGGAAGAATGGCACCATGGCCTACGACAGTGGCGGATGACGGTGGCGGCGGCGGATGACGACGGCGCGGCGGCAAACCCTAGAACCTCCCTTCCTCTCCCTTCTCCCTCTTCTCTTTTTTTCTGTGCGGCAGAGAACTACGGGCAGGGAGAGAGGAAACGCGCAAGAGGAAAGGACCGAGTCCTCCCTATCAGGTACGTGAGGTTTCTCTTTTTTTTCATCTTAAAACTAAAAATTAACATAACTCCACCATTCACGGTCCGATTAAAGTGAATGAACAGTCAATCAGTAAGTATTGGATGAGCTCTACGCATTGGTTGACTCCATTCATCTATCCGAGCAATGGATCAAAAAGTCAAATTTTCGGTCTCTCCTTAATTCTAGTCAACCTTTGCTAAAAAACACTTGACTCATAATAAAAATCATATTTATGGCATTCATTCTTTTTTCGAAAGCGTGCTTAGCACGTGCTTCATTAAGGGAAGTGGGAATCAAGGTACACAACCCAAAGACCCGGTTGGCGAGTTGCCATAGGCGCGACGGGTAGAACACATACAAAGATCACCAGCTCGAACGGTGGAGCAGCAAGGTCGTAGTGCTGGCTAGACTAATTGTGCGACAGAGGGCTAGGGGAAGCCCGCTAGGCAGCAGGCGTGAAGAGCGGCGCGAAGCTCCGGAAGCCGGCCGCTATCCAGTCGTTGGCTTCGTGACGGATAAGAGACACGAGCTCGGTCGGCGTCTTGCAGGAGGAGTCAAAGGTCCTTCTATTGCGTTCCTTCCAAACCTCCCAAGAAACAAGCAGCACCAAGGAGTCGAATCCCCACTGGAAGGACTCGGGAACCCGCATCCGTTCCTGCTACCACCAGTCGAGTAGAACGGACTCGTCGCTCGGGCAAAGATGCTGGAACCCGACACGCCACCAAGGTTCAGTGTGGCCATCAGCAGGTGACAGCTTCACAGTGACGGAGAAGCGGCAAATGCAGGAGCTGGAGACACTCTAGAGGTCTCGACGCCAGGAGGTTATTGCCCCTCCGGCCACGCCGATCACAGGCAAACAAGCAAAATCAAAACCGGCTCTAGTAAGATCAGCGTTCATGGAGGCAGACAAGTTGGCGACTTTGGTTTCCTGAAGACAAACGATAGAAGCTCGCTGTTGCTCGGCGACGTCACGCACTACGTTGCGGCGCACGCGGTTGTTCAAGCTGCGTGCATTCCAGACTAACAGGTGGTTCATACTCATGGTAGAACACTGTTGCGACGTATACCACGGTGCTCGGCCAACCGCGCTATAGCTCCAGCCTCGCCACGGTCCTCGCCCAGCGTGCGCTGTGCATGGGGAAGAGCTCGCGCAAGGCCGCCCTTTTCGAGGTAGAGACGGACCCACCGAAAGCTTCGTAGAATTGGGATGCAATCGAGTCGTCCGGCGTTCCCGTCGCCGTGTTGTCTGGATGCCCAGCCCATTTGTTGAGCAGGACGCGGCGCGCCTGCTTCTCTGGCTGTGGGTCACGGAAGGCCGACTTGGCAGCCAATCGGTCACTGCGACACGGAATCTAGTCATCGTCGACGTTCTTGGCTGTCCGGGCGCGCGGTGGGGTGCAGACCAGGGGCTCCTCCAGTGGCAGCTTCAGCGAGTCAATGAAGGAGGCAACCGAGGCTGCAGTGCGTGCGGCAGGCTGCACAACAGGCGCATCTGCCAAAGGTGGCAGCGGGGCGGAGGTGTCACCACCCTGGTGGTTCCCAAGTGAGGCGCATACCGTGGCAGGCTGCACAGCAGGCACATCGGCCATAGGCGTCGATGGGGCGGTGGTGTCATCGACCTGGTGGTTCCTAGGTGAGGCGCATACCGCTAGCTGGGGAGTCTAGGCATGCAGGGCATCGTTGAGCATGTCCACAGCTAGTGCTCTCGTAGGAGAGTAAGCAGCACCTGTGCAAACCCAGTTCTACTGAAGCTGCAATTCGAAGATTTCATCAACGACTGAGGGTGAAATAGGTGGTCGAAATACAGAGGGGCTCCTGTCCGGGAGCAAGCAGAGGTCCGCTAGCGGTGAGGACGTGGTCGTCTCAGCTAGCGACACCAGCTGCACCGACCGTGGGGCCTCGAGAAGAGACAGGTCTGAGCCCAAAAGGGAGCCCAGGAAGCCGTGTTGCGGCTCAACCGTAGGTCCGCTGCCGAGGAGATGGGCATCATCACAGAAGTCCTGAAGCAATGGGTTGGAGGAGATATTGGCCGCCGGTGTCCGAGAGTGCTCTGCGTGGTCCAGCAGGAGTGGCACGGGCTCCTGGTCGGCCGAGTATCTGGCAGTGTGTGATGCGGATAGGGACGGTTGCGTCTGTGGTGAGGGGGGCCGGACCAGCGAGCGGGGTCCGACCACAACCCGTTCGAAGGAGACAAGCGGACATCTGACGGAGCCGACGGTGATGCACTGTCGCGGCATGAAGGTGGTCTCGCGTCGCCCACCAAGACGTGGAGCATCATCATTGGCGTTAGTGAACCTGCGTAAACGAGGTCCGCGCGTATAGTCATCGCCTCGGTCCATGCCGGGGTGCCGTCGATTGAAGTTGCTGTCATCCGAGTCATCGTCGTCCGGGTCGCCGCCAACGAGACCCCCTTCCAAAGAGGGTGGCGGCGTGTTCCAGTCTTGGCATTCGACGATGCGAAGGCGTACCCGATAGCGTAGCCCCAGAAAGCCATGGAGGACAGACTCGTCCGCGCGGAGGTCGAGCGCATCACCAGGGACGCGAGCCCTAGGCTCCGGGACGAAGATGGACTCCTCATCTGAGATGAGCCATGGGTGTAGGCACCAGGCAGCAACAAAGAACTCACGGTCGTCATCCACTGGGGCCACCTCCGGTGGTGCGGGCACAATCCAGGCGCACGCCTGGCCCAGAATTGTCTGTGCCATCGCGACAGAGCGAGCGTGAAGGGGAACGTGCGTCATGCCCACCAGAACTCTGTAGCAGAAGGAGCTGGCGGACGCGAGCGAGGTCCGCCTCCACCGGTGCCAGATGAGGTGGAAGGGGGGGTTGGGCACCCTGGTGTACAGCACCGCCTCCAAATCCTAGAGATGTGAGAATCTGACGATGAAGTCCTCCGATTCATGAATCCGCACCGTGGCGTCAACGATTCCGAGGTAAGTTGCAAGATAGTCGCGCATCATCGCAGGGGACACTTGCGGCCTGGTGCCGGCAATGACGGCGACCAGAGCCAGGCCGAGGTCACGCTCTGCGGCCTCCAGCTTCGTGGAGCGAGGCACGACGACGAGGCCGGAGTGGCGTCTTCCATCGCTTGCTGATCGTCCTGGAATACTGTCATCAGTGATGGGTTCCTGGGCAGGGGGCAGCTCTGGCACTGAAGTGTCCGGAGTCGGCGGAGCGCAGCAGTGGGGGACCGATGTCGACCTGCCGGTGGAAACCGATCGGGCGGAGATCGTGTCGTCGGAGTGCACCGGTCGTTCTTGCCTAGTCGGCCGGCGCCTCGCCGTGCCACAGCGGGGAGCACCGTCGGAGGACCGGCGTCGCTTCCGGGCACCCAAGGGGGGGAACGGATAATCCCACAACCTATGGCACGTGCTGCCACAGTTGCGGCATTTGGGAGTCGCAGCCTCTTCCGTGGAGTGTCTTCCGGATGATTTGGTGCCCGTCATTGGAGGGAAGGGGCAGTCACGCTGCCGATGGCATTCGCTGCCGCAATTGAGGCACCTGGTGGGCGAAGAGCAGGCTGCTCTGAGGTGATGCCTGCTTCCGCAGTTGAAGCATTTGCCGTTGAGGTGGGTTGGTACCGGTCTCGGTTGGTGTGGTGGTGTGCGCCGGCGCCATCGTCGGTGGCTCTGGACCTGGAAGTAGCCATCAGCATCCGTAGCCCCGGAGGCGCGCGGCGGGTGGGCGGCCGTTGAGCGAGTTCGGCGACGGGCGTCATCCACGCCACGTTGGCCCCGAGAGGTCAGCGGGGGACCTTCCATCGGGGGGTGGGCGCGGCGGGCGGCGGCCATGAACTCGCCAGCGTCGGCGGCGCGGGCGACGGCAGCACCCCCCGGCCGGCGCGGGCTCCTTTCCCTTGCCCGCCGGCGGCGGCGAGTCTGGCTCAGATCCGTCAGAGGCCTCAGAGTCGGTGAAGGAGAGCCTCGCGCCGTAGCTCCCAGAGGCAGGGGAGAAGGGCTCAGCGTTGGGGTCGATGCCGGGGAAGTTGGGTCCGGACCGTGCGGTGCTGCCAAAGAAGGGCGTCGCGTTGGGGTTGAGGCCGGCCGCGGCGGCGTGCCCCTCTTCTTCCACCTCATCAGCCCAAGAGCGCCATGAAGAGGACCCAGGCTCCATGGCAAGCAGTGGATCTGCAGGGGGGAAGCCGAGATCCGGCGGCGGCCGCCTCAGCGGGCAGGGGCGCGGCCCTGTCCCAATGCTCAACTTCCTCGCGGACACTTTTTGGCAGCTCCTTGTGCACGCTATGGCATTCATTCTTGGTGTATTACAGGCACGCTAGTAGTAGATGGAACTGGACAAGTAGAATGCAAGAGATGCGATGACGATTGGTAATTAACTAGCTATGCCAAGAGCTACAGCACCACTTTGAAAACCCTATCTCTGCCAACGAAGGACAGCACTAGTCAACTGCCTCGCCCCTACCCCTGCCTCAAGCTAATCCCCGATCACCTTGCCCCTGCCTCTGCCCACCCAGCCTTTAAGCAATTAAACACATGCTGAGCCTGTGCAGCACCCATCTCGCATGTTCCATTCTGTAAGTTGATGTGAGAGGTCTCCCTGCCGAGCGAATCATTCGCACGTTCCATAGTTGTTCCCTCAAAGAGTTAACTCATATATACTTACTTGTGTTTTCCCTAATCCCTTTCATTTCTAGTAGGAAACAAGGGCCTTCTCTATAGGATTTCCTTTTATGCCGTACCTCATCGCTCTTATTTCTCCTCTACTACTCTAATTTCTGTTCTCTTGCTCTATCCATGGTGGTTCGTTGTGGCAAACTGAAGAATAGCAATGAAGTATGTATAGCAGAGCTTGTGATGCATTGTGGATAGAAATGGTATTCTTAGAGGCGGTTTAGCCTGCCACACGCCTCTAAAAATAGAGGGCATTTCTAGAGGGAGCCGGAAAGCCAGCTACCTTTTTATGGCCGATTTTGACAGACTTACCTCTATCAAAAAGGTAGATGCCTCTTAAATTGGTTTCTGTAGTAGTGACTTGCAATGCAGAATGATAATTTACGGCCAGCTCCATGTGCATGTAAATCAATAGAAGAAAAAAGATCGTGTGTCCAGTGAAACCATTTCCCGTGAACAACTAAGTGAAAATAATAATAAAATATTATGGTGCGTGCAATTCAGTGTCACAGTGCAAATTAACATGTCACAATGTCCATTGTTCCGTGTTACCTACCAAATACATGTTATAATATGCTGGGATTTGCTACTAGCTACACCACATAAATCGCACATGCCCTTCCTACCCTTTAGTTCACCTGAACCACCCAGCAAGTTAAAATGCATTGGAGGAGAAAGAAATAAAACAAATGACCCTGCAGCAATGGGCATCGTCATGGACGTTTAATTTTCTTTTGCGAACAAGTATGTATATCTACTCTACTAACAAGTTTACCTTTGCGAACTGTATCTATAGTACTGACATGATGATTATTAATTAACTGTATTTGGTACAGTACTGGATCCGAAAATAATAAAGATAATGACACATTTTTTTAGATAGTGGATTCATTAATCCGGCCTCTATATCTAAGTAGGATATACACAACCAAAAGAATAGAAGAGCACTTAGACTCACACCTCAATAAAGAGGAGAACACATGACCATAAAAAGAAAAAAAAACTACAACCTAGGCATAGCTGCTCAAGACGTTGTTAACTACTTCATCCCTGGGGCTTGTCTCGGGCGAGTTTGGGGGCCTTTCCTTTCATATATTCCTTAATTTCTGGGACTCACCACGATGAGTTGGGGCAGCTTACAACTGGCTAGAATAATGAGCATCAGAGTGGATCTGAATTATTGATTGACAAGTACACAACCATCATGCACGTACTTATCATGGCTTCGTACACCAAATAATTACTTCATTGGATAGTTTAATCGTTGGCAATAGTATCTTGCTATGAATAACTTATCTTGTGGCGAGTTGCGAACTGCTCCGCAAGATAGGTATGGTACACGTACATCAATCATATTGTTCTTCAGAAATGCTTGACTTTGTGTTACTTTCTGCATGGTTCGTGAGTAGGATTATGTACATAGATTAAGTTAAGACATTCACCACTACATAAATGATTTTCCGAGGCATCACCCTTTTCTAGTAATGGTGGGATCAAAAAAACACATCTATAAAAGGTTCCAGAAGCAGACCACGTCTAGAAATGAATTTCTAGGGGACATTGGTACAATATGTGTTTCTGGCCGCCCCTAAAATTGCTTTTTATTTTAGTGACGGCCACTAACAATAACTATCTCTAGAAATGACATTACTAGACGATTGGTATTTTTCTAACTACTTCTGGAAATGTCTTGTGTAGGGGTGAACGTAAAAGCACCAACCACATCTAGAAATCGATTTTCAGAGGCTCTGTTAGTAATGTGAATCACTTGTAAAAATAGACACTACAGTCATAATTTATAAAACGTAGTTGAATATATCAATGTTGTAGAGTTTGACAAGATCTAAAATTTCGTAGCTGATTTTTTTTCATTTCAAATAATTTAGGGTCCTAGTAATATTCAATACAAGATTAATAGAAGTTAATATGAATAAAATGATATCATCCTTCACATGGTCATAAGTGATTGTGTGGGGTATTGGTAGGGGGGCTTGCGCAAGGTAAGAGGTCATTGGTTTGATGCTTCACAAATTATGAAAGTGGGCTTGTCTTGAATTATTTACGTTTTGCTATTTTTAGTTGCTGATTTACAATTGCTAGAAAATGATTCTTATACATGGACCACATTAATGACTGCTTCTATACAAATAGATTTGTTTCAGGCAGTTGGAAACAAGGCCAACTTGCTGAAATTATTTTTTTGGGACAGCTGCATACCCACCCGTAGAACCAATGATTTCTATGTGCCTTTGATAGAGGCAGTTGCACAAACCACATAAAAAACCATTCCTAACCATCTCTGCAATGCTGTGTGTAGTAGTGATACAAAATCAGAGCCAGAAGAAAGATACATAAAACAAGGAGGAACAGGATAAATCCATGTACCATGGCATGCCAATTGCAAACCCTGTTGCAGAAAATGTGGCCCGACAACACAACCGTGTGGCTCTGCTCTGTGATATCTCACACGTCACAGGAACATTGACCGGCCACTAGCAGTCACATTGCCCCAGCTCATGCCTCTGTGGTGCCAGTCGTTCACATTACAATGGCGCAGAGCTCACCATCATTCTCATGTTCTCTCAATGTTTCCTCAAATATGAAGGTCAAAAGTACTAGCGCTTTTCCTAAAACCTCTCATTCTTAATAATGCCTTATGATCGATTTCCTTTCAAGCCACACCTTCGTGCTCCTTATCTCTCCTCTACCCTAATTTCTATTGCTGTTGCTCCATGGTGGTTAGTTGTGGCAAAAATGAAGCAAAACAATGATGATGTGTATGTAGAGCCCGTGGTGCATTTGTGGGCAGATGCAATAAGTATGTATAGGGTCACACAGAGCAAAGGCTTTATTTGAAGCTTCATTTGCCCTTGGTTTACTTCATGGGAAGATATGGGTCCTAATAAATATATGAAGGTACTCTATCTGGAACCAGCATATATGTAGCAGTACACTAGCTATATATTTACTAGTATATTGTTTTGTGGGTGACAACGGAAATCACAGTGCAGTTTTATTAGTGCATTCAATCCTGCAGAAAATGGCTAGCTATCTCCTGTTTTGAACTTTTGATCCAACAATAATGTGACTCATGTATTTGTCACCCTGTTTAATGAGAATAAAACCAACACTCGGTGTGGCCTCAGGGATGGAGAAGCATTTTCAGACACGCCCACAGAAAAACAACATTTGTGCACTGGAAAAGTGATGTAGGCCCTTTTTGGAGGCACTTATTTTCCAGAAGATCTTCACCACTTCCCACAAAAAACTGAGTTCTAAAAAAAGCTAAGCAATGGTGTTTGGGATACCAAACTTTTCACCTCTTGGCATGCCCATCCCCTTGCCGCCGGCCGCTCTTCAGGTGCTCGGGTGTGGCTGGTGGTCGGCCGGTGGGTGGGCCTCATGTGCTTGATTGGGTCGGGCGTGTGAGCTTGACGGAGGGCGTGGGCGAGCTGCAACGGTTGGCGCTCCAGCAGTAGCGCTCGATGGTGGGTGGTCAGGTGAGTGAGATCAATGTAAGGCGGGCGGGCTCCAGCATGAGGCAGTCTGGGGGCAGCAGTGCTCAGGTGAAGTACGTCGTCGGAGTGAGCTCAATGGCTTTAAGCACAGAGAGGCACGGGCGTGAAAACAATTCTCCAGAAGCAGCCCCCTCCCGCCTTCCCAGAATTGTTCGTAGTTTATTTTTCAGAAACTCATCTAAAAAAATATGTTTGTTGAATTTGTAACACACACGTCTGTCAAAATTTCTACTCCATGTAGGAGCATGGGCTTATGCACCGGTGAACATTAAGTAAATGGTGTGAGTGGTGGGGTATGTATGTGTTTTTAGTTTGGGAATAATGAATGGCATATATCTCATCATCTTAATTAGGTATCTTCATAATTGCTTATTTGTTTTATTTGTCTTGACCCAAGGGATTCATTCTCTAAATTTGATATGGACAAGCTTGCTCGGCTTACTGAGATTTATTCTGATGATTTCTTCTATTAAGATAAGTGGGGTATAAAAGATCAGCTTGAACAATTTATTATTCATGTGAGAAGACTTGAGTGGTTTAGAGAATGTCATGATCTGGCAAGCATAGTTGCATACTGTTTTCGCATTGGTTTATCGCCTAATTGACTTGGCATTGATATTACTGGTGGTGATGGCATGATCAGTTGAAAGATTCTTTCACTACTGCAGATATGATTTGTAGGGGTGGCTCCTGGCCATTTGTAGAGGCAGTTTGACCAGCCACCCCTACCAAAACGTGGCTGCAAATCGCCGATTTGTAGGGGCGGCTGAATATAGAGCCGCCCCTACAAATAAGGTCATTTATAGGTGCGGCTGATAACACCAGCAACCCCTACAAATGAATTTGTAGGGGCGGCTCGTTTGGGAACCATTTGTACAAAAAAAAAAAGAGGCGTTGCTACAAGTCCTTTTCGTAGTAGTGTTTTTAGCTATGAAGATTATCAAAAATAGAATTGCTCAACAAGATGTCCGATGCTTGGCTTAATGTCTTAATGGTGTGCTACATTGAGCGAGAAATATCTTGACATCGAAAAAACATTTCAAAAAAAAAGATACACAAATACAATTGCCTAGGTCACCTATATGCGATTGAAGCTTCATCATCACATATGGTTTGTTCACTTCACTTGTATTTTTCTACAATTATATTTATCCTAAATGTTTTCACTTATGTATTTTGTGCTTCAGCATCACGACGGTCGAAGTCTTGTGTATAAACTGTTTTAATTAAAAATAATACTTTGTTATCTATGTTATCGACTTTCCTAAACCTTTTCTTTCTATATTCCGCCACTTCCAGTCTCCCTAGAGGCGGTTTTTGATGGAGTCATCTGTGAAAAAAGGGGACACATCTGAAACTCATTTATGTAGTATTGAAAGATTCCTTTGTAATATGAAGATAGCATGTATCACTATGATTCAATGCTTTAGTAAGTCACACACCACCACCCACCATGCAACAATACCTTATCTACCATACATGCGGAGGCAATTATTTTAATACTACTAGCTAGCTAGCACACACTTGTCTTGTCCTAGCCATCCGTTGATAAAGACATATGAAAAGGAGAAAGATAACATGTAAAAGAGGCATATATAAATAAATTTCCTCCAGTTCAACCCTCACCCTCGTTATATGATAGCTATGGAAGCAAGAGCGTCGTTCTTATATGGTAGGGAAGAGAGGCGCTGGGATGTTGGTTTGCAAGGGACTAAGCATTATATGCTCACGTAGATTGGTGTACTGTCAGTACTCTTGTTACAGTGGCATTTTTCTTGACTGTTGTAACACATCATTTCGTACATTATTCTGCTGAGTGTGGACTTATGATGATTAGCCATTCAATCAAGGGGAGAATGTTGGAAATAAGTGATCTCTGGCTCTGGGCCATTGTTGAGGGGTGTTGGGTCAAGTATCGTTGCCCCTTGGCCAAGTGAGTCGGCGAACCCCTCATCCACATGGTGATCGGTAGCGCCCAAACCAACCATTTGTTGTGGCCCCGAGTCAAACAAGGGTGGACTGGCTTCTCCACCGTACCCTACTAGTGTTCTGAAGGTTGATGCTACACCATCGTACCACAACACCGACCTCCTCCCGCTTGCAACCGTACCCTACTCCACCGATGGCGGATGGACTCCAAGGTCTGTGATCTGGATATGTGTTGTGTTCATGTGACTAGACAGATCTATCCCTTGTGTTGATCTCGATCTAATATCATCCTCATCTGTGACCCGTCCATCGTCATACCTGCTGCCATGCCGTCATTTCCGACACGTCCACTATCATCATCCTCGACACATCTGCTGTCAAAATGGATGCTAGGACAGCAGCCTTTAAATTGATTTCGAGATATTTCTCTTGCTGGGCCCCCAGAGGTATCTCTAGATGCGGTTTTTGATGGACCCGTCTATGAAAAAAAGTGGGCACATCTGAAACTCATTTATATAGTATTGAAAGTTTAATTTCCTCTGTAATATAAAGATAGCATGTATCTGTATGATTCAATGCTTTAGTACGTTACACGCCACCGGTCACCATACAACAATCAGCCTGTTCGCTTGTTGGTTTCAACCAGCCCAAACCAGCCAGCCAACAGTGTTTTTCTCTCACAGAAAACCAGCACCAGCCAGCCCAAACCAGCACCAGCACAAACCAGCGAACAGGCCCAATAGCTTTGTGTACCGTACGTACATGCACATGAAATTATTTGTTTAATACTGCCAGCTGCTAGCTAGCACACACTTGTCTGTCCTAGCCATCCCTAGATAAGGACGTATGAATAGGAGAAAGATAAGATGTAAACATGCATATATAAATAAATTTCCTCCAATAATTCAACCCTCATCCTTGTTATATATATACTAGGTATGGAAGCAAGAGGTCCGTCGTATATGGTATAGGACGGGAGGTGCTGGGATGTTGGTTTCATGGTTTTCATGAGAACTTGTCAAGGTTCAAATTAGAACGTCAAGTGGAGTGAGGGCAAGCCACACAACTAAAAATGAGAAATCGATTCTCAAGAGCAAAAGTTGTGTGCGTGGTAGACATTTCTCTTTCCACTCCTTAACTATTATTATTTCCATCTCCACGTATTCATACATAGCACACATCTTTATAAAAATTGCTAGCTAGTATAAGAGTACAAGATGATGCCAGTGAACTTAGGAATGGTGAATGGCCATGGTACTTGCATAGTACTTTCTCCGAAAGTATTATATGACTCCTAAAAAGTAGACGTATTTCTTGGGGTAGTTGAGTAAGGCAACCACTCCTAAGAATCAATTTTCAGGTTTGGTTGGCTAGGTCATGAAAGCAATAACAACCTGATACACTGAAGTCACTGCATACAATACAATTTGCAATCATGGAAGTGCAATGCCAAAACGGCTTCATTATCCATCTGCTGCAGCATTAATTTCAACCATCGATCTCTCTCCACGCAAGAGAAGTTAAGCTCGCCACACATAATCTGACTATTCAGAAGTCTATTTAATTCTTAGGTGTCAAGGGTGTTTTATTTCACTCAATAACAATGGCACAGACTCATGACTATGGCAAAGAATAAACTAAAACGAACCAGGTTACAAATACCTGATGAACTAACGCATGAACCAGGTTATAATCAGTCGATCTAGCTTGCTTGGCAGCAGCACTGTCCGGCTGACCCCTCTCATTGACACTGGTGCTGGCATTAACGCTGTGGTCGCATTTGTAGTGCACGTCTGCTGATGAATTATGCAGCAGAGCAGCTCAAGAGAACCAAATAGGAGACTGGCTAGAGAACTGCCCCTGGAGCAGCACAAACAAGTGCTGCCATATCTCAGCTCTGGAGGCCAACGCCAGCTTCTTCCTGAATTCCTAGCTACAGGCTGTTCAAGTTTCTAATGTATACCATTATATTATTAGAGTTTCGATTATCTACAATCATCTCCTATATGTTTTATCTCTATTTGCTGTTGTGGCGTAGTGCTACAATAAGTGGTGATGATAGAGCCGTGGATAAAAGGATGGAAATGGCTAGCTCTTGTGGGGTACTCATGTGAACAAGATCATTCTATTTATACTAGTATGGAGGGCAAAAAATCAATTATTGTGTTATGAATATATTTTTAGGAGGCTCCACGTGTCACTGGTGTTAAAAAGATAAAACTTTAAAATTCTCACAAAAATCAGAAACATATATTATCATCAATTTGGTAGAGTAATAACTTCTGACAAAATAGGCATCGCTTCTATTATATTTTCTACTGCAGCTATAAAATATGTTAAAATAATCCCTAAATCTATACCCAATTTACCCACCACTGCCACTTTGAAAATAATCTAAAATAGCGCTCAATTGTTCATCTAAATTACATACCCCCGTATGCAATTATAAAAAATAAATATAGTTATTGATCCATGGCAAACTGAAGGAAAAACAATTGAGAACGTGTGGCACGCTCCTAGATATCATTTTCTAGAAATTGAAGTTGGCCATAAAAGGCTATTTTTTAATCCCAAGAAAAGCCCACTAGCTAAGCAAGTCACAAGTTTAGAGATTTTTCGTTTTCGGTGTGTGCAAATTGTGCACACTTTGTCATTTTGACTCCATGTCTTTGGGCGGTCTTCGCACCATTCGTTCTCTTGCATCCCTAGGACCTATTAGAGTCTATTTAACACATATTAGTCCTAGTACTTGAGTTGTCATCATCTCACCAAAACTATGCATCAAGATGCACATTGGCATTTCCGTTGGTGATTTATTAGGAAGACCACTCCTGAAAATCAATTTCTAATGGTAGTAGGCATTATGGTTTGCCTATGGAAACAGTGAGGTACAAATAAATTCATAACTTCTTCATATGAACTTATATGAAGTTAGGTGAAGAGAAACTTAATTAGTATCAAAACTGTAGAGATTGACGAGACTTACAAACCTATTATTGCCACCTTTTAAATTTCATATCGTTTAGCTACCTAAATATTCTTTATAGTTTCATTGATTTTTCAATTCAAAATTTTGAACTTTTCACATGGTCTTAGATGGAGACATGCTATACAACAAATTTAATGTTCCATCACCATGAGATCCACAATTTTCTAGTAGAAACTTTTATTATTGGGGACCATTTAGGTGCCTGCATTCACAGTTGAATATATATATACTTGGTTTAAAAAGATTGAATGGATAAAGTATGTGGTACCAATCAGGTATATATGGGTGTGATGTAAGTTGGTTGACTTTTGGTCGTGGGTATGAGGAAGCACGCATCATAAACAAATTCTACTGAATCATATCTGAGGCCTATGAACATGATGACTGGGGTTACTATCGTCTGGTTCACTCATTTCCTTATATACCGCCATTAATTGGGGTCTTCATCATGGACGTCCTGCCATCATTAGATAGTCATTTTCTGCAACATATGCTTCCAATGAGACTATGCATCCTGGCTATGCAGCCTATGCATCCTGGCTATCCTGCCATCATTAGATAGTCATTTTCTGCAGCCTATGCATCCTGGCTTGTAAAACCACCATCTACATGTACTGGCGTGTTGCTACAGCCCAATTTTGTTCCTTTCAGCCATGCAGCATTGCCTCACCCGGCCCAGCTTTCGTCCTTCGAGCATCAAGCCATACTCTTGATGCAACAGAGGTACAGCGACCACTCAATGCAATGATGCTGCCCTAAGGCATTAGCGTGTTGAAATTGTCTTGAAACTTCTAACACACTTGCAACCTCACTATCTCTCTGTCTCACGGTAGCATATTTCCTGGTGACTCCCTTTCCTATATATAAGAGGAATATCTCTTGTTCTTTCCACTACGTACACTTTCTTTCTTCTCCAGTGCATATGCATCTCGCTACAGGTAATTGTAAACTATGGGCACGAAGAAGTGTGTTGATGCTAGCCTGCTTCTAGTTGCACATTTATATAGAGTGGCATATATATATATATATATATATATATATATATATATATATATATCAGCATATCATTTATAGCTCTGCATTTGGTGGTGACTTCAAAGCATTAGCAGTGTGTGGACTCGAGCATAACTTGATACTCTTGCTTGTTCTATCAATAAAAACAACAAACTATAGATGCTATTAAAATTTTTGCCTTGCAAATAAAAGGAGTGCACACAGAGAATTTCCAACACGTTTGCACTTTTGAAGAAACAGAGAACCTGAGTTATGTGAAAAAAAAAATATCTGTGTTGCAACTACACAAATACTCTTTGATGTGGTCCAGATATATTTTTAGGGGCACTTTTCAAAATGGTCACTATGCTATGCTTTTAGAAGGATGGCCTGCATCGTCCTAAAAATCAGTTTTTAAGGGTTGTTGACGTAATAAACCAACTCTAAAAATTAATTTTAGGGGAAGTTGACATATATAAGCGATAGCTCCAAAAATTATTTTTAAAAAAATGTAAAAAAAACTGCACCAAAAATAGAAATAAATCTATAGACCCAAACGCCTGCCACATGGTTGCTTGGTATGTGTGTTGGGAAGATAGTCCCTGACGATGATGGGAATCAGGCGCAGAGCCGCCTGACCCTCATGAGCCGAGACCTTTGGCCTAGGCTTGTGTCGAGCTAGGACACGATTATCGAGACAAATCGTTCCTACGGTTTCGAGCCCAAAAATTGGCCTGCTTTATTGGGGGCTGAGTCCCCCTTTTATAGGACAGCCTTTACAGGTATACCCTTTTTACAATACTGCCCTCTACTAGCTAATGCATATTCTAGAATATTCCCTACATACATCTCCCCCTTTCCAGGGTAACTAGAGACCTTCTCTAATGGTCACCGCCATTCCTCATGGTCCCTTGTCGATCTGTAACTAAGACCTTTTCCGGCTCTGGCTGCAACGTCGCTCTTGGTGGGCCCTTCTCTTCTCGCCCTCGTGTCCTCGTCGGTGTTCACCACAGGTCTTCGAGCTTGCTGTCCCCGATGGCCTTCGCGAATGCGACGAAGGCGCCGCATACGCCGGTCTTCGTCGCTGGTTCTCGGACCTTTGTCTGCGCGGTGCTCCGTCTCCTGTACAGGCCTTTGCTGAAGGTCCCCGGTCAGCGCAACGCCCCTGCAGTCATGATGGTTTCAAAAAATATGGTCAGCGTTAGTTTGAAGGAACATCAGGCCCGAGCGTCTCTCTCTCTCTCACTCTCTCTTTATATCTATCTATCTATCTATAACACGAAAAATCTACTTTGTACCCGCGGATAGCTACTATGTGTGTGTTGTACTTGTGTGCACATCCCTTCCCCGCGCTCCTTTTCTTTTTTTATCTTAATTTTTCTGTACCTCACATGCTCACACAAAAATAAAAACAATTGCAACTCTATATACTCTTGAGTTACAACTTCATTAATGTAGTTACAATAAACACTTATTTAGTTACATAATTGAATCCCACCCTCCACCAACCCACCTGACACACATGCATGCATGCACATAATCTTTTTGTTGTTCAAAATTTTCAAATACGATATCTCTTAAATCGTAAATTGACGAACCATTTTGACAAAGTTTTTAAAAAGTAGTTGCAATATATTATTTTGAACTGGGCAAGGCTTGCGGACAAGGTGAAGATGGATGGGTCATTTTCCAACTTAAACAAAAGGAAAAAAAACTCTAAGCCATATCCGATGGTCCAAGTTTAACGGCTCATCCTAAATTCATCCAATATTCAAACAAGCTAGACATACATGTAGTCATAGATTCGTTTCAGCAAGCTCTACACAAACACAGTCTCTGATCGTGTCCATACAAAAATAGGGTAGATCGTATTTGAAAAAGCTCTACACAAACACAAGCTCTACACTTAAGATTAAAAAAGTCAAACTTTCTTTCTCTCTTGAGTCTGCCTGGTCAACACATTACTTTTATATATTTAAAAAAATAGGGTATTACACTGCATCAGTGCGTGCAATGCTACAATGGAGCAACTCGTCTCAGCATGCACTGCCATTCGATAAGCTATGATTGATATAATAATATCATATGCATTGGACCCACACCAGAAATTCCAAAAGGCCGAGACAGAGTTGATCGCGGCCTCATGTTATAGTATATTGATCTTCTCACAATCGACAGTGATCTTCTACCACATTATTGATCACCATTGCACGATTATTATCCAACAAGGTAATTAAGGCCTTATGGTTTATAATCCTACACACCATGAACAAGCGCTACAAAAATAGTAAATGGTATATATCGCTTTTTGTATAGTTAATTGATAGTTATGCATTCTACTAGTCAATGGAATCTTGCACGGTCGTCTTCTGATGGCTTCTATGTAGTGCTCCTAATACATCATATATATTGCCAACCAGATCAGGGGCGGAGCTACAGGGTGGTCCGGGTGGTCCACGGACCACAATGCGCTCGGCCCATACAAAGCCCATAGATATAGGAAGTTTGGATCCTGAGCAGCCAAACATCGAATACATCGGAGCGTCTACGTCCTTTCGCCAATATGCGTCGTGCGATCCTTCGCAAATACGGCCGGTCTACACCCCTTCGTATCCCTTGCTGTGTTGCGAGGACGTGCGGCGGTGGCGGGCCGGCGGCAGGCGCCGGACGACGAGCGACCAGAGGCTGTGAGAGACAGCAGATGAGAATGCATGTACGTCTCCGGTCTCCAATTAGCCTGCTCGTTTAGTCAGGTTTGTTTTTTTTCCTCCCAATCTCTCCTGGTCTGAAGGAACGCAGAACACCCTAACTCGTGTAGAAAACCTTATTTTATTCTGTGTCATTAGATTACATTATTGGAGTGCACGGTGACATTGGACTATTTAATTTTAATTGTAGGATTTTTTTTTTCTGTCAATTGATTATTGGAATGGTAAATTGAAACAATACTTTATTCTCTTGCAGACTTACTGAAATATGAAGAGGAGTGGTGATATTGCCTCTCTTCTTTAAAAAATAATTAAGATGGGTGATAGCCTCCTAGATGATTGTCTAGTGACTTTTATTGAGCGGGATATCTTCTTACAATTGAGTGATGGAGATCATCCACACTTTCATGGCTATTGGAAGGCGCAGGCTTGACAAGAAGTGTCGTATTGTTCTTCAACTATTACGGGCATGTAATATGAACTCTGTATGTCCTCTTTTTCTTTAGTTGCGTTTTGCAATTCATGTACTTCGTCTACCAACATGTTAAGTTTATAGCGGTTAAAAAAATTAGACAATGGACCACCGTAGCTACAAATCCTAGCTACGCCACTGAACCAGATCGACAACATTCTACAAGTATGATGACTTGGCAAGCTTTCTAATCGCAGGTTCAGCAAGCACGCTTTGCAATTATGTGCCGCACAACCAGAAGACTTGCTTTGCTCTTGCTGAATAGTCCTAACGATTCAGCGTGTGGTGGTTGGTAATAGTCCAAGTACCAGGCTAATTAAACTGTGAGTAATAATCAGCAAGACAGCAAGACCGTGGTGTCACTAGTCTCCCGGAGCAGTGTTGCACGATACGACTATGTATTTCGCCTAATCATTCTCACTCCTGGCTCTCACCACTAACATGCAGTGACATAAAAAGCCATGGTGGTGGAATGATAGATGCTGGAATTTTTCTGGGAGAATCTGCATAATCCTGACGCCTTGCATTCCTCCTGTATAAAAGAAGTGTTTGGATATGGCTGGCAAGAATGGATGGCCTTGTAATCCGTGGTAGAGTGAGTAACCAATATATAAAGAATGCAGATGGCACCCCCGGTGTACCCTATGGTACACAAGTTATTATTTTTATTATTACTTACTTGGGTGGGTGGTGATGTGGTGTATATAATGTGATAACGTGTGAGTCTTTTTCATTGTGTTCTATGACTATATAGTGTGCCGCGTGCTCATTGTGTTCTATGACTTTGTTTTCAAAAAGCTCCACATGTCATTGATGCTAAAAAAATGTAGATCCTTGACATTCTCATAAGATATTAGAAGCACCCCGTCATCAATTGGTAGACTCTAATAATTTCTGATAATATCACTTATATTAATTTTATAGAAAATTACACATGTATAGGAAAGTCTAACACCATGAGCGATTGTACCACACTATAATTAATTGTGGCCTCTCCAAAGTCCAATGTAATGCACGCTACAGCTAATTGACATGCAGTGCCATTTAATCTTTCTGTTTTCTTCATTTGGCTCCATAAAGAAATAATGTCAAAGATTGTGGTCCAACAATATGAGGTGTGGGCAGCCACGGAGGAGGTAGGGAACACGGGGAGAATGCCATCTTCATACTGTTTCATGACCGTACCATGTTGATTCGATGGAAATCATTTTTCTAATTAATTTTTTTGAATGAAGAATAGATAGCAATGCCATCCTAATCATCGATGCATTGCAGTACAAACATGGTTTGCGGATGTTCTCACACACTCGTAAGAAAAGCTATCTTCCGAATAGTATCACCACTTTGCCTACATAATTCCAAATTAATTTAGAGAACAACTATGGAATCAGCTAGAGTATTAGATGCTTAAGTATTCGATTGCACCAACAATATATGTAAACTACACTCAACTGCAGATTCATCGTTATTCGTTCCCGTCTCATGGCGCAGCACCCGTAGTCCGCTGGCTCCTGCGCCCGTTGTGGTCCCTTTCAATAGTCTCTCACCTATGTGTAACTCGCCAACCGCCACACATGCCACAACAGCTCTGGCAACTTCATGTGGAAACATACATCCGGAAGCCTTGCATTCCTACCATGTGTATAATCATGACCAAGACTGGATCGCAGGAAGTAGTTTATGCTTGTTTTACAGTCCATTTTTGTCCTAACTAATGGCAGCAAACTAGCAAAGCATGCGTCCACCCTCCGACGAATGGCTGGTCGTAGTAGTACCAAATAACAAATATATATGCAGACTGGACGGCTGGCAAGAATGGATGGCCCTGTAATCCGTGGTAGAGTGAGTAACCAATATATAAAGAAGCATGGCACCCTCGGTGTGCCGCATGGTACCCAAATTATTATTTTTATTATTGCTTACTTGGGTGGGTGGTGATGTGGTGTATATAATGTGATAACTTGTGAGTTGTTTTCCTTTCGTCATGGATATATATTATCCTAGCTTCTCGTGTCATGGAACTACTGCTGTGCCCGCGAGTATTCTTCTGCTGTGCTCGCGAGTTAACATAAGTGGTCATGTAGTGTGGCAACTGCTCCGAAGCATTAGATAGGTTACTTGTCTTGAGGCTAATGGAAGCTAAGAAAGATGACCCTTGCTTTGCTGTTTTGCTTGGCTAGCGGTCTCACTCATTTAACAATTATTAAGAGCAATCAAAGGCCTGTCCTGAACATCAATCTCTGTTCAGAATTTCAGATACAGAAAAAGTGGAGATTGCCCCCGCTGAAAATGTCCTCATCAGTAGCATGGACACTTGAAACATTAAAGTGAAAGTTCAAGGTGGAAAATAAAATGGGTAAAAGAGAAGAAGGGTGGTAGCATGATGATGCCTTCTTCAGTTTGGGCAACCCAGATGTGGATATCTGCAGAGGGCAGAGGCGAGCATGAATGTGTCGCACTTTCCTTTATTTCCATCAACCTTCTAATGGCAGTGGTGGCAAATGGTGCCGGTGACAATGGCAGAGTTGCAGTGTTGACGGTGATAAATGGAATTCAGAGAGGAGTGGTAAAAATATTGTCCTAGAGATGTTCTGCCATGAACTCTCTAATTGAAAACCTGTGTAGACAATCAGTAATGCTCAGTTTGATTGCTCCATGCTACCTCTCTGTTCCTGGTCAGACACATTCAGAGGATGCAGCACCACACATTATATATAGTTAATGCAAATATCACTATGAATCTACATTTAATTTGAACTTCAGCTAATTCTTTTTTTTATAAGGAACATGAAAATGTTTTTCAGTGCCTATGGACCTGACTGCACCAAGGACGTTGGAATATCTATCCTAGTGTGTAACAGTTACATTTGCAACATTTGCCACTCTCAGCATTTCGAATGCCACTTGAGCCAATGACAATTTGAGTGATTAATTGACAAGTTGGTCGGGTGGCAAAAGAGCGTGACCCTGCTACTGAGAGTGATTGACAAGTCTCTTCCTTCTGGCAAGGTAACTGACAATGGGGTAGCACGGCATGTACGCGTGTTTCCATCTCAGCTCTGGAAGCCAACGCCAGCTTCTTCCTGAATGCCTCGTATTCCTAGCTACAATTTATTCATGTTTCTCCACTATACTAGCTACTATCTCATTGGAATTCAGATTATCTACAATAATAAGTGGCAGTGATGACACAGTCTTGCTTAAAAGGCCCTTTTAAGCAAGACTGTGTCATCACTGGCTGGCCACTCATGTGAACAAGCCACTGTATATATAAGCATAAGCATGGAGGGTAAAATATCAAATTATTATGTCACTGATGCTAAAACAAAATTGGATCCTTGAAATTCTCACGTTATTACATTTGTTTGTTCTTATTATGAAGGTATCGCTCTGTGCCCTGGTTATCCATTGGTAATTGGTAGGTAGTAGAGTGATAGACTGGAGCAATAATGGTACTCTACACATGGTGGTTCGCCAAAAAAGATGACAGAAAAGTTGTTGATCATTGCAACTGAAATTTTATTGATATATGTTGTCAGGCTACGTAGCATGCATCATCAATGACTGGCTGCTGGTAGTAGTGCCAAAATATATAATGGCACCCTTGAATGGGTGATGAACATATGATGCAGGTCATTATTAGTCTTGATTTGCTAACACGTGCTAGCATTCAATCATACCGATACGTCTATGTGCATCATACATAGCAGGGCGAGTGGTATATATCATATGAAGCAGCATCTCTGTTGCAGAACAGCATATTATGAGTTCCCATTTCTAGCACTCCATATCACCCTTCATTTGTATTATTGCTCAGAACCCTGGGTTTCGGCAAACTAGTTAAATTAAGTTTTATTGCCCTACCAAGCTCTTCACTTGGAGCTGGGTACAAAGAACAAAAATAAACAAAGCTTGCTTTAGTAGTCACAACTCAAGTGAATAATATAAAAGGCTTATTTCTGTTTTTACAACCAATCAGCTTATTATTCAAATAGAGCTATCAAAGTCGTTCACTCGTTTGTACTAGGCTGCAGAAATATATTTTTCTTAGACAAATCAAAGGACACCTTTGACAAGGTGCAATAAAGGATCTACAAAGAATTCATCATTATTATCTGACATTGATATATAGCAACATCCCCTCTCAAGGACAGTAGAATAACTGCCATGTTCGTTTGGCTGATAAATCATGGCTGAAAGTACTATTGGTTGATTTGTTGTGAGAGAAAAATACTGTTCGTTGGCTGAAAAAGTACGGCTTATAAGCCAAGCGAACAGGGCGGTACCTTTGGACAACAGGAGAGACAAGCCAAAGGCCTCCAAGTTTGACAGTTAAATAGACCCTCGCAATTTCATTGTTTGCCGTGAGGCTATTGTAATCCTGACAGTAGGAGATGCCAACTGACTTGCAAAATTTTTCATTCTGTCTGTTGAATTTGTAACACAAAAGTCTATCAAAATTTCTAGTCCGTGTAGGAGCTGAGCTAGCATAGGCTGATGCGCTGGTGAACATTAAGTGAAGGGTGTGAGTCGTTGTGGTATATGTATCTCTTCGCCGCATGTAGGTATTTAAATTCATCATATTACAGCTCATGGCTCTTGAGTCATATATGTATTTTGTGTATACTAATACTCAAAATAGTACGCATGTTAATACACACCACCAACCACCACATGCCTTGACGAGGCATTCCATTAACACCTATATATACTGGCGCTCCAACTTTGGTTAACAGGCAGCAAGGCCGCCCTTAGACTGGGGAAACAAGGAGAAATGATCCAAAGACCAATATACAATACACTTGTACATAGGAATAGGAAACATGAGGAAATCAACCGAAGCCTGGTTGAGGAGAGAATCTGTGTCGAGGCTCTGATGCACTTGCACTACTACAGAATGGACCTGTTGTCCCGGGCGGTAACAGCCTTTAGTCCTGGTTACCGCGCCGGGACAACGATCCCGGGACTAAAGGTGGAACCTTCAGTCCCGGGTCATCGAGCCGGGATTAAAGAGGGACCTTTAGTCCCGGTTGGTAACACCAACCGGGACTAAAGGCCCTCCAACCAGCGAACTGGCGCGCCCTTTAGTCCCGTTGGGGTTACCAACCGGGACTAATGAATTCACCTTTAGTCCCGGTTGGTAACCCCAACCGGGACTAAAGGTTCCTTTTCTTTTTCTTTTTTTGTTTAATTTGTTTTCAGTTCAGTTACACGTATTTGTTTAATATATAATATGTTTTTATGTACGTATTCTACGTTGCTAATATAAATACACGCATGCATATAATTACATCTAATTCTCATCTTGAGTATTATTATATTCGAATAAAGTATGAAACTATATATATTATAGATATATATATATATATATATATATACAACACTTTCATAATCTTGTTCTCGAAAATAACATATCAATAAACATTTAATTTACATCATTTATTCCTTAAGATCAAAGTAGAACTCTTGCGTTGGGATTTAGCACTTTTTCTAGAAGATATCCTGCTATTGACTCTTGAACTGCTTTTAGATGGTCTTTTTGCATGACCCTTCGTTTCAACCATTCAGTCTTGCATTTGAAATAAAAGGAAAAGTATTAATACACATATATGTATATATATTCATTTAAAAATAAATAAAATTGATATATCGTACTCGAGGACATCTTCGAGAGTTCTTCTTATGTGCTTGCGATGATAAATTCACAAACGTAGTATCCACACAAGTTATTACACGGTTCTCGCCAAAAACACCACTTGTCACGAGAAGAAGATTATTCTCATCATCTCACACGTAAATTGAAGTACGATATAGTAATTAAACACGTGGGGAAGTGTATATAGTACAACTTCTTCGGTATTTCAACTACATTAAGTGGTGCCTTGCAATCCTTGCGATGTTGCCGAATAAACTCTTTCCAAACCACCCCGTATGACCAATAATAATGTACGATCGTTAATAAATTATGGCAAAGTCTATTCAATAATAGTTGTGCGCGAGAGATCGAAATTACCCCGGATAATGTCTATCATATCTTGGTATAGTGCCCGTTCTTTTCTCAACGAGTCAAAGATTAGTAATCGACTTGAGTTTAACTCAATGACAATGAGTATCCAATGAAAACGCATTGGTTTATACACACACGTACATGCATATAAGTTGTATTGATATTACATAAAATGTGTAGACTACATTATTATTAACACTTACTCAAAGTTGTGCGGGAAAAGTATTGTTGTCTTGTCGTGTTTGCTTCACGAAGAACTTCATGATATTAAATGCGTGCTTGAGATACCCAGTGGTCCTTGACAATAATATCGGTTTTGAATACGATATAAGGATCAATGAAGCCAACACTGGTGTCTTGTATTCTTTGGAGCTCTGACATCTGGAATCTATATATAAATATAAGTTACATGTGAGGATAATTATATACACGTACGCATGGAAGTGAGTTTATTAAATAAAAGTAAGAATCACTTACAAACAAAAGGAGCTCATGATTGATTTGTCCAGAGCGTCCAAGTGGAATAGTTGATGCAATTCTTGAAACTAATATGTAAGATGTCATCGCCACGGAAGTAATGATGGTCTCTAAATCGACAAAGATCCACTGCTCCCCCCGCCACACCTTTGCATGTACCACTTGTTGAGCACGTATTTTTGCGTACCCAATTCATTCGAGCCAGGGTTGTACAGACTTTGCCATATTTATAAGTCTTCCGGTATCAACTTCCGTGTTCGGATTGGAGCTTTGCCGTCAATTGATCCAAGGTTAAACCAAGATCTTTAAAAAAGCATTAAGGGCTTGAACCGACACTTCTCCAGAGTTATGCGGTCGATAGACTTCTATGTTGGAACCATATTCATTAGCAACAACAAGATTTTGCATTGGTTGCTTCATTGTCCGAGTGTGGGACATCCTTCCCCGATGCTCTTTTCCTTTTCTTATCTCGCATCATGTGACTTCACGAGGGAGCGGTCATAGTCGATAGTGGCGAAGGCTTACGAAGTTCAATCATCTTTTTCTTGTGAGCATCGACCTTCCGCCTCGGCACATCTCGTGGTATGTAAAAGTACGGCTTCTCCTTAAGCTTTGCTTGACTCTTGTTTTTTGATATCTATAAAAAATCTTTTACTTTTTGTCTTCTTCACTTGCTATTTGCTCATCAGTCTTTTCGAAGTATTTCTTGAGAAATAACTCTTTTTCTTAGGGTCTTCTTTGCCACGGGACCTTAGACGTCTTTGTAGTGCGTCATTGTGGAGGGGGTGAGGCGGTGTTGGAGATCGGCGTGGAGGCGATGAGGCGGTGTTGGTGGAGACCGGCGTGGAGACGTTGGAGATCGTTGTGGAGGCGGTGGGGCGGTGTAGGAGTTGGAGATCGTTGTGGAGGCGATGGGGCGGTGTAGTAGGAGTTAGCGATCGCCGTGTGGGATGAAGTCGTCTACCTCCATGACATTTGTGATGAGATGGGGAATGAATGATTAGGCTAGGCTGGGAGAGACCCTGCTATAAAAACAATTTGTGTGTCAATTATTTTTGAAGCCAATAGAAAATTAATGGAAAATAATATTTCATTCACTTTCATTCGTACCTAGGGTGAGGTAGGGGAAGCGGTGGCGCCCCAGGAATGATGATGAAGCGTTTGCGCCATTGAATAAATGTCTTCTCTGTTTCTCCTAGTGTCTTCTCCCCATCACCGCCTTCAATGTCAAGAGGAACATTGTTTGTAACCTTTGAGCACTCTATCGACCGAGGGCGCTAGCATATCCAGGTTGAATAACTGACCCATGGATTCTTGGTGTCTTCGTTCGGTCTATTGGAGATACAACCCCGACAGCCACCATGATTGATGCATTACCATCTGGAATGTGCAGCTCACATTTTGTTAGAGGCTCGGTAATGTCATCAACAGGGAAGCGCAACCCAGCGTCGTCTTGAATAACTGGCAGCTCCGTAGAAGCACAAGCGCTTTTCATCGACCAACGGGCTAATGGTGACTCCGGCGTTGATTGCGATTGCATTTGACTCATTGCTAGCTGCACTTGCCTCTTGATCTCCTCCTGCATTCTTGCCTCAAGAGATTTTTCTCGTTCACGTGATTCAAGCAATGCTTGTCGTGACTCATCAACAAATTGCTCCAATGCACGAATTCGTTCTGCCTCCTCATCCTTCTTTCTCTGGCGGCTTCTGTAGGTATCCTTGTCTGCTTTGGAATGCGTGGTCTTTATTTCGAACAAACATTTTAAGCGTGGTATTATAGGAGCATACCACATAACCTTGGCGAGGATTTTCTTTCTAGGACGTTGTTCACCCTCGGCGTCACCGGGATCATCGCGCTTTGATCTTATACCGCGATGCTTTACATACCGGGCATTCATCCAAATTCTCGTATTCATTGCCATGGTAGAGGATACGATCATTAGGACATGCATGTATCTTACCGGATTTTTAATCCCAAAGGGCGAACAACCTTTTTGCTTTCAATGCGTAGTGGTGGGCAATTCATTTGGCTTCGGAAGCATCTTCTTTATGAGGTTTAATAAATTCCCAAATGCCTTATCGGATACACCATTCTTTGCCTTCCACCAGTAGCAATTCCAAAGTTGTACCCAGCTTTTTTGCCCTCTTCTTGGCCGTCGGGTATAGCAACTTCCTATGATCCTCAAGCATGCGCTCCAACTTAACTTTCTCTTTTCACTTTCCCATTCTTGTTGTGCATCACGAATGGCATCGCCAAGAGCATCACCGAGATCATCTTCTACCGCTACCTCTTCTTCATCTCCCCCATTGTAGTATCATCAAAGGCACCATATCGAGCAATAATGTCATCAATGTCTAAATCTTCTCCTTCACCTTCTTCCATCATGACCCGCTTTCTCCATGCTTAGTCCAACATATATAGTTTGACATGAAAACCCGACTTAAGCAAATGTGAATGAAGACTCATTGAGCTTGAATATTCCTTTAAATTCTTACATAGGGCACATGGACAGCATATGAAACCATCCCGCTTATTTGCCTCGGCCACACCTAAGAAATAGTGCAAGCCCTCTATAAAGTCTTGGGAGCGGCGATCGGCATTGTACATCCAATGGCGTGACATAATCAGATTACCGACAAATTATGAAAACCTTGAACATAATTAAGTATTTTATTACACAACATAAATGACACACACACGGTTGATTAATTAACTAAGCTGGCTACAACGTAAGCAATCCCAACTATCACTAAACAAACTAAAACTACAATGCACTTCATAACATAATTATTTTGTGATCGTACGCAACTAAAAATGACAAATCATTCTTACATTTGAATATCAATAAGCTTCTCCTGCTTGCTCATTTGCCTCATCAGCAGCATCCGCTACCTCAAGCGCACCCAAATTCTGCACGTATGTAGCATAATCTTCCTCCCAGTACCAACCATCGCATCCATTGCCCTCCCACTTTGAAATTAAAGCCAAAAATATTTAGTCAAAAATATTCAAGAAAAGCAGTCAATTAGCCATAATTATAAAATGCGTAAGAAACTCACATCGCGATCCGGGCACTTGTAGAAAACACGACCCTTGTTGGGTCCCTGCCTCTTGACTCGGTACTCCATTACAATCTTCCTTACACTTGCCGTAGATAATGAGAGGGAGTTACGGCCTCGATCGTTCGCAACGAACGAGAGGCCGAGGATCCAAAGATAACGATTGTCATCTACTTTCTATACTTATTTTTTTTGCAAACTAGTGTAAATTTCATATTTTCAAATATCCATCAAATTATAGCTCAAAACATGTTTCAATAAATAACCATCCGTACTAGTTGACCTTGCTTACGTGATCATCTCGTGAGCATTTCTCCACCGGACGGCACCGTGCTTGGCCAAGGAAGAGCTCCGATTCTCTGAGAAAGGTAACACGGTCTTCCACGACCGTTGCCGCTCTCCTCGTAGAATCAAAGCTCCTCCTTGACGTCCGTTACCGCTTTCGGCGAGAAACATGCTCGCCGAGATGAACACGATCCGCAAGTTCAACTAGTACGGATTTTCTACAATTTTCTAACAATTTTCTAATTTTTTCATTTCATGGAAAAATTAATTCTAAGATCACGTAAGCCACCGGGGGCGAGAATGGCGCGTGCTCCAGCGAGGACGAGCGAGGCGTGATTTTGATGAACTAATTTAACTTTTGTTTATCCAAACATATATGCAAATCATCATGTGATTTTGAGCTAAAAATGACATATAAAATCATAATAAAGTCCAACATATAAAGTTACACATGCATCTACATTGCAAAATGAGATAAGCTCTTGATAAAACATAAGAGGATTAAGTTTGTTATCTCCAAAATCGAAGAGCAACACCAATGGAGGGGAGAGTGCAAGAACAACGAGCAAGCTGAAGAACGGGTGAGTTTGAATAATGGAATGGCTCGGGCTCGGGGAGGAAGAATTGAGCGGAATTATAGGCGGGATAATTAGTCCCGGTTAGGGGTCAAACCGGGACTAAATATTAATCTTTATTCGAGAATAACCCAAACCGGGACTAAAAGCTTTAGTCCCGGCTGGTATTACTAACCGGGACTAAAGGTAAACCTTTAGTCCCGGTTGGTAATACCTGACCGAGACTAAAGATCCCTTGTGAGACGACCGTTAGGCAGGGACCTTTAGTCCCGGTTGGTATTACCAACCGGGACTAAAGGGTACTTTAGTCCCGGGGACAAAAAATGCCGAGGCTAATGCTAAATTGGGACATCGTTCTAAAGTCTGTTCTCTAGTAGTGTTGACTTAACTAAACAACATGTGAAACCGAGCTTCTCTACACTGACCATTCTTCTAGTCAACTTCGCAGCTGTTGAAAGACTTGATTCTATCCCATCGAGAGTTTCGTGCTGTGTTACTGGCATCTATGGTAGAGTCGATGAATTATCTCCAGAAACACTAGAATTTGAAGTCAAATATGTACTAGCATGTTTCCTTACAACTCCCATTCCAATCCAAGCCTTAGCTATAACTCCATCGCCTGAATGATCTAAGTCTTTCCCTCCATCATAATTGCTTATTACTCGGTGGCCAGTGGTGCAATGTGTCAATAATCTGCATGGTACACATTGCTTACTCGGTGGGTGGTGTAATATGAAAATACATGAGCATGTTCAGTTGCACTGAATCATAACACAATACATGATATGATAGATGTACCTACAGGTACATTGAAGACATACGTCAATTATATATTCAACAAAATAAAATATCAGCATGTGTATTCAATTATGCACACTGACCTCAATTTATTCCGCAAGATTTTGACGTGGCTTTTGTATGGTAATATAATGTAGCATACAAAGCAAACTAACTATAGCCAATAAACCCAAACTATGTGACGGTGACTCGTTGTTGCACAGGAACATGTCATTTATTGCAGTGCACTAGGAGCTGGCTTCAAAGCGTAGTTTGATAGTATATTTTGTTTAATTGATAAAAAATAACAAACTACAAAGGCTCCAAGATTTTTGCATTACCAATGGGGAACAAGTGAGTACACAAAGAGTTTTTCCCTCAAATTTGCACTTTTAAAAGGTGGGAGATTGCACAATGCAAGAAAGGGGAAATTCATAAGCCGAGAGGAGGAAACTTCTTATTTTCCAAGGTTACATTGAGCTTTGGCCATGCTAGGGACATTTTTTTATTGAGTTTTCAATCTTTCGTGGCCATGTCTTTAGGTGTCATGTAATTTCCCAATTGCATTGAGGCGTACGTTAACCTCAGGGAAGGAGTGGTAGCTAGCTAGGTGCTCTACCAGAAGGATATTATAACACATTGGTCATCATATAGTTCTCAGGGATTCTGAATTAGTGTTAGTTACAACATGATTAGTGAGTAGGATCGGAGGATACCCATAAAGTTAGACATCGATAACTAGATGTAGAGACGAAAATATATAAAGGAGGAGGAGGATCAAAACACAGATTTATAGACTACTAATAAAATATTAAAATGCCTACTTAGAATAGTTGAAAGGTTGGCTGGGAATTTTGATAGATCATGAAAGACATTTTTTCTCCCTGTAGCATTGCCGTGCAACCTGTATATATACAAGTTAAGGATCCAACATGTCAAAAACACTGCGACAGAATTGCTCTGCAGCGTGAGGTTAATATAATATCGACCTGTTCACATCTTTTTTTTAAATGACGGACCTTCTTACATCTCACAGTGATCTCCTTATCACATTTTTAATAACCATGATTATCCATCATGTAACACCCTAAAATTTGCTTCTCTTGAAATAGAGCTAAAATGATTTGATTTTATATTTTTTATGCTCATAAAAACATGGAAAAATAATATTTTTTCATTAGATTAAAATTTATCTTAAGGTAGAAACGTGTTTGTTGCATTCATGCCAGTCACACCTTGTGTTTCTATGTGCAAAATGTGTTTTTTTTTAAATACGTTTAGGAGACGAATATCTATCTCTAGAAATTTTTCAGCTTCTTTCTGGAATTTAATTCCTACCTCCTCCACCTTAATCTTTATGTTCCAAGTTTCCAATGTTGAGACTTGCGGTCTCAGACAATGTGGAGGAGGTGGAGGCCTCCGCCCGCGAGGCGCTGCCCTCAGGCTGAGGCTCGGGAAACAGACACGACAAGCGGGTGTGTAGGGAAATGGCACGTAAAACTAGAGTTTCATTAATTCATTCACCAACCACCCGTACTGTTACAAGTGTTCCCTATTTATAGGGCTCAACTACCACTTTCACAGAGTTTACAATAGTAACCTTCAACTGCTTCAATACATTCTCGGAATATCCCACTACTCGCCCTTCTTCTCGGGGAAATCTTGTCTTGCCGCCCTCAGGTACTGGGCCTGCACGATCAGCCGGCCCATCAGGTCTCAGGATTCGGCGATGGGCCCTTGGGCCTCCGCCATCGGTCTCCGCCCCTGGGACGCCGAGGCCGCAGACCCCCGACACCCAGTATTGTCGTCCTCCTGCTTGGGTCTCTGCCCCTGCGAGCGGATGCCGAACCGGCGCGCTCGCGTCGTCCACGAGCGCCTTTCTCTGGTTACCTGCACACACACACGTAGATAAAGTTTGCACTTGATTAGCCTTGCAGCGGGGCGGCCTCCACCCCCTCCGGCTGGAGACGCCTACGAGCTAACCGGACGGAGGCTGCGCTAGGGTCACCGGCGGCGTCCTGCAAGCGGTCTGAGAAACCGTCATCTTTCTGAGTCTGGAGGTGTGGTAGCCGGGCCTTTGCTTAAGTAGTTGGTCGGAGACGTCTCTACGAACTGCTGGCCGCGCAGGTCTCCGCCACCCTTGGAGGCCGTGTTACAACATCCAATAATCTTTTCATGAGATCCAAATACTTTATTTGGGTTCATCATGTTCCAAAGTGTCTCTAGAAAAATTTTCCCAAATTTTCGGAGGTCTCGGAGTATTTTTGGTGGCTTAAATATCAATTCTAGACTTTTCTAGAATTATTTTATTCGCGAAATTAATTAATTCCAAAAATAAATAATATATCTCATTTTCCAACCAACTCTCAGAGCTCATGTGCAATAATCCTAATAAATCCTAAAGGCCCATGCATTTATTTACTAATGTGCTTTAATGATTATTTAGATCCATTAATAAATGTGGAGGGTACAACATCAACTAGTACCATATTACCGGTTGATATAGGTGTGGGGAGTTTTCTCCCAATGAATATGTACCAACTCTTTGGACAAAGCACACCAAAACTACCGTAAGGAAAGCCCCTAGTTTGGAAAATCCATCGTGTACTAAATTAGATTTTTCTCCTCCTTCTCTCGCGGTCGTCGTCGTCGTCGTCGTGGCCACCGCGCTGCCTGACGCCGTAGATCCGCCGTTGACCCCAAGAAGGCCCTAGGTGAGTTTGTTGTCTTCTCCTCTTATTCCCTGTGCTCTCGGCTCGTCAAACCGTGGCCTCTAGGGCCCAAACCAAGCGCTCCAGGGAGCTTCTAGCCGCCGGTAATGTAGCTCCGCCATGCCGGTTTTCTTCTCCGGCCGGTGACTCTCTCTCCCCCTTCTTTCTAATTTGGGCCGTCCAGATTCAATCCAACGGTCCAAGATCGCCCGTACCCCTTTGCCGGGTTTATTTGCAAAAGAGCCCCTATAGTTTCGTGTAATATAACCCGCAGTCCATGGCGCACTTCTAGAATACGTTTTCCTATTCCGAAAACGTAGTTTCTTTCTAATAGATTCAGAATACGTTTTCCCTTTCAGAAAGCGTAAAATCCCTCTGTTAGATTCAAAATACATTTTCTTCTTTTGAAAACGTAGTTTCTTCGGTTAGATTCAAAATACGCTTTCATCTATTTACAGTTTTACAACTAATCTTGTTTAGCCATAAAATCTTCGTTTTAACTCCGATTTGACCCGTTCAAGTTGCGTAAAATTCGTAATTGCATAATCTACATATTTATCCTACTGTTAAATATATTTTCAACTTTTAAAATTTGAGGTTAGATTTGATCTATTATTTTATTAAAGGAAATCTTGTTTAATTCATAACTCCTTCATTATAGCTCCAATTAGAGTGATTTTTGCGTCTGTGTGTTCGTCGCGGGACGTAGATTCATTTTACAAACTTTTCATCTTGATTTTATGTTTGGTGTACTATTTTAATTTAGATCTATTGTTTGCTCCGTGTATGATTGCATGGATGCTTGTGTGGTGCTTTATGATCATGTCCAGTCGGTGAGAAGTACGTTGATGAAATAGAAGAAGTTGGTGATCCAGAAGAAGTCTTTTAGAGGTTACAATTCAATAGAAGAAGGATCTGAGTTTTAAAGCAAGTATAGCATGGGATCTTCCTTGTTGTCCTATACACCTTTAATCATTTAATTCATACTGCATGTGTCTACCTTGGCAACCGTAGTAATTTTTCTAGCTATTTAATATCCTATATTCCTTGATTCCTATGTCCCCTTGTGTATAGGCTACGTGTCGTTGTGCCATCGGGAAGGGGGGTTCCTATATCTGTTTGCCGAGTGAATCTAATGGCCCTAACTTGTTAGACGAACCTTTGAAAGGCTTCATAGTGAACCATGCCAACCTTTCATGGAAGTGGGACAAGAGATTAGCTACCTCGGGCGAAAGGGTAAATCATGACTCATAGTGAAAGTGTACAATCTCTGTAGAGTGTAAAACTGTCGTGCTCACGGTCACGAGTGGCCTTGGACCCTTACGAAATAGATGATGAACACTGATGATACTGATGATAAAGATGCTCATTAATGGTTAATTGTTTATGCTATTCATTATTCATGTTTACCTGCTCATATGTTTATATGGGCTTGTGATAAACTTGTTGCTACTCTTATGCTAAAATTGTGATAATTAAAAGCTAATCGTAGTTAAATCAGTGTCAGCCTTTTGATCCTCATGAACCCTATGTTATATTTGTTGAGTATGACATGTACTTATGTTTGCTTTACTTTTTAAATCTTTGGAAAAATCCCGGATGGATACCAGATTGCTAGAGTTTAGAGGAATTAGGTTTGTGATTAACCAGTCGGTTATCCCTGTGGAATTGGAGTCTTCACCCGAAGATCAGAGTTGTCTTTTCCGCTGTTTGCTGTCTAAGGGTATATCATTTATACTAAGTACGTTATATATTGAGCATTGTCTTTTGATATTACCCTTATTTGTAGCTATATGTGAGATTTGACTTCCTGGGCTCACATATAGTGCGTATCTAGTTTTGTTCTTAAAGCCAGGTGCTATAAAGTGGTATCAGAGTAATGCTGACTATAGGACGCAAACCTAGTAGAAACTAGTTGTTCTAAGGTTTAGAAGTTACTACAAAAATCTTTGCTCTATGAGCCTTGATATTTTCTTCTCTACTATATCTCTACCCTTGTTATTCATCTCTACCTTGGTGCTTATTTTAAAGTCTTTGTTCCCATCTTTACTCCTTGATTTGATATGCCTTTAGAATTGTCCCTCACCACCTTCTTGCGTAATCTGAAGACGAGTCTTAGGATTGTTACCCCTAGTATAATGAGGACGGTAGTATCGCAAGTTGAGTCAATAATTGAGTTGTGCATCTTTATTACTTTGTTGAATTGTCATGGTGCCTATGCTTATTTTGAATCTTTGTAATGATTGCAATGATCTTATTGGGTGTTCCCACAATTTCATTTAGTTTATAAGCCTAAGGTATAAGGATTAATGAAATAAATAGTCGGGTTTTGGTTATCTCCTGTTTCCTCTATCTTGTCTTTCGGAGCAACCTATCTTTATCGGCTTATATATCTATTCTTGGAGGACCAAAAATCATGAGAAAATTCTATACAGTAGTGGACTTCAACATCTTTCTCTGAACACAAGAATCACCCTGATAGCTATGTTGGTTATGGAATTATGAAAATCACAAGACGATGCACCTGTGCAGTCTGAAGCCTGGAGTAGATTCTGTTGTGCACTATTTTCGACTACTTAAACTACAGAATTTGGAAAAGTATTCTATAAGTAAGTTGTGGAGAATTCGATAAGCTTTCCAACGATATAAGCTACAACTTCATTGGACTAACAGAATGAGAGTTATGGCTGTTTTACTGCACTGCTGTTTTTCATCCCGCGAGGAATTTCAGATTTCTTGTCATTGCCCATACACAAGAGTCTCATTGGGATGTCAGAATGTCTTGATACTAATTAGCTCATCTAGAAGAAGATGCAAGCTACCTTTTTGTGTCCCCTAGTTGATCTTTTCTTAAGGGGTAGCCAAAGTGAAGGTGATTTTGTTGATTCTAGCTCTCACTAGGAAGGAATCCTACCAATTCTAATCCGCCGCCATCAAATCCCCCATCTATAGAGCAAGCTTTGATGATGCAGACTCAGTTATTATAGATTATTTCTCAAAGTGTGTTGAACAACCCACATCAAGCGCCACCTATTGACAAGCGTGTTGAATTTAAGAAGGGTCCAAATGCTCAAGGTGCTATATGAAGTTCAGTTATGCTCTCTAGCTCTCACTTAAAAGAATCGGTTAATCTGATGAGCAAGGTGGTACTCAAGGATGTGAGAGAGAAACTTAGTCTTTAATAATGAGGTTTGATTAGAGGTCCAAGGGAAGTTTATCCAAGATATTGATAGTAGTACTAGAGAAGGTTTAAGTTTGCTTGGATCAAGAGACCTCAGCTAAGTATTTGAAGTAGTGAAAAAGGGTTGAAGTAAAACCTAAGTATTATCTTTGCCAGATCTGGACAAGAGCTTTATATCTACTATGACACACCTTGTCAAGATGTGGCATGTGTCCTTATGCAAGAAGAAAAAGTAGTACCATGTTTATCAAGTCAACTAAGGAAGCGTGAGTTGGATTACCCAACATATTATGTGGAGTTATTCATTGTAGAGCATGGAAGTGCTATCTTCTAGGGTGTAAACGTGACATCTAAGTGGATCACAAGAATCTAAAGGACATCTTCACTAAGATGGTTTTGAGCTTGTGACATCATTGTTGGATTGAAGCCTTCAAAGTTTTATGACTTGGAAAAGTGCTATCATTTAGAGAAGCAAAAGTCGTTGTCGATGTCTTTAGCAAGAGAGAGTTATGCTAAGAAGATTCGAACGACACCATGGACTAAGAATAGTCGTTTGAGAGTTGAGCAACTTGATCTGAGCATCTGAAGTCATTAATGTTTTAAAGTTGACAATAGAATCTATTTTGGATCAAGAAAGTAAGGAGGCTCCGTTGGAAAGTGAATATTTTAAGAAAGAGAATTGATAGTATGGAGTAAAAAGGAAAGATGGCCTAGTGATTGGAGTTACCTGAGTATTGTTTGGAGTACCTTTTAGAATCTTGGAATCAGTTTGACAAGTTACTTGGTGTATGGTTAACAGGTATGCAAAGTAGAGAAGAATCCAAAGGCGGAGAATATGTATCTCTTTTATCACCATCTTCTGAATCTCGAGGACGAGATTCATCTTAAGGGGGTAGAATTGTAACATCCTAAAATTTGCTTCTCTTGAAATAGAGCTAAAATGATTTAATTTTGTATTTTTTATGCTCATGAAAACATGGGGAAATAATATATTTTCATTAGATTAAAATTTATCTTAAGGTAGAAACATGTTTGTTGCATTCATGCCGGTCGCACCTTGTGTTTCTATATGCCAAATGTGTTTTTTTAAAGAATACGTTTAGGAGACGAATATCTATCTCTAGGAATTTTCTAGCTTCTTTCTGGAATTTAATTCCTACCTCCTTCACCTTAATCTTTATGTTCCAAGTTCCTAACAATCTTTTCATAATATTCAAATACTTTATTTGGGTTCATCATGTTCCAAAGTGTCTCTGAGAATTTTCCCCAAATTTTCAGAGGTCTCAGAGTATTTTTTGTGGCTTAAATATCAATTCTAGACTTTTCTAGAATTATTTTATTCACAAAATTAATTAATTCCGAAAATAAATAATATATCTCATTTTCCAACCAACTCTCAAAGCTCATGTGCAATAATCCTAATAAATTCTAAAGGCCCATGTATTTATTTACTAATGGGCTTTAATGATTATTTAGGCCCATTAGTAAATGTGGAGGGTGCAACATCAATTAATACCATATTGCTAGTTGATGTAGATGTGGGGACTTTTTTCCCTATAAATATGTACCAACTCCTTGGGTAAAGCACACCAAAACTACCGTAAGGGGAACCCTAGTTTAGAAAATTCCTCGTGTAGTAAATTAGATTTTTCTCCTCTCGCCATCGCCGTTGTCATGGCCGCCGCACTGCCTGACGCCGTAGATCCGCCGTCGACCCCAAGAAGGCACTAAGTGAGTTTGTGGTCTTCTCCTCTTATTCCATGTGCTCTCGGCACTTCAAACCGTGGCCTCTAGGGTCCAAACCAAGCGCTCCAGGGAGCTTCTCGCCGCCGGTAATGGAGCTCCGCCGCACCGGTTTTCTTCTCCGGTCGGTGACTCTCTCTCCCCCTCCTTTCTAATTTGGGTCGTCCAGATTCAATCCAACGGTCCAAGATTGTCCGTACCCCTTCGTCGGGTTTATTTGTAAAAGAGCCCCTACAGTTTCGCGTAATATAACCCGCAGTCCATGGCGCACTTCCATAATACGTTTTCCTATTCCAAAAGCGTAGTTTCTTTCTAGTAGATTCATAATACGTTTTCTCTTTCAGAAAGCGTAAAAATCCTCTGTTAGATTTAAAATACATTTTCTTCTTTTGAAAACGTAGTTTCTTCGGTTAGATTCAAAATACGCTTTCATCTATTTACAGTTTTACCACTAATCTTGCTTTAGCCATAAAATCTTCGTTTTAACTCCGATTTGACCCGTTCAAGTTGCATTAGATTTGTAATTGCGTAATATACATATTTATCCTACTGTTAAATATATTTTCAACTTTTAAAATTTAAGGTTAGATTTAATCTATTATTTTATTAAAGGAAATCTTGTTTAATTCATAACTCCTTGGTTATAGCTCCAATTAGAGTGCTTTTCGCGTCTGTATGTTCATAGTGGGACGTAGATTTGTTTTACAAAATTTTCATCTTAATTTTATGTTTGGTGTACTATTCTAATTTAGATCTATTATTTGCTTCGTGTATGATTGCATGGATGCTTATGTGGCGCTTTATGATCATGTCCAGTCGATGAGAAGTACGTTGATGAAATAGATGTTGGTGATCCAGAAGAAGTCTTTTGGAGGTTACAACTCAGTAGAAGAAGGATCTGAGTTTTAAGGCAAGTATAGCATGGAATCTTCCTTGTTGTCCTATACACTTTTAATCATTTAATTCATAGTACATGTATTTACCTTGGCAACCATAGTAATTTTTCTAGCTATTTAATATCCTAGATTCCTTGATTTCTATGGGTTTATGCATTGGGCAGTATGATGCTAGTGCTCAACTAAAGCCATGATCTTGTAACTTGACTAATGGTATATGCAATAAACACTAAAAGATGCTTTTTAGCAATATGGAACCAGGGGGCTAGAGCATTGGGCTATTTTATGGTGCTCTATATTCCTCTCCCTAAGGACTTATCTGTAAGCGAACATCCAGGACTTATAGTACAACTGTGAGGGCTACATGACTCTAGCTTTAGCTCAGCATGAGGACATTTTCTAGCTTGTTAGTGGTTACCTTTATTGGTGTAAGAATGGCTTGCCGAATCGGGTATAAGACAGCCTCTGTCCCCTTGTGTATAGGTTGCGTGTCATTGTGCCATCGGGAAGAGGGGTTCCTACATCTGTTTGCCGAGTGAATTTAATGGCCCTAACTTATTAGACGAACCATTGAAAGGCTTTACTGTGAACCCTGCCGACCTTCTATGGAAGTGGGTCAAAATATTAGCTACCTCGGGTGAAAGAGTAAATCACGACTTATAGTGAAAGTGTACAACCTCTATAGAGTATAAAACTGGTATATCAGCCGTGTCCACGGTCACGAGCGGCCTTGGATCCTTACGGAATAGATGATGAACACTGATGATACTGATAATAAAGATGCTCATTAATGGTTAATTGTTTATACTATTCATTATTGATGTTTACCTGATCATGTGTTTATATGAGCTTGTGATAAACTTGTTGCTACTCCTATGCTAAAATTGTGATAATTAAAAGCTAATCGCAGTTAAACCAGTATCAGCCTTTTGAGCCTCATGAATCCCATGTTATATTTGTTGAGTACGACATGTACTTACGCTTGCTTTACTTTTTAAATCTTTGGAAAAATCCTGGATGGGTACCAGATTTCTAGAGTTTGGAGGAATTAGGTTTATGATCAACCAGTCAGTTGTCCATGTGAAATTGGAATCTTTATCCGAAGATCGGAGTTGTCTTTTCCGTTGTTTGCTATCTAAGGGTATATCCTTTATACTAAGTACATTATATATATATGGTGTGTATCTGGTTTTATTCTTAAAACCGGGTGCTACACATCACGGCCCCCTCATTGTATACCAACAGAAAGTGACAGAGTAACCTAGCATCTCTCCTAGTGCCTTGCATTCTTATAGCAATTCTTTCTCTGCCACACCACCTCGCGCTTTCATCTCCCACTTCAATATCTATAGCTCCTGCTCCTGCTGATATGGGGAACTAAACAAAGAAAATAAGGGGAGAAGTGCTGCATCAACCAGGGCCCATGTGCTGTGGAAAAACATATCCGTATTGCTATTACACAAAGAATTTTTATTTGCGGTCAAAATATATTTTGTCTGCTCTCCATTAATTCTGCTGATGTACACTGCTCTCCAGATGATGATCTCTTTACCCCAGAAGACAGGACACCAACAAGGCGGCATCAGACTGGATATATATAGCTGCTTTTAGCACTCTTGGCCGGGGTCTCTTTTGTTGCAATAGGGCAGTAGTGGCATTATCTATCTGTTGCTGAAATCGTTTGCTACGGTTAGCCTAGCTATTTCTTCTTCCGGCTAGTTGTATGTTCTTCATCAGACACTAGTCTACCATCCTTAGCCTCACGTTCTAGTTTTTCTTCCTGGGCAACCAAAGAATGATACCCGTCCTTTAATGGAAATGGAGATATCTGTGGTGAAAAAAAAATGTTGCTCTTGTTACTGATGATGCCAAACTAAAGAAAAAAATAGACAAGTATATAAAGGGGATCCCCTGCTCTGTGTGGAAACATATCTTTATCACTAGTACTACTACGCAAACAATTCTTAGACGCGTCAAAACCGCAGTCACCTCTAACTAGCCTCTCCGAATATTTTTTTTCTAATATTTTGCTCTTAAATGATCTCAAATGGAAACAGAATTTACTATACAAAGTTTTACCGACATAGTTTGAAATATTAAAAAAATTGATTGAAAAATCTAAAACTTATAACAAATATTTGAGGTCTGACAATAATAAATAGTAGTGCATGTCTCTTTGTATGCAGATAATTAAGTATCATGCCTCTTGATAGTACTATAGAAATAAAACTAATCATTGTAGTATTAGATATACTAGTTGGCGAGATAAGATAGCACTGATGCTCCTTACATTGCTGGCCAGCTCATGTCCATGGCGTCCACCACATCGCACACTCCCTTCCGTTGCTGTGCAGTGTGAACTGCTATGTAACCCACAATTGACTGCATCGAAGCAAGCACATCCCTACGCAAACTCCCCAATTGCAGCAAGCGAGTGCTAAAATTTGCCCCAGCGCCGCAGTAGTTGTGCCAAACCTTGAATTCGCGCTGGTTGCTAAGTAGTAGTCAAAGTACCAGGCCAAATTGTGAGTAAAAACAAGATCACGGATGGCTTAACTGCTCCACGATCGAGTTTGCGCGTATATAACTAGTTTCCTGGACTAATGTTGATCGTACAGTACGACTATGCATTTCTCCTCATCATTCACACTCCTGACCCTGACTACCTCTTCATTCATGGGAATGGGGATGGTGTTGGAACAATACGGGAAGCAAAATTCCAGTGAAAACCTACATCCCGATGCCTTGCATTCCTACAGTATAACAAGCATGTACTGAATTTGTGGAGATTCATGCTTGTTTTAATTTCACCTTTTTCCTAGCTAATGGTGGCACATGCATGTACATTTGGCTCCTAGCTGGAATGGAGTAGCAAGCCTTGATAGCAAGCCAGCTAGCTGGTAGAAAAGGTATATATAGAATGGCACCCCCGAAACGCCGGATGATATGGTAGACAAGTCATTATATATCGCTTACTAGCTTGGTGGGTGGTGTGCAATGTGACATTGTGTGAGCTAGCGTGTTTCTATTACATTCAATGATATAGCATGATACCCTACAGATACATTCAAACCATTTGATTATGTGTCTAGCAAATTATATTATCCTTGCTTTGATTGGGCAATTATGTACATAAGTCAATGGGTGAGACTGTCTCCCTCGTTGGATGACATCAATTTTGTTGGCATGTTGATATTTTGCCATGGCTCTGGTGTGGTAACTAATATAATGTGGTCTGCAAAGCAAAGTAGCTAGTAAAACCATTACACGTAGTATTTGCTTAGTTAGGACATAGAGGAATTCAATTTAGAAACCTAAATATAAGGTGAGAAGATCATGAGGTACACACTATGGTATGCGGTGGTCATATATTCTCATTGCTCAGTAGCAACCTGACGCCTATGCATCATCATATAGTAATCTTGCTGCGGCGCAGTTGGTTTCTTCAATTAATAGGTTTTCTTCCACCGCACTGCTGCAGTGCTACTATGTGTTAACTACTCTAGCATGTTATTGGTTACTGATTGATGAAGTGCTATAACGAGAACTACTGGAAACGGTGATTAGGTAAACCAACAGGATAATTGCAATCTCATGCATGATGTCAAATGAAGATACTTTTTACACCATGAGATCTACAACTTTATAGTTTTGAGTTTTTATATTTGGGGTCGTTAAGATGCTCAAAAAAATAATACAAATTTCAGCAGCATAATAATCGTGTACTAGCGCTTGTCGCATTAGAAAAATAATATCGTTTTTGTATCGTGTCAAATGAAGGTACTAGCGCTTATTGGCTGACCTCAACTTTGATGGAATGTTCATATTTTGCTGTGCCTTTTGTGTGAATATATAATGTAGTCTACAAAGCAATGTAGCCAGTAAAACCATCATGTGTAGTGTTGCTTAATTTTGGAGTTTGTAGCCTCAGGGGATTCAATTGAGAAACCCAGATACAAGTTGAGAAGATCATGAGGTCCACCCTGTTAATAGAAAGGTTAAAATTCTATCCATTGTAGAATACCAATTATTAAATAAGTTTTCAACATTTAATGGTGGATATTGACCTAGCACCATATAAACCACACTCACAGGAACCTAACATACATAACCGCACTGAAGAAGAGACGCTAGATGGTTTTCGACCTACTACAAAAACAAGACATATATATCACCCTTCCACTATATCTTTAACATTGTTTCTAAAAAGCACTTGCCAAATCAAACCGTGTGGCACTTGCACTTTGACATGCTGTCCTTACTTATAACCTGAACCCGGGCAACCTGCGAGGAACTTGCCTTCTCCAAGTGCTGGAGCTAGGGTCAAACGGCTATGCATGTCAACCTAACAGCCTCCAGTCTACATTCATCAAACTTGCTGTGTAAAACTGCATCCTGTCACCTTCCATTCCTTCTGAATGTATAGTCTTCTAAATATATATATAATAGCAGTTGTGCTGGCTCAATGTGGGTTTAGTGAAGCAAGTTGTGTGCTGGCTCAATGTTGTGCTAGCAACGGATACTATATATGCATGGCACCCTTGAAGCGCCGATGGTACACATAATATAATCAATGCTAGTTATTACTGCTTGGTGGATGCAATGTGACAATCTCTCAGTGTTAATTTTTATGCTGCATTCAAAGGAAGCTGATATATACATGCTATGTACAGGTACTTTGAAACCACTCGATTAATGCTGCTACTAGCCTCTCTCCTGGTTCCTTCCATTCTTATAGGAATTGCTTCTTTGTTATCCTCTATTTCAATTTGTGTTGCTCTAGCTTATAGAGGCAACAAAACTTAATAAAAGAATGGAAAAGTAAGGTAGTGTCTGCTGTGGTGGATGATAAATATAGTCAACAAACCACTCTGGATCCGCGTGACAACCGGCATTCCTCTTGTACCGACTCGCGCCACAGTGCGGACAGCTCTGCAAGTTCTCATACTTGCCCCGATAAAGGATACAGTGGTTAGGGCAGGCATGGAACTTTTTAAGGTTCATCGCCATTGGTCGGATCAGCTTCTTCGCTCGGTAGGTATTGGCGGGCACCTTGTTACCCTCTGGGTATGTGTCAGCAAGGATACGTAACAGGTCGTTAAAGAAAGTGTCGGACCAGCCATGGCAAGCCTTCAGCATCAGCATCTGGAGGTTAAAACGCAGCGTCGTCCAGTGCTTCGGACAGTCCTTATAGAGGGGATCAATTTCCACCTACTTCATCTCTCAGAAATTCTCTAGCCACCTCAGGCTACCAAACAGAACGTCGTCGTGGTCAAGACAATAAGCGATTGACTCAAAAAGGTCCGTAGTCTCGGGATCCCTCACTGGCTCACCGCCATCACCATCATCGTCGTCAGCCATGTCTTGGAGCATATCATCCATCGTGATATAATCACAATCTGCATTGTCACCAATAGCAGCATTGTCGTGCCCGCCGGCCGCTGCTGATGAGGTTTGTTGTTCGACATTCACCGCCGTCGTCGTCGCTGTCGACGAGTTCCTTCCTCTAGGTGCACCGACACTTCGATCCTCTACTTGCCCATGAAACTTCCAGACGGTGTAATCCTTGACGAAACCGTACCGGATCAAGTGAGATTTCACCGTGTCGTCTCCCTGGCCAAGAAGGTTCTTGCAGCTCTTCCACGGACAAATGGTGAGTTCTCGCTTCAGACTTAGACGATGCCTTTTCGCAGCGGCAATAAACTTTGTCACATGATCTAGGAAAGCTGGATGCAGCCTCGATGTCTTGTACATCCATTCCCTATCCATGACCGCAAACACCTTGCACACACAAACAACAAAAATGGCGCATATAAGCAGAGCAGTACGGAAAAAAGACAGCTGAGTAGCTCTAGATCTGATGATTTCTCTCTCCTCCAAATAGATCTAGATCTAGATCTTGAGAAAAAACGCCCAAATCATGGAAAAGAGAGAGGATTGAGGGTTTGAGAGCAAGAATCAACCTCTTACGGTGCCCCCTTCACCAAATCTAAGGGCAAAACCTCTCCCCCTAGAAAATGGCCATTTTAGGGTTTTGAGGTCAAAAACCAGAAAAAATGGAGGAGAAGCCATGGGAAAAAGGGTGGGGGCGGCTGTATTTATAGTCAGACTTAACCGAGGGGGGCACTATAAGAAAACCGCCTTGGTTAATCATCTGTTAACCAAGGCGGTTGCTTTAGAACAAACACCTCGATTAATTCACTAACCGAGGCGGATACCCTAACGCAACCACCTCGATTAATGTGGATTAACCAAGGCGGTTGCTTTATAACAACCACCTCGGTTAATCAATTAACCATAGCGGTTGCGTTAGGGCAACCGCCTCGGTTAATCTACATTAACCATGGTAGTTTCTTTACAGCACCCGCCTCGGTTAAGGACTACGAGACGGACCTTATGTGACTAAGGTGAGTATCTCCCACAGGAACCCTCACCAGGTGTTCCTGCCAAGGCAATTTATCCCACATAAATTACCCCCACTCGCCCCCTGTCGGGGTTTAGTCAAAGTTTACCATTCAAGTTCCATAGTTCTTATCCTCAAGTTCATAATGCTCATATCATATTAAGGTAACCATTACCTTATCATATTATCATAATCAAGTTCATGATTATAGTTTCACTAGTTCATAAGGGGTTTCAAGTAGTATGGGTTGGGTTATTATTTAGTGGAGATGGATAGTGGAGGGTTTATGGTGGAGGCTAGCAATAGGTGGTGGTGGTGGAAGGGAGGTAGTTAAGGGATGGTAAAGTGGTGGGAAGGGATAGGCGGGTGTTAGGACTTGCCTCCATTTGTTGATGATTATATCCTTCTCTGATTCCTGTGTCTCTTGTTCCTGTCCTCTGGACTCCATCGGATTCTCTCACGTCTTCTATCCTACGTGGTCTAGCGTCGACAAACAAAGAAAATAACAAGCAAAGCATGTAAAGCAAGCATAAACAATCAACGATCCTAGATGGGTTGGTCCTATTGGGTGGTGGGTTGTTATCTAGGGTTATCATTATTATGTCAATTTGAAGTAAGGTTTGGATAGAGGTATTCCATCCGGAAGGTAGGGCTTCTATAGGTTAGGTTAAGGTGGGTGGTTGGTCTGATGGAAAACCAGACCACATTATTATGTTCACTATTATGTGAACCTGAAAGAGAAAGTCTGACTAAGTCATCATAGATGACTTGTCTAGCCTCTATAGGTTCACCGGGGTTAGTGGCACATACGCACATGCATATGTACGTGCCTAGGGCTAATTAGGTGAGCTGGGTTATAGCTAGGGTTAGTGGCATGTACACATATGCATATGTGTATACCCATGATTAAGTAGAATCAAGTAACTGGGTTACTAGGGTTAGCCATACATAGGCGTATACCCGAATATCGGGCATATCCATGTATGTATAGATGTCTACTTATTTTAGGTGATTGGGTACAGATATATCCGAGTATGTGTCATGATGCGCACACATAAGCGAATATGCATATATTTGGCCATGCAGCCCAAGCCCGTCGGCCCGGCCCAAGGCCCATTTTTTTGGCCCGGCCCAAGCCCGGCACGGCCCAGCGGCTAGCGGGCCTGGGCTGGCCCGGCACGGAGGAGCAGGCCGTGCCTGGGCCTTACCCCAGGCACTTGGGCAGACATGGCACGACCTGCTACAGAGCAGGCGGCCTGCTAACGGCCCAGCCTGCCCCGCTCCTCGTGCGACCGCGCCCCACTCCCCATCCCCGCTCACACCCAGTCCCCGCGCCCCACTGGCGCTCCCCCGATTCCCCGTCCCCGAACCCTAAGTCCCTAACTCCCTCCCCCTCCCCGCGGCCCGCGCCCCGCTCGCACCCTCCCCGCGCCCCACTCCTCGCTCCCCGCTCGCCCCCTCCCCGCTCCCCGCTCGCCGGCATGTGGCACCGCCGGCTCCTTCACTCCTCGCGGCCGCGCCTCGGGAGTGAGTGTGCCGGCCCCAGGCTCCGCGGAGTCCGCGCCTCGGGTGCGCTACTGCGCTGCCGCGGCCTGCAAGGCCGCCGGATCCAGCTCAAGCAGTTGCCTGCCTGCCTCGCTTCCCCCGCCTCTCTCTCGTCTCTGTGGCAGTGCGGCGAGGCCATGCACCATCGTTGCCCTCGAGCATGGCAGCCGGCTTCGGATCTGCCTCGAGGCCAGGGCAAGCGCACCGGCGTCGACCGCCGCCACCGCGCTCCCGTGCTGCCCCTCCTGTTCTTCCCTTTCCTCTCTCTGATGCCGCCGACGCGCCGTCATCACCTGCTAAAGCATGCCTTGGGCTAGCCCGGCCTCCCTGACAGGCCGTGCTTACCGGGCCGGCCCGGCACGAAAAACAGCCTAGCAGGCCGTGCCTAGGCCGTCGGCTAGGCCCGTGGCCCTTTTAGGCACGGCCTGGTGGCCCGCCGTGCCGTGCCTGGCCCGTTAGAGCCGTGCCATGCTTTTGATGGGCCCATGCTGGGCCGGCCCGTTGGCCATCTATGTTCCCTACGGTCAACGAGCGGGTGCGAGAGAGAGAGAAAAGAGAGAGGGAGAGCGGAGGGGGGATAAAGCAGAGCAGACATGGAAAGAGAAAGCAGAGCAGGGCGGCGGTGCTTGGATACGGCAACGCCGTTGGCGGCTTTGGAGCGCTCGGCTCCGGCGCGGCGGAGTAGAGCTGAGGAGAGGAGGAAGAGGAATGGAGGGAGGGAGAGAGAGAGAGAGAGAGAGAGAGAGCAGAGCGCAGGCAGGGCAGTAGTGCTCGGCATTGGCCTGCCGGGGTGGAGCAGAGGGGAAGAAAGCGGAGCTGAGGAGGAAGGCAGAAGGGGAGAGGCAGACCGGAGGGAAGGGATGGAGCAGCGCAGAGCGGGGCGACCTCGACGGCAGGGGCTTCGGCGGCGGCGGCGGCGCGGTGCGAGCTGAGCAGGCGAAAGCGGCTCCGGCGAGTCGGGCGTGTGTGCGGCGGCGGCCTCGGCACAGGAGGTCAGCGGAGAGGGTGAGCTGTCGACGAGAAGGTCGGTGCGCCGGAAAATATCTTCCGCGGCGTTCTTCACGTGCTCGAGATGGACGCGGCGACCTGCAGCGCTTGCGTGCTTTCGTGGAGACGACGCGGTGCGGCCTGGGCCAAACGTGCTGGGCTAGGCCCATTCGGCAAGAGGGAGGCGTGGAGTTTCTATTTTCTATTTTTGTAAATAATAGATGATGGATTTTCTATAATGCATATATGTATATTAATTCCTTTTGTAATTAATAGATAAATGATGTATTGCTAAATAAAGAATGTGATACTAGTATTCATGATGCATTTCTAAATAAATATTTATATATTTAACGACTTAATTTATTCCTAGATGATCAAGACGAGAAGAAAATATTGACGTACTATCTAATTCAAGGAATGTAATACAAGTATAATATCGTATCCATGATATAGTTCTATATATTTATGAAAATGTAACTATATATTATATATTACTTTATAACTATGATAGAATTAATGATTTCATATTTCCTACAAATTAACTAAATGTAAATTGAGAAGGGATTACTTGAAAGAAAATTAGACCTATAATTTATTAATGCGATGGCTATTATAATTCCTAGAGAATAAAATATTGCTTATATCTATGATGTATTATCTACCTCTATAATATAAAGAAAAGGTTTTTAAATAATTCAAGAATGCAATTGGTAATTAAGGGAAACTATTTTGGTGCCGCAAAATAAATTCTAGAAGGCAAGCACACAAGCACTCAAGCAAGCAAGCATTCAAACAATCAAGCATTCATTCAACCAAGGTGCACGCAATGAAGTTTAAATGCGAAGCGATTTTCTAATCCTAGAAATTATTTCTAGCGTTACATCTAACTCCTACTAAACACAGAAATGCATATGGTGGATTTTTAATGCGGGGTTTTCGGAAAGCATTTTCTTTTAAAACGGTTTTGCGGGAAATAAATAATCAAGGTTTTGATTTGTTGTAAATTTTAAATTTTAAATTTTTAGTGGATTTTAACATGATGCAAAAACACGGCGGTTACAATCATATAGTAATCTTGCTGCGGCACAGTTGCTTTCTTCAATAGGTCTTCTTCCACCGCACTGCTGCAGTGCTACTATGTGTTAACTACTCTAGCATCGTATTGGTTACTGATTGATGTAGTGCTAATGAGAACTGGAAACTGGAATTTCGCTGATCGAGATAATTTTTTTAATGGTGATTAGGTAAACCAACAGGATTATTAGCCGGCTTATCAGCTACAATCTACAGATTTTTCTCTCACAATAAAACAGCTTCAGCCGGCTTATCAGCCAGCTTTAATACCAGCCGAACAGGCCCAAAAATTACATGATAGGATACCTGAGAATTTTTCTGTGAGTGTCAGTTGTCAACTCAAAAAATAAGTTTCTAATGGTAGGGATCAATTTTTTTGTCGATTTGTGTCCGCAGAGGTAGGTTTCTGGTAGATATTTAAATTTTAATTTTCCTGTAGGCCAAGTACCATCAGAAAAGATATTTCTGACGGTGGACCGTCAGGCAATTTTTAATTTGCCTGTAGTTCTATCCCTATCGGTTATTCATGTTGGTTCAACGTCAAAAATTTTGATTTCCAATTTTCATGTCAGTAATGCTTTTCCCTATTGGTAATTGCATTCAGTCGTACTGATACCTGCTACCTACACTTTAAGACCATTCGATTCAATAAATTAAATTTTTTTCCTGTGCTTCGGTTGATCAAACAAATACACTCATACATGATCATGAAGACGACCCTCACGGTTGTGTGCATGGCCTTAGTTTTATTTTATGCCATATATGATTTTATTTTTGGCGCGGCTTTCGTACGTGTGCGTTTCCAGAAGTAGGAGCTAAAACCACTACCTGGATGTGCTGTACTTTGCTTGGAGTTTTTAGTGGCCACGAAATTCAATTCGAAACCCAAATGTATACAATGTGACAAGATAAACACAAGGCGCACCATGTGCTGTGCAGCAGTGTGGGGATCATGCTCACTGGCCATTGTTCAAAGGTGACCTGCTACTTTATGGAATAATAAGTAAATTACTAAGGCCCTGTTCGCTTTGCTGAAAAGCCATGTGTCGGTATAGAAAGTGACCAACTAGTGAATATTTGTAGTTTTGTTGTACGTTGTGATCGGAGATGGCCTAACACTCAATAACACAGGATATATACTGGTTCAGGCAACGTGTCCTACGTCCAGTGTGGGTCGGTCGGTGACTTTATTCCTGAGTCTAGGTGCTCGAAGTTTGTAGTGGGGTTACAAATGAGAAGGAAAAAGGAGGGGTGTTCAAGAGGCCCGATCGGGTCCGACCGGAAGGGCCGAGGGCAACCGGAACTCCGCTATGAGCTAGAAGTCTAAGCGTGTGCTTGAGGGGTTGTGAGCTATCGATCTAGTGAGTCTGAACTTGAAGAAGTCGACCTCCTTCGTTGTAGGGAGCGCATCCCCTTTTATAGATAAAGGGGATGGTTTTACAGATGAGAGGGAGAGAGTACGGATGTTTCTAAGCCTTGTTGCCCACGCCGACGAGGGTAGCGATAATGGTAGGCGCCCACAATACTGTTGATGTCACTGTAGAATGTCAGGTGCACATGGGAGGTTGCGTTGGCTTCTTCAGGAAGGGTGGATGTTGGTACCTGTAAAATACTATCGGTATGTGAGAAGCCCTACCACGTGTACCAGGTATGGTGAATCCTGGCGCCCACTATCGATGCCCAGAGGCATGTGGGGGGCTTTTTGCCGTACGGGAGTCCAACGACGCCTACAATACCGTAGACACAAATATCGGCCCCTACAATATTGTTTGTGTCAGGGCGGTTGTGGAGCACTGTTCCCGCAGGCGTACAGCGTATGGTCCCTGGTATCGTGGTTTGACTTGTGCGCTGCCTTTTCCGTTCGCCCCTGGTTCCTTCCGAGCGGGAGACCGCGGTCGGATGGCCCCAGTCGGTTCTGGTCGCGCCAGTCGGAGAAGAGCGGCAAGGAGGCTTCCTACAGACCCCCGATCGTAAACGTGGGGTCGGAGTAGGAAGCAGTGTTTTGGGCTAGGCCTTCCGATCGGAGAGACCGCCCGGAGGCGGCTGGTGCCCGAAGCGAGTGCTCCGGTCGGAGAGGTGGGCCGAAGAAGTTGACGAGCGAGCGTTTTGTTCTTTCGAGTAGATCTTCCAGTCAGGGACCGAAATGTCCTTCCGGCCCGTCGTGTTTTTAGGCAGTTGGGCCGGCCCATGAGCTACATGCTGTTTTCCTGGGCCGAGCCCTGGCGTGGAAGCCGGTCCCCGAGGGACCCTGGGTTTATGAACCCGACAGGAGCCCCCGGGCGAATTGAGCCGAATCGTCCGGGGGATTTTTTGTCTTGATGGCGGGTGCGCGTGAGCGCACCCGCGGGTGTAGCCCCTGAGCCCCCGGGTGGTTCGGGCAGAACCGGCTTGGGGGTTTTCTACGTTGTCAGCGGGGGAGGTTTTTCTGTTGTGTCGGCGGGTGCGCGCGAGCGCACCCGCGGGTGTAGCCCCGGAGCCCCTGGGTGGTTCGGGCAGAACCGTTAGGGGGTGTTGTTTCAGCGGGCGTGTGTGCATGTTTTTAGTTTGAGATGGAATTTTGTTAACCACGGCGTCGTTGCTCAGCCGAGGCAGTTTCTAGGCGCGGAGATGAGACAGAACTTGCTGATCCCGGCGTCGGTGCGCGTCGTGGATTGGGTGAGAAGGTTAGTTCGGGGCAAACCCTGGCGTCGATGCGCACCATGGATGGAGATAGCTCAGTTCGGACGTGTCAGAGCTCACTGATCTTTGGCGTCGATGCGCGCCATGGGATCGAGCAAGGCGGAGCCGCGAACAGACCCAGGCGTCGGTGCGCGTCGTGGATCGAGAGAGTTAGTTTAGCTAGTTCAGGAATCAGACGAGCCGGAGCTCGTGGATCCTAGGAGCGTAGTCGGAAGTGAAGCCATTACGCGAGTTTAGGAGTCGCAGTCCCAGGGTTATTGGAGCGCAGTCGGAAGTGAAGCCATTACGCGAGTTTAGGAGTCGCGGTCCTAGGATTTATTGGAGCGCAGTCGGAAGTGAAGCCGTTACGCGAGTTTAGGAGTCGCGGATCCAGGTTGATTGGAGCGTAGTTGGAAGTGAAGCCGTTACGTGAGTTTAGGAGTCGCGGTCCCAGGTTGATTGGAGCATAGTCGGAAGTGAAGCCGTTACTCGAGTTTAGGAGTCGTGGTCCTAGGTTTATTGGAGCGCAGTCGGAAGTGAAGCTGTTTTGAAGCCGAAGCGTAGTTAGTTGGTTAAAGATCGGACGAGGCGATGCTTGCGGATCCTGGCGTCAGTGCACGCCACGGGACCGGGCGAGTCAGAGTCGTGGATCTGGTGAGTTCGAGGTCGCTGTCCTTGGCGTTTATCTTGAGCCCCCGAGCCCTATCGGGCCTTCGTGGGGGTCGATGTGAGTATTGTGCGTTACCCCATCCTCGGTTCCTCACAACCGTAGGGGCTGAGTTTCGTCGCCTATCCCGATCGCTCGGGCTCGAAGACTAGCTCGGTGAGTTCTCTAACGGGTGTGATCGAGTGGAATCTGGGTCCGTCGTTCGTGATGGGGTCGGCATAGCCCTCTTGTGACATTCCACTACTCCTTTACCTGCAACCCGACAGATGCCTAGGTCATTCCGAAGACCGACCCGGGTGGCCTAACGGCCTCCCCTCCATGGAGATTCTGTGGGCTTGGCGAGAGGTTTAGGATCGAACGAGAAGGTTGAGATGACCCGGTCTGCCGGACCAGGCGAGGGCCGCACGGTGCTCATCTACGGTTTTCTCCCCTGGCTCTGTTGGTTGCCCATGTCGAATGAGGCAACCGCCGCTTCGTGACGCAACACGGAGCGTTTTGGTGCATTTCGCTGCACGTGCGATGCTTAGTTCCCGAGCCCCCGGGCGGTTCAGGGCCCAAATCGTCCGAGAGGCGCGGGCATATGAAATGAATGCACGTATGGATGTATGAATGATTTATAAAGAAATAGAGGGGGTTTTGGTAATGTTTACCTTGACGACTGGAGTGACGGGGTTCGGAGAGCTTCAATCGGAAACGTCCAACCGGGACCCGTGCTCGTCGTCTATGACAGAGTTGGCATGATCTACATGGGGCGTCCCTTTGCTTCCTACCTGCATCTCGGTGTGGATACTGAGTGACTCGATCGATTCAGGGGTTCGGTTGGTCTCCTGGTGGAGATTTCGTTTTTGGCCTCCCCAGGTCTGTCCAGGGGAAGCGGGAAGCCACTCGCATGAGGTGGCGCTTCGGTTCTTCTGCCCGTCGTGTGGTAGTGGTTGATCGTGCGGTAGTGGTGGGCCACGGCCAGGCCACATCCCGTCTGATCAGGAGTCGTTCCATCGAGCAGGGCACGTCTCATCGGTGCAGGGCATGTCTCATCTGCATTAAATGGAAAAGAGAGAGAAATTCTTGCTCCGCCGTTCTGCCTTCCCTGATCGGCGCGTCCTTCCTTAACCGCTATTCCCTTTTGTTTTAAGTAGGAGCAGGGAGAGGGTTTTTGTTCCGCTCTTTTGCCTATTCTTCATCTGACACCGCCTTCTCTCTTCCTTTTTGCCGTGAGCATTCCTGAGAGCCGTGGAGGTTTCTAGGAAAGAAGGGGGAGAGAGCGAGGGAGAAGAGAGGAACTCACTGATCCTTTTGTGATCCGGAGCGAAGATGTCGGACTGGAGGTCATCCAACGTGAGGAAGTCGGTGCTGGAGGCCTTCGTCAAGAAGGGGTTTCTGCCGCCGTAGGAGGTGGCGCACTGAAGGGTCCCTGGAGGGGAGGAGTTCCCGCAACCTCGTCCCGATGAGGTGGTTTCTTTCCTTACCTTCCATGAGCGTAGATTAGGATACCCCATGCACTGGTTCCTGCGCGGGCTCCTCAACGAGTGGGGTCTGGAGCTACAGCACCTCAATCCGACGGCGGTGCTGCACATTGCTGGTTTCATCACTGTCTGCGAGGCTTTCCTCTAGATGGAGCCGCACGCGGATCTCTTCCTGCTTTTCTTCTCTGGGAGAGCTATGGCGGACTGGAGTTCGACCGAGATCGCACCGGTGGGAGGCTTCGCCCTGCAGAGGAAGCCGAGTGCGGGAGGCTCATATCCCACGTACATCCCATGTGACTCCAACCAGGGATGGCATAGGGAGTGGTTCTATATCAGGAATCCGACGAAGGCGCCGTTTCCAGCGTTCACCGACGGGAGGCCGATGAAGCAAAAGAGTTGGTCGTGGGGCTGCGCCCACACGGAGAGGCACAAGGTGGAGGCCATCGAGGAGGAGCTTCGGAAGCTTGTAAGGGGTGGCCTTGACGGGGTGCGGGTGTTCCACACCCTTTACCACCGCCGGGTTGCGCCGTTGGCGGAGAGGACGCACTCGATGTGGACGTACGGCGGCCGGTCGGACTCGGACCGCGCGTCGCCGGAGGAGCTGCCGGACGACGAGATCTGGAGTCATGTTGGCCGAGTGCTGCAGCTGAGGCTCCGGTGAGACGGTCGTGGGAAAACCCATACCGTTCAACGCCTCGATCGTGCCCACACTGGTATGCTCCCTTGTTTTGTTCGTGCTTTTTCTCTGCTTTTTCCCCATTTCTTTGATTTTGGTTCGTTCGTTCCGTAGGGGCTTGGGAGGTACAAGTCTCGGCCGCACCTACCCAAGGGACCGGTGGGCCGGGCCCGGCAAGCCACCCAGAAGGAGGCGGTAGACGCCCAGAAGAAGAAAAGAACCAAGGAGGTTCAGCAGAAGGAAGAGAAGAAGAAGGAGGTCGCCCGGCGCATGAAGGTCGGGGAACGTAGGAGCGACATCGAGTCAGAACTCGCATCGGATGATCCTACGGATGTGGATGACATGGTCTTCTCCGATGAGGAGGAGAGTCATGACGTCCGCTGGTGATGAACAGGAGGCCACGCGGAGTGCGGCGGTTCCCGTGTCGAGGAAGCGCGCAGCGAGCGCGTACGTTGTTGGCGAGAGAGCAGTGAAGCGGATATGGTCACTGCGCCCCTCGGCGGTGTCGCTGGTCCCGTCGTCGGCTGTGGCGGATGCGGCTGAGCGAGCCGGGCGGTCCGAGAAGCAGACCGGCGCTCGTGCGGCGACGGGATTGGTGCCAATGTCGGACTTGCAGCCGGAGGAGGCCCTGCCTGCCGTGGGTGCGGTCGAGCAGTCTGAGCGGTCTAAGGGGTAGACTGGCGCCCAGTCGATGCGCGACTTACAGTCGGAGGATGCCCCGCCCGCTGCTCCGGTCGGGGAGTCCCGAGCCGGAGGTCGTAGCGACCCACAGGCCAGGCGGGAGCCGGTCGGGACGACTCTGACCCCGTCTGAAGTGAGGGGGCATGGGTCACAGCCTGGGAGCGGTCCTCATCCTGTAGGTCCGTCGTCGTCGGAGCCTGCCTTCAGAATCGTGCCGCTCACCTCCCGGTATGTTTCCTTTTGCTGCTCTTCGATCTTTTGCTGGTCGAGTCTTTTTGGAGTGTGGCTTATCTATGATTTCCGTTAGCGGCCGGGGGATGCCGGGGTTGAGCATCGCCCCGACCCCCATGCAGGAGGTTTGGAGGCCCACTCCGCAGCGTGTAACGGTGAGCGAAGGGGGCAGCAGGGTGGCGGCGGCGAAGCCTTTCCTCCTGGGGGTGGTGCCCCCCGGGGCGGCTGCTGATAACGTGACAGTGGCGGCGATGTTGTTGGCGGTGATCCCGGTACCGATGGCGGGGGTTGCGCCGGAGGTAACTCTCGCGGCCCCTCCTCAGCCGGTTGTGGTGGGAGAGACAAGGGAGGGCATGCTCCCTTCCTCGTCGGGTGGAGGGCTGCACGACCTATCCTTGCCATCGGAGCCGAAGGCGCCGAAGGGAAGTGTGGCCGGGACAGAGTTGGGACGCCCGGTGGCGTCCCGCGCGAATGATGTTGTGGAGATCCCGTCTAACGACGAGGCGGATATCGTGGCGGAGCCACCGGTGTCGCCACGGGAGCTGGCGGTGGTCCAGTTGGAAGCTGGGCCCTCTGGCTGTTTGTCGGAGGGTGACCTAGAGTGGCCCTACCCTGAGGACCCATCAAAGGCGTGGTTCGTCCTTCGGGATTCTCGAGAGCGTTAGCTCTAAGACATTTTGGGGGGGGCAAGGGCATGCCACGGTGTCCGAGCTCACCAAGCTATCCGCGAAGCTTGAGAACGCCCAGAAGCAGGCTCAGTTTGCTCGGCAGCTGGTTGAGGTCGACCTACAGCTCACCGCGGAGGTGAGTTTCTGGTACTTCTCCTTGCCCTTTGAAACTTTCATCGGTTGTTTTTAGCATGCTTGTTTTTCATAGGAAATAAGGAAGGTGTCGTCCCGTAAGTCTTACTTCCTCCAGACGGAACATGCCCGGATGACCGAGCTTGAGCGCCAGGTGGAGTCCGCTTGCCGCGAGTCCCAGGTCCGAGCGGCCGAGGTGGCCTCGGCGCAGGCGGAGGGGTAGCGTGCAGTGGAGCGGGCGACTGCTGCCGAGCAAGGGCTCGAGGCGGCGAAGGTCCGCCATGAGGAGACTGAGGCAGGGCTGCGGGTGTCCCTAGCGAACACCGAGGCGGCGCTTCAAGAGGCCTTGGCGGCCCTTGAGCCGGAGCAGGCCGCCCTGGAGTCGGCATAGAAGGCCCTGGGGGCGAAGCAGAGGGCCCGGTCGGAGGCGGATCAGGAGGTGCTCGCGCTCCAGGGCCAGGTGATGGGGATGGAGGACGCGAGTGCCCGGCTGCGCGAGCAGGTGGCTCGGCAGGCAGAGGATATCTCTACCCTTGAGGCCTCTCACATCGGTGCATACCTTTTTTGTTTTCTCGTGGTGTTAATTTTTCCCTCACCCTATTTCTGAGCTTGTCGCCCTTCTTCCAGAGCTGGGTGAAAAGGTGAAGGCACTGGAGCAAGACCTAGAGGTGACCAAGGCGAACTTCAACCGGAATGCCGAGGAGCTGGCCAAGTCCTGTGAAGAGCGACGTGCTCTCGAAGGGGAGCTTGGCCAGATCCGCGACGCTGCCTAGCTCGTCGTCTCGGAAGTCTTTGGGTCGGCGCCAAGTACCAGCGCGCCCGCGGTCTAGCTAGCGGAGGTCCCGGACGCGATCAAGGACCTTGTCAGGAGCGGGCTGTTTTACGGAGCATCGGGGAGCTTGCCACTATCTGTAGCGGGTATGCTGAAGGCCTGAGCATGGGGGACATCCAATCGATCGGGGAGAGCTTGCTGCCGCACGTGCGGTCGGTGTCAGAGCAAGTCTCCGCCGTGTGGGTTATGGGTGTTCGCCGCGAGGACATGGCCCAAAGCATGCGTGGGGAGGACGCTTCTGAGCCTGCGGATAGCACAGAGCCTGGTTCGGGGGGGAACACTGCCTCGGCTCCGATCGAGCCGAACGTCGTGCCACTGGGGAGTGAGCAGCCTGTGCCTTCGTCGGTTGTGCCACCAGTAGATGCCGTCGGGTCGGTTTAATAGCTTGCAGCATGTAAGTATTTAGTAAACGTAAAAAGCTTGAGTTCGTGGGGGAGCCCCTGTGTAAAACATTCGTGTGTGTGTTTTATTGGCTGCAATCGGTTTTTGTTTTTGTGATGGAGTTGCTCCGTTCGGGGAAGCTTGTTCCCTTTCGTTCCTTAGTTTTCCCTTAGCATAATTTTATTTTTTATTCCATTCTTTTTTGTACCTGCCCGTTTGTCCTGTAGGCCGCAACCTTGTGAGCCCGGGGCGTGGCTCGCGAGGCTCGGTTGCTCGTAACCATAGGAAAAGGCGGGGTGCGATTAGTCGGAATGTTTTAAAGCAAAGCTACGTAAGGCAAATTAAAGGAACGATCTACCCTTTCGTCTGGGTAGGAAGGAGTTTCTCCATATGAAAGTAAAAGACAAAAACAGAGGGGTAATAGTGCCCCCTAGTGGGGCCCCCGAGCGCCCCGAGCCGAAAAGTGTTCGGGTCGTGGTGCTCTTATAGGAGCGTTCGCTAAGTAAACAATGGTAAAACTGAAACTTAGGGAAAGGAAAAAATGACATAGCTGTTTCAAGCGTTTGGAGAGAACGTCGTTGTCATTGTCTTTCAGTCGGTGGGCGTCCAGTCGGATCACTTCAGTCTTCAGTCATCCGGATCCTCGCCCGCTGTGCCCCCTTCTTCTGCTGCTGCTTCTTCACCTTTTTCTCTCCTTGGCCTGCCAGTCTACCTCAGCAGGCGCTTGAGGAGCTGGCAGTCCTTGTAGAGATGGTTGACGGGATAGTTGTGGTTGGTGCACGAGCTCTCTATGAGCTCATGAAAGTGGCCCGGTCGGTTCTGCTAGGGCTGCGTGCCCAGGTGATCAGCCGCGGCGACTGACGCGGAGTTGGCCGGTCGGTGGTGATCCTTTCTGTTCTTTTTTCCCCTCTACGTGGAGGGGCCCTCGTCTTGATCCTAGTGCTTGGCCTTACCTTTGCCGTGGCCACCGTTGAAGCGTGGTAAGAACGGCGCTTGCTGGGGGAGTTGGGCAAAGGTCGGTGGTCCCGGGCCGTCAGTGCTGGGACTCCGGTCGCTGCTGCATGTGCCTTGGTTTGGTCCGAGCCGTGCGTGGATAGGCGGTTGGTGCGAAGCGGTCGTCAGGTCAAGATGAGGTGCCGTTGCGGCCTCATGTGCCGCGCTCAGCGGTTGTTGCGGTGACAGGGTGTAGTGCCCCATTTGCTGCGTCCCTGTTCCCCGGACGGGGAGCGGGGTCACGAGTCGGCGTCGTGATACGGAGCACTCCGCTTGCTGAACGGTGGTGGTCTCCACCAATGCCCGGAGGTTTCGGTGGATCGCCCGTTCGTGAGGGTCGTTCGGCTCAGAAAGGCCGCGCAGGAGCATTGCCGCAGCGGCAATGTTCTAACTGGCCCGAGCAAACTACGGGGGATCGGTCCCCCTATCCAGGGTGCTACGCTAGGCCTGACGGGCGTGACCTCGAGCGCCATTCGTCGATTTATGCGCACAGGGCGCACTGTGGTGCGCCAAGCGCGCTGGTGCGGTCGGTGGCTGATGCGACCACCGTCGCCGTAGATCCTTCCCGTGCTCACGTGTGAGCTCAGGGGCCTCCATATGGGGTTACGGAGGGGCGTGAGTCCGTGAGGACTCCGTTGCCCCAGGCGGCCGTTCCGGGGCATACGTCATAGCACTCTCCCGGGACGAACGGTGGCTGGGTGTCACGTCGCCGATGCTGGAGCCGTCACTCCCAACGTCGTCATCCATGATGTCGAGGAAACAGGTGGGAGTGTAGCTCGCCATCCCCATGAACTCAGACGTGAGAGGAGGCGACGCCATAATCTTTCAGAGCCCTCGAGCGTACGCGTCCACGGGAGACACGAGGCCATAGGGGAACCGGTCGTATGGTGGCCGCGACGGGGACACCGGCAGCCCTCTGGGTATTTGGCGGAAGATAGAATGTAGTAAGTAAAGAACGGCATGTATATTACTCACAGCGGGGTTTGAGCAGAGAGTTTGCTCGGAAAGAAGCGCAGATGCCACGCCGTTGAGGTCGCGTGTCTCGGAGTCGATGGAGGACGTCTCTCCAACGGGTGACGGGCCGTGAGTCTCCTCGCGGAGGTGGAGTACACCGAGCCGGTCGGCGACGAAGTCCACGCTTCCAAAGAGGAAGGCATGGGATGGCTCAAAAACGAGTGGAACCCGCATCCCCGCGGGCGAGAGTGCGGGATACTCCAGCGAGCCAAAGCGAATCATATCGTCCGAGCCCGCCACGGTGGGGGTGGTGGAAAAATGGGCCATCCGATGACCAAAAGGTGTTGAATGTACAGCGTCTTCCCCACGGACGGCACCAACTGTCGGTACAGAAAGTGACCAACTAGTAAATATTTATAGTTTTGCTGTACATTGTGATCGGAGGTGGCCTAGCACTCAATGACACAGGATATATACTGGTTCAGGCAACGTGCCCTACGTCCAATGTGGGTCAGTCGGTGACTTTATTCCTGAGCCTAGATGCTCGAAGTCTGTAGTGGGGTTACAAACGAGAAGGAGAAAGGAGGGGTGTTCAAGAGGCCCGGTCGGGTCCGACCGGAAGGGCCGAGGGCGACCAGAACTCCGCTATGAGCTAGAAGTCTAAGCGTGTGCTTGAGGGGTTGTGAGCTATCGATCTAGTGAGTCTGAATTTGAAGAAGTCGACCTTCTTCATTGGAGGGAGCGCATCCCCTTTTATAGATAAAGGGGATGGCTTTACAGGTGAGAGGGAGAGAGTACGGATGTTTCTAAGCCTTGTTGCCCACGCCGACGAGGGTAGCGATGATGGTAGGCGCCCACAATACTGTTAATGTCATTGTAGAATGTCAGGTGGACATGGGAGGTTGCGTTCACTTCTTTAGGAAGGGTGGATGTCGGTACCTGCAAAATACTATCGGTATGTGAGAAGCCCTACCACGTATACCAGGTATGGTGAATCCTGGCACCCACTATCGATGCCCAGAGGCATGTGGGGGGCTTTTTGCCGTACGGGAGTCCAACGGCGCCTACAATACTGTAGACACAAATGTCGGCGCCTACAATATTGTTTGTGTCAGGGCGGTTGTGGAGCACTGTTCCTGCAGGCGTACAGGGTATGGTCCCTGGTATCGTGGTTTGACTAGTGCGCTGCCTTTTCTGTTCGCCCCTGGTTCCTTCCGAGCGGGCGACCGCGGTCGGATGGCCCCAGTCGGTCCTGGCCGCGCCAGTCGGAGAAGAGCGACAAGCAGGCTTCCTACGGACCCCCGATCGGAAACGCGGGGTCAGAGTAGGAAGCAGTGTTTTGGGCCAGGCCTTCCGATCGGAGAGACCGTCTGGAGGCGGCTGGTGCCCGAAGCGAGTGCTCCGGTCGGAGAGGTGGGCCGAAGAAGTTGACGAGCGGGCGTTTTGGGCCGGCCCATGAGCTACATACTGTTTTCCTGGGCCGAGCCCTAGCATGGAAGCCGGTCCCCGAGGGACCCCGGGTTTATGAACCCGACACCATGGCTGAAAGTACTGCTCGCTGATTTGTTGTGAGAGAAAAACACTGTTCGTTCGCTGAAATAGTACGGCTCATAAGACAAGCGAACAGGGTCTAAACGTTTACCTGGTCTTTCCCAAAAGTTGATGCCGAATGACTTCCATTTCAGGACTTTTATATATATATATATATATAACACACCCAGGATTTGGAGTTCGGACGATGGAGTTACAATTCTTGCTAGATTTGCATAAATGGAAGATCATAACATTCCTTTAGGAATAGGGGAGTACTATCACATAAATTATGCTATATATCTCTGATGAGCATTATGTGCATAAATTAATCATCATGGTAGTACTAGTCTACTAGATAAAGTTTGCAAAAGAAAACTCATCTACGTAGATATATAGGCTAGTTGTTCACGAAACAGAAAAAAACTGATGCCTACTAGTGACTGCAGTGTTTCTTTTCCGTGTGCTTCTCTTCTGTGCTGCGATGCATGTCGCCCACTAGTGACTGCACAGTCTAGTTTCGAACTAGAGCCCTTTTTTTCTGGCTTGCTGAATGTATTCACCAACGCTCATGGATAGGTAAACTACTCCAGGCTCCCGATTAGTATGTCTATGTAGATATAATGGCTGAGTATGTCTATGTCTCCAGACTCCAGGGAATGGGGCCTCTGGGTCAAACGACTCGGCATGTCAACCCAACAGTCTCCAATCCAAGTCAACGGAACGCTAGAAGTCTCCTGTCCTAACAGGTGTAACCCTGCACCCCAGCACCTTCCATTCCAACTGTATAGTCTTCTAAAAATGCTGGCATATATGTTTGGTGGATGTACTATATATGGCATTGAGTGAGTGTATTTATGTTGCATTCAAGGAAACTGATATTTCCTACACACAGGTACTTTGAAACCACCCGATTAGTGCTGGTGCTACTTAAGCCTATCTGCAGATGCCATCCGTTCATATATGAATTCCTCCTCTGTTCTCCTCAACTTGAATTTCTATTGCTCCTCCTCCTAGAGATGACAAACGACTAAAGAAAATAAGGTTTTTATTTCAAATTAATTAGTTATGCATTTTATAGATTTAGTCATATTTCAATTATTTTTATAATAGTACATATATAGGAAAAACCATCTCCGAAAACATATCGGGGGTCAAATAAAGTTACGGTTTCGATAGTTTGATGGTCAAAGATATCTACTTTTAGAGTTTGATGGCCAAAATCAGACTCAGCGGATAGTTGCTAGCCGTAGAAACCACTACCTGACGTACTTCTTTGCATGGAGTTATGCATGAAACTGCTCGGCAACAACTTGCTGCAGACTATGAATCATGCATCCAGTCGTCTTGACTCTTGGCATGTTGTCGCGTCATCTCTTTGTTCTTGGTGCTTAACGGAGGGTGCACTGCAGTCCGCTCTGCACCGCTGCTGGCTGCCGCGGTGCTGCTACTATGTGTTCTGCTCCAACATGTTACACTGTACCACATCTTTCTGTCATCAAGGAATAGTCATGAATTCAGACCCAGTGCCAACATTATCCTTTGTGCATGAACGCAGATCTTCTTGACTACCTATATTCTACATGCAGACACATAAGGTTTACTGTCCAACTATATGAAATAATCGATGCGAGACACATCAGATTATTTCCTGGTACCTCCTATTCGTATGCCTATATATATATATGCGAATTTAACATGTCATTTTTTCGGCAGCGTTACAATCCATGCTCTACACATATATACACTGTGCATATATACAGAATAAGTGGAGAGACAGATTTGTGCTTATTAGTTGCTGCTTTGGTCAGTGGTTTGGTGGGTGAGGGATGATGATGATGAGTCGTGGAGCTATTACTGGTTGTGCTTTCTGTACGTTTGGGCTTATGAGGCCGGGAAGGCATCGGATGGAGAGTTGCAGATCGAGTGCTCTCACAACTATTGCTGCGTGTTTAATTCATTAGGTGGCGATGGCCCAAGGACCATGCTTGCCAATATCAAGATTGTCCCAAGTTGCTTGTATATATTAGTTCTGTATATCAATACCAATTTATATATTATAAAGAAATTTAAAAGTAGGGGGGCATGGCCACCTACGGTTTGTGTCAACCTCCTCTGCCACTCAAGAGGTTGAATTTATTTGCTCTATCGAAACATTATATGTGTCCTAGTATTTTTAATGAAAATAGGGTTCTTATTATTATACTATCAATATATATATACATGTGTCTTAATGTTTGTAGCATATTGCATAGATTTGTCTAAATTAACAACGTAGAATATTGTCATGGCTATTAATATAATTTTAAATGAACTTTAGATATATGAGTCGTTAAAACAATATTTACTATCAAAACATTGAAATATATTTTTGTCAGTCTATGCATATATACTACATCCACATGATGGAAAATCAAGTATATTTACTTTAAGTTAGTTATTTACATATTAATTAATGGCAATAGATGTGGGTAACTTAGAAATATATGTGGGCGTAATTATGATTATTTAAACATATTTATATTAGTATATGCTGGTGATTTAATAAATGTGGGTTTGAGTTGATATTTTAAATTAACAGAAGTGGATAATTGGGATGTACATTTATGGGGTTCTTTTCTTAGATTATCTATCGTAATGGTAGAATGGGTAATTTAGATGAAATTTTATATGTGTAGCACCCCGCGTCCAAAACTGCTTATACGGGCCTGCATACGCGTAGCACCTCTTTTACACTTTCGTCTTTGCTTCGTGTTAAAAGGTTAAAACTGCTTATACGGCCTAGCTCCGCATGTGGAACGGGCCTGCATACATGTAGCACCTCTATTAGATTTTTCATCCTCACTTCGTGTAAAAAGGTTAACCCAGAGTTGCTACGTTTGAAATAACAAGATTTATAAAGCTAACCCTCACCTTCCTAGACTTCCAAGGTGATATTAAACCCACCAACCACAACTATACATAAGCTACTTGGGCCAGGGCCAACTTCACAACTACTAAAGGCTATTAATGGGCTGGGGTATTACAATATGGGGTTAATTATTATTTTCATAAGTAATGGCAGAGTGGCAATTCACATACACAGAGAGATGGCAATTGTTCCTCATAGGTGATAAATGTGTCTTACTCTTTCTAATTTTTGTGAAAAAACTATAGGATTTATCCTCCTTTTCTATTGTCTCATGAGAATTAATGTAATGACTCCGTTAAGAACTCCAATTAATATGAGTAAAATTGATGCTTCTTTAAAAACTAGATAAACTGATGTTGGAACATTGTGCAACCTGCAGATAAGGCTCTATACCCCGTCCACACATAAACCTTGACCATAGAACTGATTACGCCAAGGATACAGATATATCTCTCCCAGTGCTTAACAGATTGAGCACACGTACAATAGTACTAGCGAGACATGGATGCTCAAGTGGTGACCAAAGTTCGGTGTATGATTTACCACTGCTTTAATTTTTGCTGGTACAGTGCAAGAACCACATGGTGTGGATGGTCTCTATCTTGGAATTTTGACTGTTTTCCTCATGTTTCCTACTCCCACATATGCATCTTGATCTTCAGTTCATTTGTCATTGTATCCAATCTACGGGGCTTCTTGCCTGTCAAACGAGGAAGTTAAAGCGCTATTTAGGCCCCGTGTGGCATGTGTGATGTTAGGTGGTATAATGACACATGCATGTACAATTTTCTTTAAGTACTGCTGTACTTCTTGACATGGATCGATCGGAGGATTCAAAGCAATTGAGTAGTGATTTATATCTTCATAGTACATACATATACAATTTCAAAGAAATGAATGTGTGCTTGTCCCTTCTGAAAAAAAACGCTTTTGTTTATTTAAGGCATTGGGTGATCAGTAAGTATGAGCACCCAAATTCTGGGCATGCACCTAAAATTGGAAGTCAATCATGGATATCAAAATCAGCCATTGTGTGCATCTGTCATCCCTGATTGTCGTAAGGTAAATTATGGCTGGAAAGGTGTCTTTAGCTTTGCCTGTTTTGCCTGGCTTAGCGGACACCATAGTTTTAAATAGCGGCAACTTTTTTTCAACAGCTATGAGGCAATAACGCCCGCTATGACAGATAATGTTTTTATAAAAAAAAACATGAAAAACACCAATAATTGATGAAAAAACATAGTAAATATGAAATTCGATGAACACAAATATGTTTCTAAGGTTTCACAAGTCTAAGTAATATTACTAATATGACATTACAGCATGGTTCATGAAAGTCCAGTGTTTAATTATCCAAAATACCAAATTAGTAGCAAATGATAAGTAGGAAATAACAAATTAAATTGTTAAAATCTATCAGTGATGGCAAAATCTGAAATAGCGCCGCTATTTGAACACTAAAGCTATGCAATTAGCGGGGCTATAGCACACGATAGCGGTTAAAGTTGGCATAGAGGCACAAATAGAAATAGCTTAGTGTTTCTCTGGCCGCTATAGCGGTGCTTAGCCCGCTATTTTTTTCTATGGTGGACACACTACATTAGTTTTACAGTTAAGATCCATGAAAGTCCTATCCCGAACTTCGTACAGAAATAGAGTTGAAACATGAAACTCGAAAGGCCAAGACTTCAAAAGTGACGAGTTCTTGGTGCGATAAAAGAACGGGTTAAAAGCGAAGAAAGATGATGACATGACGTGCTGCAAACTGTCTTTGCTAGTCGCTATCAATTGAACTGTCCACACTTAAGTGTAGGTACACGCGCTCAGGAGTACTTTTTTTTTTTTGCCATCTGAATATGACATCTTGTCATGGATCTAAGCTCGACAAGTCCTTTTTTTGCTTGTGTTCGTAGCAGGAAAGTTTTGTAGGTCCAGTGATATAGGTGAATGGGATATGACCAAACAAAATATGTTCATTGTGGCTCAAATCTCGTAGCTTTCATGGTAGTGGGGAGGAACAGATTTCTGTGGCCGATATTATGACCAAGTCACTAAAGTGAGGTTGTAGCCTTCCCGGGCACCTACCATGTGTTGCTTGGATGGCCATGTTATTTCATGACTTTTCCGCACTACGCTTGCCTGAAACTCAATATGATCACGAGGTCATAACCGTGAACTCCAATGCCTAGGAAGCCTACCTGTGCGAGGAGGAAGGGACGATCCACGCCCTATTCGACTGTGGCTTATACGATCGTAAACGATCGTGAATTATAAGCTAAAATAGTATTTTTCTCTCACAACAACTAGCCAACAGTAATAATCCGCGAACCAGCAGCTCCAGCCGAACAGGCAGGCTGCCACACGTACGGCCGCGGCAGTCGCCTGAGAGACTAAGATTTTTTTCTCGGGTAAAGAGAGCTTTATTTATTAACTAGGCAAAACGTTGCAATCATCATTTAAGAGGTCAGTAACACACGCAGGTGCCTGCCTCAGCCAAGTTGCTGTATGAACATTTCTCCTAGCCAAATGACCTACCTCGTGAGCCACCATGTTGCACTCTCTCTTTACCTTGTGGAATTTCCATTCCACCAGCGTCTGCAAATACTCTTTGGCCTCTAAGATGATACACCCAAGCTCTGATCGGTCCATACCATCGGACTCCATGGCAGTCATGATTCTGGCACTCTCCGACTCCACTACAATCGGCCCCGGACACCACTGAGAAGCCAATCTGAGCCCAAGTGCACATGCTTGGGCTTCCGCTTCATCTGCAGATGCACACCGGAATAAGACCCGCCAAGCTGTCAGCACAACCTCGCCTCTGCTGTCCCGGATCACCGCTCCGACCCCCGCCACCCCAGTCTGTGCCACGAACGAACCATCAGTATTGAGCTTGAGCCAGCCCTCTGGCGGGGGCTTCCATCTAAGAGAGAGACTAAGATTGGGGACTTATTCCAGCCGAAATTGTCCCTTACCCAACTCCACAATAAAACAACAATTGCGCATTTGCAAAAAAAAAAAAGGTGATATCTGGATTCTGTTTTCCCACACGACTTGCGTAACACAGGTCTCATCCCAGTTCCTCTTTTTTCATATGCTCAGCCGTTTGCACCCGATCATGCCATAGCATCCACAAGAACATTTGAAACTTTTGCAGGATTTTCATTTTCCATCACACATTCTAAGATCAGTAACCCCTCCGAAACTTGAAGCCGGTGTAGTGACTTCACAGGGAAACATCCAGATGTGGTGTCAGTTTCCAAATCACTTTATCATAATCTTTAGTCAACTCCACCACTACCAAGTAATTCATCATCTCTCATTCCACTCATCTAGCCCTCTCTGGCCGAAGTTCCTTCATTCCACTCCAATTCTCATGCTTTTGCCAGTTGCCACAGTGGTTTCAGAATCAGTACATATCTTAAAAAGGATAAGGAAGTATGTCTAGAATTTTCCTTCACCTAATGAAGTGTCTAGCCAGAAACGAGTTGTGCACCTCTTTCCAAAACTGACAGAAGAACCTAGCTTCCTAGCTAACTGGTCACCTCCGCTCTGTGAGGCTGCCATTGCACTCTGCGCTTCTGCATACATGCCAGCAGGTGTAAGTATGCCTCCGCGCAGACACCACTGCTAACTCGTCTTGATGCGCACTTCTGCTCAGCTACACAATGGCTCATGTTTCTAAGGTTCAGTTTCGAATGACTGTGCATGTTGACATATCATCCCGGCACCTAGCTTCTATTCCTAGTGATGTATAGTCGTCTAAAAATGTTGATGGCATGTATGCAGAATGAATGGCTGGCTGCACAGAAGAACCAAGCAAGCTATGCTAGCTAGCAACTAGTAACAAATACTACTATATAGTAGTATATATGTAATGGCACCCTCAAGACGCCACATGGTACAGCATATAATGCAAGTTACTGTTGTTTTGTGGGTGTATTGAATGTGAAATACGTTACACAATATTTGAGTGCAAAATTCACTTGTGATTCGGAATGATAATTTGCAGCCAGTGCTCCGAGTGTAAAGCAATATAAAAGGATTAAAGCTTGTGTGTCCAATGAAATCATTTCCCCTCAATAAATTAAATGAGATGTACTTTGCTAAAAGTAAATATAAGCCCTCTGAATTGCCTCACCTAAAAATATTTAGGCCCAAGAAAATGTGAATTATGGAATCAAAACATTACAATTTCAAATGCTGCACTGCATGCCATTCCTAGGCTCCTAGCTACATAAGTTTATTGTGGTTCAACATCATGTGGCTTCTAATTGATTAGATGATAACCAGAAACTTGTTAATTGATTGTTGTCATATTTTGCTTTTGTGGCCAAGTTGGTAGAAATCCAAAATCTGGAACCTTAACCGGGTGACGACGAATGCAGCTATGCATTTTGACTGCTTCCTGGTTGGCGAAGCCGATGTCTGTGTGCCACAGGGTATTCTATTGGTGAAAAGCTTTGTTTGCTTCACTTTCCTGAACGATTCATCAGTTATTAGTGTAGTTTTGCTCTAGAGTTCCTCCCTGAATGGAACGGTTGCAGCAGGTGCTGATGGTGAATGCAGGTTGATATTGCTCGTCGACTGCAGGTCACAAAGGATGACCCATGTCAGGCATCCGTTTGACAAGCTGAAGCCATGTCTTTTTTAAAAAGGAAAAAAAAACATCTTTCGTGTGTTGATTGGCAGTGCCTCTCTCCTTTTTGTGAATGAATTGTGTGATGCTGTATGCGTGTGTGGTGAATAAAGTTAAAAAGCTCATAAAGAAGTAGGTACAGAAATGGTTCTTTGGTTCTGTTTCTGTGTGGCCTGATGGCATCCATTAAACCACTGCCTCGAGTACCTTGGGAGTATGGTCCAAGAGCCCCTGACAAGATAATACAGTGAACACTCTGAAATGCTGTAAAACAATATGCTCATGCACGAACAGTTTATCTGCAACACGTATGTTATCCTGTGGTGATATGATTTTTATTCTCCTGCGCATGGTGAATTTTGCTTCTTCAGTGTGACTCATCAGTGATATGTTGAGGAGACAGGGGATGGAGAGAGGGCACCAGGTGGAACACGGAGGCGACTCGAGGAAAACGACGGCGTGGGAGAGGTTTGGGCCGAGCGGGCCTGATGCACACAGCGAAGGGGTACAGCCCAATATGGCTTTAAAAGGAGAGAAATTATGTTGGAAATGGGGTTGATAATTCAAGGAAAATATTTTTTGGTGCCCTAAATAAAATTCAGGAAAGCACACAGAGCTTTCAAATTGTAAATGGTGTACTTTTAATGCAAGGTTTTCTAAATGTTTTTGAAAATGGTTGTGCAGGCAAAGAAACAAACCAAGTTTTATTTTGTTGTAATTTTTTTTGAAAAAAATTAATGAATTTTAGCAAGAGGAAAAACACAGGGTATTACAGATCTACCTCATTTAGAAGAATCTTATCCCGAGATTCAAGCAGGCTAAAGAGAGAAGAAACTAGGCAAGGAGAAACAACATGGTGTTCCTATTTGTCTTACTAAACTATTTCTTTAGGGCTTCTTTAGTCATTTTTTTCCAGTAGCATGAGGCCGCCTTTGTTGTGGAAATATATTTCTTGTCCAATGAGACTGCTGACTGGGACCGACTTAATTCTACTTATGCCCTATATCATGGTATCTTATTCTTGTCGAATCATCGGTCATGTCATTAGGTCTCTTTAATCCTTTGAATTTAAGCCTTCTGAGTTTTATCCATTATGTAACTGTAAGTCGGACTTTTGTGTGATGGGGGGCTACCCCACTTGGTTGAACTGATCTCCGGTGGCAGCCTCCTTCCTGGTGCCTTTCGTTCCTATATGCATGAAAACAAGGATTTTTTTTGTGTTGCTATGGATGGGAATGGGAGGATTCAATGTGCAAAGCGAAAGGCTCCATGGATGATGTGCAGTATATATATGATGCTGATGATCACAAAGCTACCTTGTACTCCTATGTGATAGTCAGTGTCCATTATATGTGCTCCCAACATGTGTGGTAGGTGCCTCCATATATACAAGGACACGTATTCAATAGATGCTACCGTGTGTTTATTGATATGCCTTGTCAGACCCTGACTGTCAGCAGATGAGTTTAATTCTATTGCTTTTGTAGATAATCTTTATTTTTATTGCTAACTATTTGCTTGGAGATGGGCGGAATAAAGCTTTGGTAACCACATCTCACAAGTAACTAATTTAAAGGCTTGCTTCTGATTCTATACAATAAATGATGAATTAAAAGAAATACAAGGCTTTACCAATATCGGTCATGTGGGCCCTAAAAATGGATACATCTCTGCTAGCTGCGGTTTTCTTAACGGAACCATCCCCAAAAATTGATTTCCAGGGGTGGTTCGTGAGCTATAGTGCTCCTCACCATAGTTACAGACGGTTTCTTATGTCTAAAAAAGATATAATTCTCTCCATTTGAGATTGTTCGGTTGCAAAAATATTTAATAGAAGATTTGTAAATGTTAACACAAAAAGATAGCATCTTGTACTTTGGTCACAAATGACTGAGGCATAATGGTAGCCTGGTAGGAGAGGGATGTGCGAGGTAAGATGCCATGGGTTTGATTCCCCACAGACACATTTGACACGTGTGAAAATTAAACCTTGTGGTATGTGTGATTGTGTGGTAGCCCCCTAGGCACATGATTTTCAATCGCGTAGGGCAATTGACTTAATAAAAATGTCTATCAAAATTGATTCCCAAAGGCAATTTGAAAACTAAACCTGAAATGACTCATTTGTACTCAGCCTGTTCGCTTGGTCGTAAACGATCATAAATTTCCAGCCAGAACAGTATTTTTCTCTCACATCAAACCAGCCAGCAGTAATAATCCACGATCGTATACGATCGTTTCAGCCCCAGCCGAACAGGCTGACTATCGATGGCACAATAGCGGTTTCAAAAAAAACACCCTAAAATCGATTTTGACCATCTCGAAAAATTGTCTATATGGTAGTGTTGATTATTCAGCAAAATATCTCCATGTGACTCATTTGATCAAGTAGTACACTCATGCATGATGTTTTCACATCGTATGCTAGTACTTGTAGTTTGAAGAGCAAATTAGCATGTGAAAACACTATCTACTTGTACTACTTTGCTTCGAGTTATTAGTGGCCTCAAACTGCTCAGCAACAACCTGATGCAGACTATGCATCATGCATCCAGTGGCCTTAGGATGTTGCTGCATGGTCTCTTTCTTCTTTGTGCTTCATTTCCACTTTTAGGTCATGTTTGGTTATCAAGAATTGAGACGAATTTGAAAGTAATCTAATAATAATAAAATGAGAAGCACTTTCTGGTTATTGGTTTCAATTTATGAGATCCAAACAGGGCCTAGGGAAATCGACTTGGGAGTGGGGAGTAGCAGTTTGAGTGTCCCTATCAACTAAAACTTTGCCACAATATCGACAAGCCAGTAATGGAGGGTGTTGCTCCACTGTCTGTTCTACGCCACTCATATGTGTCCAGCATGTTGTGGATGTGACATCTTTCTTTAATATTGGAATAGTCTTGATCTCAGCCTCGATGCCATCGTTTTCTTCAGCATATCTTTTACGTATGAATGCAAATGATTTTGCTGAGGTCTGTTCTACAAAAGGACACATAAGCTTGTCTGATTGTCTCCTCAGCACCGTAAAATAATCGATGGGAGGCACATCAGGTTGTTTCCTGATAGCTCCTATTCCTAATGCTATATCTAAGTATGACATGTGCTCCTGTTCCTCAGGTTTTTCAGCAGCGTTATGATCCATGCTCTACACTACACATGCATACCCTGTGCATATATATACAGAAATAAGTAGGGCGACAGATTAGGAGGGCACATAGCTAGCAAGCGAGAAGTCTACAAAGTCAGTAATAGTGTGTCCTGCCGGAGACATTTAATTTTTGTGCTTGTTACTTGTTACTTTAGTTAGTGCTTTAATGTGTGAGGGATGATGAATCATGTAGCTATTGCTGGTTGTGCCCACAAGACATACATGTTGTTTAATTATTACATCTCTCTTTTGTGTATGTATGGGCTTTTAAAGGCTAAGGGCAGGCATAGGCAACCGATGGAGAGTTCCAGACTGCTCTCTCAACTATTGCAGCGTCTTTCCTTTGGTGGTGATAACTAGTTTGGTTTGCTGGCCCAGGCAGAGGACAGTTCTTGCCTTTTGATATCAAGATCGTCAAAAGTTGCTAGTATACATCTGCCCACACACTGGTCTGAATACAAATTAAGATCTGCATTGTTCCGATGTGTGAAATAATCAAGAGTGTGGAACGACTAGGTTTTTTATTAAAAGGAAAAAATAGACCAATTCGAGTCACAAAAAGTAGTTACCCAAAGTAATCATATAGTTCTCATGGATGCTTTCTTAATTTGTGCTATTTACTGCATGATTAGTGAGTCAAAGGATACATATCTGCGCTAGACATAGATAAACGACAGAGCTATAGAGGAAGATATAAAAAGGTGGAGGAGGAGGATGAGCAATATACATATTTATAGACTACTAATAAAATGCCTGCTTGGAATAATTGAAAGGTTGGCCTAGCAATTTGACAACATTTTTTCTCCAAGTACCATTATTGCCATATATACAAAGCTAAGGAACGAATATTGTCAGGGCTTAATGCTGATCTGATCGTGTGTGTTGTGCATGCTCCGCCACTGTGGAGCAACTCGGTAGGTAAGCTATATCGAATTGGTCCAACCCAATCAGTTTAATCCTCTCATATGGGCGAGACCCACAGCAGCCAATCCAAAAGGCGGCAACAGAATTGCTTTGTGGCTAGCTATTTTTGTTGTTAAATGAAAATGGTGTATATCTCATTCCGGAGAAATAAGGGCTGGTGACTAGCTATTTCCTGGTGACTTCCATTCCCAGTGAGGCAGTGACTACATGACTTGCCCTTTTATTTTTCTTAATTTCTCCTCCGTTGTCTGTTTAGTTGCTTGGGTTGAGTGAACTATATATAGGGTAGGAAGGGCAAGTGCACATGGTGCTGCTATTGCAAATCTATATATCTATATATATCCTTAAAAGAGCAAACCAACTATCGTTTATTTATAATCATCTCTCTCTTCATACGGGCTAATTAACCATGTCAAGGAGTTCCGTCAGCTTATTCATTTAGCTTTCCATATTAGCAAGCCGTGTCAGTTACTAACATGTATTTATAATCTCTTCATGCAAGTTATCTACCTCAATGAGCCACATTAGCCAATAAATAAGACGGTCATATTTTGGTTCTGTGGATACATCGGTTTCTAACAAGAGTGAGAAGTGGGCGGAGGCCTTCGTCTTAGGTTGGGGTCTCCGCCTAAGATGGGCGGAGGTCTGCCTCCGCCTAAGACGGGCGGAAGCCCCCGTACGCACGCCTGTCGGACAAGATCCCTCGACGGAGGTTCCAGGTAAATCGTTGCTAGACGAGGGACTTGGAAGGGTTTTGCTAAGTGAGAGTAAGAGAAAAGGGCGGAGGCCTTCGGCTTTGGCCGAGGCTCCAGTCTCTGGCTTTGGCTCAGGCTTTCCTGAAGAAGAGAGTGAGGATCAAGTACCGACTCATAAGAACTAGGGTTTCATAATTGCTTCACCAACCTCCTTCTCACAGTTACAAGTGTTCCCTATTTATAGGGCTCAACTACCACTTTATAGAGTTTACAACATTGCCCCTCAACTGCTACGGTACATTCCAGGAATATTCCAGCCCTAGTGTCTAACCTCAGGGGTGTTCTCGTCATACCGTCTTGCAATGTCTTCACCTTGGGCCTAAGCCGACGCCCATTGGAGGCCCATCAACTGTCCTCACGTATGCCTTGCTGACTTGATCGTTCCTTGATGGGCCTCCGCCGCCTTGGGGAACACCTTCGCCATGATCACTGCGCTTGACCTCCGCTGTCTCGGGGAGAGCCTCCACCGTCCCGGGGAGAAACTCCACCGTCATTCTTGTACTAGGCCTCCGCCGTCTTGGGGGGAAGCCTCCGCCAGCTGGGCCTCCGCCGGCCGGGCCTCCGCCGTCTTGGCGAGAGCCTCCGCCGTCTTGGGGAGGGCCTCCGCCTGCTAGGCCTCCGCCGTCTTGGGGAGAAGCCTCCGCCGGCTAGGCCTCCGCCATCTTGGGGAGAGCCTCCGCCGGCCGGGCCTCTGCCGTCTTGGGGAGAGCCTCCGCCGGCCGGGCCTCCGCCGTCTTGGGGAGAGCCTCCACCGGCTAGGCCTCCGCCATTATTCCTTCATCAGGCCTCTTCGAGGGGGAGTTGACCCATACTCCGTATGGGCTCCCCCAACAGTAGCCCCTCAGCTACTAGGTTATGGACGGTACTACATGACCTGGTAGATGTTCATACAAGAAGAGGCACTATACAACGCAGATCTTGGTTGCGAGGATTGCCCTCCGCAACCCGTTCATGCACGCCTCGCTAAAAACTCCATCCCAAAACCCTGTGGGAAAAAAGGGCATGGAGAAAAGAGCACGCGCATGACTCTAACCTATACATGCACTAATTCCTTAGGCTTTCAGCTCTGGGTGCCTTTATCTTCTAGATTTCTTCATCTATGGCCTTTGGCTCCTTCTGCTGCTTCTATGGCATGGTTCATCGGCTTCGCTCAGTGCTCTGGTCTTCATTTCTGGGACCTTCGCGATGCGTAGGTCTGTATCCTTGAGGCCTTTGCTTCTGATGTCTTTTTGGCGCGCAGGTGTGTCTCCAAGGCCTGATTGTATGAGCCTTCGTCTGTGTCTCTTCTCGGTGCAGAGGTCTACACCTTCGGGTCTTCCGCCATTGGTGTCATCTCGGCGTGCGGGTCTCCGCCTCCAAGGCCTCCCCAGGTCTTCATCTCTGTCTCCGATCCTTCTTTGGGTGGAGGCCTTCGTCTTTTCTTCAGGCGGAGGTCTTCATCTCGGATCCTTCTTTGGGTGGAGGCCTTCGTCTTTTCTTCAGGCGGAGGTCTTCGTCTCCGATCCTTCTTTGGGTGGAGTCCTTCGTCTTTTCTTCAGGCGGAGGTCTTCGTCTCCGATCCTTGTTTGGGTGGAGGCCTTCAAATAAATCTTCGTTCACGAGCGCCAGACAAAAGGCCTTACGCTCCTGAGTGGTTGGTCCTCCGGTGCACTCCCCTAGCCCCTCTTGGCTGGCGTTTGTGGCCGAGTTTTTAGCCGCGATTGGTGTAGTCGACGTAGTCGTAGTAGTGGAAGTAGGTGTTCAGAAGCAAGTTTGCCGATGTAGACATCGACGAAGGTGTTGTAGAACTTGATGTCGAAGGTGTCGACGGAGGTTCTTGAGCCATATTGCAAAAGTTGTTTGACAGAGGCGATGTTGTTGTACACGATGAAGGTGTCGATGAAGCCCCTCATGCCGTCGCGTTGGCGGAGGCTAGTTATCATGGTTTTGCCGAAGGTCCTCCTGCAAAGCTGCTTGGCGAAGGCCAAAAGGTGTTTTTGGCGGAGGCGATGTTGGTGAAGTTACCGAAGATGGTTGCGGAGCCCCTCATGCCGAAGAGCTTGGCGAAGGCGATGCCTACATAGACACCGACGCCGCGTGTCGAAGGCCGGAGAAGTCGTAAAAATGCAACTGAGTTGATCTCCTGCATTTTTAGGGACTTGGGTTGGGCATTATAGCTTCGTCGAATATCGACTTGCTTTGCAAGTCTTTCGACACCCGGAAAGGCACTGGCTTTTCCACTAGCTGCAAAAGATGGTTAGTCATTTATATGATACGTGAAGGTAGCACGAGAGCCTTAGCTCCGTGACCTGGTGCCCATGTTGGTTCAGGACTTCTTCCAGGATTTGATGTCTCAGCACGACAGCCTTAGCTTCGTGACCTGGTGCCCGTGTTGTTTCAGGACTTCTTCCAGGATTTTGATGTCTCAGCACGACAGCCTTAGCTTGGTGACCTGGTGCCCATGTTGTTTCAGGATTTCTTCCAGGATTTTGATGCATAGAGTCATGGCGCCCGTGTATTCTCGGGACTTCTTCCGGGTGGCCCGGGCCATGCATTGCAATGTACTTACGCAATATATGTATGCGATGATGAGAATGATAACATTTGCGCAAAAATATTTAAAAGGTGTAAACTTATTATGCATGCTGCAAGAATGTTGGTTAAGTTTGAATGAAAGACAAGCTATGCATATAAGAAATAATGTCCTCAAATGAGAGGGTAATAGTTTTAGATGGCCAGCGAAGGCTGCCACTTGATAGCCTGCATGAGCACAGGTAAGATTCATAGCAGTGACTATAGTAAGGATTAGTTCCCTGTGAAGGTTAGCTCAAATATTTGATTGATATAGATATTATGGAGATCTTCAAAGAATTTAGTCAGTATAGCCTGCAAAAAAAAAGAGGAAAACATGTTAGTGTTTGTGGGTTCGAAGGTTGGTTGGATGTCGAAAGTCAATTTTTGATGGAGGTCTCCGACTAGAAGGCTGTTAACAGGCGAAGGCTGTAGAGTGACGAAGGCTACCAACTGATGAAGTTCAATGAGTGACGAAGACCAATCAGTGATGAAGGTTGCTGAAAACCAATGATAGATGAAATCCACTGATTGATGAACGAAGACCATGACTGACGAAGGCTCAAAAAGACGAAGGCCAAAGACTGACAAAGGTTATTGACTGGTGAAGGCCAATACGTGCCAAAGGCACTGACCAGCGAAGACCGTTGACAGATGAATAATCGGCGAAGGTCCTTACTGACACAAGCCCTGCTGAAAGTTGTAGAGAACCTTGATTGATGAAAGCCACTGACTGATGACGGAGGCTGTTGACTGATCGAAGGCTGCCCACTGACTGATGATGGAGGCTGCACTGACATATAATGAAGACCAGTCTCCGCCTAAGATGGGCGGAGGCCGGCCTTCGCCTAAGACGGGCGGAGGTTGTTGGCTGTTGAATACCACTTACTAGAGAAGGCCATTTGTAGATGAATATTCACTGACTCATAGAGGATCACTAAGTTATCTGATAAGTGTTGAATATTCCATGAGAACCACTGACTAGCGGAGGTTATTGACTGATTCATATAATTGTTGGACAGATATGTGACGAAGGCTGATCACTTAACGAGAAGAATTGCCTGCTGTAGAGTATTGACTGATTTGGCTTGAGGAGGTGAAAACACGCATATAACGAATGAAAATATATTCTAAGGGAGGATAAGAGATACTTACAGTACTGGTGACCTGCATGTTATTGAAAAAGAGATTCGACAAGAGTTGAAAATTGTTTTAAGTTTAGCCGGGTCAAGACCAAGCATGTATAGCCATTCAGGCCATGCTTTTGATGTGGCGAAGGCTGCAACAACTTTTTTTGGTCACATTGGTGACAAGTTATAAGCGAAGGTTAAATTTGGAGATTTGCCTAAGTGAGGCGAAGGTTATATCAAAATTATGATGAAGTAAATCATAAGAGGACAAGTTATAAGGCATTATGAGATGGTGAGAATTTATAAATTAGTGAGAAATTCTCATGTTTTGATTTGGTTCCTGCGAGGAGGTGCTTTCAACATCAATAAAAGTTTTCGCATTCTGCAAGGCTTTTTATATGCATATACACATATATGTATATACATATATCTCAATAGAAAGGAGAGAGGATGGGATACTCATCGTGTATTTTTGTCTGAGGTGCTCGATTCGTCCGGAAAACACAAAATAGACGAAGGTCCGAGCTCCGCACCATCGAACTCATATCGAGTGTGTGCCGTAGGCCCGGAGGTCTGCTATAGCCTGTTTGAAACATGGAAAAGCACGCAGCATGTTGTATTGTTAGAATAGTATTTGAGTAGGTGATTTTTATGCTTATCTTTATCGAGTAGGCGAGGCCGATGAACTTCTGCACGAAAACGTGGTGGTCGTGTTGTCCCGTGCCAGCCGTGGTGGCGTCCATGGCCCTGCGCACACGTTGAGGGTGCGGCCGTGCGTCGTGGACTTAGTGGAGGCCGAGCGGAGGTCCTCAGCCGTTGGTGGCTGACAGAGACGTGAGCTGGTCGTCGAGTCTGGCGAAGGTGCTGGTCTGGCTCGGTTCCGTTGCAGGCCTCCGCAAACAGGCGCAGGCTTGAGGCGCCTGGGCGGAGATGCTGGTCTGGCTCGGTTCCGTTGCAGGCCTCCGCAAACAGGCGCAGGCTTGAGGCGCCTGGGCGGAGATAAAGCTGTGGCGCTGGACCATTAGAGGCCGAAGGCTTGTCTTTGATGAAGACGTCGAAGGCTTTCCACCAGGGTTCAGTTGGCGAAGGCTTTGCTTGGACGTTCAGCTGCTCATGGTTAGATGATACAGATTTGCAATAGCAAAATTAAGTCAAAGTTGTGTGTATATATATCGGTGTCGAAGGCATGTGAAGATGACACACATTTTTTATACATTTTTTTTTTACAGACGGAGGCACTGGAAGCTTTGGTGCATTTCTTGACAAAAGATTATACAACCTAACTTAGTTTTTTTTCTTATCTTTCTTAAAAACATGTGACATTGGCGAAGGCTTGTTTGTCCTTTGTTTTTTTTTAGTACTATTGCCGAAGGCTTTTTTGACACCTCTCTTTTTTTTTGAAAAAGTTAATATCACCGAAGGCTTATTTGACCTGTTTCAAAAAGTTGATGAGGTTTTACGGCAGTTGTCATCTCTGTCATCTAGCCATGAAGATTTATGAAAAAGTTTTATACGAAGCTATAACCTTCGCTATCTGCTATGGTTTAGATCGTACCTTTGCCCTGAGGATTTTACCTTTTCTCGGGGATTCTCACAGGACATGGTCTGCCGACGAAGGCTCCAGCTTCTAGCTCTCTAAAAAAATTCGTGCCGAGCACGGTGGGCGCCATTGTCGATACATCGATTTCTAACAAGAGTGAGAAGTGGGCGGAGGCCTTCGTCTTAGGTTGGGGTCTCCGCCTAAGATGGGCGGAGGTCTGCCTCCACCTAAGACGGGCGGAGGCCCCCGTACGCACGCCTGTCGGACAAGATCCCTCAACGGAGGTTCTAGGTAAATCATTGCTAGACGAGGGACTTGGAAGGGTTTTGCTAAGTGGGAGTAAGAGAAAAGGGCGGAGGCCTTCGACTTTGGCCGAGGCTCCAGTCTCTGGCTTTGGCTCAGGCTTGCCTGAAGAAGAGAGTGAGGATCAAGTACCGACTCATAAGAACTAGGGTTTCATAATTGCTTCACCAACCTCCTTCTCACAGTTACAAGTGTTCCCTATTTATAGGGCTCAACTACCACTTTATAGAGTTTACAACATTGCCCCTCAACTGCTACGGTACATTCCAGGAATATTCCAGCCCTAGTGTCTAACCTCAGGGGTGTTCTCGTCATACCGTCTTGCAATGTCTTCACCTTGGGCCTAAGCCGACGCCCATTGGAGGCCCATCAACTGTCCTCACGTATGCCTTGCTGACTTGATCGTTCCTTGATGGGCCTCCGCCGCCTTGGGGAACACCTTCGCCATGATCACTGCGCTTGACCTCCGCTGTCCCGGGGAGAGCCTCCACCGTCCCGGGGAGAAACTCCACCGTCATTCTTGTACTAGGCCTCCGCCGTCTTGGGGGGAAGCCTCCGCCGGCTGGGCCTCCGCCGGCCGGGCCTCCGCCGTCTTGGGGAGAGCCTCCGCCGGCCGGGCCTCTGCCGGCTAGGCCTCCGCCGTCTTGGGGAGAAGCCTCCGCCGGCTAGGCCTCCGCCGTCTTGGGGAGAGCCTCCGCCGGCCGGGCCTCCGCCGGCTAGGCCTCCGCCGTCTTGGGGAGAAGCCTCCGCCGGCTAGGCCTCCGCCGTCTTGGGGAGAGCCTCCGCCGGCCGGGCCTCTGCCGTCTTGGGGAGAGCCTCCGCCGGCCGGGCCTCCGCCGTCTTGGGGAGGGACTCCGCCGGCTAGGCCTCCGCCATTATTCCTTCATCAGGCCTCTTCGAGGGGGAGTTGACCCATACTCCGTATGGGCTCCCCCAACAGGTTCCAAACCATATCCCTCCTTCTAGTGCCGTCCTAACTCTTAGATATACATAGACTCGACCAATGAAAATAATGGTTTCCACTACACCAGTAGTCCATATAACATTATAACAATCTGAGAGGATACAATAGAAGTACGGAAATAATATTAATTACTCCTTAGTATTATCTACTTACATCCAAATCTCAATGCACATCTCATTATAGAATTGTGTTTGCATAAACCCATAATAATACTTTTTTTGTTTATATAATGCTCTAGTGCTCCTACATTACTCCTACAATTCCCTGCAGCAACGTGCGGCACATCCTAGACACATTCCCAAAAACCTCCCAGCATATTAATTTTTGCTTGCATTGGTAGAGATAACACACCATGCCAGGACCTTGATATTTTTGGGATGTTCAAAAACATTGGCCTGGCATTTCTACATCATTTGTTAGAAATTTTGACTTTGGTGAAAATCTTACCCCTTTTGTTCCTTTCTTGGCAGCCTTAGCTTACACTAGCTTTAATTAAGCTCCAATGTAGCCTGGCTAAAATTAAGCATGGAACTGGGCACTTCCTGCATGTAATTCAGACCCATTTTAATAATATAAGCGGCCAAGATCTACCAATGATTACATCTTTTACTTAATAGCAAGTGAAAAAGGTGGCTAATAAGAAGGAAGATGACGACAAGCAACAAAAATACAAGTAACTGTATGCATGCCATGGTAGTTGCTAGCTGCTAGGATTTTTATCAATGTGCCTATATGCAAATCGTAGGACTTATTAACTAGCTGAGTACCTACAATACTCAGCTTCTTTGTCTCTATTTTTGAAGAGGCGAAGGAATCTTATCTACCACTAGCTACCTACATTGACCAAGTTGTTGTTAGCTTCTTCTTTTTTTCGAAGGAACAAGAGGGGATCAAGGACCCCTACTGGAAAATGTAACCAAGACAGTTACAAGGGGAAAGAAAACAAGAGTTTTCAAGAGAGAATAGAGGAGCTCAAGAAACAAAGAAAGAAACAAAAAAGATGAGCGAAATTACACAAGCTGCTCTAGCCATACTTCAATTTGGGGAAAATATTTCTTCTTTGCGCGCCATATAAGTAGGCCAAAGATTGATCTGAAGATGTCCAGGCACCTCTGACTGTTTTCCTCAATCCCTCTGAAGATAGGATTTCCTGATTGTCCAGATGCTCCAGCTCATAATGATAACTATTTCCATGAAGAAGGGCACATTAAGTTGGGTTTTGAAGCTTTCAAAGATCTGAATGGGATCAAGGGTGCCATCAACTATAATCCCAACTCTGTTCCAGCAGGATTTGGCAAAAGTACAGCACAAGAATAGATGTTCTCTTGTTTCTTCCGAGTTGCTTGTGCAGAGCACACAGCTAAAAGAGGGCAGATAGAAGTTCTTTCTCCTCAAAATATTACGAGTACTGAGCCTATCCTGAACAAGCAGCCAAAAGAACACTTTATCTAGCTTTACACTGCAACGTTGCATATAGCATGGAACTGCTAGACGAGGTGCATATATATCCATCTTCATTCGCTGTTGGTAGTGAGTAATGACAATACCCATCTACTCCGAGTCATCATTGTTCCCTCACAGACGAAGCGCCACTCGGTGTGCTAGCCTCTCTCCTAATGTCTTTCATTCTCATAGATCTCTGTTCTCCATTTCAGTTTCTTCTGCTCTAGCTCCAACCTCCAAGAGACGACCTCAAATTAAAGAAAAAGAAGGGAAGAAGAAGCTAGTGCACGTTGTGGTGGATCAACTTGATAAATATATAGTCACCAAAGCGCTCTGGAGCGGAGCCTTTTGTTATTAGTTTGCTTGTAAGGACGATGGTTCCTAAATAGCATTGAATATGAGGGTGTAAAATGAAGCATTTGAAAGAGAGTGTAAGTACATCCACATCAAGGAACACTGCACACCCACCCCAAACATGTGTACCCTGAAGATATACACATGCTCTACTAGAGCTTTCTAGGAGGACGCATGGCATAGTCAGGTGGTGTCATGTCAAACGCATGGAACAATTTAAATTAGTAAATTTTGTGATATCGATAGGCAAGAAAATATAAAAAATGTGTGTCTCATTCTTTATTCCAAATTCTACATGCCCAATACATGGATATGATATATAATTGATATCGAAAATATGTCTTGCATAAGTCGTGTTCTCAGCGGTAGACTACTTCTTGGTGGCTCCCATTCTTATAGAGAAATGTATTCATGTTTATCTTTCAACTAATCTTTGCTTCTTCTCCAACGCTTGTTGCTAGAGGGTAATGGTGAACTAAGCACGCTTTAAGAGCTAGTGTGAGTGATGATGCTAGTTGCAAATATATATATTGAGTATTGTTATTCCTGAATAGGTGAAACCGTATGAGATCAAGTGACATATATGTGGTTACATATCATTAACTGCCCTTGCACTTGGAGATTGCTTCAAAACTTTAATAACCACTAGTGAATTTGCTATATGTTACTCTGATTTTGTTTGATCAATAAAGAACAACTAAAAATATAAATGTTCCCAGGTACGTCTGAATCGCATTTGCACTTCACAAGCTGAGGAGAAACAAGTCCACAGATAATTTGGATAGCATTTGCACTTCTGAAAAAGTAGGGATTGCATAAGAAAGGGGGAGTTCACAAAATGACAGGATGCATGTATCTCAATTTGCATGGTTTTTTGTTGAGCTTTGTCCTATCTCGTTAACTGTTGTTTTTTCTTTTATTTCGAAATTTTCATGGCTGCGTCTTTAGGGGTCATGTAATTTATCAGTTGTGTTCAGCCGTTCACCGATCTCAAGGGAAGAAATACTAGGTGTCTGCTCTTCTCTACAAAGATGGATATGGCACATCAATCATAAAGCTCTTTTGAGATGTTTGATCTGTGTTAGTTATGCTATATGGTTGGTGAATAGGAGGATATATATAGATATAATTAATCAGACATAGGTAATCAACCCTGAATATACATACAAAAGGAGAAACAAGACACATTTGTAGACTAATAATCAATTAAATGCCTGATTGGAATAATTGGAAGACTGGCTAGAAATTTGCTGTTAAAAATAAGATTTTTTTTCTCCATGTCCATGTACCATGGCCATGCAACCAGCACATACATGAGGAAACTTAGATTTTTCCTCCATGTACCGACACATTGAACGAAGTTTATTTAAATTGCCATCCGATGAAGAACTAAATAATTTTTTTTAATGATGAAACTGTATGTGTAGGATTTATTATATAAATACTTTGTTTACATCTTCATATAAAGACCACGTCCTTTATAGTCTCCATCCTCTTTATCCACAAAGCACCACAACACGTACTACTTGACTCGTCGGTACTCTCACTGTCTGTCGATTGGGATTTTCCACTGGCAGCAGTCGACGTCGAAGCTTCTGCAGATCTTAATGGCAGTTGCACTAGCAGCAGCAAGATAGCACTATTCCATCGTCTGGGACTGCAGAAGCCCCAAAGCCGGCGATGGAATTGCACACCACTGCTCTGCTATAGTGTGCGACACGAGGTGCATCTCCATCTTCTCAGCAATGCTCTACTCCGAACACCTACTATGGCCTATCGTGCCCCCCTCACTGTACGCTACCATGTTCAAATGATGAAACATCTCAAAGAATCAAGGATGGCAATAGACTATTTCCTAATGCCTTCCATTCTTATAGGATTTCTTCTCTTCAATACCTCCTTGCTCTTTCTCTTCTACATTATACTTTTCGTTGCTCTTGTGTTTGGTGGTACAAACTAAAGAAAAAGTAAGGAACAAGTATATAAAGTGGATGGAGCCTGTGGTTTGTTGTGGCCAATATATATAGGTGGCCTCTACTTAATAATACAGTCACACATAAGCTTTATTTGGAGCCAGCAGATTTGCTCTCACTTTGCTTGTCTGGAGGATGGGTTCTAAATATATAGCAGCGGTCTGAGAAAACATACATGCACTTATATTTTTATTGATATAATAGTGCTATTATTGTTTGGTGGGTAACAATGTGACATCTGAAAGCATTTTAATGCATTCAATCCTATATAAAATAATTTGTAGCTAGCGACTATTAAAGCGAGAACACAAAGTCATACATCATGCACAGTGTTCACTTAGCTTGTTCACTTATGCGCATTCCTCGGTCAGAATATCCAACCGCGAATTAGAAGTCCACACTCATCAGACTAGGGACATCATTGGGGTTTGTGCCCCACTTATGTGCCTTGTGCTCCATATGTGTAGGGAATCTTTTTTATTTTTAACACTTTTTGTAAACTAATTTTAAATCTAACACTGTTTGTTTTTTTTTCTTAAAAACTAACACTTTTGGTCGCGCCTATTGCCATGGCGCGGCGAAACGCCTGTGCCGCGTCATGCATGATGGCGCGGCAAAAGGCTGACGTGGCGACAACCGGCGCTGCTGACCGGTGACGTGGCAGGGTCTGCCGCGCCACCGATCTTGACACGGCACTGACGCGCCACAGTGCATGGCACGGCAGGACCAGATAAATATCGCGAGCGAGCCCGCCCGCACGCCTGCCTCCCGCCCGCACGCCGCGCAAGGCCTGCCCACCCACCCGCCGCCGCGCAGCGCCCCGCCGCACGCGCCCGGACGGCCGCCCGCCCGCGTCGGCCACGCCCGCACGCGCCCGCCCACTCCCGCCGCGCAGCGCTCGCGCCGGCCACGCCACGAACGTCGGCGTGTCACGGCCGCCCGCTCAAGGTACCTCCCTCTCGATTTCATGTTATTATGCTTGTTAGTGATTTAGGATAGTTAGGTTAGTGATTTAGGATAGTTAGTGATTTAGGATAGTTAGGGTTAGTGATTTAGGATAGTTAGGTTAGTAAATTTGTTTGTGATTTAGGTAGGTAGTTTTTAGGTTTGAGGTTTTGTGTTGTAGTATAGTTAAGGTTTGGTTAGGTAGTTAGGGTTTTGGGTTTAGGGATTGATTAGGTATTTATTATTTAGTTTATAGTTAGTTATTTAGTTAGGGATTTTGGGTATAGATACTAGTTTTCAAGTGTCGGTACTTAGTAGTGCGTGATACGTCGATTTGGATGACTTGATGAAGTTTCGTCAAATGCTTATTTTTCTAGTGAAGTTGTTTAATATGTCTGTTAATGTTACTTTGAATATATACATGTGCTTTTATATTGTGTTCGTATTGCATAACAAGTAGTTCAAATTTTGCAATGCTACATTATGTTAATTTGAATATGCTAACCCTTTGTTTATCAATTTGTAACAGGATGACCCCTCCCACGCAGCACCCGTTGTATCCCATTCTTGAGGTGGAGTACGACAACCAGCACCGAGCACACATCTTGAGTGACACCGACGCAGAGGTGGCCATGCCTTCTTTGAGGCCCCGCACACACACCCGGGCGCACCAGTGGGACAAGCGTTACTCGCCGTATATACGTCGTGCCAGCTTCCTCGAGCTTGTCCGTGTTGTCAACTACGGTCTTCCGCCCCTTGACCCAGCACTACTTACTGCAGCTGTAAACAGGTGCGAGTGCCTTCTTTGTACGTAAACATTCTTATAACAAATTTGAGTCAACTAACAGTCATTCTATTCTTATAATAGGTGGAGGCCTGAGACCCACACGTTCCACTTACCTTGCGGTGAGATGACCTTGACCATGCAGGACGTGAATACTATCTTTGGCCTTCGGTTAGGAGGACTTCTAGTGACGGGTATAATTGACAACGATCACTAGAGGGAGCTGGTGGCTCAGTTCACTGGCTTTCTCCCACCGGACGACGAGGTTTCAAAGAAAAATAAGTGAGCAATTCTAGCCTATTTAATACTTGCATTGCTTTCCTGCAGCCATCGGGTCTCATTTTTTTTAGTGAATTTCAGGAAATGTTCTGGTGTTTCGTCGTCCTGGATCATAGAGCGCTTTGATTACTTGGACCCACAGGCTGAGCAGGCTCAGATCGACAGGTTCGCTAGAGTGTGGCTCTAGCACTTCTTTGGTGCTTTCCTCTTTCCAAACGCCTCGGGCAACACCATCAGCTGGATCTTCCTTGACAAACTACGCTAGTCGTGGGAGAACATAGCGGCGTACAGCTAGGGCAGCGTAGTCTTGGCATGGACGTATCGACAGCTATGCGTTGCCTGCCGTCGCACCTCAGGGTATGCAAACCTTAGGGGTTGCTCCTACCTACTCCAGGTTTAGTGTTGGGAACGATGGCCCGTTGGGAGGCCCTTAATACTGGTTTACCGGTAAGTACTTCGGTTCACTATATTCTTCGAGGCAGTTACATATGATGAGATTATTAATGACTAATTCATTATCGTGTTCAATGCAGCAATGGAACGAGCAGGATACACTCCCTACAGCTCTGTATATCTGGACGGAAGCAGAGTTAGTTAGAGGGAATGTGAGGCGCAAGTACAGGGAGTACACGGACAGTCTCGACGTCCTGACACAGCACTAGGTTACGCTCTCTTTACTATCATACCTGTGTCTTGTTCGATGTACATTATATCACAACCTAACTCAATTATGAAATGTTCAGGTGCATTAGTGTCCTTGGGATGCTCCGGAGCTCTAGTACTATCTAAGTTCTGTCACTAGGGACGAGTCAGATGAGTATCGCTACAACGTCCCTCTTATTTTCTTCCACGTCGTCGAGATTCACTTGTCCATCAGGATCTACAGACAGTTTGAAAGAATGACAGGCTGCCCACCACCGCTTTACTCCAACCAAGAATTACACGGGTGCGTTATCTATTAATAACAAAGCTACAATTTAGAGGTGTGTGTGGTACAACTAACATCGTTTTGTTGTAGGTATGACTGTAGGAAGAGGTACAAGACCAAGGATTGGCGTGTGACACACAACTCGCACATCCACTTGTGGCAGAACAGGGAATGGCAGCCGGTCCATACGAGTCCTCCACACGACCAGCACACCTTCGACGAGTACCTGCGGTGGCTTCACAGGTCTACGAGGACACATATCAAGCCCCCATACACTGAGGAGGCGATTGACGAGGACTCAGAGGAAGATGTGATCGAAGATGTGTACGACGTTGCCACTAGGGAGGACACACAACTACAGAGAGCCCCGCTTCAAAGATATGTGGTAAGATACTTGAATGGTACAATTTGTTATCTATTTGGTATTAAGTATGTGTACTAAAACTATCCAACCGCGTTTCTGTACCTAAGCGACACAATTGTCAAGGATGTCCAACGAAGCAGCGTTCCGGCTTCACGAGTCTAGAGGGCAGGGGCCAGGCGTTCTCGAGGCTTTTGTGGAGGTAAACATAAACTTGTCCTTTCCGAAAATGTTTCTTTAGTGTATATGCGTTTGGGAAATACACTAATTTTAACGTCTATTTATGCAGAAGGTGAAGAAGAGCTGAAGGAAGCTAGCTCAGAAGCTGAGCTGCATGGACACTCCTTGGGTGAAACCGCCACTCCCGACGCGGTCGGGTGGCACGTCTTCAGCCTCTTTGAGGACATCAGCCGGCTTTTTTCAGCCGGTGACAGGTGCCACTTCTGTAGTACGTACACCACCACATCATAGCACTGGGAAGGACCCTACAAGCGAGGACGACGATGACCCCTCGGGCTTCCGCAAACAGCACGACCAGTGGGACGATTGGCCGTAGGACGAGATCGGCATGTCTCGGCTAGGTGGTGCCCCGCTTGGTACCCAAGGAGCCTCATAGGTACTAACAAAGGTAATTTCTTTAAATAGGTAGGGTCTATGAACTAACGATCATAAAGATTATAAGTAATCGTGCATATCATATACTTGCAGGGTACGAGCCGTACACACCGGCGACGTGACCACACCAACGTTGGCTACACTCCCAATGTGTTGCCAACAAATTCGAAGAGACGGAGGCGTCCGAGGGATCCTTACACTCCTGGGTCTTAGTTTGTTAGGTCGAACGAATATTGGTGTCCGAAACTTGCAGGCTTAGTTGGTTATGTTATGTCGAACTTATGTCAAACCAATGAAAATGTTATGTGGCAGTTTGTCAACTTGCGCACGGACTTCATTTATTTGTTTCATATTCATTTCAATACGTCACGGCAGCATTGCCGGCGAGATTAAGTAGCTACTAGTTCGGGAACCGGCACTCCTGGCGTATCTCGACACCGGTGGCTGGCGTCTTGACCCCAATCCTCCCGAGCTTGGTCATCGCCGCCACGAAATCGCCGAAGAAGGCACCCTGGTTAGACGCGCAGTAGTCGACCGTGCTGCGCGAGGGGTCGAGGAAGCCGGGGTCCATGGTCGCGTCGCTGTCGATCCTACAATTTGGGGCCAAAAAGCCAAAAAAAAAAAAGTGATTCATTTTTATCCCTTATAAAAAGAAAACGGATTCTTGAACCTCTTTCACGCTCATGTCACGTCGAGGTACTGCAGAAAAAAGAACCGTAAAATCCGATCTAATTTTTCGTAATCGATTGGTTAACATGGTGGTTAACCGTATTATGAAAGAAGAAAAAAATCATTGGCTTATCAAATTCTCTATCGAGCCGTGAAAAAAATCAACAAAAGACAGAGACAAATCTACTATTGGTTTTACGTCAAGCAATACGTAGAGTAACTCCCAATATAGGAGTAAAAACAAGACGTAATAAAAAAGGATCGACGCGGAAAGTTCCGATTAAACCGTCCAGTTACCGCCGGCCATGGGCAGTGGCGCGTCAGTGCCGCGCCAAGATCGGTGGCGCGGCAGACCCTGCCACCTCACCGGTCAGCAGCGCCGGTCGTCGCCACGTCAGCTTCTTGCCGCGCCACCATGCATGGCGCGGCACAGGCGTTTCGCCGCGCTATGGCAATAGACGCGACCAAAAGTGTTAGTTTTGAAGGGAAAAAAAACAGTGGTAGATTTAAAATTAGTTTACAAAAAAATGTTAAAAATAAAAAAAATCTCCATGTACTAAGGGCATGATTGGTTGCCCAGATGAGGCCTAACTAGGCCACTAGGATGCTAGGATGGCCTGGCTGGCTTAATGCGAGAGCGCGTCTGAACGATTCTGAGCTGAGAGGACAACGATACGGGGTGACAACCATATCAATGTAGCCAATCAGATTCTCTCACTAGCCTGGTTACATACAAGACAGCAAATCGGCTGCTCTTGTATCTATCAAGCCTAGGTAACTCGGCCTTGGTTTTCGCTAGTACAAGCCAGGCTAAGCAGAATCAGCAAAGCAATCACGCCTTAATAGAGATCTGAACTAGGCCACTAAATAGAGCAGCTTAAGGTTCCACTAAAAACTTGGGTTAAACATAAACTATTATTCTATATAATAAAATGTTTAAACTATTACTTAGGAAACTACTCCGTCCATCCTAAAATAAACCGCACATCTCATTTTTCGAGAGTCAGAATTTTAAAACTTGGTTAGCCTTACAAAATTATCATCAATATTTTATTCACCTAATATGTTTATTATGAAAGTATATTCTACTATTAAGGTCATTTCTCCATGCCAAGATCCATCGATTCTCTCGGATCCGGTTAGGATGCCTGTGACTGTTTCGCTCCCGCCGCTCTTCGGCGACGAACCCAGAAACCAATCCACAGATCGATGCAAACCGATCTTTGAAACCCGAAACATATATGCTACCAATCCTGATGCCGATGGACTCTCCAACAACCAACAAAAATCCCAGAATCAGGTTGATATCCAAACAAGAACTAGCATAGCTACAGTAACTCGAAGAACTTAGAAGCCCGTCTACATATCCTAAGGTCATGGCTGGGTGCTCTGAAGATCAAAGTAGCCAAAATCCTTGATGATGTCTTCAAGATTCCACCAGATCCGGGGCCTGCAGTTTTAGCATCAACTCACCCCATTATTAATCTTGAAGGTCATGAAGACAGGAAACACCCCCCACCTCCCACGTTGCCGAAGAAAGGGGAATTTAAGGTAATTAGAGGCAGTAAATTGGGACATGAAGAGATCAGTTATGAGTTCGATGAATTCTTTTTTAAAAGTTCCAAGAACAGCTTACAGATTTTTCCAAAAAGTTTTCTTCAAGTCCAGAACCAGCCCACTCTGCCCTCAAGGTGTTCGCTGATTTGCTCAATGGCGGAACACCCTGAACAGCTCATGGTGCTTGAAGGTGATGGGATGGGTGGTGCTCACCCTGTCCCAATAGGCTCGACAAAGGAGGCAGGGGAGAACAGCAAGGCCGAGGGAAAGCGTGTCCTGGTCGTTGACATGACCGGGGCACGCAAGCCCTCGCAGCGCTTCTTGGCGGTCGGCTTCTTCCTCTCTGTTCTGCTAGTGAGCTCAAGACTGCTGATCGATCACATGAAGAAGGTATGGAAGATCCGTGGGGAGATGGACAACAGTCCACTAGAGGCGGAGACGGGTAGGAAGTTCATCCTAGAGTTCTCACAGGAAGGTGATTGGAGGCATGCCACTTGGGCGGACCTTGGCAGTACAAAGGTGACGCCTTCCTGGTGGAAGGGCTAGTAGCAGGAGCTGATTCATCATCGGCTCTCTTCACCCATGTGCCGATGTGGGTGCAGTTCAGGAACATCCCGTTCTACCTCCTCACCAAGAAGCTGGCCCATGATCTCAGGGAGATCATCGGGTCAACTATGAAGATCGACAACAACGCAAGAGGTTGCATCAACGACAAGTTCATTAGAACCAGAGTTCAGCTCCCCTTGTTCATGCCTTTGCAGAGGGAGATCACGCTGGTCGATGAAATCACAGGTGACGCGGTCCTTGTCCAAATCCGGTACGAGAGATTACTAATTTTTTGCTTGTTCTATGGATTCATAGGGCATATGGAGGCAAGGTGTGATATTCCTGTTGCAGAAAAGAGATTAAACTTTAGCTTGTCCCTCCGTGTTCCTCTGGTACACTTTGATGATCCCCGATGCTGGTTTCTGCCTCATAGGATGGGTCAATACTCTCACAAATCCCAAGCCTCCTCCCTATGGCGCGCCCCAATACCTACAAATGCGGGCCTCCCAGAGGGTGTGGAGTTGGTTCTGAAGGAGGTGGCTCGCATGTTCGTGACATATAAGAATTTACAGGGCAATGACGCAAAATAAGTAGGTGAGTTTTGTGGTGAGAACAAGGATGGTGGGGTACAAAATAAGGAGCAATAGGCTGATGCAATCAACTTGGACCAAGCCAATTCTTCAGGCTCCACCAGTACAAAGAAGCGAAAGGGCTGGAAACACAGAGAACGAGATGGCTCAGTAGTGCAAAGCAACATCATTGTCAACACATCACCTAAGAAGCAAGGTAAGCAGGGGGCAATGGCGAGCAACCTCGCTTAGATCTGGATGATGACAGTGACATGGAACCAGCACTCAAAAAAAGTTTTTTCCAAGGGCCTACACTCTTTGACTGTTTGGGTAAGGAAGGTGTGTTACTTCTAAAGGCAGCTGAACAGTATGAACCAAGTAATGCAGATGGGAACAGTGATGAATCGAGGGACACTGACAGGAGTCCAAATGAAGCAGAAGGTGGTAAGGCAACGAGCAGTCCAGGGGCTACCGCCAATCTATCGGGTGCTAATGTGAGCGCTCGGCAGGAGCCATGAGTCCCTTCAGGCAGAACTGCAGTGGCCAGCGTGCAGTTCTAAATTGTGTCCGGCTATATCGGACATCTTGTTCCACCATTGTGCTCCTCTCTGATCTTAGGCTAAATAAAATTGTAATAGCTTTTGTGTGTGAGTGTCTTGGGTACAGAGTTTGTCTGCTAGTTCCTAGCCTTTGGGTAAAGCATGCTGTTGTAACTATGCTATCCTCCAGTCACCGCTTCCTTGATGTAAAAAGTGAAAAGCCTGATGGAATAAAAGGGAGTAGCATGTTTGTTTATGGAGGCTCTTGTCCTTTCAGCTATGTGTCTCATTGGTTTGTGCCTGATTGCTTTCTTGGCGATCCATACAGGGTCTACATGATAAAGCTGGATAAGAGAAATCTGCCACAGTTCGTTCAATGTGGGGGGATAACTGACCTGATGGTAAAGTTTATACAATCTATGCACTTGAAATCACAGGTTATAAATCCTGAGTTTATTAGTGAGGAAAAGGAATATGCGGCTAATGAATTCATCAGGGTGACCTTTCCTGATATGTCAGGGAGGGAAGCTGCTAGGTTGGTCGCTATTTGCAGAGGGGACAACCTAGAGCCTGGGCTTCGTGCTATTCTTCAACAAAATGTCGTGGCACTGAAAATGGAGTTGGGTGTTCTTGGTAAGCGCCGTGATATAGAGTTCAGTATCATTGTGGACAACCATGATCTCAATGCAAATTCTCAGGCTCAGCAAGGTGTTAGAAAGCGGCGTAGGGATGTTTGTGATCAGTCATCCCTCAACCTTACGGGTCCTCATGGCGAGGCCCATCAGGAGGAATGAATCTATTAAGCTGGAACTGCCGAGGGCTAGGACTCTCAGACAGTTCAAGAGCTTGTTGCTCTTGCTAGAGCAAACAGTCCCCGTCTGGTGTTTTTATCTGAAACTAGAATGTCAGGCATTCATGCTGAGAATTTGAGGTGGAGATTGGGATTGAAACATGTTGTTGTTGTTGATAGTACTGGTACAGGTGGTGGTTTGGCTTTGTATTGGCATGAGTCGCTTGATGTGCATTTGATTGAAAAGCATAGACGTTTTATTGATGTACATGTGCGTGAATCAAGTTCTTCGCCTCGATTCCGCATCACTTTTGTCTATGGTGAACCCAGAACGGAAGACAGACATTTTATGTGGGAGTTGATGCGAAGGCTGCATGGGGCGTCGGCTGAACCTTGGATGCTTATTGGTGATTTTAATGAATCTATGTGGAGCTATGAACATTTCTCAGCTTGCCAGAGATTGGAACGACAGATGGCTACATTCCGAGACGTGCTTGCTGACCGTGGCCTGACAGACCTTAGCTTCGTGGGCTTGCCTTTCACGTATGATAATGGAAGGGAAGGCAATGCTAATGTGAAGGTACATCTGGATAGGGCGGTGGCCGATCCTAGTTGGAGAGATTTGTTCAGAGTGCGGCTACACTTCAATGTTTAGTGTCATCTAGATCGGATCACTGCCCACTGATGTTAGAAATTAAAAAGGAGAGTTCAGAGAGGCACAAACCAAGGATTTTTTGTTATGAAATAATGTGGGAGCGGTTAGAATCTTTGGCTCTGGAGATTAAAGAAGCATGGTGCTCGGCTCCTAACAGGGAAGGTTTGGGCGGTATTGCCAAGGCACTAATGCATGTTCAGCGTGCTCTTCGCTCCTGGAGCAAGGAGAATTTTGGTGTTGTCTCAAAGCAGTTGGAGGGTTTACGTGACAGGTTGAAAACTTTGCGAGCTGATCCACAAGCTAGCAGGGCTGACATCCGTAATCTTACTGATAGGATTGATGAATTGCTCTATTGCGAGGAGATGATGTGGCTGCAGCGTTCTCGGGTTGCTTGGCTTAGGGAAGGTGGTCGTAATACCTGTTATTTTCACAGGCAGGCAATGTGGAGGGCCCGAAAGAACAAGATCACCAAGCTAAAAAATCAGAATGCAGAGTGGTGCGAAGACCTGAAGGTGTTGCATGCCATGTCGGTGGATTTCTTTCGTGATCTCTATACTGTTGATTCTAATGTGGATCCATCTGAACTTGTACATTTAATGAGTACTAAAACTACTGATGATATGAATGAAGCTCTGTGCAGGGCTTTTTCTGTTGACGAAATTTCAGATGCTCTCTTTCAGATGGGGCCACTAAAGGCACCTAGGCCAGATGGATTCCCAGCTCATTTCTACCAACGTCATTGGGAGGTACTAAGAGATGATGTGGTGGTTGTAGTGCAGAAATTTTTTGAGGATGGCATTTTACCAAGCGGAATCAATGATACAGCTATTGTGCTTATCCTGAAGGGTCCCAGCCCAGAAGAGCTAAAAGACTTCCGTCCAATAAGTCTATGCAACATGATATATAAGATAATATCCAAGTGTCTGGTCAACCATGTAACACCCTCGGTGTTACGCCCTAAACAAATTACCAAACCATTTCATGAGCATCGTGTTTATATGATAATGCATGTGATGGAAGGTGTAGATAACATTTTTGTAACTTCAAATGATCAATAAAAATGTTAAATGATAAGCTATTCCATAACTCATATGTATCAAGTAGGATTTAAAACTAATTTTTATTGAACAAAAATACTATAGAACATATATGTGGCGCTTAAATAAAGTTGGAGTATGGACTTTGTAGATGACAATGAAAACCTTGCTATTGAAAATAACATTGCTAGCCAACATTTCTAATATCCTAGAAATGCAACTTGGAATCAAATTTAGCTCATAGACTTAGAAGATTTTTAAGTATATAGACAGCTAGATAATGCCATGTTTGGCAATTTATTTTGTGAAATCGGGTTAAGAAAAGGTGTTATGTTTTAGCTCGGTTTAGTAGCCCCATATGTCATCTTGAGCATGGTGAAGATGGTTTAGGTCCAGAAGCAACCGTTTAGTTGTTATAGGTGCTTTAAAATGTGTGCACGACACGTTCTTGGGTTGGTTGGCCGGGTGGATGCGGTCACCACGCTCGGGCGCACGCCGTCGCCGCGCTGGTCGCTCGCACGTGGCCGGCCGTGGCTGCCTCTGGCCTGGTGGCCACTGGCCTCAACCACGCGGAGCCGCTACAGCTGCTTGCATGGCCGTGCAGCGTTGCTGACTGTCCCGCCGCGCTGCCGCACTGTCGACCCACCCCGCGTTGTGACGCAGTTGCTGCCAGTGTCGTTGCCTCACCGTCACGTCCGTGGTTCTCTCTGCACCTCTACGCCGCTGCTGGCCCTGTTCGAGGCTGCCACTACTGCGCACACATGACCGTGCTTGCCGTCGCCTTGCCATTTATGGCGCTGAGCCGCGCGGGCCATGGCCGGTCGGGGACGCGCGCACTTGTCCTTTGCATCTGCGTGCATGCCTTCCTAGTCAGGCCGAGCACGTCCCGCCAAGGCGAGGCCATGCTATGCCACCAACCGGCCCATCTCTCTCTCTCTCTCTCTCTCTCTCTCTCTCTCTCTCTCTTCTGCCAGTGTCGGAATCGCATCCCACGCAATTGACCAGCGAGTGGTCATCTCCTTTCAATTCCGCGCGCCTGTGTCTCCGCCATCAAGTCCTCTTGCTACTCGACCCCACCCCGCCTTGAATGGTGCCTGGTCGAGCTCCAATTTGGTGTTTTTCTTGCCGTCGTGCCGATAAGACCATGTCCGGCCGTGGACGACGGCAGCCCTCCTATCGTCCCTCCCGAACCAATTCACTTACACCAGTAGTTTCACCTTGCCTCCCTCTCCACCTTGCGCACGCCAGTGGAACCACTACCGCCTCCCTCTCGCTGTTGACGCGACCGTGCCCCCGCGGTGCGCTGCCGCACGGCTCGACCACATGTGGCCACACCTCCTCCGCCATCCTCCACCCCAACCGTCACCTCGCTAGATAGTTAGGTTCTTAGGTGCTCACGAGCGCCAGGGCAACTGCGCCACCGCCACGGACGGCCGTGCATCGCTGCAGCTCGCTCCAGCAAGTCCCGTCGCCCCGTGTTGCTGCTTGGTGTAGGTGGTTGGACCGTAGTTGAAGGTCGGACCGACCGATGGGCCAGCGCGAGCCTCTGGTGGCCGGCACGGTCGCACCGTGTCATCGCCGGCCGCGCCACCGTGCGCTGAGTCGCTGGGGTGCACATGGGTGAATTAGGGAAAAGCCAAGGGGTTAAGTGAGAAGGTCTGAGAGAGGAGAAAATAGTGTTAGTACTTAGTTATAAATTAGGAGGAGTTTGAGGTCTCTTTTGCAAAATCACCAACGAGCGCGGGACTCCCCCACCGCGGGCCGCCTCGCGAGCGGACCAGCCTCGTGTGGGCCGCCCTAGTGGGCCGCTGCGCGCGTTGTGTCGTGTGGGCCGCGCGAGAGATTTAGTTTTCTTTTTCGTGAGGAATTAGCAATGGTTTTCTAATTTAATTTTTGAGTTGATCTTTGGTAAATCATATAAAATTGTGTAGGTGTCCAAAAATTATGAAACAAATTTTGTTAGGTTCCTAAAATTGTGCTCTATCAGTTGGTGTATTTAGTTCATGTTTATATGTGTTGACATTAGGAGCTATTAGATCATTTAAGGATGCTTAATAATAATAAGTTAATTATTATAGGAATTTTTGTGGTAAATTGGTGATAGCTTTAGTCCTAGAATTTTTATAGTAGCTTCATTGTATTATTATGTGCTCACTGTAATTTTTGTAGTCTTAGAATAGACTAAGCATTAGGTTAGTTAAATGCTCTTCGTTTCAGTATACATTAAATCATTAGTAGAAATAAAGATATACCCTTAAATTGCAAAACTGAGTGTTTGTTAGTTGAATCCAACACCTTGCTTGATGAAGATGATAGTTAGCTTAGTATCTTAGTCATTAGAGCTAGTTTAATAGCTTGGTATGCGCATTCTTAGTTTAAGAGTTGTTGTTGCCTGAATGTTAAGTGTTGTATCATCGCATGCATGTAGAGAACGAGTTAGCGGAGATCGTGACCACCGGTGATCACGAGTTCGAGGAGATCATCAAGAAGTATGAGGAGGAGATTCTCGTGCAGGAGGAGGTCCTGGAGCCGCCACTGACTAACTCAGCTAACACCGCGTCTGCCCAAGGCAAGCCCCGGTGCATAACCTCTATTTTATAATTCACCGTATATATATGTGTTGTGCTTTTATGTTATAGGAATTTTATAGAAACCAGATGCATAGATACACCTGTCCTAAGAGTCTTACTAGTGCAGATTCGAGTAGATGCTATACTTAGGTCATCGGTAGCGTGAGTAACCTGCCGTTGCTCACAATAGGGGATTATTATTACTCTCATAATAAAATGATGAAAGGAAAAATGGAGACAGGGCAGGGATATGGTATGGGTATTGGTGGGTGTACCAGGTTGTGTCCCGTGGCCAACGGGGCTTAGCTTGGGTTACACTATTTTTCCTGTTCGTGTCAATTAAGGACCGTCCGTTGATGTGCATGGTAGTCAGGTCACAGACTTATTATCCTGAGCACCTACTTGCTTATGGGAGCGGGAAGGCTCGTTACGCTCTTGTCGTGGGTTTCGACTCTTTCCGGACCGACTGATTGGAGGCGGGGAAAGGTGGAGGTCTAAGCACCATACTGAGACCGAGTCTCAAGTGTGGGGGCTTGGAGTTTAAGTTTGGACGGAGACCTGGACCCCGTGACAGGAGTGGAATGGGTTGGTCTTGTTTGTGCCTAGGGTACAAATGGGGCGTGTGTTTCGGGGTACCTAGCTGGGATACATTGTTTCACAAATCACCGTGTTCGTAAGATGGTAGGACTTGGCTATGGTCTAGCACCGTAGTAAGAACTGGAAGATGAAAGATGGTGAAATGGTTCTGATTGCTTAACCCTTGCTTGAAAGTAGAACAGGTGCTTACCTAGAATGGTTAGCTAATGAAGTAATCATGACTGCTAATTAAACTTGATTTTAAGGACGTACTTCTAGTAATGCTTTTCGCAAACAAAAAGAAAATAGCAAACCCATATTGCCTATCATATCCTTGAGAGTAGGGAAACTATTCCCACTAGTCGGGTAAGTCTTGCGAGTATATTGTGTACTCAGGGTTTATTTTACCCCTGTTGTAGGTGCAGCTTGTGGAGTAACTCTTGTGTGGAGTATTCTTCTAGTGGGCACAGACGGATCATTTTATCGTTTCCGCTAGATGTTTATTTTCATTCCGCTGTTTAATTATCGCACTCTGAACTCAAGTATTGTAATAAATAATTTCTAAAAACTCTTATTGTATGAAATGGACTAAGTATTAAAAGCTCGTACTCATTATTGGATTCTAGATGTAAAATGTGGATTGTTTGAGTTCTTCCTTGAGGTGTGCTCGACGTAACTGTCCGATGTAGATCACTTTTGAGGTGCTTAGTGTATAGTGGAAGAGGAACGCCTCCGAAAGCGTGTTATTTTGGGCGGTTCTGCCACAAACCGCCTCCGGCCTCTTCTAGACCAGATTATTTTCCAAGAACAGTGTGCCTTCGTTCCAGGGCGGATGATTACAGATAATGCCTTGATTGCTTTTGAGTGCATCCATGCTATACAGAAAACAAATAGGGAGGAGTTTTGTGCTTACAAGTTGGATTTGTCGAAAGCGTATGACCGTGTTGATTGGGGATTTTTAAAAAGGATGATGGAGAAGCTAGGCTTTCAAAGTAAGTGGGTGCAGTGGGTCATGACTTGTGTCTCCATTGTTCGCTACTCTGTTTGCTTCAATGGGGTGCCCTCGCACTCCTTTTCCCCGTCTCGTGGTCTATGTCAAGGTGATCCACTATCTCCATATTTATTTCTCCTAGTTGCTGATGGTCTTTCTTCTCTGTTGAGGCATTACGAGAGTGTGGGACAGATTGGTGGACTGAAGATTTGTAGGCACGCACCGAGCATCACACATCTATTATTCATGGATGATCCCTTCTTTTCTTTCGAACGAATCAGGTTCAAGCTGCTGTAGTTAAGCAGGCTCTTACTGTCTTTGAAAGGTGCATGGGTCAACAGTTGAGTCCAAGTAAGTGTTCATTGTTCATGAGTGAGAATGCACAGGAGGGTGTCAGAAACCAGATTAGAGAGATTTTGGGGGTTCAGAGAACTGATTTTGAAGCTAAATACTTGGGGTTACCGACACCTATGGGCAGGCTAAAAAGGGGAGTTTTCCAACCTTTAGAAGAAATATTTCATAAATGGATGACTACATGGAAGGAGAAGGAGTTGTCTACGGCTGGGAAGGAGTTTCTAATTAAGTCGGTGGCGCAAGCCTTGCCCAATTATGTGATGAGTGTCTTCAAGTTGCCTGTAACTCTTTGTGATAATTTGATGAAGCATATACGAGTATACTGGTGGGGCTCGGAAAATGGCCGCAAGAAAGTTCAGTGGGTATCCTGGCAAAGAATGATTATGCCAAAAGGTTTTGGGGGTATGGGCTTTAGACATTTCGGTAGGTGAACCAGGCTTTGTTAGCAAGACAGGCATGGCGGCTGATCTTCTACCCTGAAAGTCTGTGTGAGAGTGTTGAAAGCTAAGTACTTCCCACAAGGGAATTTATTGGACACGGTCCCTGGAGGAGATGCCTCCCCTTCATGGAGGGGAATAGAACGTGGATTGGCCCTTCTAAAGCAAGGGGCAATATATAGAGTGGGTGATGGAAAGAGCATTCGCATTTGGCGTGACAATTGGATCCCCAGAGAACATGGGTTGAAACATGTGGGAAGTGTTCTGTAACACCCCCGGTGTTATGTACCGGTTTAACAATAGTTTAAGGCTTAATAAAACCTAATAAATATGTTTTCTATGCTTGGTGATAAATTCTTCCATGAAATAATACGATACATGTTTGTTTAAATCACCTTTGTGAATATAGTCAACATGTGTGATGTCAACCAACCTCGATTTTGTGCTTAAACATCTCTAAATGAGTTTAAAAAACAAAAGTTATTTAGGGTTCATGTTGGGAAAATGTGGAGAAAATGATTAAAAATTCCAAAAACTTTACCTTGTTTTAATTGCTCAATAGATTTTTGAAGAATAAATAAATAATTATTTTATATAGAAACTGTAAAATATGTTGGTATGCAAAACTTAGTTTTGTACTTTTGTGGTAGAGTGCTTGTTCATGCCTAGTTTAATTGTTTGATAGGTTAATTAGTGCTTTAAAGTTTGAATAAAATATCATTTCCTGGGAGACTAGGTAAGTTTCCAAGTGCTTAGTGTTTTCACTGACACTGCTAACTTTGGCCCTAATTACTCGCTAATCCGCTGCTCTAATGACCTTGGTCCCTTAATAAGAATGGAAGTTTATCATGAGGTGAAGATCTTTTGTTACAATAGCTGACTCCAAATCTGGACCGAATATGCCGAACAGTGCGGTCAAGGGAAGCACATCACACTGGCCACACCCTTACCCTGCTCTACCGTCACCCATGCCCTGCTCTATGCATGCCAGTGCGCCTAGGCCGCCATGCCGCACCCACATCGCCTCTGCCCGCCCCTGCTCACGCCCAGCACCCATGTCATGCTGCTCCCTCGCCCCGACCTTATCCCGTCGTGCTCGCCCTTCTTTTATCGCTTCCACCCCTTCACATCGCTGCTCATACCGCCCGCCATGGCCGAGCTCTAGAGCTCGTGGCCACGCCGTTCATTCTCGCTGTTGCGTTCGGCAGTAGGCTGAGTTGATCTCGCCCCCACCTCCGCCTCGCCCCTCGCTGTGTCCCGCGCACGCTCGTTGTAGCCCGTGTTGCCAAGAGCCGCCGTGGCCCCTGCTTGGGCCACCACCGCGCGAGCACGTAGCCTAGCCACTGCGCCCTGCCCCGGTGCGAGCGAAGCCCAGCCGCGGGCACGCTGTGGCCGCTCAATTCCGCGCAGCTCGCCCTCACCGCCCATTGCGCCCCACAGCTCCGCCGCCGCCGGTCTCCACGCGGTTGAGCCGCACGCACACGCGGCCAGCCCTCCACACTCCTCTAGTCGAGCTACCATCGCCCACGCATGCGACCGGGGTCGCTGCTGCCCCACGCACCACCCTCGCCCTTGCCGGTGGCCTCTATCGGCCAAATCGGTCCTGCCGCGACCCTCCTCTACTCAGTGAAGACGAGGAAGAAGAAGAAGAGAAGGACCTCGCGCTTAAATAGAAGCTTTTCCAGGGTTCCGAATGTAAATCTCGTGACTCACATGAATAGCGCTTCTAGACTGTGGGTTGATTCAGGAAAAGCTCAGGGCCTCGGTGCAAAGTGTTTGTCTTTTATGGTTTTTCCTTTTTCTTTTACGTTTAAATCGGCTTAAACTTTGAAAATTCATAATAAATCATAGAAAAATCATAAAATACCAAACTAGTTTTGTTACACTCCACACAACTAGATCTATGTAGTAGATACATAATATGACATGTTTTAGTATTAAAGTTTTGCTATAGATATTTGCCTATGCTTTTTAATGTTAAATTCATATCTGTTGTATGAATCCAATTGTTGTGAATTTTTTACGGTAGGTTAATTGTTGCACGCTACTGCTGTGGTAAAAATTTCATGTTCAATGGATGCTTATTTATTGAGTTATTGAATTATCATGTGTCACATGCTTTTATTGCCATTAAATCTTAATTACTTGTTAGTAAATAATATGTTTATCCAGAAATTATGAAATTCATGCAGTAGTTATGTTTAGTTAAGATGTATCACCATAAATTTTTCATGTCAAAAGAAATGTTTGGTGCGCCACCTTTTTATTCCTTGGTTATAATTATTAAAGCTTTAATATATGTTAGGTGTTTAGATTAGGGTTAATATACGTTTGTCTACACTACTTGTTTTACATGATGACTAGGCAAAAATATGTTTAGTAAGTAGAACTGTGCTTGACATGTTATGATAAGCTTTCTCTTGTATGTTAAAAATGCAAATGGTTGTTTTGCTCACTTGTGTTAGGTTGATAATAGTAACTCGCAAGTAAGTCACTAGGAGAGGATCAGAGTCGAACCTCCAACGTTTAGTTACCTTTCACTGTGGTGACGTGATGCTTGTATTGTAGTGTTTGTAAATGTCTTGTTATGCTTGTTTAACTTAAGCATGCATTGCATTATTGTATATCATTTAGGAACGATGATCGATCGATGGATCAACTGAAGGATGTTGGCGTCAAGCGAGAGAGGGTGTCATAGTGATCAGTCCTGAAGATGATGGTTGATGATGTTGAAGATGGAGACATCTAACTCAGTGTTAATAAGTTACCCAGGCAAGCCTCGGTGCATAATCCCTATTTTTCCAGCACTTATTAATATGTTGTTTGTGCATTAAGTTGTAGGAGTTGCTTGAAACCCACCTACATAAATATTTTATCCTATGAGTCCTACTAGTATGACAGAAATCGTGTAGTATGCCATGCTATAGGGCTTACGGTAGAAGTCGAGTGATGGACGGTGCTTTTGTATAAAATAACCTTTCTTCCGCTGCTTTTATGAAATCTGTTTTGTATAAACTCTGATTTATGAAATGTTGTGGTGTATGAAATGGTTAAGAATGTTGTAAGCTTTATTCACTTGTTTATGATCCTAATGGAAACGTGGATTTTTTAGTTCTCCCGCTGGGTGTGCTCGATAGACTACCGGGTTTGCTTAGTATCTTGTGTACTTAGTGTCAAATGGTTGATAAGTACACTTGGGATTAGGTTAAATTGGGCGGTTCTGCCACATGTTCGGCACTGCAGGTTGAGGTGGGTTTCTCATTTCATTGATGCTCAATCTGGATCATGGGATGAAACACTGGTGAGGAGATATTTCTATGCCTGTGATGTTGAGGAAATACCCCGCAATGCTTGTTCAGATCAGGTGGCTTGGGATTTTGAAAAGACCGGTATCTTTTCTGTGAGAAGTGCATATAGACTGGCTATGAGAAGGGAGCATGGTGAAGGAGAGATCGGCAGCAGTTCTACCCCTGTTGATGGGAGAAAGGTGTGGAAGACCTTATGGTCTCTTAATGTCCCTAAAAAAGTCAAAGTTTTCGCGTGGAAAATTGCCAACAATGGGATTCCTACTCAAGCTAATAAGTGTTATCGACATATTGCTCCCCAAGCTACCTGTGAGATGTGCGGTCACTAGAGTGAAGATTGTTTCCATGCTTGTGTGCAATGCCCTCAAGCCGTTGCCCTGCGTCACGCTATGAGAGAGCATTGGGCGCTGCCGGCTAAGGAGGACCTAGTGTTTACTGGACCCGATTGGTTGTTAGTCCTCATGAGCAGATTCACGGCAGAGGTGAATGCAAACTTGCTTATGCTCTTATGGAGGGTTTGGAGTGTATGCAACAGCGTCCTGCGTGCCGGACAAAAGGTTTCTGTGGAGGGGTCTATCGTTTTCTTGACACGATATATGGACTCTCTTCTACAATGCCGTCAGGGAAGCTCACAACATGATACTAAGGGGAAGCAGTGTGCACTTGTGGGGAACAGGCGCCCCTCTGCAACTAATCGACAGGTTTAGAAACGGTGGAGCCCTCCGTCACCGGGTTCCTTGAAGATTAATGTTGATGGCGCCTTCATCCCTAGCTCGGGGCCATTGTTGTGGGTGTGGTGATCAGAGATCATGCAGGTCAAGCAAAATTGGCATCATGGCGTGTACTTTCATATTGCAGGGATGCGGAGGAGGTGGAAGCTGCTGCATGCCGCGAAGGGATTACACTTGCTGCACGGTGGCCGGAGACTCATACGGTGTTGGAAACTGATTGTGTTGTGGTGGCCGCAAAGTTAAAGAACACTGATCAAGACCGCTCAGTGGGCTGGTCTCTGGTGCGTGAAGCGCAGATTGCTATGGAGGAGTTGAGTAGTTTAGACATCGTTAAAATTGGTAGGAGTCAAAATAATGTAGCGCATGAACTTGCTCATTTTGCAATTAGGTCGGGTTCGTAGTAGTGAGGTCTTTTTTGCTTCTTTTCCTTAGTTTGTTTTGTCTGTTGTCTGTAATGGTACTCCTTAATTATTAATAAAGTTTTTGTTCCGCAAAAAAAAGTATATTCTACTATTAATATTTATTACATATCAAAATATTAGTTTGTTTTTAATTTATTTATTAAAACCTAAAAAGTTTGATTACTCAAAATGTGAGACAGTTTGATTACTTTTGATTAGTATTTTTATTATAAATTTAGTTAAATTTAAAATAGTTTGACTTAGGAACCTCTAAAAGTTTATTTGTTTTGAGATGGAGAGAGTATTAAACATGGTAAACAAAGTGGTGCCTCCAATCAAAGATCGACACCTCCCGCTGCAGCCCATCTTCGCCGGGTAGAGGCAAACTTTTAATTGCCGATCGGTCGCGTTGCAAAGCTAGCACATGACAACATGCACGATTATACCACCATATAATTATGGCATCTAAAAAGTAACTTGTGCTAACATCTCCATTGCCATATACATAATCTTTTCCTTATTACTTTATGTGCGTTTATATTTGCTCTGCAAAAAAACCCTAATTATTGTTACGTCGAAAGTTGTCAAATAAATCTCCAAACTTTACTGGTTTCAACGTGTCACTGTGTTCACCTACCCCGACAGACATGTGCTGCGGCAACCAACCTAGCGATGGCCATATAAGTGTGGCAATCCTTAGGGCGTCCCAAACGATGAATGAAATCGACGAGCGGTGAGAGAATAAAAAACGAGATAAAAACAAGTCGAAACACTGTTCTGGCTGATTTGTTGGGAGAGAAAAATATTATTTTGGCTGAAAAAATGAGCTAAAAATACGGATTATAAAAAAAACGAACAGGGCCAAAAGAAACAGCTGCAACAGCGCAGAAAAAGTGGGCCAGACGTTCAGAGACTAGTGTTTTTTCGGGAGCTGTGCGAGCTAGATGCTTACACACAGCCTGTTCGGCTGGACATTTACGATAAATTTTTAGCCGGAACAGTATTTTTCTTTCACACAAATCAGTCAGCAGTACTTCTTCACGAACCAGCAACGAGCCAGCCCAGCCTGCCGAACAGGCTTCGCTAGCTAGTTCAAAAATAGTTCAATTCAATTTTTGGCTTCTCTCTCTTATCCACGTGAGATAAAATATAGTTCGTGCTAGCTATTTGGATGGCTGTTGGGGACGCCCTTAGTTACAACCCAGGGTTCATATGACTAGAGAAAAAATGGCCAGGTGTGTGGTCTGAGCCCTGACACAACTAGTACTAGTACGTGATAGTGTGTTGATCTGTGGCAACCTCCTCTATCGGCAGAAAGCTCCTTCTCCATGCCTTTCATTCCTACGAGTATGAAGACAATGATTATTATTGTCTTTTTCTCATTTTGTGTTGCTATAGAATGAGAGGATTCTGTGTGCCAAACCAAAGGCTGATGATATATGATGCTGATGATCACGAAGCTGCCTTCTTGTGTACCCCTATGTGATAGTCAGTGGTCATTATATATACTCCCAACATGTGTGGTAGTTCGCTCCATATATACAGGGACACATTCAATAGATGCCACCGTGTGTTTATATGCCATCTCTCAGACCCTGGCTGTAGGCAGATGACTTTAATTCGATCTATTGTTTTCTTAGATAATGTTATTTTTTATTGCTAACTATTTGCTTGGAGATGATGGGACACATATTCAATAAAGCTTTAGGAACCACATCTCACAAGTGACTAATTTAAAGGCTTGGTTCTAATATGATTCCATACACAATAAATGTTGAACTAAGAGAAATACAAAACTTTACCAATACCAGGGCCATGTTTAGTTCCATCAAAACTCCCAACTTTGTCACTATGCAAAAAGAAGATTCTTCGTCACATCAAATTTGCGATACATGCATGGAGTACTAAATGTTGACGAAATCAAAAACTAATTACACAATTTGGTTGTACTTTGCGAGACGAACGTTTTGAGCCTAATTAGTCAACGATTAGACAATTATTATCAAATAAAAACAAAATGCTACAGTGTAGCTACAGTACTGGAAATTCCAGCGGCGCCGATTCAGAGGCAAACTAAACGCGGCCCAGACGTACCTGTGCCTGCTCCAAACCTCAACTACAGTAGTAGTCAACTATTACTTTTCTCACCCGCCTGCACATGTACCCAAACCAGATGGCATATCAAATCCCTTGACTGTAGGTGGTGTAATAAATATTTCCTTAGCACATTGTGTGCTTCTTATTATGCTTCTCTTTCATCCTTCTTCATCACCGAAGAGTTTTCTTGTTTCTCACTCACTGATTGGGTCATGCTCCATTATTTTAGATAACGGAACAAAGTTCCAGCCTCTACCATCCTGGAACGGTATACACCTGAGGGTCAGTACAAACCGAAGCCATAAGGCTCACACTCTTACATCCAAGAAAGGGTGATGCTTCTAGTCATCCTTCGAGCTAGGCTTTGCTATGGGACTCCAGAGGGTGATACATATGAATATCACCTTTAGAACAAATATGGATAATGTATTATGCTTTAAAATCGTCCTTAGATTAATTCTAATCATAACATGTTTTTAAGATTTGCATGCTTCACCTAAAAACAAGGGTCATATATTGACAACCAAACTGACAAATTGTGGCCTTACTGCCAAAACCGGCCAAGCCAAATTACCAAACCGATCATCAGGCCAGTTTTACCTAGTCCAAGTGCACTTGGAGATTCGTATAGAATTTCACATGTAAATGACTCCACTTTGGAAAACCCCACCCATCCAATAAATACATAAAGTGAATGGCTGATCGAAGGCATCCAATCAATCAAACACAAACAATATCTACTATTTTTATCTTTTCAAACACTAGTTTGTTGGCATTCTAAGGTGGTCTACCAACCCTAAAACAACCTATAGATGTGCCTCCCCAACAGGGTAGTGTTTAGTTCCCAAAATTTTGCAAAATTTTTCAAGATTCCCCGTCACATCGAATCTTTGGACGCATGCATGAAGCATTAAATATAAATAAAAAATAAAACTAATTACACAGTTTAGACGAAATTCACAAGTCGAATCTTTTAAGCCTAATTAGACTATGATTGGATACTAATTGCCAAATAACAATGAAAGTGCTACAGTACCATTTTCCAAAAAAAATCGCCAACTAAACTAAGGCCCAGATTCCTTCACGGGAGGCACTACTTTGAGGTTTTTCAAGGGGTCCTCGGGAAGACCAGTTAGGCTAGTCTCTGGAATTGGGTAGGCTAGTTTCGCAAGGGTTCGCTATGAATTGATCCTAGTGCAATTCAAGTGTTTTAGCTCATTAGGTGTGGGTCCAGAATTGTGTCAACATAGCTAGCTTAGTAAAGAATACGTGCTATGTATGCTCCACATGGTACACAATATCCAATGATGCAAAGTTATTATTTTGTAAGGTGCGTGTGATTAACATGACAATGGTATGACTGTATTGTTGTTCATTCAATCTACTGATACGTGCTACTTATGCTTTGAAACTATTTTTTTTCTCGAATACGCACGAGTGTGCATATCATTGTATTAGAAGAAAGAGTTTATAATACAAGAGTTGCACTCCCAGCCGTTAGTTTTTTACGGACGCTACATTATGGAAAAAAAACAACATTCGTAATCCATGCTTTGAAACTATTGGATTCGACAAATTAAAAATATCTTCCTCTCGCTGCATAACAAAATTAGTCTTATTTTGTTGGCATGTCCGAATTTTGTTTACAAGCATATCAGCCAGTGAACTACTTAATTTAGATGGAGTGAGTGGCCTCTGAAATTCAATTCGAAACCTAAGTACAAGGTGCCAGTAAGATCACAAGGTTCACCCTGCTGTGCTCGTGGTGCAGCCGACATGCTCATCGGCAACAATCTCCTGCATCCTATACATCATGGATTGCGGTGGTCTTGCAGATGCTACAGCATGGTCGCTCACGCCTTCTTCATGGCCTTCCATATTCCGCACTACGCCACTACCGTAGTGCTGGTATTATGTATCCTTCTGCAGCATGCTATGGATTGATTCCGTGTAATGAAGGAATAGGCTAAATTAGCCTCAGCATCCACAGTATGTTGAGCACATATGCTGTTTCCTGTTACCTCCTATTCCTATATATATATGAGTGTAGTAGTGTATGTAAATATTATCTATATGCTCTTGTTCCTCAGTTTTAGGGCTTGTTTGGTTCGCCTAGTAGCTACTAAATTTAGTAGCTTTTAATCACTTTAGTAACTTTTTAATCAAACACTATGGCTGTGTTCGGCTGGCTGGCTGGCTGGTTGCCGACTGGCCAGCCACCTCACAGAATCACTGTTCACGTCCTGCCAGAACAGTATTTTCCTCTCACAACAATCAGCCGGAACAGTATTTTTCAGTCCTGCCGAACAGGCCCTATGACTAAAAGCTACTAAAAAGGCTTTAGTCCTCTATAGTAACTCTGGAGTTACTAAAAATAACTAAACCGTTTAGTAGCTACTAAAGTTTAGTAGCTCGAACCAAACACCCCCTAGTTTTCGGCTGTGAATGATCAATCTTGTACATACTGACCTGACTGCGTATACATTTTATATTGTTAGAAGAGGGGAGGGCACTGACGTATATATGTATGTAATGCAAAGGCCAGAGGCATCTTTAATTCGTGTGCTAGTTATTACTGGAGTTGTTTTTCATTTACACCAGTTGCAAACATAACACCACATAAGTTAAATCTATTATTATAATAATGAGAAGATGAGATGTACACAAGGTCATAGTACCGCCTGCTACAAGAATGAAGGCGGATTATATCTCTGCCACAATAATTATTTTTACCACCAACCATCCATCCCTACTTCCTGAAAAGAAACACCAGCAGCTACCTAGCCCTAAGTATATTATTCTACACCTCATCACTATAGACATTGACCTTGCTCTTCAGTCTTCACTATAACAAAGCATCGAATTAACTTTTTTTGTGCACAAAATGTAAGTCGAGTTCTGTGTCTTTTGTGCGTATATGTAGATGGTGAACTGGTGGGTTCCTTGACATATATGTACACGCTTGAGATGTTGTTGCAATTAGCAAATGGTGTGCCCTTGGGCGCATCGCAGCGGAACTCACCGAGCAGTTGCAGAGCCAAGAGCACTCAGCTATGGTGCACGCCACGCCACGTCACTCACACTCCACGCTCATTCTTGACTGTATGTAAAACCAATAAACCATTGGCAGTTGAGTGGACGTGGGATTTTCAGTCGTGTGGTGCTAATGCTAACACAACAACATTGCCTCAAAAAAAATGCTAACACAACCTAGCCGAGCACAAATATATGTACTGCAAAGGGAAAGAGGAAGAAGCCAGGGCCCGTAGGCCGTAGACATGATTCGGGCGAGTAATTGGGCCGGGCCAATTTGCAATCAGCATGTGGGCTTGAGCTCTTCCAAGTGAGGAGGGGCCCAGCCCAGCCGAGAGGCGAGGAAATCCGGCAGGAGATGTGCACGCGACCACGACCGTTGGTGGGCGCGTATACGTACGTTGCTGAGGCGTGAAACGCGGCTGGGAATGGGAATTCCCCAATTCCAATTCCAATCCCAATCCAATACTACTCTTGACTCCGACACGTACGGGCACCGGCAGGACGCATGCTCAGTTGTGGGACCGGCCCACCGTTGCTGCCTGCGTGTGGGGACCACCACCACGCCCGTTGGTGCATGTCACATGGGAGTCGGTCGGTCGGCCGGCCGGAGAAGTTGACGGCAACAGTACACTCCTTTGAGAAAAAAAAAACTTGGTGCCAGTAAAAACAGTAGGAAAATGCATCATATTCTGTTTAGGGTTTATTTTAGCCGAAAGAAGCTTAAAGGCTATATGAACTGATAGCAAGTGATTGGGGAATTCTCAATACATTACTGTGATTGATTGTCATACATATATATAGGCTTGTGGACAGGCCCACTTGCCATATTGCATTCCAACACTCCCCCGCAGTCTAAACTGGGAGCACCGCGAACATTGAGACTGGACCTAAACTCCGTGAAGACAGACGTCGGCAGACCTTTGGTGAAGATGTCGGCGTACTGGGACGTAGTGGGAACGTGCAGGACGCGGACTTCACCGAGGGCGACTCGCTCTCTGACGAAGTGCAAATCGATCTCAATATGTTTGGTTCACGATCTTTGAACCGGATTGGTGGAGAGGTAAACGGCGACATTATCACAATGAGACCATCAGAAGGCGACGGAGAGGGCAGCGAAGCTTCATCGAGTCTGGCGCAACCAAAGAAGCCGGCGACTCGCTCGCATAATACTCGATATTCCGCCTCTGCCTGACTGTGACAATCAGAGGGTCGACGCTTAGACGACCAAGAGATGAGATTGTCGCCGAGAAACACCGCATAACCCGAGGTGGATTTATGTGTGTCGGGACAACTCGCCCGATCTGCATCGGTGTAGACAGAAGATCACCGGAGAGGTCCGTAAGTGCAATCAAGATCCGGGTACCACAGAAGGTACCGGAGAATGCGCTTCAGAGCACTGAGGTGGGGCTCCCGGGGATCATGCATATATAAGGCACCTTCTTGAAGATATGCAATGTCCTACGGCTGGTGAAGGTGAGGTCTTGAAGAGCCCCAAAGAAGATCGCCGGTGATCGACCGGGATCGAGAGACAGAGACACCATCGGCAGGAAGCTTGGAGTGAGTGTCCACAGAGTCTTTGCTTTCGCTTGCGATGACTCATACCACCGCTCGCTCCGAATATCCAAAGATGTACTTGCCACGAGAGAAATAAGCTATTACCTCGGCGCTGAACGCTGACACCCAGAAAGTGGTGAAGGGGCCCCATGTCGGTCATCGAGAAAGCCCGACGAAGTGCTGCGATGATCCGGTGAAGGAGGCTCGGAGAAGATGCAGTCAACACAATATCATCAACATACAGTAAGAGAAAAGCCATATCAGCACCTCTGCAGTAGATGAACAACGACGTGTCGGATTTGGCCTCAACAAACCCGAGTGAGGTGATGTGGGAGGCGAAGCGACTGTGCCAGGCGTGAGGAGCTTGCTTCAATCCATAGAGTGACTTATTCAGGCGGCAGACATGGTTGGGCTTGGAGGAATCAACGAACCCAGTCGGCTGAATGCAGTAGACAGTCTCACGCAGGGTGCCATGGAGAAATGCATTCTTCACATCGAGCTAGTGAATCGGCCAGGAGCGAGACAGTGCCAGAGTGAGGACAACCCTGATGGTAGCTGGTTTGACAACAGGACTGAAAGTCTCATCATAATCAATGCCCGGTCGCTGAGTGAAACCGCGAAGCACCCACCGTGCTTTATAGCGGTCAAGAGAGCCATCAGACTTGAACTTATGACGAAAAACCCACTTGCCGGTGACGAGGTTGACGCCAGGGGGGCGAGGCACCAACGCCCGTGTGTCGTTGCTCGAGAGCTTGAACTTCGGCTCGCATAGCGAGGCGCCATGCCGGGTCCGAGAGAGCAGTACGGACGGACGACGGCACTGGAGAGGTAGCGGCAACCGTCGTGTGGAGGTTGAGGCGATCCACAGGTTGGCGAAAACCATCCTTGCCACGGGTGCGCATGCTATGCGCATTGGTGACGGGGACGATTGCCTCTGGAGCCGTCGTGGTGGTGCGGCGGTGGTAATCCGGCGCCGGCCCAGCAACTCAGGGACACCGAGTCCGCAGGGCAGCAAAGCACCATCGAGACCAAGATGGATGATGAGCCGCCGTCGTGGCCGCCGTGGCCACCTCGACCGCCGGTGTGGTGGCGGCTCGCTGGGCTGCTTGTGGCTGTGTGGGGCATGGCCACGCCACTCCACTCCGTGGCGGCGGGTGGCTAGGGGCCCCGGGCAACGCCCATGCCGCCGGGAAGACGCAGTACCGCATCCACAGCTCTTGGCCAAGTTGGCGAAGAGGAATCAACAAAGATCATCCGAGAAAGTCAAGTGTGTGAGGATCCTGAGGGGTGGATGACATCTCGAAGAACGGAAACAATGTCTCATCAAACACGACGTGACGAGAGACAATGATCCGATTGGAGTGGAGGTCGAGACATCGATACCCTTTGTGATCAGATGAGTACCCTAGGAAGACACACAAGGTGGAGCGAGGCGATAATTTGTGGGGAGCTGTGGACGTGAGGTTAGGATAGCAGGCACACCCAAAGACTCGAAGGTGAGCATAGGAGGGCTGTGCCGTGGAGAGCGAAAAAAGGGGTGCGGCCGTCTAGTGTTTTAGTTGGGTGACGATTAAGGAGATAAGTGGCGGTGTGAAGTGAGTCATTAATAAACAGGAGGAAGACGGCACAGGAATGTAAGGGACCGCCGATGATGTTGTTCACGGTGCGAAGAGTGCGTTCAAAGACGTCTGTTCTGTTGGGAGGTGTATGGGCACGACATCCGAAAGACGACTCCATGGGTGAGGAAGAACGTGCGGGCCGAGGAGTGGTCAAACTTCGCGGCCGTTGTCGCACCGAACTGCCTTGATGGTGGAGTCGAATCAAACGTGCGGACATATGAAAAAGTTAGAAATGACGCCAAAAGTTTCAGATTTGAGGCGTAATGGAAACGTCCAGGTGTAATGAGTGCAATCATCAAGAATGACTAAATAATATTTATAGCCGGACACACTAACAACTAGAGACGCGTCCAAAGATCACAATGTATTAAATCGAAAGGATGAATAGCACGTGAGTTTGACACACTAAATGGTAGGCGCATGCGTGGCGACCTAGGCGATGCAGCATGACAAACATGATCGGTGTTGTGCTTATTACGAGAAATAACATTGGAACTAATAAGCTGGGATAAAGCCGCGTGTCCGAGATGACCGAGACGACGGTGCCGAGGGGAGGTGGACGATGTGGCGATGGTGAGGGCAGCAGCAGGTGCTGGATGGTGCCGGGAAGAATGGGTAGAGGTCACCCGTGTGCTATTGCACTGGCGATCACGCCCGTGTCTCGAAGGTCCTTCACAGAGAGACCAAATGGGTCAAACTCAATGGAACAATTATTATCGAGAGTGAAACGACGATGGAAATCAAATTCTTAATAATGTTAGGCGATACTAAAACATTAGAAAGAACAAGAGGACGCCGTGTGGTGGGAAAAGAGTGTGACCCGATAGAAGTAACAGAAGCGAAGTCTGCTACCAACAATGATAGATGAAGGACTGATGACAATGGAGGATGAAGGCTAGAAAGTATACCAGCGGTGTTGACCATATGAGCTCCGCACCGAGTCAAGATACCATTCGCCCGACGGAGGAGGTGTCAGCGTCATGGTGTTGAAGTTCTTGACGAGGGCGGATGGATCGGATCCCAGTGACATGCCCTGCATGGGCGTCCAGGGCTGCTGCTGCAGCTGCTGTGGTGGTGGCGGTCCTCCGTGGCGAACCCTGGAGGAGGCCAAAGAGTGTACGGCTGCTTGCGCACGCTTCTTTGGGCGGTGAAAGCGGCGGCGGAGTCCAAACGGTGTCCCGGGCGCTCGGCGGGCACGCCAGAATCGAACGTGGCCCGCCCACGGATTGTAGTCTGGCGCCTGGTGTTGTGGAGCGGTGGTGTTGCCGGTTCGGTTGTCTGCTTGCTTTGGTTGCGGCGCGTCCACCACGGGCGGTGGCCGGTCCGGCTGGCTGGGCGGCATCGCCGCCTCGCCGCGTAGTAGTAGCCTCCCCAGCCGGAGGCGTGCTCGCCTCGCCATGACCCGCCTGGTTGCCCTGGCCGTGTCCGCCGTGAGGACGTCCGGCAGGAGGGCGTGGAGCGGCGACGAGGGCGGTCGACGAGGAGGAGGCCGGCGGATCGGAGGCCCCGGCAGCCTCGGTGGCGGCGATGTCATCGATGTTGATCTCCTCGAGCAGAAGAAGCGTGCGAGCCTCCTCGAAGGTGGGGAAGGGCTGCCGCATCTTGAGGTTGGAGACCATGGGTCGGAACTTGCCGTTGAGGCCGCGGAGGAGGGTGAGGACCAGGGTCCGATCCCCGATCGGATCGTCGAAGTCACCGAGGGTCGCCGCCATCGCCTCGGAGGCGGCGGCGGTCGGTGATCGAGGATTTACCCTTGTTTCGCCGCATGAAACTCCGCCGAAACAGCAGGGCGCGCGATTCGCGCTGGCCGAGAAACTCGTTCTCGAGGTAGAGCCACGCGCCGCGCGCGTTCGGCTTGCGGTTCATCGTCGACTGCTGGAGGTCGGCGTGGATCGTGCAGTAGATCCAGGTGAGCACCGTGCAGTCCATCTGCACCCACGCAGGGCGATCGGCGTTGACGACGTCGGAGAGGACGTGGTCGGTGAGGGCGTACTTGCCCAGGACGGTGAGGAACATGGCGCGCCATCGGTTGTAGTTGTCGGCGGCGCGATCCAAAACCAAGGGCACGAGGACCTTGATGTTGAGGACGGCGATGGCGGCGGCGTGGACGGCGGCGTACTTGGCTTCGTACGCGTCGAGGGCCGCGGCACGATCGGCCTTCGCCTGACGGAGGCGGGCCTCCTCGGCGTTGCGTTCGCGCTGCTCGCGCGCCTCGCGGGCCTGGCGCTCGGCGTCGGTTTCGGCCATCGGATCACGCGATCCCGAGGGCAGCCGGGCGACTGGAGTAGTAGACGATCAGACGACGCGAGGGAGGATCTGGGCAGCACGATCCCAACGTGACCTGGTGTGACGTAGTCGTACAGGAAGCAGCGATGTAGATGTACGTGACTGGATGCTGATCACGTGGTGTAGACGTACGTGACCTGATCTGGCCTGGCGTCCGATCCTTCACGGCCGCCACGGTACGTCGCGATGGAGGAGTCTGCGATGCCGCGGTCTCTCCCGTCGCGAAGTAGAGGACGTCGGGCGTCGCGGTACCAGGCGAAGTCGCAGTATCCGGCGAAGTCGCGGACGTCGCGATCAGGCAGGTGAGCCAGACGAAGTCGCGGACGTCACTCGCGGATGGACGTCGTGATGAGGGGCGCGTCGCGCAGGCGCCGGGGGCGCGCGCGGTCGCGGGATGTCACCGGCGATCGAGATCGTAGCGGCGGCGGCGCGGCGCTCGTGAAGAGCAGGCGCTAATTGCGGAAGCGAGAGGAACGGGGATCGTAACCGTCTCGTGATACCATGATAGCAAGTGATTGGGGAATTCTCAATACATTACTGTGATTGATTGTCATACATATATATAGGCTTGTGGACAGGCCCACTTGCCATATTGCATTCCAACATGAACGTTCGTTTCCGATTAAAATCAGATTCTAATAAGCCTCACCGTGAGAATCGAGAAAATCCCGCTGATGAGTGATGACTGCTTATATATATTACACTTTCAGCTACGTATGCCCTACCATGTCGTCTCTCACCCTAATATCATCATAGGCTCATCGCCAATTTGGCATGCGACGTCATCTCGGTTGACGGCGGAATCCTCTAAAGTGCAATGCAAAACCCTTCCCCATGAACATGCGCGGGGTGAGGAGAAGAGGGTGAGGAGACTAGGGATGGTAGTGGGACAGTTTTAGGCCGTGTTTGGCCGGGCTCTGCTCGGCCTGCTCTTGTGCGAGAGCCGGAGCCGGAGTGCCGGAGCCTCATTTTGTGGCTTCGCTTGCCGTACTCAAAAAGAGCTCCTCCCCACCGATCAAAGCACCAGAAGGGCTCCGCTCCCACAAGCATTTGGTGCGGCTCCACCACCGGAGCTATGCGGGAGCCGCACCAAACACACCCTTATTTAGGTTGGGGCTTCATAGATTTTGGCCTCATCTGGTATAGATTCTTACCCGGCTCTCGAATCCATTTTTCAGCTCCCGCTGCCAAACGCCTCCAACCTGCTCAGATCCCAGGAAGGAGCCCTGAAATTTCCACTGATACAAAGGAGGAGAGAGAGGAGGAGCTAAAATTTGTAGCTTCTTTAGGCTCCGTCTGACGGTAGCGGGCCCCATCGTGGCGACGGTCACCTTTGCCCCGCGTAGGGAATGGCCGGAAGGGCGATGCCACGCCGTCGTGGGGAGATGCGGCGGAGCCGTCGGGTTGCGCGTGGCGCGGAGTTGGTGGGGCGCGCAGGCGACCTGGCGGGGGCGCGCAGCCTCAAGGGCGGTCGGGGCGCGGGGGCGGCGAGGGCGCACGGCCGCGGCCTCAGGGGCGGGTGGGGGCGGCGAGGGTGCCAGCTGTGGGCGGTAGGGTCACGGCTACGAGCATATTTTTTATTTTTAGCCCCCTTTTGAAAAAATTTCATAAATATGCCCCTGGAGGTAAGATTTCAAAATCTGGACCCTTAGCTCGACGCCATCGTTGCTGGCGCCGAGGTTACACGTCTCGGCGCCTTTGTTGCTGGCACCGAGCTCTTGGGCTCGACGCTGACGTGACGATGATTTGACAGGCAGCTCGACACCGTAGATCTTGGCGCCGAGCTCGACGCCATAGTTACCGCACCGAGCCTGTCTTACGAGCTACGTGCCACCGTCCAGCGTATACGCGCAGACGGGATGCAGATGCAGGGACGTTGATGGCCAAGTGGCATGCATGTATATTAATCCAAACAGAGAGAAACAATTTGCCTGCATTTCTTTATTGGGTCAAGATGCTACTAGCAGTTGTAGTAGTAGTACAGGCACTGATAGAGACGTTGGCTGTGGTTGGTGTTGCATGTATAGCATATCCCGCGCAACAAACCGAGTCGGGGAATTCTGAATTCACCATACATACGCGTCTAGTTATATACTATACTACGCAAATGAGCAGCTAATTTTATTTAAGCAAGGAAATAGCTGGCTCAGATACGTTGCATACAGAAAAGCCAGTATATATACTAGTATAACGTCGTTGACAAGAAACTGGGAGTTTATATATATCAATCGCGAGTAATAATACAATCCGCAACTCTCAACGGTTTGTCAATGCGCAAGCGAACGTGAAGGACTGCAGCATGCAGGAGTCGTCGCGTGCCACTTGTTTTTCCTGACAGCGACGCAGATGGAATATTTATTCAAAGGAATGAAGGGATGATGAAGGGATTTGCGTTGCGCGTGTTGTTGTAGCAACTTGGCCGCAAGAAATGATAAAAATAAAATAAAAAACACTAGTGCTCTCCCTCCTATCCGGCTATCAGCACATGGCGATCTGACGCTGGGCGTCGCCTGAAACAGATTCAATTCAAACCACCCCCGCTCGTCTCGACGGTTCATCACTGGCGTGATGTTGGAACTCATGCATGCATGGATGCCGATGCCGTTGCCGTTGTCAAATCAAAACCCCCGACGGTTGCCAGATGCATCTACTCCTATGCGTGCATGCATCGGTCCCTCGACAGGAACCGGGCACGGCAGGCAGGAAGCATTTCCGCGGCGCCCCGAGAGATTTGTTCAGTCTCTCGAGAGACGACAGATTTCAACTTGCCACCACTTGCGAACACACAAACACAAACACCTGCGTGCCCGTGCCGGCGGTAGCGGCCCGTGGAAACTAACCAACGGCGCGCGGCCACCGGGCTCGGGCGGCGGGTGCCGGCTCCATCAGACTCACATTGATCGATCAGTTCCAGGCTTCCAGCGACCTGTCTACTCACATCACGTTCCGTATGGCACTACGGAGTACGTACTCCACAGCTCGGGCCTCGTCAATGTGCCGCGGCGGTGCAGCCATTGCCGGCTCAAAACGTACCCAGGAGCCGAGCCCAGCCGGCGTGGTGCGTTGCGCGGGGCCGGCCGAGAGGTGTCGTCCACCGGCGCTGTAGTAGTGGGACGCATCCCACATGGGCATGGACACAGGACACATTAACATTGATCAGGAAGCATTGGCAGAAAAATACTTAGGGCTACCTACAGCGGTGGGGCGATCCACTACAGATGCCTTTGAGTACATTTCGACGAGGATTAGGAAAGCAATCGGCACATGGAGTGGTAGGGAGGCAAGTTGGGCAGGGAGGGGGTTCTTCTCAAATCTGTCGCGCAAGCCATACCAACCTACTCTATGAGCTGTTTTCTACTCTCAAAGACAACCTGCAAGAAAATGCGCTCCCCCATAGCAAACTATTGGTGGGGCAGCTCAGCAGATAGCAAGAGAATGCACTGGCTAAAATGGGACCGGCTTACCTACCCAAAACCCTTGGGTGGCATGGGCTTTAGAGACATGAGGAATTTTAACCTCGCTATGCTTGGTAAACAAGGATGGAGGCTGCTGACAATAGCCTTTGTGCCAGGGTGTTGAAAGGTAGATACTATCATGATGGGAATTTTCTAACAAGCACTAGGAAGAAGCATGCAAGTCAGACATGGCGTTCCATTCTTGTCGGGCATGATGTGTTGATGAAGGGGCTGATTAGGAGGATTGGCAGTGGGGCCTCGACTCATATCTGGAGGGATCGTTGGCTCCCAGACCATTTCAGAGGTCAACCGATCACCCCGGAGGATGGGCAACAGGTTGAGCAGGTGGCCGACCTATTGTCGGATAATGGACAGTGGAATGCAGACCTCATTACGGAGATCTTTTTTCTGGTGGATGCAGCTGCAATCATGCGTACTCCGGCAAGACCCTAACAAGAAGATGTGTGGGCTTGGGAACCAGAACGACATGGCTGCTATTCAGTCAAATCGGCTTATTGATTGCTTGATGAGGCACGCATTGGTGAGGCGGTGGGTTTGGAAGCAGATGGCTCCGGAAGTTCAGTATGGGGCAACATTTGGAAACTACAGGTACCTCCAAAAGTCAAGGTGTTCTGGTGGAGGGTGATTCATGAATTCCTCCCATCTCGCCAGGTACTGCATCGCAAGCGTGTGGAGCCGATTGCAAATTGTGAGGTATGTGGTGCGGAATCTGAATCCATTAGGCACACACTGTTGGAGTGTTCGATCGCAAGGTTGTTCTGGGAGGCGACAAAAACCAATACGGGTGTGAAGCTCCCGGCCTTGCATCAAGACAACTGGGCTCATGACCTTGCAGAGGGAAGAGCAGTTACCGGAGATGGGCAGCAGATCATCATGATCGGAATGTATGCGCTCTGGACACTACGTAATAAGAGAAGACATGGTGAGATACTGTCGCCAGTTCGGGTGGCGGTGCAGTGGGTGGCGGACTTGGCCTATGATCTTGGACAAGCAACCCGTCACCAAACGCCACCTCGACCAGCAACTCAGCAACCGAGGTGGGAATGTCCTCAAGATGGTTGGCTCAAATGCAACACAGACGGGGCCTTCTATGACCGATCAGGGCAGGGAGCTACCGGGGCAGTCCTCCGAGACAGCTCTGGTAATTTCATCAGAGGCAGTGCAAAGTGTTATGATCACTGTCTTGATGCCCTCATTGTCGAAGCTCTAGCCTACCGGGATGGGTTGAGACTGGCGATTCAATTTGGAGCTCGGAGAGTCTGGCTGGAATCCGACTGCCAACAACTCATTCAGCTATGGCAGGCGGGCTCTAATCAGAGATCAACCATTGCGACGGTTCTGCAGGAGATTCGGGAGCTAAGCCTAGAGTTTCTTGAGTTTAATTTTTCCTTTATACCTAGGAATTGTAATAAGGTAGCACACTCGTTAGCTAAGAGGGTCACGGCTGATACACGAGCTGGTTTGTGGACTTATGCTCCAGCTTATGTATTAGACGCACTGACTGTAGATTGTAATTTTGCTCCCAATGAATGAATGAATCTCCAAGTCTCAAAAAAAAGGACACAGGACACATGGTCGCACGACATGCCTCTGACAGGAAGGCGCTTGCGCGGCCGCTTTTTGTGGGCTTGGCCATTTGGCGAGGCTGGCTGAAAGGGAAATCTGAAGGCCTGCTGCATGTGCGGCGAGAATCGACGACCATACGTACGTGCTCACTTTTTTGGTCATGTTCACGTCAGGCAGTGTGTGTGGGTGGGGGTACGACCCCGAATACCCACGGCAGGTCACATGGGCTATGCCCTTAGGGGCGGCCTAGCCCACGGGACAACGCCTTGTGGGGCACGACTCTGCTCGGCGGCTCCCGCAAGACATCTGGAGGATATCCTGAAGATACTACGAGATCTGTTAGGATATGTACGATCCCAAGATTCCTGTAATCAGTTAGTACTTTCCGGTTATCTCTTAGACCTAACCGACTTGTAACCCTGCTCCCCGGACTATATAAGGCGGGTAGGGACCCCTCCAAACACACGCAATATCATACGATAGCTAATACAAACCAACAGACCACATGAGAAGGGTATTACGTCGTACTGACGGCCTGAACCTGTCTAACTCGTGTGTCTCTGTGTAAGGTCCTAATATGGATAGAGAGGGGGTGAATAGCCTATTTAAAAACTATAAGTCAACTAGAGCAATTTGATTAGTAAGACAAATAGCGAAATGCAAACTTGCTCTAGCTCTACAAGGGTTGCAAGCCACCTGTCCAACAATTCTAGTTGCAATGATCAATTTGCACACAATCTACTTGACTACTACTCACTAAGAGCTCTCACAAATGCTACACTAAAGAGCTCCACTAGATATGATTAAAGCACGAGGCAAGCTCTCAATTCTAGTTACACTAAAGAGCTTGCTATATCTAGTTTGCGGAAATGTAAATGAGTAAGTGATACGATTATACCGCCGGGTCGTGGAGTGAACCAATCACAAGATGAAGATTGAGCCAATCACCGGGAGAATGCAAATGACAAGAGACAACCGATTTTTCTCCCGAGGTTCACGTGCTTGCCAACACGCTAATCCCCGTTGTGTCGACCAACACTTGGTGGTTCGGCGGCTAAGAGGTGTTTCACAAACCTCGTCCACATGATAGGACACCGCAAGAACCGACCCACAAGTGAGGTAACTCAATGACACGAGCAATTTACTAGAGTTACCTTTCGGCACTCCGCCGGGGAAGGTACAACTCCCCTCACAATCACCGAAGGCGGCCACGAACAATCACCAACTCGTGCCGATCCTTCACCGCTGCTCCAACCGTCTAGGTGGTGGCAACCACCAAGAGAAACAAGCGAAATCCGCAGCGCAACACGAATACCAAGTGCCTCTAGATGCAATCACTCAAGCAATGCACTTGGATTCTCTCCCAATCTCACAATGATGATGGATCAATGATGGAGATGAGTGGGAGGGCTTTGGCTAAGCTCACAAGGTTGCTATGTCAATGAAAATGTGCAAGAGAGTTCCCTTGAGCCGGCCATGGGGCTATAAAAAGAGCCCCCATCAAATAGAGCCGTTGTACCCTTTCACTGGGCAAAACACGCTCTGACCGGACGCTCCGGTCATACCGACCGGACACTGGCCCTCAGCGTCCGGTCGCCCGATGGACGCCACGCGTCACCAGCTTCAAACGCTGTTCGTCAGATTTCAACGGCTATGAAGCTGACCGGACGCTCCGGTCAAAACTGACCGGACGCTGAAGCCCCAGCGTTCGGTCGTTTCCAGTAAGCTCCCTGAGGCATGTTTTTTCGACCAGACGCGTCCGGTCCACCTTGACCGGACGCAGACCAGCGTCCGGTGCTCAACCCTACCCACTGTGCCGTCTGACAGCTCGACCGAACGCAGCCTTTCAGCGTCCGGTCGCTGAGTGACCCAGCGTCCGGTTAGTAGACCGACGCCAGCATCATTTCGACCAACTCCATTTCAACTCTAACTTCTTCACCCTTGCTCAAATGTGCCAACCACCAAGAATTTTGCATCCGGCGTAATAGAAAATAGACATTTCATTTTTTCAAAAGCGCCGAATCCCGCCTCGCAAGCTCGGCGGGAGGGAGAGAGGGACCCAAACCCATCTCAACCCTGCAAACACCTTGTGCACATGTGTTAGCATATTTTCACAAATATTTTCAAGGGTGTTAGCACTCCACTAGATCCTAAATGCATATGCCAAGAGTTAGAGCATCTAGTGGCACTTTGATAACCGCATTTCGATACGAGTTACACTCCTCTTTATAGTACGGCTATCTATCCTAAATGTGATCACACTCACTAAGTGTCTTGATCACTAAACCAAAATGGCTCCTACATTTTATACCTTTGCCTTGAGCCTTTTGTTTTTCTCTTTCTTCTTTTCCAAGTTCAAGCATTTGATCATCACCATGCTATCACCATTGTCATGATCTTCGTCATTGCTTCATCACTTGGAGTAGTGCTACCTATCTCATAATCATCTTGATAAACTAGGTTAGCACTTAGGGTTTCATCAATTAACCAAAACCAAACTAGAGCTTTCACTCTGTTGCCTTCTTGTTCTTGATCTCACGCTCCTCTGCCGATCAATCTACCTTTGTGGGATACCCCTCGGAGGACTGCTGATGATATTCTGTAGACAGGCATGCTGTAGTGCAGTAGTGCACGGTTGGCAGCGACACTGGCGATGTAGGCTGAGGGTAGCCTTTCTAGCGCGTAGCAGACCTCCGCAACAAAGAGGCCAATGGTCGTATCATCAAGTGGGCTATCAAGCTCGGCACCTACTCAATTGAATTCAGAAGCAGGCCTACGATCAAGTCTCAGGCGCTTGCTGATTTCGTCGCTGAGTGGATTGAGATCCAAGAGCCCATCGCCGCCACCTGCCCCGAGCACTGGGTGATGTACTTCGACAATGCCCTTAACATCAATGGTGCTGGCGTGGGCATTCTGTTTATTACGCCGACCAAGGATAAGCTCCGATACGTTCTCCGGATACACTTTTCGGCCTCCAACAACATCGTCGAATATGAAGCATGTCTCCACGGACTCCGTATAGCCGTTGAGCTCGGTGTCAAATGCCTCATGGTATACGGGGACTCTGCGCTGGTCATCAACCAGCTTAACAAAGATTGGTTTTACTCTAGCGAGAAGATGGATGCATATTGCGCCGAAATTAGGAAGCTTCAAGGGAAATTCTACGGCATCGAGTACCACCACGTGGTACGCGACCAAAATCAGCTCGCCGACCATTTATCCAAGTTGGGCTCTTCTCGCGCCGCAATCCCACCGGGGGTCTTCGTTCAAGATCTCCTGGCGCCATCCATCAAAGAAGATAAGGAAGTTCCCCCCGCCGAGCAGCTGGTACTTACAGTACCTTCGCTGGCCGCCGATTGGAGGGAGCAATTCATCAAGTACATTACCAGCGTCGAGGTACCCGCCGGCAAGACTGAAACCGAACGCCTAATTCATCGAAGCAAGCATTACGTGTTGGTGGACGGCAACTTGATGAGGAAAAGTGCCAAGGAAGGGATACTGCAGAAATGCATCACCCAAGAAGAGGGAGTGAAGCTACTTCTCGAAATTCACTCTGGTTCCTGCGGCAACCACGCGGCCTCGAGAACACTGGTCGGCAAGGCTTTTCAAGCTGGTTTCTATTGGCCCACGGCCATCTCTGATGCAGAGGACCTCGTTCGATGTTGTGAGGGATGCTAATTTTTCGCCAAGCAAATACACGTGCCGGCACAAGAGCTGCAAACCATCCCAGCTTCTTGGCCCTTCGCATGCTGGGGACTGGATATGATTGGGCCTTTCAAGCCAGCGCCAGGTGGTTTCTGGTACGTGTATGTCGCCATCGACAAGTTCTCCAAGTGGATTGAGTATAAACCGCTTGTCTCGGCTACTGCAAAGAAAGCAGTCGAGCTCTTCGAAGACATCATCCACAGATTCGGTCTCCCGAACAGCATCATCACCGACCTCGGAACTACATTTACTGGCCATCACTTTTGGGACTTCTGCGAAGACCGTTGCATCTCCGTCAAATATGTCTCCGTTGCTCATCCTAGAGCCAACGGTCAGGTCAAACGGGTGAACGGCATGATCCTTGATTCCCTAAAAAAACGACTATATCAGAAAGAAGAAAAGCACCCGGGCAGATGGCTCAAGGAGCTACCAACTGTAGTCTGGGGATTGCGTACTCAAGCTAGTCGCAGCACTGGTGTGACTCCATACTTCTTGGTCTACGGCTTAGAAGCCATACTACCAGCAGATGTTGCCTTCCGAGCCCTAGGTTGGAAAACTATGATGAAGAGTAGGCCACAGCTGTTCGGACAGAGGACGTCGATAGGGCCAAGGAAGAATGCCTAATCACTTGCGTCCGCACAGCCAAATATCTGGAAGGCTTGTGGAGGTACTACAACCGAAACGTCAAGGGTCGTTCATTTGCTGTCAGCGATCTTGTTCTCCGTAGAAAACAAAAAACTGAAGGGATGCACAAGCTCTCCTCTCCTTGGGAAGGGCCTTACGTCGTCAAAGAGGTTACCCGATCAGGGTCTTATCACCTATGTGACTTAGAAGGAATCGATGTTCCCAACTCATGGCACATCGAGCACCTCATACGTTTTTATCCTTGAAACGCTCTAGATATGTACTCTCCACTTTTATGCTGGATAAAGTTTTGGTCTCCATAACTTGTCTCCATTTTGTCTCCATTGTGGTTTAACACCCACTTATGGTCGCCGAGCTCTATACTACTTCATAACGAACTCCAATACGAAATCGCCATAACCGCGCCGACCACGTTTCTCCAGAACTCCAACGTTATCGCCGAACCATTTTATCCAAAATCGCCGAACGATTTCTTCAAAACGCCGACGCATTATCGCCAAAAATCACCGAATAAGTTTTCACCAAAATCACCGAACTGTTTTCTCCTAAATCGCCGAACGATTTCTTCAAAATGTCGACGCATTATCGCCAAAAATCGCCGAATAAGTTTTCGCCAAAATCACCGAACACGTTTTCTCCAAATCGCCGAACACGTTTTCTCCAAAGCGCCGAATACATTTCCTCCAACTCGCCAACGTATTTCGCCCCATATTCTCTCCAAAAACGCCAAACACTTTACTCCAAATCTCCAAGATATTTCGCCGATCGGCGAACAGCATATTTTCTTTTTTGTTCTCTTCGGAGAAGAACCAGTCTCCGATCCCTCCCTACACGTGCCATGGGCTCCGCGCTCTGCGTTATGAGTGGTCGGCTATGGTTCCTTAGTCACGCCTATTCATCCTACACGTCTACGGGCTCCGCGCTCGATGTTATGGACTATGGGCTAGCTAAGGCTGAGAGCTCAGCACAGAACTAATTGCTCGCACGCCGCTTATACTTCCTATATATCCAAGTTATTTCTATGGAGAAAACCCAGTCTTTGATCTCTCCCTACATGCACTACGGGCCTCGTGCTCTGCGTTATGGGTGGTCGGTTGCAGTTCCTTGGTCATGCCTGTTCCTCCTACATGTGCACAGGCTCTGTGCTTGACGTTATGGAATATGGGCTAGCTGAGGCCATAGGGGTCAGTGGCGAACTAACTGTTCGGACTCTACTTATACTCCCTATAAATGATGTATGCCAAGCAGATCATTGTGCTCCATCATTGCCGTCCATCTTGCCGAACAGGTCTATATCGCCTGCCAACTTCTTCGCTGTGTCCTCCACCTCATCCTCCAGCTGCTGGGTCTCCGCCTTATTTAGCCCTTCGGCGAACCCGCCCCCTATCGCATGAAGGTCAGTGGCTGGATAGTGGAACTGAACCACAGCAAGGGCGTGGGTGGCGGCAGAAACAACGGCGTCGCGATTAAAGCTCTTGAAGCTCCCCCACGCCATCTTGCATCTTTCGATGACGATGTCCGGGCGCGATGGCCTGCCATCGGGCTAAGGAGCCACTTCTGGTTCGACGCAGTCGAGCACTGGTTTGATTCCGGCAACTACAGCGTCAAACTTGTCCCTCTGGCTCCGAGCGTCCTGCTCTAGCACATCGAATTGTATCTTGACCCTCCGACGATAGTCTGCAAGCATTATAAAGTTTCATCAAGCAAGAAAGTTACTTCAGCAGTAATCCCGACCAGGAAATACTCACCGTTCAGCTCCTCGACCAGCTTGCTCGCTTGCCCTACCTCCTTCGCCTTCTCCTCTCGGAGTTGCTCGAGGGCCTGGCGCAGCTGTCCGAGCTCCACATCTTGTTCTACAAGTACAACAGTCATCACCAAAAGTAAGCATATCAAACTATGCAAAGCACTTTTGTCGATCACACGTACCTTTCTTCCGCTCAGAGATTTTATGCAGCTGTTCTAGCTGCTCGGAAGCATCCTTCAGTTGCGTGGAGGTAGTGGCTAGCTGCTCGAACTTGCTCCGCCACTGGTCTTTCGCAGCCACCAGCTGCTCAGACAGGGCCCCTTCTGGTGTTCCAGGTCCCGCACGTTGGATTCAGCGAGGTCTCGCTCCCGCCGGGCCCTATGGGTGTTTCTCTCTAAGAGGTTCATCGCCTCCTTGAGTTTTTGGTTCTCCTCGGTGAGAAGCTCCATCCTCTTTATCAACTGATGTCGGTGCTCGGCAGTCCGAGTTATCCCCTAAAAATTCACAATGACAATGACGGAATTCGATCTCCAACGTCAAAAATGAATACTCAGGATTCAGTACTAACCTTGATTTGTTTTATTACTCCGGCAAGGGCGGATTTCAGCCGCCTCATCTCCTTGGGTGTGTCCTCCTCCTCGACAACTACCACCTTGTCACCTCGCTTGCGGAAGATTTGGAAGGATTGGGTTTGAGGCTCAGCACGAACGACCTCCTCCACCACGTCCTCCACTTCCATAGCAGCTGGGGGCACCACCGGGGGGCTCCGTGGCATAACAGCGGGTCCGACCATGCCTTACGATGCCTGAGGGGGCGCCGTTAGCTCCTTGAGCGCCACTGGCTCCGTCGACCCAGACTCTGATGCTTCACCGGCAACTCTAGCTTCAGCTCCCGAGGGCTCGACAGTACCCACCGTTGCTTCGGGTATCGTCGTCGACCCGTCCTCCGCTGACGCCGACCTCTCGCCGTCTGCAAGTCCACCTGCAGCAGTGTTTGACTTTTTCGCCGGCTGTCGACCACCCGGGGACCCTGACACGGGAGACGCCAGCATTACTTCCGCCCCAGGATCAGCTTGAGGTTGCTCATCAGTCTGGGCGGACGAGTCCAGCCCCTCCGAATGCCTTGCACTGCATCAGATCATTTGGTCAAGCGGCAAAAGAAAAAAGCTAAGATAAGACAGCAAAGTAACTCCAACACAAGGATACTTACCATTTGGTCTGCCGGTGCAATTTTTTGAATCGATGATGCTTGCTCGAGCCCCCAAGTGTGGCTGTGGGATCGACTCCCACGCTCTGGGGTGGCAGTCTCGCCTCCTCCATAGTCGGCCTCTGCTCCGCCTGCTGCTCTGGGGCTTCATCCACCCATCGCTCCGGGTATGGCGGTGGCTATTGCTCGGGGACTCCCGTCGCCTGCCTAGTGGGGACTTCTGCCACCTGCTGCCCGGGGATTTCTACGCTCTCCCTTGATTGCTCCTCCACGCGTGTGCTGTGTGGAGGTGGTTGCATGTTCGGAGGAGGAGCATCTGGATTTTCGTCGTCATCAGACCACTCGAGCACCGCAACCCTTTGTGTTCGAGTGGTCTGGTCGCCACCAAGCAAGAGGCCGACTGCCGTTTTCCTTTTCTTCTGGGCCGGCTCGTCTGCTGCTGCCCTTTTTCCCCGCACTTTCTCCATCACCGAGGGTGAACTTTGTGTCCGACCAGCGTCGGCACCTCTAGATTCTGATGAGGTGCTGGCCGCGTCTTCCATAGGCCAACCCGGTGGCCGAGCATCTACACCCCTCGGCCAATCACTCCTCGGCACGTCGGAGAAATACACCGCTCTTTGCTATGAGTGGATCTTCGCATAAGTGAATCAATTCACTGTTCGGCAATGCTTCAGGATTAAAAGTATCGGGAATAAAATTGAGATGATTACCTCGAGAGGCGGATTTGTGCAATTGAAGGCCCTCGTTTGCTTTGGCCAGGCGAACAAAATGTTGGGGGCGAACAACTCTGCGGCCCGCTCTACGACATTCTTCCTCGTTAGCGGTTCCGTCCTTTCCCGGGTCCCGTCGTCATCACCTCTGTAGTTAAAGCGTGGGTGGGCCCTCTCCTTGCATGGCTAGACGCGGCGCACTATGAAGCTTGCCATCACCAGTTCGCCTCTAATTTCCACACCTTTAATCAGATCGAGGAGCTCCCCAACTTGTTCCATGTTAGCACTGTTAGGTTTCTCCGACCAGCTCCTCTGGTTAACCGGGATATGGTGGACGTCGTAGCGGATTGTAGGGTGGCTCTATTTCAAGTAGAACCACTTGGAATTCCACCCTTTCAGAGAAGTGTTCAGTGGTACATTAATGTACTCGCTGGCCATTCCATCCCAAAGCTGCAGGTATACGCCACCGACCACCTTGGAGCCACCGCTGCCTTTCTTCTTCAACCAGAATAGGTGTCCGAAGAGGTTGAAGTGTGGCAGAACTCTCAGAAACGTTTCACAGAAATGAATAAAGATCGAGATGTGCAATATGGTGTTGGGGTGGAGATTGCATAGACTAATCGACTAGAATTCCGGTAGATCTCGCAGGAAAGGATGAATAGGGAACCCCAACCCACGCCAGAAATAATCCTCAAAGACTACAACTTCATCGGTGTTAGGAATTGGGAAGGGCTCACCACTGGCTGGCCGCCATCCAGCGGTGACGCGGTCAGGAAGAATGCCCGCCGTTACCAATCTGTCAAGCTCCGTTTCCCCCATGCGCGATGGCACCCACTCTTCGTCACAACTGGCTTCGGCACCTGCCTTCTTTGGGCTCGCCTTCTTCGGGTTCACAACTCTACTTTTTGGCGCCATCTCTTAGATTTGGATGGGGACTGGCGCCGGAAGCGTGCGTAGGTGCGAATCTGTAAGTGTGATGGCTAAGGATGAAGATGAAATGGCGAAGTGGCAAAGGTGGGAGCGCGGGGGGCGGCGGCGCTATTATAAAGAACTTTCCCCACCCTTTCACATTCGAGAGTTTTTTGGGGAACCATTCCCGCGACTTGCGCTCCTTCGAATTCTCTAGCGCGGCTTAATGGGCTACAACCTGGATTTTCATGCAACCGCAGCCCACGTCGCCCATTTATCACCGCCGTCAGTTGTTAATCGCTGACTTCTCCGCCATTTATTGAGGCTCAATAACTGTTATTGTACAGCTATTCCTTCGGTTTTTTCTCCACGGTTGGACTCCTCCGATATCTCCATTGGCGGCTCGGGGACTGGTTGCTTGCTCGGCTGGTTTTTTCACTATTTCTTTATTTCTGACCCTGGCACCACGTGACTCCGCCACCTACCGTTAGGCTCGGGGACTAAGTGGGCACACTTCACCTTGCGGTGAATGTGCTTTTCGGGTCTACGCCCGGGGACTGGCTGCCTGCTCGGCCGATTTTTTCTTTTTCTGCTTTGGACCCTGGCACTACATGACTACGTCATCTACTGTCAGGCTCGAGGACTAAGTGGGCACTCGTGGTTGGACTCTAAGTGGGCACACCTGGTCCACTGTGAGGAAATTTTCGTTTCTAAACTTGAGCTCCTTACACCCTTATGGCAAGCCGTGTTTGGATCATACTGCTCGGCTGTGGTCCGCGCTGCTCGGCAACTGCTCGACAACTCATCAAGGTGGTCGGATCATGAGTTTTACTGCTCGGCTTTGTTCGCACCTGCTCGGACAAGCGTAAAACGGTGTTGCACAATGGGTACAAGGTGCTCGGGGACTAGCTGTGGGGGGTACGACCCTGGATACCCACGACAGACCACATGGGCTGTGCCCCCAGGGGCGGCCTATCCCATGAGACGACGCCTTGCGGGGCATGACTCTACTCGGCGGCTCCCGCAAGACATCTGGAGGATATCCTGAAGATACTATGAGATCTGTTAGGATATGTACGATCCCAAGATTCATGTAATCAGTTATTACTTTCCGGTTATCTCTTAGACCTAACCGATTTGTAACCCTGCTCCTCGGGCTATATAAGGCGGGCAGGGACCCCCTCCAAACACACGCAATATCATACGATAGTTAATACAAATCAACAGACCACAGGAGTAGAGTATTATGTCGTACTGATGGCTTGAACCTGTCTAACTCGTGTGTCTCTGTTGCCTTCTTGTTCTTGATCTCACGCTCCTCTACCGATCAATCTACCTTCGTGGGATACCCCTCAGAGGACTGCCGATGATATTCTATTGACAGGCATGCTGCAGTGCAGTAGTGCACGGTTGGCAGCGACACTGGCGGTGTAGGCTGAGGGTAGCCTTTCTAGCGCGCAGCAGACCTGATATCACGACACAGGAGGATCGGATTCGATCCATCCATCGTCTGGAGGTCCATACAAGTAGGAGTATGTACGTACGTACAGTACGCACAGAGGATGGTACAGTAGGACCATATTTGTTTGTCATTGGTTGACACGTCGGCAGTCGATAAGACAGGGAGTACGAGAGCTGTGGAGCAGCCCTCGGCACATGCGAAGAGGAAGATGAGCAGGGACCTACGTGTCGCGACCCTGCCTACCCGACGCCTACCGCGCTGCAGTGCTACGCCTGCAACAGCAAACCATGCAGGCTTAGCGCCACTAACCACGACGCCGAGCTCAGCGTCAAAATCTACGGTGCCGAGCTGCCTGTCAAATCACCGCCACGTCAGCATCGAGCCCAAGAGCTCGGCGCTAGCAACGATGGCGTCGAGCTAAGGGTCTAGATTTTGAAATCTTACCTCCAGGGACATATTTGTGATTTTTTTTAAAAAAAAGAGCTAAAAAATAAAAAAATTCGACGGCTACGACGGTGCGTGCCGATGGTTGAAGAGGATGCGACCGTGGGAGGTTGAAGAGAGTCGACCACGTTTGAACGGATAAGGTAGGAGGAAAAGAAAAAAAGAAAAAGAAAAAAAATAAGGGTATAATGGACATTTTATCTTTTTTGACTATCAGGTGAAGCTGTTTTATCAAACGGTCCGCAAAATGGATTCAACTCCCTAAGTGAATCTGCTCTATAGATGGAGACACCACTGAAGCTGTTTTGACTAGAGCCGAAGCTCTACCAAACAGTCCCTTTCGGATATAGCAGGTGCGGATGCAGGCCCTCTCCTCCTCGGATTTTGTTTTTAGGTTTTGGGCTGTACCAGTCATAGATGCCCAATGAAGATCAGTGTTGGGTTCATAAATCCGGGATCCCCAATGGACCCGCTTCCCTGCAAAACAAGGCCCAGCAGTCGGCGCAGCGACAGCCTGCGCCTGGGCAGGCCCAGATACATAATGACAAGCCGAAGACAACGATCTGGTCCCTGACCAGAAGGCCTGGCTAAGGTGGGACCGCAGTCCGACTCCGACATCCTTCTCCGACCGAGGATACGCCGGACCTCTGCTCGTTGCTCTTTCTCGACCGACACGGTCGGGACCGACTAGGAACGACTGACCGGGGACGCCCGCTCGGTGTGGGCCCGAGGAGCAGACGAAGCAGATAAGGTGAGGCGCTCAAGTCAACCGTAATAACGAGGACTGTACCCTGCCATACCCTACGCACCTGTAGAACGGTGCCATAGGGGCATGTCAGGTGAACACAGTAGAGCCTACCAAATGCGTCAGAGTATAAACAGTAGCAAGCAATGGACCAGTCAGTCACCAATGCCTTCATTCATTCAGACAAATTGACATACTCCCTCCGTCCCTAAATGTCTATCATTTTTGTTTCCCAAGAAACAACTTTGACTAAGGCCTTGTTTAGATCCAATCCCAAAACTTTACATTCTATCCCATCAAATATTTGGACACATGCATAAAGTATTGGGCTTGTTCGCTGGTCTGAACGGGTTCAGCCAGCCGGCTGGTACCCCTCACATGTTACTGTTCATCAAACCAGCCGAATAGTGTTTTTCTCTCACAACAAACCAGCCGGAACAGTGTTTTTCAGCCAAGTTTCAGACCAACGAACGGAGCCATTAAATATAGACAAAAAAAATAACTAATTACACATATTGCGACTACTTTACGAGACCAATTTTTTAAACCTAATTAATCAATGATTTGACCATAAAGAGCTATAGTAACACATGTGCTAATGACGGATTAATTAAGCTTAATAAATTCGTCTCGTGGTTTACTAATGGATTCTGTAATTTATTTTTTTATTAGTATCCGAACACCCCATACGACACCCTATTTAACATCCGACGTGGCACCCCAAAACTTTACGGCCTGGATATAAACAACGCCTAAATATATATTAAAAAATATTAATATTTGTGATACATAATTAATATTATTGATAGATATTTGAATCTAGTTTTTTAATAAATTTATTTGAAGATAGAAATGTTGCACGTATTTTCTATAAATCGAGTCAAAGTTATTGACGTAGAAATGGTGACAACTAACGTTAACCCACTAACGTTTAGGGACGGAGGGAGTACATACGTATCCACGCCGCACGGATGGCACACCAGCTCATCAGGAAGCTGCATATGGATCAGGTGGAGAGGCTGCGCTGAGCATGCATCACCATCACCATGGGTCATGGCTTTGTTTTGTTTGCTCTCCTTGCACTGGGGAACTGGGGAGTAGTGTCTGGCGCTGGGGAGCAAACATTTTGTTGTGGTGGGATGGCCGGCTCGATCCCTCCGGATGCCATTTGCTCTCCATCTCTTTGCAGACGCTGCCGGCTGTACTGCATGCCGCTGCCGTCCAACGCCATGCCGGCAGTCCAAGCGAGGAGCGAGGAGCCAGAAGCCAGCAGGCAGCGGCCGGTCAAACTTGACACCGCGAGGCATGCATAGGCCTTGTTTAGTTGCTCTAACTCTTAACTTTGGCACTATGTAAAAAAAAAGATTCTTCGTCACATTAAAAATTTATGGTACATGTATGGAGTACTAAATGTAGACGAAATCAAAAACTAATTGCACAGTTAGGTTGTACTTTAAGAGACGAATGTTTTGAGTCTAATTAATCAATGATTTAATAATTATTACCAAATATAAACGGAATGCTACAGTACACTACAGTGTGCACAGTGAATCCGACGAGACCAAATTCGGCCAACTAAACCCGGGCATATATGCAAGGCCAAGTAAGCACTAGTCCTATTATTAGTTAGTATATTTATATACTTATTTATTATGCGTAGATAAATTGAGGAGGTAGAAGAAGCCAGCTCAGGCTCGACGTACGGCAGCCGTGTCTACATGCTGAGCTTTGCTGTGCTGTGCTGCCAGGAGATTTTCAGCTGGCTGGCTGGTCTCCGGATTTTAATAATAATTAGGTCTTGTTTAGATCACCTTTAAATTCTAAGTTTTTTCACTCTCTCTTCATCACATTAATTTTTAGATATATGTATGGAGTATTAAATGTAGGTAAAAAAATAACTAATTATATAATTTGGTTGTAAATCACGAGATGGATTTTTTGAGCCTAGTTAGTCCATAATCGGACAACGTTTATCAAATACAAACGAAACGTGTTACAGTGTCCAGATTACAAAAATTTGCAATCTAAATAAGACCTTATTATTTATATACTAGTACCTGATGAAACAACACAGCCAGCTTCTCCTTGGATGATGACGGTGATCGATTCTGATTCACGGTGGGTGGGAGAATTTTTTGTTTGAATTTTTTTGGCACCGCCTGCATCATCCGCCGTCCTCCGTCCTCCGTCCTCGTCTCCGCTGCTGCAATCAGCAACCCCCATCCCCATGTGATGTGCGCGAGGCTGCGCCGCGTCCGTTGCCCGTTTCGTTTCCTCGCCAACCCAGCCCAAATCCGCGTCCCTGCCTTGCTTGCTCTCGCTCCCTCGCTTGCTGCTTCCTGTGGACTTCGTCTTCCAGCTTCACTCTTCCACCCCCATTGTCTGTCCCCCACTCGGACGGACGGAGCTCACCAAACCACCTCCCCAATCCCGTCCCCACGGCTGCCTACTAGTACTAGTACCCGGCGCTTCCCCTTCCGCTTCATTCATTTGCCACCGCCGCCCTCCCCTCCTCCTCGTCCCTTCGCTCCTTCTCTCTGTCCTCCCTACCGCTACTTGCTACTTCATTCAACTCCATTCCGTCCGTCCTTCACGGAGGAGGAAGGAGCTCGAGCTCCACAGATTCCGACTCCACTCGCATCGCATCGGATGGTAAGAACCACAGCCCTCTGCCTCCTCCTGCTATGGCTTCCTCCCTCCCTGCTTCTCCGCCATCTGAATCTGTGTGCGACCCGCGCCGCTGCTTCTTGCTTTGAATCTGGGTCCGGGGATTCCGGCCTGATTTCTCGGTCCCTGTCGGATTTGCTTTCCATCGAAGAAAAATGAAGTTGCCATCTTCTGCCGTTTTTGACTGACTGACTGACTAATACTATTTGGTTGAGTTGACTGATTGATGCTCCTCCATTGCATCCGTCCCTGACGCTTCCGGTTCCTTCCCTCCTCCGCAGATCAGCCGCCACCACTGACGGATCCGTAGCTCGATCCAGCACCGTGCCCGGACCGGCCGCCATGGCCTCCAACGGCGGTGGCGGCGGGGGGCTCCGCCACAGCAACAGCAGCCGCCTGTCACGGATGTCCTACTCCGGCGGCGGGGGCGACGACGCCCGCGTGCAGGCGGCCGTCCCCGGCGACCGTCCCATGGTCACCTTCGCCCGCCGCACGCACTCGGGCCGCTACGTGAGCTACTCCCGCGACGACCTCGACAGCGACCTCGGCATCGGCGGCGACATGTCGCCCGACCGCGAGGAGCAGCAGCAGCAGTACGCGAGCTACCACGTGCACATCCCGGCGACGCCCGACAACCAGCCCATGGACCCGGCCATCTCGGCGCGCGTGGAGGAGCAGTACGTCTCCAACTCGCTCTTCACGGGCGGCTTCAACAGCGTCACGCGCGCGCACCTCATGGACAAGGTCATCGACTCGGAGGCCTCCCACCCGCAGATGGCGGGAGCCAAGGGATCCTCCTGCGCCGTCAACGGATGCGACGCCAAGGTCATGAGCGACGAGCGCGGCGACGACATACTCCCCTGCGAGTGCGACTTCAAGATCTGCGCCGAGTGCTTCGCGGACGCCGTCAAGAACGCTGGCGCCGTCTGCCCGGGATGCAAGGAGCCCTACAAGAACACGGAGCTCGAGGACGTCGTCGGTGCCGCCGATGCTAACGCCGGGGCAGGTAGGCCCACGCTGTCGCTGCCCCGCCGCCTGGCGCCGCCGCGTCCAGGATGGAGAGGCGGCTATCCATTATGCGCTCCCAGAAGGCCATGACCAGGAGCCAGACCGGAGACTGGGACCACAACCGCTGGCTCTTTGAGACCAAGGGGACGTATGGCTATGGCAATGCCATCTGGCCCAAGGAGAATGAGGTGGACGCCGGAGGCGTTGGCGGAGGCGGCCTCGGTGGAGGAGGAGCTGATGGCCAGCCGGCCGAGTTCACCACCAAGCCATGGAGACCGCTCACTCGGAAGCTTCCCATCCCTGCTGCCATACTCAGCCCATACAGGTAAATGCATGCCTTTTCCTACCTGACTGAAGTTTGTTTGTCTTTCTTTTTTCAATCGTTATTGCTGATCGGATTCATCATTCATGTGCACACACAAGGCTGGTTTGAATTTGAAATGCATTGTTCTATTTCTGATCCACTTGGTGGTTTTTATTTGCGTTCATATCTAAAAAAATGTTCCACCCTGATTCTGAGTCAAACTTTGGTTAGACCTGATTGTGTAGATTAGTCCCCGTTGTTGTGATCTTTTGAACAAACTAGCAGGTTTGGTGAGTTGTTAGATTCTTAGATCTGTCCTGTACCATGTTCCAAACATGTGAACTTAATAATGGTTACTACTACATTCAGACTTTTTTTTTTGTATGTATTTGCTGTTCAAATTGCAGAATGCTTCCCAACTTGTGCATTTTTATTAGATCCTACAACTTCATCACATAGTCCAGACATCGTTTGGTTCTATCTAGCAAAATAGACGTGCAAATGTTTATAGTAACAATGTCCTGTAGATTAACCTTGATGGTTCTGGTGCTTCCTGCAGGCTTCTCATTCTTATCCGGATGGCCGTCCTTGCTCTGTTCCTTATGTGGAGAATTAAGCACAAGAATGAGGATGCAATTTGGCTCTGGGGCATGTCTGTTGTCTGTGAACTCTGGTTTGGCTTTTCATGGCTACTTGACCAGCTGCCAAAGCTGTGCCCTGTGAACCGAGCAACCGACCTTGCTGTCCTCAAAGACAAGTTTGAGACCCCAACGCCGTCGAACCCTACTGGACGATCAGATTTACCAGGGCTTGATATATTTGTGTCCACTGCTGATCCAGAGAAAGAACCTCCACTGGTCACAGCAAATACCATCCTGTCCATCCTTGCTGCTGACTACCCTGTGGAGAAGCTTTCTTGCTATGTTTCTGATGATGGAGGGGCTCTCCTGACTTTTGAAGCCATGGCTGAAGCTGCTAGCTTTGCTAATATGTGGGTTCCTTTCTGTCGCAAGCACAACATTGAGCCTCGCAATCCTGAAAGCTACTTCAATCTTAAGAAGGACCCATACAAGAACAAGGTTCGCCAGGATTTTGTCAAGGACAGGAGGAGGGTTAAGAGGGAGTATGATGAGTTCAAGGTCAGGATCAATGCACTGCCTGACTCGATACGCCGACGCTCTGATGCGTACCATGCCAGGGAGGAAATCAAGGCTATGAAGAGGCAGCGAGAGACTGCCCTTGATGATGCAGTGGAGCCTGTTAAGATCCCTAAAGCCACCTGGATGGCTGATGGCACTCACTGGCCTGGTACCTGGATTCAACCTTCTGCTGAGCATACCCGTGGTGATCATGCTGGAATAATTCAGGTATATATGCATTAGATGTTCTAATTCTACTCTGTCGCTTCTTCTGTACATAAAGAAAATCAGGCACCTAATTCATCGTTTTTCTGTGCTACAGGTGATGCTGAAACCTCCCAGTGATGATCCCTTGTATGGCAGCACTGGTGATGAAGGCAGACCTCTTGATTTCACTGAGGTCGACATCCGTTTGCCAATGTTGGTCTATGTGTCCCGAGAGAAGCGCCCTGGTTATGACCACAACAAGAAGGCTGGTGCGATGAATGCCCTAGTCCGTTCATCTGCTGTCATGTCAAATGGCCCCTTCATCCTCAACCTTGACTGTGATCACTATGTCTACAACTCGCAAGCTTTCCGTGAAGGCATGTGCTTCATGATGGACCGTGGTGGCGACCGTATTGGTTATGTTCAGTTCCCGCAGCGGTTTGAGGGCATTGATCCATCAGATCGCTATGCTAACCACAACACTGTCTTCTTTGATGTCAACATGCGCGCACTGGATGGTATCATGGGACCAGTCTATGTCGGCACTGGCTGTCTTTTCCGCCGTGTTGCCCTATATGGATTTGACCCTCCGCGCTCCAAGGAACATGGTGGCTGCTGCAGCTGTTGCTTCCCCCAGAGACGCAAGATCAAAGCTTCAGCTGCCGCACCGGAGGAGACCCGGGCTCTAAGAATGGCAGACTTTGATGAGGATGAAATGAACATGTCATCATTCCCCAAGAAGTTTGGTAACTCGAACTTCCTCATCAATTCCATTCCAATTGCTGAATTCCAAGGACGCCCGCTAGCTGATCACCCTGGTGTCAAGAATGGCCGTCCTCCGGGTGCTCTCACTGTTCCCCGTGACCTTCTGGATGCATCCACAGTTGCTGAGGCCATCAGTGTCATCTCATGCTGGTACGAAGACAAGACTGAGTGGGGCCACCGTGTTGGTTGGATCTACGGCTCAGTCACAGAGGATGTGGTCACTGGGTACCGGATGCACAACCGTGGTTGGAAGTCGGTGTACTGTGTCACCAAGCGTGACGCCTTCCGCGGCACCGCACCCATCAATCTGACTGACCGTCTCCACCAGGTGCTCCGGTGGGCTACTGGTTCGGTGGAAATCTTCTTCTCCCGCAACAATGCTCTGCTCGCAAGCCGCAGGATGAAGTTCCTCCAGAGGATCGCCTACCTGAACGTCGGCATCTACCCATTCACGTCCATCTTCCTGATCGTCTACTGCTTCCTGCCGGCGCTGTCCCTGTTCTCGGGGCAGTTCATCGTGAAGACTCTCAACGTGGCATTCCTGACGTACCTGCTGGGGATCACGCTGATGCTGTGCCTGCTGGCAGTGCTGGAGATCAAGTGGTCGGGGATCAGCCTGGAGGAGTGGTGGCGGAACGAGCAGTTCTGGCTGATTGGCGGCACGAGTGCGCACCTCGCGGCTGTGCTGCAGGGCCTCCTGAAGGTGGTGGCAGGCATCGAGATCTCCTTCACCCTGACATCCAAGTCCGGAGGCGACGACGTGGACGACGAGTTCGCGGACCTGTACATCGTCAAGTGGACGTCGCTGATGATCCCGCCCATCGTGATCATGATGGTGAACCTGATCGCCATCGCGGTGGGCTTCAGCCGCACCATCTACAGCGAGATCCCGCAGTGGAGCAAGCTGCTGGGCGGCGTCTTCTTCAGCTTCTGGGTGCTGGCGCACCTGTACCCGTTCGCCAAGGGCCTGATGGGGCGCAGGGGCCGCACGCCGACCATCGTCTTCGTCTGGGCAGGACTCCTCTCCATCACCATCTCGCTGCTGTGGGTCGCCATCAACCCGCCGTCGTCGAACCAGCAGATTGGTGGATCGTTCACCTTCCCATGAAGCTCTCTCGGCCAATGCTGGATTCGTTGTTGCATGCAATGGAATGGAATTCTTGCTTTGTACCCAGCTCCAGCATCGTTTCATCCTCAGACTCAGAGCTGCTGCGCTGCTGGGGAAAGGGGGATTCTGACTGTCGAAGTGGCTAGGGCCTTTTTGTCGAAGCTGATACTGTTATGATGAGCTATAGTAGTTCTTTTGTTCTTTTATTGTTGCTATATATAATATATATGTTCAGGTCTGAGAACTGGTTCTGTTGGACCGTTAAACGAGCACGAAATTCCAGTATTTTGGATGTTGCATGCAAGCCTTTGAAATGTCTCGTGCTGGGTGATGTCTGATGTGCTGGGATGCATTACCTCTCGTTGGAGATATATAATATAGGTAGTGTAAAAGGTTGTAGTTGAAGAAGACAGTGAAACTAAGCGTGTAGGATTTTGGCGTTCGCTGGGTCTGCCCGCAAGACCTGGCAACTGGCGTTCCACGCGTTGCCTGACCGGCCTCCACATGGAGTCGTCTCGTCTCGTGCACCGCCATGAAAAGGGAAGAAGAGGTCAGAGAGCTCGGGCTGTTTCTGTCGATGACCCATTCATGGTGGTACCGAGCCATGGAGGTTTCCAAGGCGATATGTGCCTGCTGTCATTTGTTATGCCTGCTATGATGATGCCAACAGCGACTGCTTTCTTGACGCGTATGCGTAGCAGGTAGATGCAAGGCCTCGTTTAGATCGTAAGTTTTTTCACTCTCTCTCCATCACATCAAATCTTTGGACATATACATGGAGTATTAAATGTAGATAAAAAAATAACTAATTACACAGTTTGATTGTAAATTACGAGACGAATCTTTTGAGCCTAGTTAGGCCATAATTGAACAATAATTGTCAAATACAAACGAAAATGCTACAGTACCAAATACTGATTTCTAACTTTAATTTAAACGAGGCCCAAGTTGCCAAGGCTATTGTGGTCAGCAACTCTTTTTTTTTTCTTTTTGTATTTTTACATTTTCTTCTGGAGAGGAACGCATTCTCATTTTATTTCCCGCTTTGTTATTCTTTGCTATTCCATAGACTAATCAATTAATCAATCATCCACGCAAAATGAATGCTTAGGCCATATTCGCTTGAACTTATCGGCAGCTATTTTTTAGCGGAGAAACATTGTTTTCCTCTTACAACAAATCAGCATCAGCATTAGCCAAATTTCAGCGAGCGAGCGGGCCTATATTAAATTCGTCATGGAATGTATTATTATAATGTATTACTGTAGAATGTATATCTATTTAGTTGTCATAAATATTGGTACTTTTTTTAAGATAATAGAAAGATATCCTGCTTCATCCTTCTTTAGAGGGAAAATATTGGTAATTATTTTTTGTAAAGTGAGTGTACCTTTAAATATTTTCACTAGGTATAGAAATATAGAATTAGAATTGTATTCTTTTCATTCAGAAGATAGTATGTGCTAGGTGAATGACGAGCTTAATTAATTACTCCATCCATTCCAGATTATAAGTCATTTCAAGAATTTTGGAGAGTCAAAGCATCTTAAGTTTGATTAAAATTATAGAAAAAATTACAAAGATTTATAACATCACATAGGTACATTATGAAAATATAATTGATGAAGAATCTAATGATACTTAGTTGGTGTCATAAGTATTATTATCTTATCATATAAATTTGGTCAAACTTGATATCCTTTGACTCTCCAAGATTTTTGGAATGACTTATAATTTAGGATGCTATAATTTAGAATGGAGGGAGTACTTAACAAAAAAATGATGAGTCCATATTTGTAACACCCCGGTGTTATGCCTACATTTAGGCACTGCAAATCACGCATATCATGCATCATCAAGCATCCAAATCATACATGCTTAATCATGTGCATACCAATTGAAACATTGTTTTGAAATATCTGAAACATGCGTGAAACCTAAATGTTGCATACACCTGTTTAAGAATTGTTTTGCCCTGAATGTTCTGACTAGATTAGTAAAACATGTTTGGCTACTATTGTAAATCATCCAGCAATGTTTAGTTCAATTTTTGGAGCAATGTTTGTATTCAAATTAATTCAAAATTTAGCTTCAAAAATAAATTCCAAAAATTAGGGTTTTGAGCTAAACGTGGACTTTGATGTTACAATTCAAAATCTAGAAAGAATTTGGCTTTGGTCATAAAAGCAAAGTTGTAGAGAATTAAATTCTAAACAACTTTCATTTTTGGTACATTTTCAAAAGAGGTCATTTTCTTGTTCAAAATAATATTTGAAAGAGGGCATTTAAAAATTTCTTGAAAATATAATTGGAAAAAGGATTTTTCTCATTAGTGGGCCGCCGCCGCCTACTGCCCACCTGCCCGCCTTGCCGCTTTTGCTTCCGCAGCCGCCGTCATTGCCCAGCCCACGCCAGCGCCTCCCCGCCTTGCACTCACTACCTTCATTGCATCACCTCACACACATACCGATCATGCCAGTAAGCCATGGCTCAGCACAGCCCATGTTATGCGTGTCTGCTGCCGTCAGCGTCAGCCTGCAGCCAAGGCTCACCTCGCTTCCACGCACGCCGCTCACACCTCTTGCTGGTGCCCGCGCTCGCTCACTCCCCCCACCTGCTTTCCTCTCCTCTCGAGCCGTGAGCCCTAAGCTCGCCCGCCATGCCATGCCAGCTCACGCCGCGTCGAGCTCCCGCACCACCGCGCCATTCTCCGATTCCTCGCGCCAAGAACTCCGCCTCGCTCTCCGACACTGGTGCTCGCGGGTGTGCTGTCGTTTGAGCCAAGGTAGCGCTTGTTCCAAGCCGCCGCCGTCGGCCATGGCGCCACCTTGCTCTTTCGGCCGCCGTGGAACGTCCCTTCTCCCTTCTCGGCCATGCTTAGGCGCACACCGATTCGCCAATGCCTCGCGAACCTCCTCGCGCTCGCTGCTTGCCCTGCCCCGCCGATATCGGTTGCCGTCACCATCGCCGTTTTAGCGCCAACCAAATACAAGACACCGACGAGGCTTCGCCACCAACAACCGGTAGGCGGCAGGCAGAAAGCGGCAGGGGTCGAAGCCTGCGCCAGCAGCCATCCCCCTTCGCTCGGGCACAGAGGCGGAAACGGCCGTGGGCCAGGCTGTTTCCAGCTGGCCCAAAGAATGCGTTTAAGTGATTTGTTTTCATTTATTCTTTATTATTTGAAATCTGAAATGGGTTGAAAAATGTTTGGGTGCTCAAATTTGCTCCAAATTGGTTGAAACAAATTTTGCTAGGTTCCTTATCATCAGATCTACTTGGGAAAATTTTTGCATGTCATTTTTGGGATACTTTTCTATAGGATTTTATTTAATCATGTATATTGCTAATAAATTGAAAAATATGTAGAAAAATCTATAGTCTTCAGAAAAATATGATTCCAAGTTTGTTAATCTTCTTATGTCATGTACTTCCTAGGAAAAATATGTTTCATGCATATGCTGTGGAAAAATTTTGAGGTGTAGTTCAAGTACCTTTAATGGCTGATTTTTGTTATTTTTGCTAGAGAGCAAACTTTGTATAAAACATGCATATGATAATTTTTGTACAGTGATTATATGCTATAAAGAACATAGGAAAAATACTCAATCTGTTGTTTGACACTTTTCATAGTACAAAGTAATTTCATGCTCATTTTTATGCTATAGCTTGTCATTTTTGTGTAGGATAGTTTACTTATCCAAATGCCATGAAATTTTAATGGTAGTCTGTTTAGGATAGTATTATGCTACTGTAATTTTCTCAGATTTTTAGGAGCATCAGAAATATATGTTGCTATTCAAACCTATTATTAATTAGGGTTTAAGCAAGTGTTGCTTTAAGTGTGATTAAGAAATTAGTAAAGCTTTGGTGTATCTTTGAAGCATTTCATAAGATATGTTGACTTAACATATTAGTAGTAGAAGAGAATGCAGTAGATGACATGTGCTTGTAGTATAGTTTCTTGGATGATGTTGACTACCTTGCATTTAAACATATCCATTGCATTCATCTCCTTCGATGCACCGTTTGCATAATCACTTACGCGCATTGCATCATATAGGATCGCAAACCGAGAACCCAGTCGTCATACCCGAGGAGCCCGAGGAGCAGTTCGAGGTATAGCCGGAGGAAGTGCCAGAAGCCGACGAGGAGGACGTTGAGGAACTTCTAGAGTGCCCCGATCACCGTCCGAGCTCCTTCGAGAGAGGCAAGCCCCGGAGCATTTTTCTCCCGATTTGCGATGATTTAATTAATGATTTACTATTAATTGATGCATTACGTTCAGGAGTTGTTTGCAACCGTTGCTGCATTATACCTTGTTTACCTTTGTTATACTATATCCTTGTTACCCTGGTATCCGCAGTCGAGTCAATGCTTAGCTGGCTTAGACCGGTAGAAGTCGGGTGATTTCCTGTCACCTGCGAGCTATAGGTGGTTACCTGGATCTGCTTGGATGACTATGAAGTCATGGTATAACTAAGTGTTAAATGAAGTTGAGACCGGATGGAGACTTGCAGAGTTTTGGACTGTAGTGTTTCTGTCTGTGTCGATTAAGGACCGACCGTTGTTGGGTCTCGAGTCATGTTGAACGCATGCCTTATATTTAGCTGGCCGGATAAAGTACCTTCCGACCGCGAAGCTGGGAGATTTTTCGGGCCGAGTAGATTGCCCGCAACGCACTGGTGCCGGAGCAGGTGTGGTAGGACACGGGGGCGGGATGATAAGACCAAAGTGCAGTCGGTCGGCCCCCGGGTACATGTGGTTCCTGGCAAACTCGAGATTCCTGGAAAGTTGACTCGGTGATCAATATCTCACTTTAGCGGGTGAGTGAGGTTTGTGTAAGGAACAAATCACCAGCTAGTTAGGAATCGATTCGAATCGCCATCGCTCCTGGATAGTGAGCACTTGACTTGAGTTACTTTATCGTAGTAAATGTTTATGGAACACTTGGACAGTTATAATGAATATGACAGTATGGAAGTTGTTTAATGATCATTGGTTATCATTATCTGCTTAATCACATGTTTACTCTAGTATAGGTGTAAATCTAGTTGACAGGTTAATAATAATTAACTTGACAATAATGCTTTTGGAAAGGTTCTTGAAATGCTAAAAATGCTTCTTTTTGCAAATGAGTCAGCTACCCTACTATAAAGCTCTTCATAATCCTTGGTGTCATTTATTTTCGGTCATGTCGGGTAAGTCTAGCTGAGTACCTTCTCGTACTCAGGGTTTTATTCCCACTTGTTGCAGATGGACAGATATATTACGGCTACTGTATCAACTGCCTTTATCCTGCGATGGGTGATGCTTAGGACCATGGGCATGGTCATTCCTTATGTCTCATTTGATGCTTTTGTTGGAGATGATCATTCGCTGGCACTATATTTAAACTCCGCGTGAGTGTGTGTGTGGTTTGAATAAATGACTTCCGCTACTTTTATTCGAACTGGTTTGTAATAACTATGTTTAAACTCTGATGTATCTGTGATGCGGACTTTTATGTAATTTGTGATGGTGACCGCTAAACTTATTACGATCATGGCTGGGACACGAGTTGGTTTGAAATCCTTCGTGATTTCACGGACTACCGGGTTATACGGGCTTAAGTTTGTTCAATCGTCTGCTCTGGTGGATGATTTTCTTACTTAATTTCGTATAATTGGTCGGTTCTGTTACAATATTACCTCCTCAACTATGACAAAAGTCTTTAGGTCTCCCACAACTATAAAAAAAACTTCTATATCTTGTAATGCGGGCCTCTTTCGTTCTACGGGCTCGCTAGTGCCCGGACGGATGGGGCGTCGGGACGCCCGCGCCTATAGCCGTTTTCCATGCCGTTTCGCGCGTCCACGCGGGGCCCACGCCGCCTTGAACATCACCAGCATCGAGAAAGAAGGGGGATGGGGTGGCGGATGCCCAGCCGATGCCGGGGGAGAGGAGCAGGAGAAGACACCGAGGCGAGGTAGCAGAAAGCGAGGAGGGAGATGCAATACCTTATCTACTTTTAAAATATCCAAATGCAACACATGCAACATACTTCTAAAGGCAGATGAAACACTTAAAACATGCATATGAAACACATAAAAACACTTTGTAATGTATGTATGAAACATATGCAACATCCAAAATAACAACACTTGCAACATACGTTAGGAAAAAAGATGAAACATCTTGACAATGAAGCTTGCAACATACATGTACGACAATTGCAACATAAGCAGCATCCCGATCTACTTTTGCAACATCCGCATGAAACACTTGCAACATACCTCTGAAATATTTGAAACACTTGAAACGTACGATTGCAACATGCGCTTTCAACATAATGTCACATTTCTGCTTGAACGAATGGAGGCTCGTCATTGCGGAGCTCGACGGCAGCACATGGAGCTCCGGTGTGGGCAACTCGCCAGCAGATAGAGCGCGGCCGCGGCAGGAGGCACGAGTCCGGCGGGGGCAGCACACAAATCTCACGCAGCTCGCCACGTGGAGCTCCGCCCTATCTGGATCTAACCCCGACAGCGGTCTCTCGGCACTCACTATCGGCTCACTCCGGCGACGGTGAGACAGAAGGGTAGGAGGAGACGCGGTGGCAGCGTTGCGGGTGGTGCAGGCGGTGGTATGCGCCGTGCGGCACGCATCGCGGGCTGGGCGGTCCGGTCTGTCCGGACAGACGCCCTGTAGAAAGTTCGGACAGACGCCCTGTAGAAAGTATTACCGTTAGTTCTAATAACTTGGTTTCGACAACGGTTTGTGCCACACTCTACTTCTGATCCGACTTAGCAGTAATAATGATGTAGTTTGGTTGACATCTTGATTGACAGTACAGTGTTATACCGACCTGGCAAGAATCATCGTTCAGAACTTCAGAGGGGAAAAAACAAGAAAAAAAAAAGGCAAAAAAAACCAAACCAACCATCGAAACTGGGTCCCACGTGCCAGTTCTTCTCAGCGTCTCCCTCCTGTAGTCTATAGAGACGCGGACTGCTAACGCACCCATTCCTTAGCCACTGACAACCTGGCCCAAACAAAGCAGTGGGTCCCACCGCCAGTGAGACGAAGGCCTCACCCTTCTCCTCCTCCCCTCGTCTCTTCCTTTCCTTCCATCTCATCCGTTCACGGAGCTCGGTGGAGACCGTGGCGGCGCAGGACTATGCTCCAGCCCCACCTCCACCGCTGCCCCCAGCTTCTCCTAGTCCTGCCACCGCCGCGGCCCGCCGCTGTGTGCCGCCAGTCGGCCACCGCCTCCTCGCGGGGCCTCAGGAGCCCGCTCGCCGTCTTCTCCGTCCCCGTGGCCCGCGCTCCAGGCCCTCCTCGGTTAGCGGCGGCGGCGCGCGAGGAGCAGTGGGGGCACGTCGCGGCGGGTGATGACGACGGTGGCGAGGCGGACCTCGGGGAGGCACTCGCCAGGACGCGGGAGCTCGTCGAGTGCGCCATGTTCGCGGCCATCGCGGGGCTCGCCTACTTCCTCAGCAATTCCCTCGCTATTGAGGTTGCTCTGCCCTGCTCTGCTCCCCTTCCTTTCTTCCGCCTGCCGTCTGCATGTCGCGTTGTTACAATACTTAGCAAATGAAATACCTTGCCGGCCATTCGGCACAAATGTCATCGGACTGAACTGACAATAGGAAACGTTGAACGAGGATTGGGGGAGGGGTTTGCTTGTTCTGTGGTTACAATGTTTTCATGCTTAGCTCTGTTACATAAGAACCATTCATCCAGTAAATGTTGCTGCCGTGAAAAAATTGCAAAAATGACACTTCAAAGATTGACTCCTGGATTACGACGACACTCGGGTGGATGACAAGTGGGTCCACCTGTGTCTATGAATGTGGCTCCAGTGTCAAATCTGCAAACGGCCGATGTTTTGAGTCCCATTTTTGCAAATCGCCCGCCTGCCGTGCTGGTACTTGGGGTCTGATATGTCCTTCTATAATTGCTGTTCAAGATTCTTTACATGGAACGTACTAACTGATTCGATGTCAAATGATCGGCATATGTAATTTAGAAGCTCATATGCTTGTGCAACCAAGCCTAAGCCTAAACTGGACTCCCTCTTTAGAGTTTTGTATCTAGCATGGGAGTCAGATATGTGTGTTTGTTGTGTGTGCGTGTGTGGTGGGTGAGGGGGAGGCGCGGAGATGAGACATCCAAGGATGAAGGATGGTGTGAGTAGTGAGTAGATACCTGTGAGCAGAGACATGAGAGAAGGGATGCATGCAGGAGTTGATTGCAATCCTATGCCTATGAAGCAAACTTATTCTTTTGTTTTATGCCGATGCAGAATTATTTCAGTTGCTTTTTCCCATTGCCGATACTCATTTCCTCATTAAGATGGGGACTAGAAGCCGGCAGGAAAACTGTGGTAAGTCCAATTAAATTGTTCATTTTTTTCCCTTTTGCCAAATTTATATAGCTGTTTCTTGAAATGCCTCACCAGGTGGCTACTGTTTTACTGCTATTCACATTATCTGGCCCTGTAAAAGCATCAACTTATCTGGTATGTAAAGTTCTGCCTTATGAGTAAGTAGGATCAGTGCCAACTGTGTGGTTAAAACATCTAAGACTTTTTAACTATTGTCATATTTCCATGTTAACCATCAGTGCTGCTGTTGACTTGGGTGCTTTATTGGCAAAACCAACAATGAAATGAATAATAGCATTCCATTCAAGGAAAACAATTAGACAACGCTCTGTAAAAGATCCTACTAGATTACATGTTTCCAGCAGTAACAGTTGGTTTATCTATCACCTAGTGGCAGTATCTCTTATACCATTGCAGTTATGATTTGTGTAGTCAATTTCTCCTTAACGTATGTTACATTTTAACTACATGTGAGATTTAAAGAATATAATGATTCTGCACTCAGGCTGAATTGCACTCCTTGCACTTTTTTGCAGCTTATGCATGGAGTAGTTGGTCTCATCATGGGTACTGTTTGGAGGTGAGAAGTACAGAGGTTAAATATTGAAGCTTCTGCTTTCTCCATTGGCTTCTTTTACCAGCAAGCGATGACATTCTTTCCTCTATCATCAGATTGGAGACCAATTGGATTGTTTCCATCCTCATCTGCTCCATTGTAAATTCTCTATCTTTGTTTTAGTTATCTTGCTGACCCATATATAGATTATATATGGCATTTCAAACGTCATGACCTCTGGGTACAAACCTGTAACATCACTACAAAATTTTTCAGTAGAGTTATTCAGGCATAAATTTACGGTTCTACATAAAAAACAGTAAGCTTAATGCATTGTTATAGTTGTGAATCTTATTAAACTTGGTGTTAGGTTCTTGTCATATCGTTGCAAGGCCTTTTTAAAATGAGGAGTAGGTCCTTAAACTTGTCCCTGGATGTGATCAAGGTCCTCTTCAACACGAGGTCTATTGCTCATTACCATGAACATGCTTACACAGCATTGCTTAAGAACTGCCAAATCATCACAAACATATGAATGTAAATGCTAATTGTGGACATTAGGACCTCACACTTAACAACTTTAGGGGACCCAAGTCTGCATTTTAGGATTTAGGAATTTAGATGATACTTTGGGACAAGTTTAAGGACCACATTGATTTTACTCTTTAAAACAGAACCAAACCTTATAGTTTCATCAAGTGAAGTTGCAATTACCATCTCATTCAAGGCCTACACGTGGCCACCTTTCTTTGTTTTAACTTAATTTCTCATTTGAGAATATGAACAGTGAAACTTTACAATTGTGTAAGGGCCGTGGTGGCCTGGTGGGAACTGATAATAGATGTCGGTACAAAAGTTCATGAGTCAATAAAGGAGAACTGGAGAAGGGTCAAAATTATATCAAAATTGCTGAGCATTGAGTAGAAATAAACTGCTACTTTTTAGAGTGTAAGAAATAAATTGATATTACCAGCCAGTTCCCCTTACCAGTTTCATAAGATCAAAGTCTGATTTTCTTAGGAAATTTAGTCAAGTGACCTCTGAAGTTGCATCGATCTATGTTTTTGTTGTACAGCATGGAACAAACTGAGTCTAATACTATAATCTGTCTTGTAGGTCCGTGCCCTGGGAGCTTGTGGTTATGTGCTAGTGTCATCGTTCCTGATAAGAGAAAATATTCTTGCATTGGTACCTGTACTCCCTTATTCAACATTAAGAGTAGATGGGAGAAAAAATGAATTGGTTTATTCAGTAACTTGTATTTAATTTCAGATAACGGTTAACATTCATGCTTCGTTGACATATATCCTGACGGCAGCTGGTGTGAACACAATTCCTTCCATGGATGCAATATATGTACTCTTTGGGACACTGGTAATTCCTGACCCGATAATCTGGGTTTGTTAAACGTGCTGTTTTGAGCTTTTAACTCTCTTTTTTCTATTGCAGCTTCTACTTAATTGTGTGTTCTTCATCTTCCTCCTGCATATAATGTACACGGTATTCCTGATGAAGCTTGGGATAAAGTCGTCACTGAGACCACCGAGATGGCTGGACAAAGTGATATGAATTTAGGAGTAGGGCATCGTAGTCACTGTTTTTACTACTGATTTGTAGACGGAAGCTTGCTGTACGACCGACGGAACCTGGGAAATGAGCTCTGTTGTTTAACCTTTCTGGGTACATGATTCTTGTCGCCCCTACGTATACTGGATCTGTAAATATAGAGTGCGTGCATTTCTCTGTTCTGGATTTCCGAACACGGAGAGCGGATCGGCTCTCTAGTGTCCAGAAGATATAGAAAAGTCGTCGGAGGGTAGAAAAATACAAAGAGCCAAATGATGATTTAGAGAATAAGTTTAAAAGAAGAGTCTCGGAGATGCTCTTACTCGTAATCCATTAAGGATCTAATTGTTAAGGCAAATGCAAGTGATAGAATTCTTAGCTCCAGCTCTATTGTGTATTAACCGCCAGCTCTATTCTGTTTTACCCGCTTAGCTAGCTAGGAGCGATTCTTAATCTGGATTTGAGCCATAAGCGCTGCCAAATGGCCCCTAAATCCAAAGGGACACGCTGGCAGGATAGGATTCCGTTGGACGGCTGTTTCTCACGCGCGCCTGCACAGCCTGTCTATGTCCGCATGCGCATCGCGCCATCGTCGCGTCTGTACGACTCCCTTGCAATCCGCTCCATCCGCCTTGATTCGACCATGCCCGCATACGCATCGCGCTGGCGTCGCGTCCGTACGACTCGTTCGCAATCCACCCTATCTGCGGATTCGACCCGCCCCTATCCGATCACCCTGCCCCCATCCATTTGCCCTGCCCCGTCGTACACCCGACCGTCGGCCCCCAGCGCGCTGCGCGCCACGTCCGCTGGCCACCAGATCGCCGCACCCCATTCCCCCATGCCACCATCACTCCCCCGTGCCCCTGACTCTCCGAACAGCATGAAACACGTGCAACATGAAACACTTGAATGCAACATACGTCTGAAACAGATGAAACATCTGGAACATACACTTGTAACATATGTGTAAAAACATATGCAACATCTAGATAGAACACGTGCAACTTGCAACATGAAACACTTGCTGCCACAGAATACTAGAACAGATGAAACATTTAGAACATACTGTTGCAACATATGTGTGAAACATATGCAACATCTAGATCAAAACGCTCAACATACGTCTAGAACAGATGAAACATTTTAAACAAACTCTTGCAACATGTCTCTGAAATACTTGCAACATATGCAACATGTGCAACATTCCCGATCTACTTTTGTAACATCCATATGAAACAACTGCAACATACCTCTAAAACGTCTGAAACACTTAAAACACATATTTACATCATAGGGAGGGTGAAAGGACCGTGACGCCTAAGGGGGGGTGAATTAGGCAACTTAAAATTCTAACTCTAAACTATGGTATCTTTTTCTAACCCTAGCAAAACCTATGCAATAGATAAGCTATCTAGATGCTATGGTTTTGCTAGTTGTGTTGCTATCTCTACCGCAAACGTAGTAAAGTAATCAATGTAAATGCGGAAGCTAAAGAGCAAGGTAGAGATATGCAAACTCCCGTCGATAACTCCGGTATTTCTACCGAGGTATCGAGAAGCGCGCAAGCTTCCCCCTAGTCCTCGTTGGAGCTCCTCGCAAGGAATCCCTCGCAAGGGCCAAGCTCCCGGTCGGGTAACTCCGTGAATAGCCTCGGGCCTTCTCCACGCGCAGATGGGTCTCCGATGTGCCTCTCGGCAAGCCTCTCCCAGATGCTCCCCGCCGTCTTCACTATCAAGCTTTCGGACGAAACGTCGCGGGCCTTGTTCCCTCCGGTACACGGTGGCGGCCACACCACAAACGCGATTGGTGTGATCTCGCAAGACTTCAAGCCCCTCCGATGTACAACACTTGTGCTCGCAAGCACGGGGTGGCAAGAGGTATGCAAACCTCACTTAAACACTAGACAAACACCTAGAGCAAGCGCATAAGCGGTGGTCTAATCAACCTAAGCACTTCGCAAAACACTTATGCTAATCACCTAATAAAACACTAAGCACTATGCATGTGGAGATCACTCAAATGGTGTATCAACACTCTTGGTATGTTTCCTCAGCTCCACTCCCCTCAAATGGCCGGTTGGGGGGTCTATTTATAAGCCACACTAAGAAAGTAGCCGTTGGGGTCGAATTCCCGCGAAACTGCTATTGACCGGACGCTGAATCGTCCTGACCGGACGCGTCCGGTCGTCCCGACCGTTGAGCCAGCAAAACACTGATCGGACGCTGGCTAGCGTCCGGTCGCCTGCCACCGGACGCGTCCGGTCACAGATATGCCGCTCTGGAACCTTTCTGTACTCGATCGGACGCTGCGTTCCTGCGTCCGGTCAGTTGCCGCCAGCGTCCGGTCCTCGCGTCCGGTCGCTTGTCTGCCAAGCCACCAGTCCAGCGTCTGGTTGCGCTTCCAGCGTCCGGTCCTTGCGTCCGGTCACGTCTGCGAGCTCGTTTCTTCGTGATCTTGCGTACGGCTTGGTTCCTATCTTTATGCTTGGACTTTGCTTGATATCTTGGGTCTTTTCTTGTGCTCCTAAGATCTTGCTTAAGGTGTTGATCATCGGATCATCATGTTGCCTTCGTCCAAGTCACGTCTTGCACCCTGTTGGACTACAAAACAAACACTTGCAAATTCATTAGTCTAATTTGGTTGTGTTGGTCATCAAACACCAAAATCCAAAGTAAATGGGCTTAAGGTCCATTTTCCTTACAGAGGGGAAGCGCCGGTGCCGGTCAATTCCGACCTTCGGGGTGGGAGTCGGCCACGAGTTGAGTATCGAGCAGGCGGCGCGCACGACGGGAGGGGAGCGGGAAGCGTGCGCAATGGGAGGGGGCGAGAGGCGCGCCGACAGGGCGCGAGCGAGCGGCGATGGATGGGGCACGCTGCAGCAGCGAGGGGAGTGCGTGTCCGTGTCCAGGACGGGGCAGCCGCATGGTGCTGCGACAGGGGAGGAGGAAGCGGAAGGGATAAGGATGGGTGATGTTTTAATAAACTCGCGGGCATAGCGAGCAAGTGCCGGGGTAAAAACGCAAGCAACGAGGCGGTGGCCTGCCAAAGCGTCCCATGATTTACAAGCTGTTCGGCTGATGGTTTTTGCGGCTGATAAGTCGGCGGATGATATTTTGTTGTGAGAGAAAAATATTGAACCATGTCTGGAAAGTTCAAACAAACAACACATTAATCGTGTAGAACTTAAGACGCATAGCATTAACCGAGCGTAATTAATCTCTAATAATATAATATTGAGATTTGACAGTGTCCCATGAAAAAAATGATAGTAATAGCAAATATAAAATCAGGAAGAATTAAAATCAAATACAAAATCAGGAAGAATAGAAAGAAAAAAAAGAATGAAGCCAGAAGAACGGCCCAGCCCAGGAAGAAACACGATACTACGGTACAGAGAAAAGAGAAAAACCCCGTCCCCCTCTGCCGAAACAGCCTCTGACCGCCGCCCGAGCCCGACGCCAGCTGCCCAGGTCTTCGCCGGCGACGAGCACCCACCAACTAGGCACTGCCGAAGGTATGCCCACCCCTTCCCTTGCTGCTGTGCGAAATCAACCACCCACACCCTCACTCGTGCTACTTGCTTACCTCCATGTCTTCGGATCTGATCTGATTGCAGGAGTATCCATGTAAAATTATGCCTACGAACCCTGATTTGCTTGCGAAAGTTGTTGATCCAAGCGAACTGATCTGATTATGACTTGCTCCTTTCTGGATAGCGTCAAGTGGGAGAAGACGAGGGGATTCCAAGATGCCGAGGGCCACCAGCGATGCGAAGCTTCTGATCCAGTCCCTTGGCAAGGCGTATGCTGCCACGCCAACAAATTTGAAGGTAGCCTCATTCGATTCGATCTCCCCTTCTCTATTTCCCCTGCGGTCGTCCGCAGTCCCCTCTAACTCTGCCGTGTGGTGATACATCTGCAGATTATTGACCTCTACGTGGTTTTTGTGGTTGCCACTGCCCTTATTCAGGTATAAGTGTTTTTAACACTTATGTCTTCTTCTTATGTGCAAACATCTTGTTCAAATTGGTTTGAAAGCCTCGAAATATGGTTAGGAAAGTTTATCTGAATAGCCTGGAGTGTATACTGTCCCACACCAGCCGATATTCCTTCCTCTGTGGTTTTCGATTTTCAACAACAACAACAACAACAACAACAACAACAAAGCCTAATATGGGGGACGCCAAAACACGTTGCCTGGTTATTTGGTTGTGATATAGCAGTGGGTAGGTAGGTAGGCATCAGATACATGCACAAGAAATCTTATGAACAGGCTGCGCTGCTAAAGCTATCAACTGATATACTGTGTATGTAATTCTCAGTTGTTAGCTACAAGCTGTCAAACTTGCAAATTTATGCTATACATAGCTGCTGGGAACCTGATTACGTGGATAGTGTAGCACTGTACCTTTGAACTTTTGCAAACTCTGTATGCTCTTGAGTGTTTGGTTGGATAGATGAACTAATCACTAGTCATTTTCTTAAATTGTGGAACTTATTGTCCTCAAGCATGAACAAGTTATATTATGCCCTTTCTTTGTCAACTGTACATTCTTATTCAGTTTGTAACTCTTCACAGTTACTGGTTACAACAAAGCAGCCAGCTTACAAATCTCAGCTCTACCTAGCTGTTGGCAACCTGATTTTGTGGATGTTCTAGCACTGTATTTGTCCTTGTGACTTTTGCAAACTGTATGTTCTTCAGTGGTTGATTGGGCAACTTGTTAGCTGTCATTTTCTGAAAACCATGGAATTTATTGTCCTCGAGTATGATTCTTAGGTTTAAGGACAGGCTATGTTTGTGCACTTGTATTGTGAACTGAACACTTTTATTTGGTTGGTAACTCTTCTCTTGAGTTGTTTCTGCAACATAGCTAGTAGCCCTTGGCATGCTAATACAAGCGAAACACCACTTATTACTGGTATGCTGTTAATGTGGATAAAACAGGTTGCTTACATGGGATTGGTTGGGTCATTTCCCTTCAACTCCTTCCTCTCAGGAGTCCTTTCATGCATAGGAACTGCAGTTCTTGCTGGTAGGAGCTTCTTACCCTCGGTTGCCCTTTTACCTTGGTTGCATGATACGAGCTAACTGTCACATGGTCTTTTACCTTTTTCATTCAGTTTGCCTCCGCATTCAAGTGAACAAAGACAACAAAGAATTTAAGGTATCACTTTGTTGTTTCATCTTCATATGCTAGGATCCGTTCTACTTTGAAAATCTGGCATGACGACATATGCCAAAACTTTTCCTGCAGGATCTGCCCCCAGAAAGGGCCTTTGCTGACTTCGTCCTGTGCAATCTGGTGCTCCACCTGGTGATCATGAACTTCCTCGGATAAGCAACTGCCGCACTATGTGTGGTTAGGATTCTGTAGCCCCAGATTGTGGTCGCTGATCGTCGCGTTTAAATGTTTGGAACTGTCGTAATGTCGAATATCCATATGATCTGTTGAAGGATTACCTATGTAAGCTCAGTATTCCTGGAGGAACTATTAGTCAAATGTGATTTACCACAGGCATTTTCTTAATTTGAAGATATACTTCGTTTTCACTGAGGTATGTATTCTACAAATAAGCAATTGCTTGAAATTGGCGAGATACACACTGTTCTGTCAGCATATACCATATAGGGGGCATGCGTTTTTCATTTCTAAGGCCTGAGTTTGACCCAGGGATCTTCCTTTTTGTTCCACAAAAAAAGTGAAATTTAGAAAAAAGATGTAACTCAGACACTCAGGTAGGTTAAAGCATGAAAATGGTGAACTTTGCAGAGTAGGAAGGAACAGAAGTGCTATAGCCTGAGATAGACTCTGAATTTCTCTTTTGAGGAAACAGTTCAAGACAGAAAGGAGGAAGAAAATCACACGAAGTTGTCTGGACATGAACTGATGAGTTAGACTTTGAATTTCTTGTCTGAAACTTGAATCAATGCAGCTGCTGCTAGGAATAACCTTCATGGGCCAAAATTTTATGCGTTGCTGCTGTCATATTGTTATCTTTTTCAGTACATCTATTCATCTGTCACGATTTTTTTTTGTATCTGTCACGATTCTTGTTTAAATGGAACTAATAGGATCGTCGTTCTGAAAGTACATACGCTTATTGTCCCTGAGCTCCGCTGCAGGCCCGCAAACAAGATTGAGAGTATTTGTGATGTGATTGGCAATCAAGATAACAAGAATCGGCAATCAAGATCCAGCAATTCCGATGCACAGACACAGACAGCAGAAAAAATGGGGTGGGGTGGGGGGGGGGGGGTAAAAGAATTTGAATCGACTCATCAGATGCAGATCATATCATAAAACAGAAGGAACAAACAAAACTTGGCGTAATTTGAAAGAAAACATGTAAAGAATGCGAGAACATTCAGATTCTCTCTCTTTCACCATCTACACGGGACACAGGAAGAGGATAGACTGACGACCGCTTGTGGCCTTGACCAACCGTCCAACCGGGAAGGAAGTTGAGACTCTTCCCCCAATTGATCAACAATTTCCAGAGCTGAAACCGGCCATCACGAAATGTACTGTCTCTTGTTCATTCCATCTGTACAACACGGGCGAGGCCGGTGCGCCATAGGTTCTCACCAGAGCTGCTGGGTCTTCTCCCTGATCATGTTCGAGATAGGTTGCCAGCCCACCATCCACGGCTTCCTGCTCGTGGGGACAGCAAAGTTGAGCTCGAACATCTCCTTGCTGATGTTGCCGCCCTCGCAGAAGCCCACCAGCCGGGCCACCAGGTCCGCGCTCTCCTCAATGTGTGCCGGGTCGTTGGGGTCCGTCCAGAGCTTGTTCACCAGCTGCAGCTTCCGCTGCTTCGCATCCAGGGGGACCTGCCACTTGATGAAGAGGCACTCCCGCTCTTCGTCTGTTAGCCTTGATCCCATCCTTCTCGCGAGAAATTCGCGTTCGTTCCTCAATGCCTTCATACTGCAACATACAAAACACTGTTATACTAGCTAATGAACACAGCAATGCTTCACTATCACACTGTTTTCCTTTTTCTTTTGGTTATATACTCTTCACTTCTTCAGCATTATTTTTTTTCTTAATGCTGGAACTACAATCAGTGAAACTCAGAGAACACAAGCAGCATTTTAGTTAGACACTATTGACTAGTTATTCAGTACCTGGAGACAAGTGAAACTGCAGGGTCATCAACAGCACCAGGGCTTGCATCACCGACCTCAGAAAAGTGTTGTTGCAACCATACCAGCCTTCTTACTTCAACTTCGATGTATATCTGATCAGCCTTGTCACCCTTGAATAACAGGTAGAACTGGGTCCTGTGTATGATCGATACATGGCACTGATCCCACAGATGAATAATGCACTGCATCTGCTCCTTGAATAATCTGTCCCATGAATCAGGACCATCCTGTAGAGGCCCAGAATTATCCTCTCCATTAGATTCCAACTCCAGGACCTGTAAAATAAAGTAATTGAACATATTTTAGTAGCAGGAAAGCAGACATTTCGTTTTGGAAGAAAGATCAAGTGAGTTCAAAACCTGGCAGACTAGCAGCTGCTTTTGGTACTGAAGTTTTGCAACTCGCTCCTTCAGTTCAGTCACGTAAGCCCTGATGCTCCTAACGTTTTCCTCTGCAGCATTTTGGAACATCCTCTGCATCTTTTTCATATTGACTGAACTGGTGCGCCTGTAGCGTGGTGTCTCGTCACGAGATGATATATCTCCATCTTCACTCTTGGTGGGAGTAGCCTTTTCTGAACCCTCAACAGACATAGTGTCACCCTCTGGGGCCCTGTTCTCAACTTCTGATTCTGAAGGCCTACTAGAAGAATGGGGAGAGCAGGGTGCTCTGAGAAGATTTCCTCTGTTGATATTGTTGCTCACACCCAGAGGAAGAAGAAGCCTCTTCTTCTTCTTTGATCTGTTTGACTTTGGGGTAGTCTCATTACACGGCATGGCAACATTTGGAAGTGACATCACCAATCTGTCAATAGACCGTTGCACATTTTCTAACTTTGCCTCAAGTTTGGCAATATCATTGTCTTGCATATGAAGTCTAGAAATCTCATCTTTCAAATCAGATCCATTTCCTTCATCCGTAATCATCTCCACGTCTCTGTTCTCAGACCAAACAGATTGCATCTCCCTGATTTCTGCCTGAAGTTTAGCGATGGTTTCTGCAGCATTCTGGTTGCCATGCTTGTGGCATTCAACTTCTTTGTGAAGTACTTCAATGGCGCGGTTTGCTTCAACCTCAAGCTGTTGTTGTAGCTGCTCCAGCTTGCGGATTTCATGCTTCAACATAAATGGAGCAGTAGATGATTGCCTAATCGAGCTCCTCATCATCTTAATTTTGTTACTTGGCTCTAGTGATCCTGAAAATGTAAGGCACTTTCGTGCTTTTTGTGGCGAGTCAAAGGGATTCCACCCCTGCAAGAGTAAAGTGCAACCCAAAGGGTTAGTTAATGGTAATGAAGAGAAGTTCGGGACAAACAAAAGGCAGATTATTACTGGCTGGTGATCAATCTTCTTCTTCCGCAGTTCTTCGAGCTCTGACTGTGCAGTATCTCGCTGTTTCCTGAGCTCCTCTATTTCAATTTCCATCTACACAATTCATTGATTAGGTCATGTAAAACATGGTAATGATTTCAAGCATTTAGTGAACTCTTGAAAGTTAAAAGTGGACATGAAACCTTGGTCAGAGACTTTACCTGTCTAATCTTCCTGTCCTTTTCCATTATGAGGATATCAGAAGAGGAGCCACGGTCAGGGGTCCTCAGCTCTGATTCTAGCCTAGCAAGTTCTGTCTGAAGGTGCTTCACCAATTGCTTATCTGATATAACCTGCATGGGACATGTATTGTTGAGTTGTACATTGATGTATCTCAACAATTATTAAGGCACAAAGAAATGTTGTCTCAGTCACGACTCATGCCCTTACCATATTAACTTTTGCAGTATTTGTGACCTCCTTTGCACAGGTTGCAAAGAATAGAGTATTTCTAGATTGTTCTACATGTGTCAGAGCTGGGCTCATGGTACAGATAATTGCTGTTCTTGCATTTCCACCCAAAGAAAGCTGTAAAATGCGTGTCAGCTTTGAGTCCCGGTAGGGTATGTGTCCACTTCTTTTCCCCGAACTGCAATTGAAGTTTACAGTTAAGTTTCAATTACAAATAATGATGGATATTTGTCGCTTGAATTTTCTATTAAAACCTAGAAACAATGCATGTCTCTCTAGCTCATATAATCTGAATGCTTACAGCTTGTATACCCACATTTCATCAAGTGTATGAATCGCAAAATAAGACTCGGGCAATTTTTCTGCAAGTAGGAATTTTGATATATGATTTTGTAATGCAGAATAGGAGAACACTCAAGAACACTGAGAGCCCTTTAAACCACACAGTAAGGTATTATCTATTTTTTCTACATGAAAAAATTCATGAAGGACTGGAAGCCACTCTCAATCAATTGCACTGATGCCAGATACATGTCATCTAGCTTCAGGGAGACCATACAAGCACTACAATTTCATTTATTAAGTGGACTACATTTCTACATCGTTGACAATCCACTGATACAAATAAGCTAATGAAACAACATATTTGTGGAACATTTATTTTAATGTGACAAATGCTTTAATGTGTGAGATATCCTATTTTGAAAACTGAATATAGCAACCATCTTTAATCGCCCATTTATCCAACACCAAACCAAAAGTTACGATCGTTGAAGGTCAAACTAGAACAAAATTTAATATAGCAGCAAAGCAATCAATTTGAGAATAAGTCATCTTAGAAGCTTTTGTTTAGCAAGATGAATTCATGGACCAGACATGTGCAAGTACTTGTTAGTCTTGGATTAACTTTTTAATGTGTCCACTACACATTTCAAAAGCCTTTATCCTCCAGTTTTGACTTTTAGTGATTTACGCCAAACAATTAAGGTAGACATTCCTAAAAAAGGAAAAAATTGCACTACCACGAGATGCAAACAGAACACCAGTGTGTTTCATACATGCTGACTGATTTGCTCAAAATGGTAAATGGCCAATGAGGATATGGCATCTCAGCAGAATGCATTTCATCTGATACATTTTCTTTAGCACATCGTCCATGTGTACTCACCTATGAATTTACTATGAGCTAAGTTACCAGCAATTAACTTGTACAAATCAAACAGGTAATAACTAGAACTAAGGCTAATGTAACAATAAACTAATACAGTTAATGAAGAGTTCATCTGATGCATTTCATTCGCAGAAATCTTAAATGTCACAATTTCTAGATGAATGCAGAGAACAGGTACTAAATAAACCTGACTGAGGCTTCTTACACACAAGTAGAACTTGAGTTTTGAATTTTACCTTAGCTTTCTGATGACAGTAGTCAAAGTCAACAGGCTGCGATTTATATGGCAACCCTCTTTCAACCTTGCACCTATGGCATGTGTTTGTGCAGCTCGTTCACTTCCAGCAAGGTCAACAAAGTTCTGCAAGCAAAGGAAGCAATTATTGAAATTATGAATATCAGCATTGCCAATGTACACATCCTTTGAGGATATAATGCTTACCAGGTTAGCAACGAAAGATTTAACACATCCTGAAACTTCACGGAGCCTGCTCTCGAGTGTCTGGATAAAGATATACACCACAAAAGATTAATACTTTCCTCACCATGTTTTTCCTGGAATGACTCAATGCAAACAGGACACGTACCAGCCTAATGATTTGGTGGGAACGTGAACTAGTGTCATTTAGTGCAGTCTCCCCAACCTGTCTTTGGTCTGCAATCATTTGAAAGGTTGTTAAAGTGATTAGCACTATTCATTTCTTCTTTTTTTGACAGCACTTAGTATTTACCTTCACAAATGCTGATTAGATGCCTCAAATGTTGGCTGTCCTTAGCAATTTCTTCTTGCAACTTCTCCACAATGGTTCCTTTCTGTCAAACAGAAAATATTTTCATTTAGTTCACTATAAGATCATAATTTTCTTGGGCCATTGTAATAACTGAAAAAGCTGTAAACAAACCTCAGGATCATCTAACAACCGAAGGGGAGCAGAGTCAGGTCGTAGAAGATCCTTCACAATCTCGTTGTAAATTTCCATAGCGGATATTTTGATCACAAATTCCCTCTCAGGAGTCTAAACAAGAACAATTATGAGTTATAACACTTACATGCATCTTAGAAAGCAATATACCATAGCAGAAAAAAAGCAATGACTTCCTCAGATTTATGAAACTCACATTATCTATGTGTCTATAAATATCACTAACAGCACTCTCTGTAACGCCTCTCATCGTGAATGTTTTACCACTGCTGGTTTGCCCATATGCAAAAATGGTGGCTGCAAAACAAACACAAGGTAAGGGGTCACTTGCAGATGATCACTCCACTACCACAAATGTACAAACTGAGCATTAACCTACCATTAATGCCTGTCAATGCAGACATTGCAACATCCTTAGCTCCCTCTTCATAGACCACGTCTGTTTGGCAAGCTGGGTCAAACACTTTATCTGGAAGGAAAGGAATACAAAGACATCGATCAGTTGCAAACAGATTTTCTTGAGTTGCATTGCTCATGAATTGATCAAGCCACGCTACCAAAAGTGTAAGACATCGGTGCAGCTCGGTCCTGCGTGGAGCCCTTGTACAAGATTGTCTGGCTATCAGCGCATTCCCATGCCACATCATCCTTCACAGCCAGCTCCTTCTTGCTTAGTGGCCTCACCCTCACTGTAACAAAAATCTTCTCCTCCTTGGCCCTTGAACTGCCACCAGGAGTTGACATCGGTGTGTGCTCACCACCCTTTGATGCAGGGGTGCTTGGCGGTCTTGACGCGCCCATCTTTTTTTTTTATTCCTCGCTTTATAATCTAAAAAAAAAGATTTCAGGAATTGAATAAAAACTGGAAGTCTTGTCACAAGATTCTTGCTGAAAGAAGACACTGGATGTACCAAAATGCAACAACGGTCGAGTGTAATTTATTATATGCAATCACTTGAATATAGAACAAATTGCAGCATTCATCATAAACCGAATTGCTGGCAAACTAGTAAAGACATTTTCTAAGATGCCTTAACTTCGAATCCAAACAAACAAATGTTTAGTTTCTAGCAGCAGAAATAAACTACAGACGTTAGTAGTATTTTACATGGATCCAAGCATCAACTTTCGAAATTTGAAATGCTGCAAAAGTTGACACCCAGCATGTTATAGAAAGAAAATACAGCTCTAGTTTCCACTGATTCATGCAAGCACAGACAAAGCAATTCCCATGTAAGCATAAATCCGTACTAAATTTAATGGTCGTGTCATGTCACGAGCAGCATTCGTTCTAGACTCCGCTGGACGCAGGCGAGGAATTGCTGATTCCAGGATCTCGCAATCCCCCCACAACGGAATCTGCATCTCAAATTCGAGATGATGTCCGATCCGAACCCTTGTCAAAAGGGGGGAGCAAACAAAACCAGTCGGCACTGAGACACCAGGGGACGCGTGGATGCTAGTAGTGAGTGGATCGGGTTTATCAGCATAATATGGAAACCCGATCCGAAGAACTCGAGCTAACGAAAATACGAAATCCTGGAAGCGAGCAGCCACGGATAAACAAACTACCTTCCTTTCTAGAACGAATCCACCCAGAACGGAGCAAACCGGTTTCCTAATCTACCGCGCCACTGGGGAAACCGGGGGGCGCACTTGCCTGCCGGTCCGCGCGGACGCCGCCCGTGCCCTGCGGTCCGCGCCTCCGCGCCACAGCACAGGATCAGATCGGGCCCACCCACCCAGACCCAGCCGGGCGCGACACGCCGTCAACTCCGCCGCGCGGGGAGTGGGGAGGTGGCGAGCAGCAACCGCAACCGCCGCGCGCCGCGCAAGGAAACGAGGAGACGGAAGAGGGGAGGGAGGGAGGGAGCATGTACAGTACCGTGGAGAAGGCAGCCACGGCCGGGGAAGGAGGAGGAGCGCGATCCGGCCCAGCCGAGCAGGAGCAGTCGTCCCAGGGAGCGCGCACCCGAGGCGGAGCAGGGAGCCTCTCCTAGGAGGCAGGCGGTCGGGGAGCCCAGCCCAAGCGCCGGTGCGCGTGCACGTGCGAGGGAGGAGGAATCGCCCGCCCGGTCGCTCGCTTGCTTCGTAGTAGGACAGGAATAGGAGTATGATTTTTGAATTTCTCCGGCGGAGATGGAGACGGAGACGGAGACGGAGGAGAGCGGAGAGCAGCGAGAGAAGGGGAGGGGGAGTGAAAAATGATAAATGAAGGGAGCGGCTGTGTGTGTGTGTTGGCGTGGAGCGAGCAACGGCTAGTTTTGGAAGGCGTTAACCAAAGCCCCCACTAGCTACGCCCACTAGCCATTTGTTTTTTTTCCTCCCACTTATTTATGTCTCTCGTCTAACACTAGAGATTCACTCAAACCACACTGGCAACCCAGCACAGCTGCACAGGGAAGAATGGTCCTTCCGCGACTGTGTGGCTGCAGGTGGGGCCATCAAGCAGCTGAGCTTGGCTAGTGAAACAAGAGGAGGGGTGGTGGTAGTAGTCATTAAATGCAAATTTCCACCGCTAATCTTTGGTAAATAAATGGTGGCATGGATATGATTTTATGTATTATATTAAACTAATATATTTGAATTGTGGTGGTTCTAATTGTTTTGCAGACTATGCTCGAGATATACACGAAAATATATTAACGGAGCATATGAGATTATGGTGCAAAGATGCACTCGACATGGAATCCAATCATCATTAGTAAAAACAATCCCAAAATACTTCCTCCATCCAAACTAGAAGATGTTTTGTATTTTCTAGATACATAGATTTTGCTATAAACTTAGATGTAGACTTGTCTAGATATATATTTAAAGCGATATATATATCTAGAAAGCCAAAACGTCTTATAATTTGGAAAGGACGTAGTACCAAATTTGACTCTAAGAGATTTGGACTTTGGGCTCAAATAATTTGAAGTCCAGACGTAAAAGTTACTTCTCCCAAAAAATTTGCGACACGGACCGGATACACGAGCTAAGGCTCGCAGGCCCAAACCCAAGTTGATTGACCCTCAACTCTGAGCCAATTAAGGGCTCCTTATTGATCATAGGGCCCAAGGAAACTTGGGGCATAGCGGAGGCCTTAGGATGCTCTTGGCCCAAAACTGATGAGCTTCATGGAAACACAGAGAAAAAGATCGTGACATGTTGGATTGATGATGGTTTAATCTAATGACTCGGATTATCTTTAGTTGGATTCAAGAGCTTACCATTCTAGGATAACAAAAAAATTAATTGCTAACAAGGCGAGCATGTAGAATCCAAGCGTTTATGTGTCGATGTGTCATCCTCACAATCTTCTTCTTGTTACTATTATATAGCATCACATGATTTCTCTTGATAGACATAATTTGAATCTAGGGCTTCCATATTCGGGCACTTCCAATGACCACCTCTAAACTGGTATTAGATACCACGTGGAGAGAGGTCAAATTTTTTTGAACTAGTGGAAAGAGAAGAGTGTGTGTCCCAATATACAAGGGGTAGGCCTGCTAATGGGTTGGGTTCTCAAGTAGCTATAAGTTGATTTACTTTGTGGGTTTGGGTTGAAATAGGTTTATTGGGTGGGGTAGGGAAGAGAGTTAATTTTTTATGGGTTAAATTAGGTATGCGGTGGATTTTAACCCATTAGCTGACCTAACGAAAGGCACAACTCATCTATATCTCTCATGAAGGAGAGATTGTCAGGAGAGAGAATATAAAGAACAACTTATATGTAGGACATACAAGATAAGATGATATCTGAATGTCAGTAGGTGATTTTTACTATTGGAGATGCCCTTAGCACTATAATCATCACTCAATTAGTCAATTTGGAGCCATGGTCATTTGAGCCTTAGTGTTGCAATGCCATCGATATCAGTGGTCATATATACTTGTCATTGAGATTGTCTTTTTCATTGATATTGCATCCGTCTCGGTGATAATGGCTCACCGCTTTTCTATTTTTTTCCTGATCCTCTTTGGTTATCTTCCATCAAATATGTGATGTGTTATATTCTCCTGATCAACATCGCATTACGCTTTGTTACATCTTTAGCAACTAACGCCATTGTTCTCCAACGTAATAATGCAAGCATGCAACCCATTACATTGCGCTGCTACGGAGTTCAAAAATAATGTTGGTCAATCCAGGTATCTACGTCATTTGGAGAGAGAGAGAGAGAGATATGTTACATTGCCTATTTTCATTTATTTTTTCAATCCAGCTATCTTTGAAATGCATGTGTGCAATGAACTTATATACTCTTGACTAAATATGTTGTCTTCTTTTGATGATATTGGGCTTCATTTTTCTAATAAATGGTAGATGCAAGAAGTAGAAAACCATGATTGGCAATGTATGTAATTTATAAATAAGTACAGGGCATTTTTGGTTATTTTTACCATGATGGCAGTGGCAATTTATAAATAAGGTATAGAGATATCTTGTATTAATTTTTTTTTGTAATGCCAGTGATGCGTAATTTTGGTTTTTTTCCTTTATTAACATGGTAATTTTTAGGCCTTATTAAGAGCAAGTAGAACTTTTTTTTTTCTTTAGCCACATACAAAAATAACATATGCTCAAACCAAGACCCAGTCGAACTTTTAAAGCTTTGACCATCAATTGCTTTCATAATATATGCTCAATCCAAGGAGAGGTTTACTTTCATGATTCGTACAATTCATTGCACACTCCAAGTTTGTAACTAGGGGTGGATATTGAGCCAAGGACACTTTTTTTCAAGCTTTTTTTAACCATATTTTCTAATAAAAGCAGCGGTAAATTTTGCTTCTAAACACCATTAGAAAAAGGTCTGTTTTTAGGAAAGTTTGTAACCATAATGTTGCTTCTAAATAACCATAAGATCATTTTAGAAGAAAAACAGTAGAAAGTTTCCCTTCGCTAAAGAATAGTTATGAATGCAGGGATGCCCTCTGTCAATCAAATTGTTTTCCCATCTCCTGTATCCACCAAGAGTCAGTCAACTCCATAACGGCATTAGTTCTATTTGATTAAAAAAGAAACTCTAAATTCACTTGATTTCACTCACTTGAAGGTTGTGGTTGGAAGCAATCTGAAATCCACTTCGGCAAAGCATTTCATGCACTGACCTTTGATTGACATTTGTGATTTGAAACTAGAGCAAATGAAGGGGTTTGTATTGCCCATGAGATGCAGTCACAGGTCTATTGCATTTGCATAACACTACAACAGCATTGCTCCCTTACCATCACAACTTCCTTGTTAACTCCGGGCCAACCTATCAAGAAAACTAGCCCCTGCAGCCCTCTAGTAATACACCTGAAGAAAATCTGGATACAAAAGAAACAAATATGCTTGTTTAAAAAAAATACATTAGTAGTACTAATATCGCGGAACAAGTTCATAAGAATCATTCATATACCAGAGTAGTGTTTAGTCAGCCATCAATTCAATACCGAAAAATCATTCATGTGATACATCATGGGTATAAGAAGATAACACTCAAATACCTACAAGTTTCATCATGCTACCTAAGAAACTACATGAAGAAGAAGGATCATAAACATGAGCAATGCCCAGCTAGAGTTGGCAAATCAGACGCAGCCTCACACGATTTAAAAAAGGGCAGACCCAGTGCCGGAGGCTCCCACATGAGTGGGGTCTGGGGAAGGTAAAAACCGAGGCAAGCCTTCCCCACACAAAATCTGCGGAGAGGCTGCTTCGAACCCGCGACCTGATGACTCAGTGACACAGCTCTCACCACTGCACCAGCCTCACACCATTTGACATGGCAAAACAAACCAACAGCCTCCCTCTGCTATTTATGTGCTATATGCACAGCCGATCCTATCAACTAAAACACCTGCAATAACCTTTTACACCACAACCAGATCATTCCCATGGTTCGATGCTTGGATGCGCAGCAACTCAGGAGGCAATGATGCAGGATCCAGTTCCCAGCAATCCCCAGGAGGCAGAGCCGATCCCTCGCCCTTGGGCAACTTCCAGGCCGGTATCTGATGCGAAAGCGCCCCACGATCACCCTTGTGAAGGACGTGGACAGCATGGCTTCCGACATCCCGGCGTGTGAAGATACTCGTGAAGCCTTCCACCTTCTCCAGGTACCCGAAGCTGGCACCATACCGATCATTGTAGCTGCTGAGCATCACCACAATGTCATACTTTGTCCTCCCGGCATCGCCACCATGGAGCGCCCAAACCGAGCCCTTCCAGGGATAAACCCGGTACACCGCCCTCGCCACCTTCTCACATACCAGAAGGTGGGAGAAGACGTTCACTGAATCCACGGTCTCTGCTCTCCCAACCTTGAACTGACCGCATGGCTTCCCCTCCTCGCCATCCAGCCACCGTGTATCTGCACGCGGAATTGGGCGCCTCGCTGGACCCCATCCACCAGCGCATAGTGCCGTGGCATGCCGTCGGCGTCGGCGTACAAAGCCCAGAGCTGGCCTCTCTGGAAGCACCTCTCGCCGCGGTCGGCGTCGAAGTTGTAGAAGTCAGAGTCCTCCACGGCCATCAGGTCCGAATGGTTGTTCTCCGCCTCAGCCTCCTCGGCGGCGTCCTCCTCCTCCTCATCTAACACCACCAAGTCTCGGGAAGAGCTCTCCGGAGCCTTTGCGCCCCTCCTCTTCTTGGCGAACTGGAGCTGCATCTCGGCGAGCGTCATCTCCAGCTTGTCCGACTTCTTCGCCGCCGCCGGCTTCCGCCGAGGCGAAGGCAAACGGGCAGGGCGTTCGGCCTCCGGCGGAGGTGGGACCTTGACGGCGAGGAAGGTCCGGCGGCAGGAGGGGCAGATGAGGCGGTATCCCACATACTTGCGCTCGAACTCGTGGAGGAGGCGGCATCCAGCGCAGGCGGTCCAGAAGGTCCCGGGGGGCGGGGCGGTGAGCGCCTCGTAGGCCTCGGTGGCGCGGCAGAGCGCCTCCTCGGCGGCGTCGGCGGAGGAGGGGTAGGCGGCGGCGTAGTCGGGGCCGACGCGGAGGGACTTGACGAGCGACTTGAAGTGGCGGCGGAGCTCGGAGGCGGAGAGCGGCGAGGCGTCGGGGTCGTCGGGCTCGGGCAGCAGGAGCGCGGCGTGGTGGGAGGAGGCGTTGGCGAGGAGCACGTTGGCGGCGGTGACCACCACCGAGGCGCGCGGGCAGGATGGGTACAGGCGGGCGGCGCGGAGGGCGTGCCTGCGCGCTGCCCGGAGCCGGCCCGCAGAGAGCTCCGACTCGGCCAGCGCCAGGAGGTGCTCGGCCTCGGCCGCGGATTCGGGCCCCGATGCCGCGTCGGCGCTCGGCGCGGGAGGTTCGCCGGCTGCCATCGGTGGGGAGGGTCGCCGGCGGTGGGTTTTGGTGGGTGGGCTGTTCAGTGAGAGGAATGGGCTTTTCGGTGCTTGGGGTTTGGGCCTTCATCAAAACAGTGAGTTTCTTGCCTGCTGCCTGTTAACATGGGCCTAGGAGCTTTTAAAGCAAAGAAATATGTTTGGAAAAAAATTAATTCATGGTCGGCTAATTTTGCTCCCTGATGTACGGAACCAGTGTTTTTGCAGCCTGAATGATTTTGATGGTGACTCTGGTGATGTGACGCTATCGTACTAAGTTGAAAATTTAAGGAGGTAAATCGGACAGGAAATATTTTACAAAAAAAGTATCCACAAATTCATTAAAATAAAATTTAAAATTTTATCCAAATATATTTTTACTTGAAAAAAGTAACGCAATTAAAAATCCTAAAATCTAGTCTATAATCTTAAGAATTCATAGAGATTTTGTTTTTGCTCGAAAAATTACGAAACTCATTTTGGGTAGTTTAAATGGGTAGTCCAAGTTTGAACAAAATAAGTGATGATGTCAGCCTGACATTGCAAGGTTGGCAAGCCGCGTTGTCCATATTTTGTGAGAGAAAAAAAAGAACAAACTCATTTGGTAACATCAAAGTGGTATGCATATGATAAGGCATATGTAGGGTATAGAACTGTAAGGTCGGGTGTTTGGATAATCCAATCGACGTTCTAATTAGTTGGTCACATGGGCTGGTTTTGCCCACAGCTCACTCATGGATTGTCATTGTAGCTTGTAGAGCTGTGTAGAACAACTCTCAAGGATGATAGCCAATGCAAGCAAGGATCACTGCCCGGTGCAAGCGAAGCAGCAGCAGGTCCTCGTCGTCGAATGGCCGGCCGCGCGTGCCTGTGCTGTGCTTCGGCCTCGGCGCACCTCCGCCCCTCGTGACCCTCGTGCACCTCCGCCCCCGCTCCGTCGATGCGTCCAGTCATCTCATCCACAGCCACGCCCTGTCCGCGCCGGCGCTCTGTGCCTGTGCTGTGCTTCGGCCTCGGCGCACCTGCTCGCCAACCACACGCTTGCCCCGTTAGAAAGTCGCGTCACCCAGCGGCCCCGCGCCCTCGCTTGTCGCTTCTACCACAGCGGCAGCCGCGAATTCTCCCGCTGCCTGTGATCCGTTACGAGCCTGAGAAGAAGGATGTGGGAAGAAAAAAGGAAGAATACCAGGTTCCAGGTGGGGAAGCACAAGTAGAGTGTAGAGACAAACAAGTTAAAAAGGGCTAATAATAATAATCCAGGGTTCCTGATGTATAACTATCTGTATGCTTTTCTTCTTTTCCTAAAAATGACCAAATCGGCTGCAACTTGCAAACAGCATAATCAGTCACAGGAAAGAAAAAAAATCCAAAAATGACAGAAACAAGTTTTGTTAGGCTTGTCTTACTCGTATCGACAACATACAAGTGATAAGTCTCCTGTTACTTACTTTATGTTTTCTGTATAGTTAGATTACTAGAATTCTTAGTTTATTTTTGTATTGTAGTAGGGATTTCTTGTCTACAACAACAACTGAAAAAAAATCTACAGTAAGTTAAACCTGTAAGTAAGGCCTCACATTAAAAGTTTCACCCTAAAAAGAGCTGTAGGTTTGGAGTTATAGATGATACATTAGATTTCTGTTGTTATTTTTGTAGAGGACACATAGTGTATCCAAAATTAATGAAATTAATACAGTAAGCTAATAACACCTCTGTAAAAGTTTGACACCATTTGGAGCTTGTATGCTTTATGTTATGCTTTCTGTTATTATATTTGTTGTGGTAGTATAACTTATCTAAAAAATCATGAATTTTGTATAGTACACTTGTCTCTGTATAAGGTAGCTCCAGTGAAAATTTCATGTCCAGAAAAGCATAGTATGCGGCAGTTATGATTTTATCTCCATTGTTACTTATTTCACATGATAGGAATATTTTAGTGTCTAGTAATTTAGTACTGCTAAGTTTTGTTACAACGTTTAGCTATTCTACCGTCCAGCAATGACAATAATGTTATATAGTTGCACATGCTATGTTTGCAAAGAAATATATTATGAACCTTTATTATACAGTGGCGGTACACAGTAAAGAAGGCTGATAAAACTTTGCACTAAACAACAAAAGCAGCGGGTACTGTTTCAGTTTCAGTTGCCATTTTTCTTACAGAACCCCTCTTTGAACAAGGAAAAATATATAAAACCCTAATGCAAAGAAAAACTTGTACTCCTAGAGAATAGTACATTTGTGGTGCAGGAAGCTGGATCGACTCGAACATTTCTTGGAGGACATTGTCCCTATCATAAACTCTTCTTAGGAAATAGTATAAATCTATGTGGAGCAATTTTTACAGTCTCTGCAAATCACTGGACATGGGTGGTCTTCCTATCAGTACCTTCCCTTAAGCCACCACCCATTCTCTGAAGGAACAGAGAGCAGCATGACTCACCAGCCTTGCAGGACAGTGGCAAAGGTTCTAGTCCACATGGGGTGAATGCAAATGCTGTAATGACAATGTGAGGTTGAAAGGTATCCACTCACTTGATCAATTAAATTTGCATCGCGATAGCAGGCTGAGGAAAGCTTCCCGTGCAGGCAAAGTTCCGCTAGGCGCTCGCCTAGGCGCGCCTAGGCGCGATTAAGCGCTAATCGACGGCCCTCCGCGTAGACTATGGTGTAGTCGCAGTCCTAGGCGGGAGCAGCGACTAGGCGGCGCAAATCGGCGCCTCGGCGGCGATTCCGCGGCGCGCAGGCGCGCAAGGCGACGCGTAGGCGGACGACCCGCTCAACGGCGAAATTTTTGTCCGCCGCGGAAGCGCGCGCGCGCTTATGGCGTCTGGCGCGGGAAAGGATGCGCGCGGGAAGGAGAAGAGGGAAAAGGTCCGCTCCCGCTCGATTCTTGCCTTCCAGGTCGCAGATAGCCGCTCGGCCACTCCCGCTCGTCCTCTCCTCCTGCTACGGCGCGCCGGAGGGAAGCTCCACCCGCCGGCCCCGCCGGTCGCCCTGCTCCCCGCGACCCCGCCTGGAGGCTTGTCCCGGCCGGCCTCCTCTGCCCCGCCTGGAAGCTGCTGCCCCGCCTCCTCTGCCCCGCCTGGAGGCTTGTCCCGGCCGGCCTCCTCTGCCCCGCCTGGAAGCTGCTGCCCCGCCTCCTCTTCCCCGCCTGGAACCTGCAGCACCAAGGTCAGGCCCCTCCCCTGCTCCTCTCCTCCATGTCCTCTGTTTTGAATGCATCCCCTGCTTCTCTCCTCTGATTTGAATGCCTGTGATTAGAACAGCCATCCAGCACTGGCAAATTGTGATCATGCCTATATCTAGGTACATGAAGCAAAGTTTTTATGTACAGATCACAGGTTCCTAATGACATTACTAGACATTTGTTGATTTTTTTCTCCATAGCAAGTGATGCACTGAATAAGTGATGAACCATTCCTAGACATGAAGAATGCAGAGTCTAGAACTCAAAATTATCACAACAAAATGTAGCAAGCAGTTAGTAACTAGCTAGGGAAGAGATGTTCTAATCTCATTGTAAATTGGATGTTCCAAGCTCCACTGCTTGATCACCAATGAGTTGATCTGATTTTGCCTGCTGTGAATGCCCATTGTCTAAATGTAGGATGTCTACAACAGAGGGTGCACTAGGTGAGGGAGAAAATAGTGAGTCAGCGAATCTCCTGAAAAGGAATTCGGATGATGTTGGATGGGAGTATGGTGTTCTTGTTGATCCTAACAACAAGGACAAGGTGAAGTGCAAGCTTTGTAAGGAGATGAGGGGAGGGATTTATAGGTTGAAGCAGCATTTGGCTCATGAGGGAAAGAATGTGAAGAAATGCACGACTACAACAGTGCAAGCCATGGAGGCTAAACAGAAGTGCAAGAAAGCACTAGATGAGGCAAAAAGGAAGAGGGAGGAGAAGACTATTCGTGAGCTAGAACTTAGAGAGGAAGTTAATGTATCTAGGGTTGGAGAGTCAGATGAAGTCACTTGTGTTGGAAGTTCAGAGCCTCACAAATTAGGACCCATGGACAAATGGACACGTGCTATTGATCCTAAAGCTACCAAGACTGATTCTTTGAAGCAACAGCAGCTGAACAAGAAACTTTGGAAAGAAAGAACACATGAGGTGCATAAGTATATTGCAAGATGGGCCTATACACATGGTAAATTGCTAGTATACTCTTCTGTACTTACATTACATGATCACTAATTCATTAGATGTTATTCCTGATCACTAATTAGGCTTTTTTTAACATTGGCAGCAATACCTTTCAATGCATGTGACAATGATGAGTTTAAGCAAATGTGTGAAGCAATTGGTCAGTTTGGTCCAGGACTTGTACCTCCATGTCAAGATTCACTTCGAGAGAGATTGTTGGAAGAAGAATATGAAAGAACCAAGAGTCTGCTGCAGGAACGTGAAGCCGAGAAGATAAAAAATGGGTGCTCTATTATGACCGATGCTTGGTCAGATAGGAAGAGGAGAAGCATAATGAATCTGTGCACCAATTGTGCTGATGGAACCTCCTTCATCAGCTCTAAGGAGATGTCACATGTCTCACATACCAGTGAGGTCATCTTTGATCTTGTGGACAAAGCAATTGAAGAGATTGGTCCGCATAATGTGGTGCAAGTAGTGGCCCGACAATGCCTCTAACAACATGGGAGCAAAGAGGCTATTGGAAGAGAAGAGACCACACATATTTTGGACCTCTTGTGCAGCTCACACAATCAACCTTATGCTCCAAGGAATTGGCAACTTGACTCGGTTCAAGAAAGTGGTTGACCAAGCAAAGGCATTTACCATATTTGTCTATGGCCACACAAGGACATTGGAGTGCTTGAGATACTTCACAGAGGGGAAAGAGGTAGTGAGGCCAGGAGTGACTAGGTTTGCTTCAAACTTTCTCACTTTGAGTAGCATGCAAGAGAAGAAAGACCAGTTAAGGAAGATGGTGGTTCATAGTAGGTGGGACTCATTGAAGGATGTGAAATCAAAGAAAGGAAAAGAGGCAACAGCAACTATATTGAGTCCAAGCTTTTGGAAGGATGTGAAGATAACATTGACTGTTTTTGAGCCATTGGTCAAAGTCCTCCGTTTGGTTGATGGGGATGTGAGGCCATCCATAGGTTTCCTTTATGGACAACTACTAAAGGCAAAGAGACAGATCAAAGAGGCCTTTGAAAATGTTGAGGCTCGGTTCAAGGATGTAATAGCTGTTATTGACAAGAAGATGAATGAAAGACTTGATTCTCCATTGCATTTGACAGCCTATTTGCTGAATCCTCACTATAGCTATAGTGACCCATCAATCTTTGATCAGCCCAAAATATCAGAAGGGTTTATATCTTATGTTGAGAAATTTTTTTTATCATGATGAGGACATGCAGCACATGGCTGCCAATATTGAACTAAAGAAGTTTCAGAATAGAGGACCCTTTAGCAAGAAGCTTGCTAGGAATTTTGAAAACTTTGATTACAACTCAGGTAGAGGTACTTCCTATGACTCATGGCTGTTTGTTGTTTGCTGTTTTCTAAACTAATAGAGGTGTTTTTTTATTTCAACATCATGATGGAGACTATATGGATATGAAACACCAGCTTTACAGAAGATGGCTACAAGGATCCTATCTTTGACATCAAGCTCTTCTGGTTGTGAAAGAAATTGGAGTGGATTTAAAGGGGTTAGTACTTAACTACCTATCTATTATGAACATGTTTCAGGCTTTCAGCAGCATTACAATTTAATTGTAGAACTGAGAATGCTCTTTTTAAATTGTAGATACACACTAAGAAGAGGAATAGGCTTACTACAACCCGCCTCAACAAGCTGGTGTATATCCAATTCAACTCCAAGCTGCTTAGTAAGAGAGAAAAGATCAAGTCAAACAAAATCACTGAGATACTTCAGTCTAGTGATACAACTGAAGCTCAAGGTTTTCTCCAAGAGGGTGGGGATGATTGTGCATTAGCTGACTTTAGAGATGAGGAGGAAGATGAGATGGAAGGTACCGGGATACTTTGGTCTGTTATTGGAGAGGCAGTGGGAGCAGATGAACAGCTTGAGCTGCGTAGAAGTGCAAGAGTGAGGAAGCTCTATGAAGGAGAAGAATTTGAGTCTGAAGAAGAGTATGACGATGAGGATGTGAACTACAGTGACGAAGAAATATGAACTGCAGCTTGTATTGTACTGTCCTTTAGTTATAAATTGTGTTGTGCAGCTTGTATTGAACTACAGTGAGTGAGGGAACTATGTGCTTGTGCTGTCCTTTATTTATAAATTGTGTTGTGCACTTGTATTACTGTCATATCCACTTGTATTGTAATTACCAGCTGCTGATATGGTGTGCTCATGGATGGGAGGCTGCTGAAATCATCCAGATAAGTCACAACTTAGTGTTTTCTATTTTTTTTGGATGACCAGCTAGCTGTCTATTGACTAATTTACTAACTACTAGCTGTCAAAATGTGTTGCAGGAGGCAGGAGCTAGGAACATGCAAGAAAGCAAGAGTAAGCCAGCTAGGAATCAGATATGTCTACTGCCCTCTTTTTCTACTTACTCATTACTGTGACTCATATAGTCATATATAGTAGTTATATACATATATATATATATATATATATATATATATATATATATATATATATATATATATATATATATAGTTATATACATAATATATATATAATTTATGGCTATATTGCCAAAACGCCTAGGAAAACGTCTAGGAACGTCTAGAACCGAGTACTCCCGACTAGACGCTAGGCAATGGATCAGCGCCTAGATTCCGCCTAGCGCCTAGCTGAACTTTGCGTGCAGGCATGGAAAGCAATCATTGGAGATCCATATGCATCAGAGCTTCTGCCGAACTCATCCATGTCCTGTGTTGTGCCGCCGTGCCGTGCACCTTGCCAATATGGAAGGCCCTTGTCACGGAAGACATGATCTCGGGCAGCAGGGCAAAGCCAGGCATGGGCAAGTTATATCACCTCCAATAGAATCACTTGAAACTATGTGGTGATGGTGAGACAATGTAACCGATCATCTCTGCATCCAACAAATATGCGTCCACCGACCATCAAGGGAGAAGAAAATATGTCCCCTGGAAGATCAATGGACGCCACTCCTTGGACCAACTCCTCAGATTTAACACCTTCACCAGCTTGCTCCTGATTGTACCTAGCATCAGCTCTAATCCCGATGACATGGACCTTCCCGGAACTCGTGCAGATACAAGCAAATCTGAAGAGAAAAGGCAGCCATGTCATTTCCTTTACATCTAATAGCTAATGACTATGCTACGAGTAAGTTCAGTACCTCTCAGATGGTCCAGATGACTCTGATGTTAACAGCTCATCAACAAAAGCGGATGCAGTAATTGGATCCCCAGCCTTGTATACCCAAAGAAGGGCGCCAGAAACCTGCAGTAATTATATTAAGAGTTTATGCTACTAAGTTGTAAATGAAAAAATCACTTCACATAATCGATTTCTACCAAAATGCAAGAAAGGGAACCATTTTTGCATCACTCTCATCAACTACTTGAATATCATTGTGAAAAACTGTCATTCTTATAGGACCTAACCAAACTTAATTTAAATTGCTAGGTAATACTCACTGTGAAGATAACCTTTTTTTTAACAGTTATTTAACAAGTACCATAGGCACAGCTTAATTGGCTAAGACTTACGACTGTTTTTGAAAACTATTACCGGCAAGGGCCAAGTTAACATCTGATAAGTAGTGCTACATATCTTTTAACAAAAACAATTACTACAAATTAAAATTTGGAGGCACCTTGTTAAAAAACATAGACTGGCAACACAAAGCAAACTCTTAAGCATGCATGATTGATTAGTCACTAAATTAAATGGTACAATGAAATCAAACTTACAGTATCGAAAGAGTATAAATTGCCATCACGGGAAGGTATAAGCACCTGCCAGTGACATAATGCGTAAGATTTTCTTAGTTTCCTCCAAACTGGGAGCACATTAAGTTATCGATGTACTCAAGCACAAGCGTACCTGATGAGGGAGGGTGGGTGACAAACATGCACCAGCAAAAATAGGACCACCAACAGTTGCCTGGATTTTTAATAGCAAGTTATGCATTTGGACACTAATAAATATGTTGAGACTGCACTACACAAGAAAAACTGGATCAAATGTATAACATCAGAGTGAAAAATGTGCATTTTTGCTCTCTTATTGAAACAATGTCATATAGGGCCAAACTAGTGCAGATTCTAAGCATCAATAGCTCTTTCTTTCTTACTCAACTATGCATATGCATTTCCTTTGCTACAAAAACAAGGTACAGAAGAAAAATTACCTTCCAAACAACAGAGCCTTGTGAGTTCAATGCCATAACTAGGCCATTCACTAAGCAACAAATAACTGCATGTAGCAAGTGAGATAATCAGCACAGCACATATAAAAGGAAAAGGTATGTAGCAAACCCTACATTGGCCCAGGTTGGCATGAGCCAAGAGGTATAAAATAAGATGGCATCTATATTCAAATTTTGTTATTATGCCATGCTTTTATATAGAGATTGATCAAATACGATGTGATTGAGGGTAACTGTACCTACAATCATTGACCCTGCCACCTTAAACACGATGGCATATAACCAGCAAATGATGATTGGTTAGCACGGAGTTACACTATGGTATTCAATGTAACATGCATATTGAACCAAAGTATGACTTACTTTTGAAATATAACAGTATATGTATGTATATCCATATTCCAGATTATCCACATCAAATGGCTGGAGAAATACCTTTTCCACTTTGATAATCTATGGCGAGAGAACCAAAAATTGGTGCACCAGCTTCGTATTGCCAAAGAACTCTGAAGGATGGTTCCTGCTCCACCAAAAGAAACCAGTGAGACTCTAAACATTCAAATTCAATATTGAAAAGTTATTAGTGCATTCATTTATCAAGTTTTGCTCAAAAGTAAGGACATCCATGGAACCACAATTGAGAAATTAAAAAAAAGTGTGCTTTAGACATTTAAATTTCCCAAAGTAGATCTTAAAATCACCTTAAATAATACTGCAGTCACAAGGCCACTTGTAGATGCGACATAGATTATGTTTTGTGCCTGCAAGGAGGTAATATAGATGACACAAAATTAATAGAGCCCATCTGTATATATAAAGGGGGCGTACCCAGTGCAGAGTGCTCCCGCTCTGTGCGGGGTCTGGGGAAGGGTGTCAGTGGCAAGCCTTACCCTCGCCTGTGCAATGCGAGGAGACCGCGACTCGAACCCGGGACCTTCCGGTCACAGGCGGTAAGACTCTACCGCTTGCACCATCTGTATATATATCTAATAAAATGATTTTTGTGAACCAGTGATGATACCATGTCAATAGCAGGAGAACCATAAATGCTTCCACCACAAGAAATTTTGTAGGTGCAGCAGTGATCTTTGTAATTTAATGCATACAAGTAATGGTCATAAGAGCCACACCTGCAAAATGTACACAGCACTGTTATTAATATAAAGATTTCTGATGCAGAAAATTAGAGTCATCTTTTGTGCACATGTTATGTTACATCTCTGATAGAAGAGGTCAAATTGGATAGAACATTGGTATCCACTGAAAACTAAAATTTTATATCGTGCGAACAAATATGTTTTCACAAAAAAGGATATATATACATACATACTATAGAAGACATGATGAATAACGCTCTTGTATAGCGGATGAAAGTAAAGAGGAAAAATATTACGGAGGTACCATATTAAGTTCCTCATCTTGTCCACAACTGGTTGCATTTTTACCTGAAAGGAGATACCCTAATTGAGACATGAGATGGTAACAGTATGGTTCGTTGTAAACATGAACATCTTTAAGGTGTTCTTCCTAAGTAAGTAGTAATCTTAACATACCATTATACATATCTTATGTAATCAAAATAATCATACATAACCTTTGTAGCAGGTCAAATGTGTGATCAGCACACACTCGAATCAGTCAGAGAACTATAACCATTTCAACAATCCAACGTGAACATAAATGAGAGAAATTCTCTGAAAACAGACAGGTTTCCAAGGTAAAGTACCTCCCCGTCAGTTTGAAAGGTCCAGGATAGTTTCCCTGTAGCTATATCAAGGAAGTAAATTTTCCCTTTATAGCATCCAACAACAACCTGTATGGAATATATGTGTGAACTGGCTGCCAGAGTGTTTTAAAAATTAGTTATAATCTTTTCTTTGGGTGAAGTTCAAGAGTTGCTGTTACCTCCGAGAAATCACCAGTTATAGTGGCAGAACACTCAATACGACCTTCCAATTTGACACTCCACCTCACTGAACCACTGCAAATCCAATAGGAAACCAGTTCTAAGATATTCACACACCAGATGGTACTAATTTTCTCATCAAATATAATTTAAACAAATTACTGATAGAATAAGCTTAAATAAAAAAATATATAGCATGAGGTACATTTGACTGTCCTAGTTTCAAAATTCATAGTAAATCAGAAAATCAAAAGAAGCATAGAATTCCATGTAACAGGCAATACTCACCTATAACCATCAATGCAAAGAAACAAATATGAATGAGAACCAATAAAGATGGTCATCATCCCATTGCTTATGACAAGCAAAGGTGAGGCATCAACACATGAATCCAGAAGAATGCTCCAAAGTTTCATGAGGCAACCCTTTTTGTTGTATGGAACATATGAGCAAATATCTTCAAGTTGAAGCATCCCTTCATAACCATGCATAAATCTATTGCAATGGCCAATAGACCACACCTTTTGTAGGTGAAAATTTAGTATCCATGGACTGCCACTGGAAATTTCATCATTTGAGCATGTATCTGGGCACAGGTTTTTTGCTTGGTACGTACCGTAAGTCATACTTTTGCTAAGCTGGCCATCTGTTTCATTTATATGATTCCCTGCAAAGTGATCGTATGCACCCTCTTTACTTATCTGCCCTTGGCCATGAAAGTTATTGTCCAAATACTCAGAAACTGGATCAAAGGAATTTGATATGCTTGCAGATTTTCTCAACCTCTTTCTGTTGTGAAACTCAGGAGTTGGAGGAACTACATGACTGCGCTCCCCAAGTAAAGCATGAAAAAGTTTAGAAGGGGTGGTATAAATATAAAGTAATCTCATGTCAATCTCCAATTTGTGGGCCACATGAGCTGCAGTAATTGAGTTACCACCCAAGGTGAAGAAATCATCATACTCAGAAACTTCATCAACCAGTAGGGCATCAGAAAATGCCTATTTCAGAATAAGAATTATATCAATAACTTATTAACAAATAATATGCACAAAAACAATTAACTGGAACTAAACAGAAGAATTAAATAAGTTCCTCAGGAGAAAGGGTAATAATAAAATATAGCAACAGTAATCAAGGATAAGTACAGACCCTTTTGATAACTTGCATAAGAGGATCAACTGGACTGCTTTCTGGCTCAATTTCACAAGGCTCCAATGCACAATCCAAGCTAGATAACTTGACATAGTCAATCTTTCCTGACGAAGTCAAAGGTAATGATTTCATGGGGATAAAAAGCCTTGGGACCATAGCTAGTGGAAGCTTCACGATGAGCCAATTTCGAAGTGGTGCGATGATATCTTGGGAAGAATTTAATCCACTGTAACCCTGAGTATATTTCGGAAGTTGATCATTACTCTTCAGCACCACGTATGCCTTAAAATCCAGAGATCCATTATTTTGAAAAGTAACAGCAGCGTCACTGACATCAGGATGTTCCCTCAATGTGGATTCTACCTCCTCCAGTGAGAAACGCTGCCCATAAATTTTAACAATACGGTCCTTTCTCCCAAGGAAAATAAGTTCGCCTGTCTTTATGCGTCGGGCAAAGTCACCTGTTCTGTAGTATGCCAAAATTTCACTGCCTTCAGGGCAGTTACTTGTCATGGGATCAGCTAAATATCCAGTAAACAAGCATGCTCCACTGACAGAGATTTCACCTTCATCTGCTAGTCCATCGTCTGTGACAAGAGAAACCTCACAATTTGAGATAGGAAATCCAATTGGTATACTGTTTAGTTTTTCTCGCTCCAAAATTGTAGGCAAATCTTTGCAATCAAAGAATGCACAGTCACCAGAAACCTGAAATATAAGTGCATCTGCAAACTCTTAAAATTGTTCTTGCAATATGATGGTATGATTCTGTGAACATGCAGTCTAATAAAGGGGCGTACCTAGTGCAGAGAGCTCCCGCTCTGTGCGGGGTCTGGGGAAGGGTGTTAGTGGCAAGCCTTACCCTCGCCTGTGCAATGCGAGGAGACCGCGACTCGAACCCGGGACCTTCCGGTCACAGGCGGTAAGACTCTACCGCTTGCACCAGGCCCGCCCTTCCAACATGTAGTCTAATAAAACTATGAAAATAAATTTCATTAAAACTAGATACTAGTGTTTTTAACGAAAATATTTATTACTGATTGACTTGTCAATCTAGACATGTTCTCATATTGGACTATTAGTAGTCTACTTGGAAAGTGGAAGTATCTTGTCCAAAATCACACAGATTTGTAAATGTAAGGGGCAAAATGGTTAATGGATGTAGTACTAAAACAAAACAAATAACCAAAGCACTCCTGGTCATAAGCCTAAAATTACAAGAAGATACTGCAAAAATGTATTTCATAATTTTCATTAATAGTGATATTAAATAGAATCACCTCTGTTGTTCCATACAGATTTATGATAGTAGCCTCTGGCAGAACTTCATAGACTCTCTTCCACAGTGATACAGACAGAACTTCCCCACTAAATAGTAGGATCTTAAGTGGGTTACAGCCATCAGAAATTTTTTCCGCCAGGGTAGGTAGTATTATCTCCATAAGTGATGGAACCAAAGTCATCCTTGATATCCGGTAAACCTAAGATGAACGAGTAAGGTGTGAATACAATGTCAATACGATGCCTAAAAGAATAAAGAGCTAGTTAGCATTATAATAAACAGTCAGTATTCTTTGTACCAACCTAGTCAACAAACATGCTACAAGAATGTGTATCCTCACTTTCATTTTAGTTTAGAGCATTAAATGGAAATTCCAGATCTCAAAGGCAGCAATATTAGCAAAGTTCCTGTGAAAGACTATCCTTCTATACGCGTCAACGTCACAAAGACATAGGTATGCTAAGCATTGCGTGAGACATTTTGTAACAAACCTAAATGGCGTAGAAAGCAGTATTTTCTTTTTGTTTCCCTAATATTTCCATAAAAATCATATCAGTGTCTCATTAGGATAAAGATCCATGTAACCTTAATCAAGTTGGCCAAGGATGCTGGATTAGCTCTCCACTCACTGGGAGGAGGAATGACAAGTGGTGTGCAAGTCAACACCGCAGAAAGGAACTCCTGTAGATGGTCAACAAAGCTGACCGATGTCTTAAACAACAACACATCATCTGAACACAAAGGATTCCTTCTTTGCATCCACAAAAAGCGATTCAGAAGACCTAGGCATGGTATCAAAAGAAACAAGTCTTCATAAGGTGGCTGCTCAAATCAAACCTAGGCATGCCATGGAAAACAAATAAACCCTATGCTCTGAGACATACAACTTCACCGCTGGTCACAAATATTATGTACTATAAATTTCTGGTATGTATATCTGTACCTGGTCCAACCAGACAATATGCTAGAACTTTTAGTAGAATTGACTGAACAAGACACTGTTACCATAAGACAATCATGACTGAACAATAGTCGACTTATAATTTCAAGGTTTGATTAACACTAAACAATTAGAAACATAGTGGGACCAATTGATTCACGATGTCAAAATCACAACAGTGAGAAAGGGGTAAGGTATCTCAACATCTGCACAAGATTATACACTCTGCATATCTCAAGCAACCAGGCCCCAACAACAAAGGCACAGCTTACCTTTCTCGGTGCCGCAAACACCCTTCGGTTTTCCGGTAGAACCAGAGGTGAACATCACGTAGCAGAACTTCCGGCGCCACTCGCGCTCGCACGGCCAGGCAAGGTCCTCCCCGGCATCCCCACCGTTTTCATCCTGAAACCACCGCCGGATGCCACCGTCCAAGTGCAGCACACGGCAGGCGCTGCTCTCAAACAGCGTGGCTCCTCGCGAACCAACTGATGACACGACGAGGGCAGCGTTGGACGCCGAGACGGCCGACAAGACCCTCTCCTCCGGCCACGACGGGTCCAGCGGGAGGAACGCCGCGCCGCACCTGAGCACCGCGAGGACGGCGGCGACGTACTCCACCGACGGCGAGGCGTACACCCCGACAATCCTCGGCACCACGGCGCCGGCGGCCCGAAACCCTAGCGTTCGTTCCGAATTCGTCCCCGTCAGTCAGACACGAGACTACAACTACAACGGGGGGTGGGGAAGCAAGCGCGAACAGACGAGCGGGCACCGCGGTTGATTGACGCACCTGGGCCATGCTCGCGGTCGTGGCGGGTGTCGGTGGGGGTGCCGCCGAGCGCGGCGGCGATGCGGTGGGAGAGGGAGCCGACGACGGCGAGGAGGTCGCCGCAGGTGAAGCGGCGCTCCTCGCCGTCGCTGCCTGAGGCCGCCGCGTGGATAACGGCGAGGCGGCCGGGTTCCCGGCGAGCGGCGCGCTCGAACACGTGCGAGATGCAGCACGGCCCCGCCGCCGCCGCCGCCTCCGCCATTCCACAGCTGAAGGATTGGGGTTGGGGAACCGGCTTTTGAAACAGCGCAGCTGCACGAGCGGAGCAAGAGCAATTGCGCGCGCCTCTGCTGCTTCTATGCTTCGGAAAATACGCCTTCTACTTTGGTTAACGTACCAGAGACTTCGATCGGTGCTGGAGTAATGAGGCGCGCCACAGCCACACCCTTCCGCTGCTGAGCAGGCTCCATTGTCAAAGCCCAAAGCTGAAGATGCTTTAGCTCCTCTGTTGCAGGCTTGATCAGTGCTCATAAACGGTCCAGATAATTCAACATTGTTTATAGAGGGGAAGAAAACACTATTCGGCTTGTTACTTTGCAGCTGTCAATTTCCTTGGACATTTTGAGAGCATTTTGTTAACTGAACTCTTTCGCTGATTCTGTAATAATATGCAAATCATTCAGACTTTTTCTAAACTCTGTACATTATCTTTGGAGTATAATGCATCGATTAAACAGAGAGGAGCAAAACAGAGGATACACCGAAGAACAGTGCGTTGTAAATTATCATATGCAAGTTGTAGACAGAAATAGATCGAATGGAGATGCGTGCAAAGCAAATTATCCACAACATAGATACAGCTGTTCAGATGCTAGTCAAGGATTACTTAGGAAAAAAGTGTCTGTTATCAGGGTGAAGGAAATCAATAAACATAATAATCACGTCAAAATGCTTTATCTGTATAATAACAAACTTACTAACATGCCTGCAAAGAATGTTATCCAGATTCCAGAACCGACGGCATGAAGGAGTGCTGGAAGAACAGTGTTTGTGTAAGGCAAGATTGATCGACGAACAAAGCACGTCAAAATGCTTTCATTTATTCATATAACGAACTTATAAAGATCAATACAGAAGTTCCAAGAAACATCATTGCTCTCCATTCCAACCGCTTACACGGAACGAACAGAAACAAATTCAACTTCCTGACCCAAATTAAGCACTGAGCGCGAAAAATCAGATTTAACCACAGTACCTCCCCTACAAGTAGTACATTACCGATTACTCAACACTGCGCAGCAATCAATCAAAGATGATGAAAATAGGAAAACCATGTCAACGTGGTGCCATGGCAAGCCATCCGTGGAGCAACTCAGTTCTTGGAGATGTTGCGTGCAATCTTGAACCACTCAGTGTGGAAAGAACCAGGCATGTCAACCCTCTCGTAGGTGTGAGCCCCGAAGTAGTCCCTCTGGGCCTGCACCAGGTTGGCAGGCAGCCTGTCCCTCCGGTAGGAGTCGAAGTAGGCCAGGCTAGCGGACATGCCTGGGGTGCTGACGCCATTGTTGATGGCAAGGCAGACCACCCTACGCCATGCCGCTTGCCTGTCCATGATCTCCTGTGCGAACTCAGGGTCCACGAGGAGGTTGGCGAGGTCGGGGTTCCTATCGTAGGCCTTCTTGATGCGGTCGAGGAAGATGGCACGGATGATGCACCCGCCCTTCCAGATCCTGGCTAGCTCGCCGAGGTTGAGTCCCCACCCTTTCTCTGAGCTCTTGGCCTTGATGATGTTCATGCCCTGCGCGTAGCTGCAGATCTTGGAGGCATAGAGGGCCTGCCTCACGTCTTCGATCAGCTGTGCCTTATCCACTGGTAGGCCAGTGGAGTAATCCCCTTGGAAGATTTTGGAAGCCTCGACCCGCTCGTCCTTCAGTCCGCTCAGGAACCTGGAGTCCAAGGAAGCCTCAATTGTAGGAGCAGCCACCGATAGCTCAGCAGCCTGCTGCACTGTCCATTTCCCTGTTCCTTTCATCCCGGTCTTGTCCAGGACTTTGTCGACCAAATAGCCATCACCCTGCTCGTCCTTGATGCCAAATATGTCAGCCGTGATCTCAATCAAGAAACTAAGGAGCTCACCCTTGTTCCATTCAGAGAACACCTGGTGCAGCTCACTGTTGGTGAGCTTACCGACTGACTTGAGCACATCATATGCCTCAGAAATCAGCTGCATATCACCATACTCAATTCCATTGTGAACCATCTTGACAAAGTTGCCTGATCCACCTTTGCCAATATACGTGACACATGGGCCACTGTCAGGGACCTGAGCAGCCACCTTGAGAACAATGTCTTCAATGTACTTGTAAGCCTCAAATGAGCCTCCAGGCATCAAGGACGGGCCGTTGCGGGCACCCTCCTCTCCTCCAGAGACACCCATTCCAAGGTAGAGGAGGCCACGCTCCTCCATGGCCTTCTCCCTCCTCTCAGTGTTCTCATACCACTCGTTCCCTCCATCAATGATACAGTCGCCCTGCTCCAAGTGAGCTGCGAGTGTCGCAATGGTCTGGTCAACTGGTGCACCGGCCTTGACAAGCATGATGACGACACGCGGCTTCTGAATGGAGTTCACAAAGGACGCGGGGTCATGGAAGCCGTACACAGGAAGGTTTCCTTCTGCCTTGGCACGCTGCACGGTCTCATCAACCTTGGAGGTTGTCCTGTTGTAGACAGAGATGGGGAAGCCTTTCTCCGCAATGTTGAGGGCAAGGTTCTGCCCCATGACCGCAAGGCCAGCAAGACCAATTCTTGTGAGCGCCATCTCCTACACTGAAAAAATGCAGCAGACACATCAGGCATTGCAAAGTTTAGTCTGTGGAGATCTCACTCACTGTTAACACTGGATTTTGGTTGATTCTGGAAGATGACAGGTAGACCCACATGCGGAAAGAAGGGTGTTCGGCAAACAAAATAAGCGGTCGGCTAAATGCTTGTGCGGTCGGTTACTCTAGAAGGCGGTAACTCCATTCGGGAAAATAGAAGATGGCAGGCAAGACCGATCGGAAAGATGAGAGTTGTAATAATAAAGGAATTTATAAGTTTAGGGTAAGGAATCGTAAGTTTCCAAGTTTGTTTAGAAGTTCCTTTGTGAATCGTAGTCCTCTAGGACTCGTGTTTTGTCCAGGGTATAAATATTGACCCTCGACCATTGTAATAAGGGTTCACAACCAAATCAATACAACCGGCCCCGTGCCAACTTTCGAGTCCTTTTGTCGTGTCGTCGTGTTCTTCGAGAGGAGTCATCGATCCGTCGACCTCCGTAAGTTCCGGCAACCTTGTTATCATGTTTAGTATCATGCGGTGGATTTAGACGTGATGCAAGTAGTCTTGTCTGCTTTTCAATGATCGTCGCGGATCTTTGCTTAACAATCAAGAAGTCTTTGCTTATGCTTCGTTTATGAGTAGATACCGTATGCGGCGAGCGCGTTGCTCGATATGCTTAGTGAAAGCAAGATAGTTATCGGCTCTATTAGATATGGCAAAATCTAAATAGATTCATTAAGTTATCCAGTGTTGCATGTTTTAAATATTTTATATATTTGTAACACACTTCTGTCCAATCTAGATCGATATTGTTCGGCCCTCTCTTATGGTTTTACTCGTGCTTCAATGATTATTATTTTCGTATTACCTTCGCGAATAGACAATACACTCGTAATGGCTGAATTATTTCAATCTAGATTGTCACATGTTGCGGGTTCATGCATGATAATTACGTTTAAGCCTTGACGGAACTAGGTGTCGTGCGGCAGATGCAGGTTTTAGATTGGTTTAATCGTGCTTATTTGCACGTTCCTTCCTCATGGATCCCAACTCGGTCGGATTGCTGAGCTTGGTTATGCATTAATTCATAATTAGTTTCACTTGTTCAAACATGTCTTCTCATGTACACGTATTCGGCAATTAGATCTTTACGTGCATTCATCTTACGATTAGCCGAATGGTTTATAAATTTGTTGGCAGACAGCTCTTTATAGCTGTATGTCGTTGTAAGTGGCTTCAGGGCCGTATATGAGGAACTGTCTGGTATTACCTGACATGTTCCGGTTTGACATTTAATTGTTCTATCCCTTGTTAGTTTTCGTGTCAAACTATTCGCACGCTTCCGATAACAAAGTACCCGGAACCCGATTGAAGCTACGCTTTTCTTGTTTGTGTGTGTGAGCATACGGTCGTCACATTTGTGTCAACACACTTTTTGGCACGCCCCGTGGGACAAATCTGTTAGTTTAAGATGGCGTCTGAAATCAACAATGATCATGTTCTGGATGTGAGCATGGCAGAATTGCCAGATAATTACAAGGATTTAGTGCTACAAGCATGCGAGCAATACCAACGGAAATGCTTGATGTCTTTTTCCAAAAACAAGAGCAATAAAGTATTTCAAAAGCAACAATGCCAAGGGTTCTTCTTCCGCATCAAACCGATTACATCAAGAGGAGGATGCTCGAAGATGGCAGCCCCGGTTTATAAAGCTATGGGAGAAACTATGACAAACCATCACACGACTTTTTCTCAATACCTTTCGGCAATCATGATCAATACTTTTGGCCCAATGGTTGATAAATACTTGAAGAAAATGTTGGACCACTCGGTGGGCCGACGCTTTTTAATGTTCCAAAGCATCAAGAGAAGCCTGTTGAAAAGAAGTAAGCGTCGCCTTCAAATATAGGTGGATTGACTCACACCGAAAAGCAATCACATCCCACCTATGGCGGTGACATTTGGTACCACAGGGAGAAGTGCCACCTTCACATATAGAGTTTCTCCAAATCAAACAGATTGCGTAAGAGTATGTATGGAGATGGATATCAAGAATTTCATCGATTACAATTGCTATCAATGCCGTACTAAAATCCGAGGGTATAGAAGTGTTTCAGGATTGCCTTCGAGTGCAAGTACAAGGAAATCGTGATCCGGCATTGATGTTTTGATGCACAGGATGGTCGATATGATGCAAAATCAGTTCGGCTTGAAGCCAAAGAATCAATCTTATTCATACAAGTCTCCTTATCCGAATGGTACAACAGTGTGGCGTTACCTCCAAGGGTGAAGCCTCCAACAGATTTGACCAAGTTTTCGGTCAAGATGATACTAGTACCATAGAGCACGTCGATCGGGTACTTAATGCGACTTGGAGAAGCCGCTTGATGAAGCTTGGAGGATTCGATATTTTCCTTTGTCTCTTACAGACCAGCTTTTCACGTGGTTCACGTCTTTACCACTCATTCCATTGGTACGCAAGCGAAGCTAGAGCGAAGTTTCATTCATATTTCTACATGGGTACTAATGAGAAAAAGTTGGTTGATCTCATGAGTATGAGGATGAGAACAAATGAGACACCATTGGAATATCTTCGCAGATTTAGGGAGACCAAGAATATGTGTTATTCTCTCGAATTTACCGACGATCACCTACCGGAATGGCTATAGCGGGATGTTGCGAATATCGTGGGAAAGTTGTTCGGCATGGAGTTTGATGATCTTGGCCAACTTGCGCAGCGTTTAGCAGCTATGAGTAATCAAGCTCAAGGATTCAGGAGAGATAATCGCTTTCAGAAGAACAATGCCACTAATGAGGTGTATCAAGGTTTTCTGGATGAGGTGACTGAGTATATTGATGAAGATGAGATAGCTGCAGCTGAGTTAAATTGGGCAAAGGAACCCACTCAAGTTAGTCAACGTTGGCTGAAACAACAAAAGGGAACCTATGATTTTGATGTTACCAAGGCAGACAGACTTTTTGCGTTGTTAATAAAGGAAGGACGCATCAAGCTGCCAGAAGGACATCCTATGCTACGTCCTGAAGGAGTGAAAGACAAAAAGTATTGTGGCTTCCATAACACTAATTCTCACTCTATCAATGATTGCCGAGTGTTCAGAATACGAATCCAGAAGGCTATCCAAGAGGGACATTTGAGGTTTGATGGCAAGATGAAAATTGATGATCAGCCTTTTCCGCAAAATATGATTTCTTTCTCTGTGAATACGGTCTCTGCCAATGATCTCAAAGGTAAAGACAAGGTGAAGGTGTTGACTTCTGATAGAGCAAAGGAGAGTGGTGCTGTTGACCCGGATCGACAAGTCACCAGTAGAGAGCTTCAGCAACGAGTTCGGTTTCAGAATAGCCGAACCGAGAAAGGTCAAACTTCTAAACCCAGAGTTACATCACGTATTTTGCTAAACAAGTGGCAGAGAGAGCAAGAGAAAGAGTACCATAAGAAGCAATGGTTTATGGAAGAATGCCGGAGGTATGAGGAAGAGATATACCGAAGGGAGAAAGAAGAATACATGACAGAACAGGAGCAGTCTCATTGGAGTTGTTCATTCTTTAGGCATTGTTGGAATGAAGGCTTGAGGTTGCCTGCAAGAAATAACTGTCCGGAGTGTAGTGCTCAGTACTCCGAGTATAGGCAATCTCGAGTCAACCGCCGTCCCGTCTACGAAAGACTTGGAAAGAAGGTTCTTGAAGATGATCGGCGCTTAAAAATAGATGATTTTGAGAATCGGCAAAGGAAAAGATTTGTAGGTCAAGGTTGGATTCATGATAGAGTGCAGGATGAAGAAATTGATTCCTATGGATACGTATGGCAAAAAGGACAGTGGTGTCCTCCAGGCCTAAGGAAAAGTCAGAAAAGAAGAGTACAGCGGTTGAGGAATAGGGAGTTGGAACAGGAAATTACTGAAACAAAGCAAATATGGCGTCATAAAAAGAAGCCTAATGGATGTGATCCTTCGGCTGATGCTTGCATGGCTTTCTTCCTCCCATCAGAGTTTATAGCTCCCGAAAGCCAAGATGTCCAGGAAGAGGTGTACTCTGATTTTGATGAAAGTGAATGTCAGGATTTGATGGCTCAGCTTGTATTAACGCAGCAGGCTGTTTTTGACAAACCGATCAAGAATCGTCACTTAAGACCACTCTATTTAAAAGGATATGTCAATGGCAAGCCTTTGACCAAGATGTTTGTTGATGGAGGGGCTGCTATCAATATCATGCCTTATACTACCTTCAGGAAGCTTGGGATGACTAGTGAAGAATTGTTGAAAACTGACATGGTGCTTAGGGACTTTGCTGGCAATCCTTCTGATACCCGAGGTGCTATCCATGTCGAGCTGACTATTGGGTCTAAAACTCTAATTACTACCTTTTTTGTCATTGATGGCAAGGGGGCATATAGTCTACTCTTGGGCAGAGATTGGATCCATGCTAATTGCTGCATTCCTTCGACCATGCATCAAATTCTCATTCAATGGATTGGAGATGATGTTGAAGTTGTGCATGCTGACGATTCGGTAAGTGTTGCTGCCACAGAGTCTACCTACTGGGAATATGAAGGCGTCGATTGTTTCTCTGGAAAACTGTGGAAAGAAGGTCCTGTAAATGTTTTCAGCGAGGGTCAACAGCCGATCCAAGCAGTCGGCTCTCATAGTAATTTTTAATGGGAAATCCCGTCGATGGCAACAAAGGAAAGTTAGGACGTGGTTTTATGTCGGCTGATAAGTTGGAAGAAATTAATGTTAGTGATGGTTCTAAGCCAAGGCCGATGCATATTAGTGCAAAGTTAGACCCAGAATATAAATCAAAGTTGATAGATCTGTTAAAAGAGTTCAAAGATTATTTTGCTTGGGATTACACGGAAATGCCTGGATTAGATCGTTCCATTGTTGAGCATCGATTACCCATTAAACCTGGATTTCGTCCTTACAAACAACCTCCACGGAAGATATACAAAGAGGAGGTATTGGCTGATGTAAAGAAGGAGGTTGAAAGGTTAATAGAAGCAAATTTTATTCGGCCATGCAAGTATGCAGAGTGGATTTCAAATATAGTACCGGTATACAAGAAAAATGGAAAAATGAGAGTTTGTATAGATTTCAGAAATCTTAATAAGGCAACTCCCATGGATGGTTACCCAATGCTAGTTGCTGATTTACTAGTAGATGCAGCAGCAGGTTATGAAGTCATTAGTTTTATGGATGGCAATGCTGGCTATAATCAAATTTTTATGGCAATGGAAGATATTTCTAAAACAGCTTTCAGATGTCCTGGTCATATTGGTTTGTTTGAATGGATGGTCATGACATTTGGGTTAAAGAATGCCGGTGCAACTTATCAAAGAGCTATGAATTATATTTTTCACGAACTGATCGGCAAGATTGTAGAGATCTACATCGATGATGTAGTAGTCAAGTCTAGGAATCATAAAGGACATTTAGCCGATTTAAGAAAGACTCTGGAGTGCACAAGAAAGCATGGCTTGAAGATGAATCCAAATAAATGTGCCTTTGGAGTTTCGGCTGGAGAGTTTTTGGGGTTTTTAGTTCATAAAGGAGGAATTGAAGTTGGTAAAAAGAGCATGGAAGCAATAGACAAAATTGTGCCGCCAACCAATCTCACAGAATGACAGTCATTGTTAGGCAAAATCAATTTTGTAAGAAGATTCATATCCAATCTATCAGAGAGAGTTTTGCCCTTTTCTCCTTTATTAAAGCTCAAGAAGGATCAAAAATTTGTATGGGGTGACATACAACAAAAGGCTTTTGATGAGATCAAACAATATATGAAGGCACCACCTGTGCTGGTACCTCCACAACTTGACAAGCCTTTTAAGTTGTATGTGGCGGCTGATAACCTAACGATAGGATCGGCCCTTATGCAAGAATTTGAAGGGAAAGAAAGGGTCGTAGCTTATCTTAGCCGAAAACTACTAGACCCAGAAACAAGGTATTCGGCTACAGAAAAGCTTTGCTTGTGTGTGTATTACTCATGTACCAAATTTCGGCACTATTTGTTGAATGCCGAATGCGTGGTGGTTTCTAGTTTTGATGTAATCAAACATATGCTATCAATGCCGATTTTGAATGGAAGAATTGGCAAATGGATTTTAGCATTGTCAGAATTTAATTTAAGGTATGAATCGGCAAAAGCGGTAAAGGGTCAAGTTATTGCCGATTTTATTACCCAACATCGGGATCTCTCTGTTGAGGTGATAAGCATTGTGCCTTGGGCCTTGTTCTTCGATGGATCATCTTGTAACAAAGGTGGTGGTGCTGGTATTCTTTTGATTTCCCCACGAGGAAAAACTTTTGAGTATGCAGTTCCTATTGAGTTTCATGTTACTAATAATCAAGCAGAGTATGAAGCATTGCTTAGAGGGCTTCAGCTTCTTATAGAAATAAAGGCTGTTGCTGTTGAAATCTTTGGGGATTCTGAGTTGGTGATTAACCAACTGAATGGTCAGTATGATTGCAAGAACAATGTGTTAAGAGAATATTATGAGGAATGTAGAGAACTTTTGAAGAATTTCCTAGTAGTAACCTTGCATCATATCCCTAGGGAATGCAATGAAGAAGCAAATAAGTTAGCTCAAGCTGCTTCTGGATATCGAGAGAGTCGGGAAGTTTTTGCTATGGAAGAAAATGTTTCAAATACTGATCAAAATGATGGTGATTGGAGATGCGAAATTACCAATTACCTGAAAGATCCATCTCAAAAGGTTTCCCGAAAACTCAGGTACAAAGCTCTCAAATTTGTATTCCTTGATGATCAGTTATATTACAAGTCCGTCGATGGAGTATTGCTAAAATGTTTGAGTCAAGAAGAGGCCAAAAAAGTGATGTATGAGGTTCACGAAGGATTGTGTGGTGCACACCAGTCAGCTTATCGGATGAAGTGGATAATTAGGAGAACTGGTTATTTTTGGCCGACTATGTTGGAGGATTGTTTTGAATATTACAAAGGGTGTCACAATTGTCAAAAATTCGGCAATATTCAAAAAGTTCTAGCATCTGCTATGAATCCCATAATAAAGCCTTGGCCGTTCAGAGGGTGGGGTATAGATTTAATTGGTCAGGTCAACCCTCCTTCTAGTAAGGGACACAAATTTGTACTCTTGGCCACGGATTATTTTACCAAGTGGGTTGAAGCTATTCCTTTGAAGAAGGTAACGTCAGGGAATATGATCAGTTTTGTTAAGGAACATATAATTCACAGGTTCGGGATTCCTCAAACTATAACAACTGATCAGGGAACTCAGTTTACTTCTTCAGAATTCTGTGATTTTGCCAAAGATATGGGGATTAAGTTGTATAATTCTTCTCCTTATTATGCACAAGCTAATGGTCAGGCAGAAGCATCAAATAAGATTATGATTAAAATCATCCAGAAGAAGATTGATGAAAAACCAAGGAGATGGCACTTGGTTCTTAATGAAGCATTGTGGGCTTACCGAATGGCTTGTCATGGGTCCACTCAAACGTCTCCCTATGAACTGGTTTATGGGCATCATGCTATATTACCATGGGAGTTACGGTCAGGATCAAGGCGAATTGTGTTACAGAAAGAATTGGTGGAAGAGGATTATAAGAATCTAATGATGGACGAATTGGAGGATCTACATTTGATTCGTCTCAAAGTATTGGAAAATATTGAGAAGAATAAAATACGCATTGCCAAGTATTATAACAAAAGGGTTAGGCTGAAGCAATTCGCAGAAGGAGATTTGGTTTGGAAAACTATATTGCCAGTTGGAACAAAGGATAAAGTGTTCGGCAAATGGTCTCCAAATTGGGAAGGTCCTTTCCGAATAGTAGAATGTGTACCTGGCAATGCATACATATTGAAGACTTTATTTGGGGAGGAGTTTACCAGAGCTATCAATGGAAGATTTCTTAAGAAATATTACCCCAGTGTTGAGGTTGGTTCATGAATGTAGATCAGAAAAAACCGACAAAGAGAAAATCGCCTTTAGCCTGAAGATCGAATACAAGACTGAGAATAGCCGATATTGTTCATATCGCCTTTAGCCTAAAAATCAGATACAAGACTGAGAATAGCCGATATCGTTCATATCGCCTTTAGCATAAAATAGCCGATGCAGTTTGCATCGCCTCTAGCACAAGAATGTTTATTCGAAACTGGGTTGTTTTCAGCATTTTTCTGACAGTCGCAAGTGGAATTTTACCGAAAAGACTTAAAGAAATAAGTATTCTTCCAAAGGACGAGATTATTTATAAAAAGTCCATCCTAATACAAACTATTCCTCAAATAACTTGTTGAGGACGGACTGGGGGTTTGTGATTTCGGCAAGGGCAGCAGCATGATCATCATAGGCCTCCAGACGCTCATCGATGTCGTCGACCTCGTCCGGGCGTCCTCCAACGAAGCCAACTGGCTGGGAGGAGTAGTCCTCGTTGGTTTGGGAGGTCATTGCCGCCAGCCCGAGAGAAGCGCCAAGGTGCACACCTTGGATGACGGCCTGATCAATGCGGCCGTCCACAGCATCAAGGCGTGCCTCGGATGTCTCCCCCTGAGTATTCACCTTGTCGGCAATCTTGTTCGCCGCCGTCTTCAAACGGTCATTCTCCGCGGAAAGAGCTGGGCAGAAAAGAAGAAATGGGTTGGCAAGCAAAGGAAGTCGGGATGACAAAACTAAATGAAGATATCAAACCGGTGATGGCGTCGCGAAATTGCTTCACCGGTCCTCCCATTCGGCTTGATCGATGCCGAACTTCTTGGAGACGCCGCCTAGCTCCTCCCGGCTTCGCCCCTCTCTGGCGAAACTTGAGCGCCTCCTCGTGAGAGTATGGATGGTGTGCATCTGCTGTTCTGCCGAACCCCAAGGATTGGAATGGTAAGAGCTTGAAGAGCTGGAAGACCCGGAGGAGCCGGATGATGGAGTTCCCGGTTGAGCTGCCGTTACTGGAGGAAGGAGATGGTATTGGCTGGAGCTGATGACCCTTATCCTGATGAATGAGGAAGGAAAAAATCGAGATTAAGAGATGAACAAGGAAATTGAAAAGGGGGCAAAAAGCCGAATCATACCCACGACGCCGGCAGCGCGATGCTCTGCTTCCTTCAGCCTCTCCGTCGGCAGGACGCTTGCCACGGTTGCCACTGTTCGTCATTTGCTTTGATGGAGGTTAGGGTTTCCTTCTGGAATGAATCGAACGAAGGAAGTGGAAGAGACGGATGTGAGAATGCTGAGGCAAAGATAGTGATGAAGGCCAATGGAAAGGTCTATTTATAAGCCGAAGCGAGGGATCGTGGCGAATTCCATGGGGTTGTGGGGCGAGAATCCCGAACGGCGGAGTAGGTTTTTTCCCTTTCGGATGGGCCGTTACTGGGCTGGGCCAGGCATGGGTTAAGTCGAACGTCGCTCGAATATCTCCCTGGTTTGTTGGAGCCAACATTGTTCGGTTATACCCTCGCAATATTTGGATTGGATTCGTTCGGTTAATCGGAAGAATGGAGACAATCGGCTACATTCTAATCAAGTAATTTAAGGGAAAGGGGCCGATTGCTTTCGAATGAATAAAAATAAGTAAACATAAAGCTGGTTAATCAAGGGAAGGAAGATATCACACTTAAGTTTATTACAAATCCAATGTCTACTGGTTCAGAAGATGATTGATTGCCTCTATGGCCTCAGTCCTGATTCGGCTAACATTATCTAGCACTTTTTGATCTTCATCTTCAGAACTCTGGATGCTGGATAACTTGGTTTTGATCTGCTGATCTTCTTTGATGGTCGAAGCTATCTTTAGTGAAGCTGTTTCTATGATCTTCGGCAAATTAGTTATATGGGCCATGTGAGACTGAATTTTGGCATTCAGTTCGGCTAGTTGAGCTTCTAGTCTGCTTTTTTCATCCTCCATGGATTTCAGTTCGGGCTCCAAAGTTGCCAAGGAATTTCTCGTAGTCTAGATATGAGAGTGAAGATCTTTAATCTCCAGCTTTTTCAAAGATCTATCTTTCTGCAGAGCGGTCCTCGAAGATATATTCTTGGTTGCCCTTCTCACCATAGCGAAATGGTCATCAAGGTGGGCTGCAGATTCTAGGGGAGCCTTGAGAGCAGAGGGGATATCTTGATCAATGAGTTCAAGGAGGTCTTTTATCTGGTCTGCATCCTGAACCAGACTGATGGTATCCTTGTTTAGCAGAATGATCACCTCTTTTAGCCGAGCCTGATTTTCCAGCGATAAGGTTTGATGGGAAGTGATCTCTTCACCTTTCTCAATGATGTAGTCCTCAATTGAGAAGGAGTAGCTGGTGGTCGGTTTAGTGATGTTCTTCTAAGGAAAAGAGAAGAAAGAAGGTGTTAGCCGATTGGGTAATTTTGCTAAAATACAGTGTGAGACAAGGCATTACCTGTTGAGCTGATTGATCATCAAGATGGATTATACCCTGGCTTGCTGAAGAACTTGATTGAAGGTTCAGAAGAGGCAGGTCTGGGGCTTGATCAGGAGAAGTTTCCCTTGCCAGTTCATCTAAGATTTCATCTATTCTCAATAAAGTAAATGGTAATAAGCACAAGAGATAGGTGTTATTTAGGAAGAAAGAGAAAAAGGGGAATTGGTTAAATGATGTTACCTATGGTTTCATCAGATTTGTGAGCTTTTAAACTTTCAGCTTCATGAGTTTCTGAAGTTTCGCTATCATGGGTATCTTCATCTTCAGTAGAAACTTCAGGGGTTGGTTCTGTAGGCGCTGAGGTATTGCCCAGTGTGGGAATTTCGATTTGTGGCTGCAATGGAAGCAATAAATATAGATGTGGTCAGGTTTACTGCTAAGTGAGGTTGTTAACCTGATAAGAAAATAAAAGATTCATGCCTTAGGAGATAATCTGGCTTTCTTGGTCCTTGGTTTCTTGGGTAAGAGAAAATTGTCAGATGTTTTCCTTTTGCTTTTTCCTCTTGAGGATGCAGCAGCTGAAGTAGCAGGAGTTTTCATGAGTGCCTTTAAAGGTGCTGAATCCAAAGTTACAGGAGCTTTCATGAATTCCTTTAAGTTTGGAGCATCAAACCCCAGAGCAGGCTTGGGACCAGCCGAATAGTACTGGATTGCTTTGGCTGGGGGAGTAAACTCAAGATCCTGTGCATAACCAGATTTTGAAATAAGAAGTGGATTCAGGACGCAAGAAATGGTGAGCATAATGAAATTACCTCGCTATCAGAAGCAAAGTCAGGTTGCAAGTTTTTGCATAAAGAATGAACTGACATATTGAACATATGAGCATGCCATTCTTGCCACCAAGAGACGAAGAAGGGATGAGCAACATCTATTAGCCCAAATGGAGATGGTTCATATGTTGGCAATTCCCATCCTAATTCAAAAATCTTCTTGGCTTCCATTCTTTCTATTATTACTTCCCTTGACTTTATGATTGTTGAGAAGAGGAATCTTGGAGGCAGTTGGCCGCATCCTAATTGTCTGGCCACCATATTTGGATAGTAAAATTCATAGGTGGACTACACTAACCTCCCATGATGAAATTCGGCTGGCAGAGTGCAAGGTTTGATAAAGGAGTTGAAAATCTCTGTGGATTCTTGGCCTGAACAACCAATTTCATAACTAAACTTGCAGGGCAAAGTTAAATTTTCATTTTCTCTGTAAGGAAACCAGAGCACATTGCCGAATCCTTCGAAAAACAGCTTGAAGAAATGACCGATGTCTGTGTCAATGCTTATAGATGATGCTGCTTCCCCATAAGTCTGACGAGCCTTAACCTTTGCTGTACTACCTTCAGCATAGTTAACTGAAGGAAAACTTAGATTGAAGAGGCTCACAGAGGTTATCTGATGCATATATAGCTGAAGCCACATTTGAACTAACCACCAGGGACCATTCACACAAGAGATTTCTCCACCTTGGCGCATCTGGAGAGTAATCTGATGCATCAGATGATAAGCAGACCCTAAGAGATATTTGCCTAGTGGAATCTGAGTGCCTGCAGCTAAGTCTTCAGCCATTACCATATGATTCAGGGTCGGTTCATTGGATTTTCCACAGAAGATGAATCTGCATAGCCACATATTCATGAAAGCTTTCAACTCTTTGTCAGAGACGGCGCCAGATGCATTCATGTAGTTCTGAATATGTTTGACCCATCCACATCCAGAGCTGACGGCTCTTTGATTACTTTTGCTCTTGTACTTGTAGGGATATACTGGCAATGACACATTCAAGCCAGTCATCATGAATACGTCGGCTAGAGTGATGGTCATAATACCATGACCAAAGATGAAGGCATTGATAGTGTCAGACCAAAAATGAGAAGCTGCTATCAAAAGGGAATCATTCCTGGGTGTCTCTGCTAAAGATAATTCCAGACAATGACTGATGTCCTGACTTTCCCAGTGGCTGCTGCTTTTCTCCAGCATTCTCCTGTACCAGTTACGCCATCCGGTGATTGAGGGAAATGGCCAATTCTTGAACGTGTTTGGCCATCGGTTTGATGAGGTAATCCTAGACTTGAAAGGAATTCTTTGGGTTTCCTTCTCAATAATTTCAGAAGGGTCAGGATTTCCCATTGGGCCGAGGAAATAGGAGTCGGGGTTGGCAGCATAGGGAATCAAAATCTGGCTCTCGTATTCCTTTAGAAAATGATTGAAATCAAAGGGGAGTAAATCAAAAGAGGAGCGGGAGGATAAGATGAAAGTTGCCGAATATAAGTAAAGTTTACCTCTGGGATTTCATCCTGGGTCGCCATTGAAGATTTGAAGGAGGTCCGAGGTTGCGCTGAAAGCTTGAGTTTTGGGGCAGCAGCTGCGGTTTTGAACGGTGATGACCTAGGAGGATGAAAGAGCTTGTGGTCAATTTCAGAATAAAACAACTTTTATCCCGAAATTGAGGGGGCATGTGTTAACACTGGATTTTGGTTGATTCTGGAAGATGACAGGTAGACCCACATGCGGAAAGAAGGGTGTTCGGCAAACAAAATAAGCGGTCGGCTAAATGCTTGTGCGGTCGGTTACTCTAGAAGACGGTAACTCCATTCGGGAAAATAGAAGATGGCAGGCAAGACCGATCGGAAAGATGAGAGTTGTAATAATAAAGGAATTTATAAGTTTAGGGTAAGGAATCGTAAGTTTCCAAGTTTGTTTAGAAGTTCCTTTGTGAATCGTAGTCCTCTAGGACTCGTGTTTTGTCCAGGGTATAAATATTGACCCTCGACCATTGTAATAAGGGTTCACAACCAAATCAATACAACCGGCCCCGTGCCAACTTTCGAGTCCTTTTGTCGTGTCGTCGTGTTCTTCGAGAGGAGTCATCGATCCGTCGACCTCCGTAAGTTCCGACAACCTTGTTATCATGTTTAGTATCATGCGGTGGATTTAGACGTGATGCAAGTAGTCTTGTCTGTTTTCAATGATCGTGCGGCGGATCTTTGCTTAACAATCAAGAAGTCTTTGCTTATGCTTCGTTTATGAGTAGATACCGTGCGGCAGGCGTTTGCTCGATATGCTTAGTGAAAGCAAGATAGTTATCGGCTCTATTAGATATGGCAAAATCTAAATAGATTCATTAAGTTATCCAGTGTTGCATGTTTTAAATATTTTATATATTTGTAACACACTTCTGTCCAATCTAGATCGATATTGTTCGGCCCTCTCTTATGGTTTTACTCGTGCTTCAATGATTATTATTTTCGTATTACCTTCGCGAATAGACAATACACTCGTAATGGCTGAATTATTTCAATCTAGATTGTCACATGTTGCGGGTTCATGCATGATAATTACGTTTAAGCCTTGACGGAACTAGGTGTCGTGCGGCAGATGCAGGTTTTAGATTGGTTTAATCGTGCTTATTTGCACGTTCCTTCCTCATGGATCCCAACTCGGTCGGATTGCTGAGCTTGGTTATGCATTAATTCATAATTAGTTTCACTTGTTCAAACATGTCTTCTCATGTACACGTATTCGGCAATTAGATCTTTACGTGCATTCATCTTACGATTAGCCGAATGGTTTATAAATTTGTTGGCAGACAGCTCTTTATAGCTGTATGTCGTTGTAAGTGGCTTCAGGGCCGTATATGAGGAACTGTCTGGTATTACCCGACATGTTCCGGTTTGACATTTAATTGTTCTATCCCTTGTTAGTTTTCAGGTCAAACTGACTGGCACGCTTCCGGATAACAAAGTACCCGGGAACCTGATTGAAGCTACGCTTTTCGGCTTGCTGTGTGTGAGGCACAGTGCGTCACATTTTGTGTCAACACTCACCTCGAAAGGCTGAAATTTTTTTTTGCATGCATGTTAATTAAATGAAATCTTCAGAGGCCCAATGACATTGACCGTAACATAAATGATAAGGAGGAGGAAGCTTAAATACTCATTTGTTGGAAACAAATAACCGAGAAACTAAGACAGGAAATAGATTGAAAAAGTAGCCATCATGACAGAAACAACTGTGTTTTTTGTTTCATTTTAAGCATGTGGACTCATTGTGGTGTTAAATTTACTCCCAACGGCAACATAATTCGAAAGGAACTCGGCAAGTAGGACATCATACATGTTAAATCTTCAGAGACCCAATGACATTGACTGTGCATATAAGCGACAAGGACGAAGAAGCTTGAATACTCATTTGTCGGAAACAAAATACTGAGAAACTATGAAGACAGTAAAAAAAGATGGTAAATAACAAGCATGACGGAAATGACTGTATTCAGTAAAAAATGATGGTAAATAACAAGCATGACGGAAATGACTGTATTTGTTTTTTCCTTAAGCGTATGGACAAACTGTGGTGGCAAACTGGCAAAGTTACTGCCACCAGCAACAAAGTTTAAAAGTAACCCGTCAGGTAAAGGACAACAAACTTTTAGCATATGCAAACGACATGAACCTGGTAGGATCCTGAAAACAAAATCTATTTTGAAGTACGAAGGATATGTGATCGATGAGGTGAATACATAAGCGTAGGATCAGGATCAAGATCATATACTGACCTGCGAGTTACAGGCTACATATAGGTCTATAGGATTACATTACAGCGCCTATTAACAACCAACCAGCTCATGAAACCATCTGAATTTCGCTGATACAAAGCAACTGAATACACATCACTGCTAGGCTAAAAAAAAAGTCGTAATTCGGGGGAGAAGAGAGCAAGAGGGCAAGGCAATGCCCTAATGCGTCTCTGTCCCCTGGCTGAGTTCACCGACTTGCTTCCATGGATCTGGAGCGGCAGGCAGCAGAACCGCCAGCGCAATCATCGCGATCGCTACATCAATTCAACCGCCGGCCCCTCCAGTCCCCATCATCTATCGGGAACACAAGAGAATACGACACCCCAAAAAAAGGACAAAAATCTCAGCGCGTGGAACTGAAATCTGGGGATGACGGAGCAGGAAAGGCAGCGAGACAGATGGATACGGAGCTGGGATCGGGCAGGCGGCAAACCAAGAGATCGGGAGGCGAAGGATCCGGAGCCTCACCTCTGGTGTTGCTGGCGTGCTGCCTTCCTCCGCTTTGGGCGCCATTGGCGGTGTGAATCGCGCTGCCGATGCAGATCACGGAGTTGAATTAGGCGATGCCACCACCACCGCCCACCTACCTCCCTTTCACTCGCCCAGTCACCTTCCCTCCCCGCTTAAATATCTATCGCCAACCGGCCAGGGAAGAAGGTCTCTTTCGCCCTCGCGGTCGCGGAGCAGCCGCTTGGCGGCTTGGGGGGTGGTTGCTGGCGAGCAGGGGCAAGGGGCAGCCACGCCGACGGGTGGGCCCCCGCGTGGTCCCGTCCTCGCCCGTCTGCGGCCACCGCCGCCGAAGCAGCAGCCCGTGATGACGGTGGGTTGGTTGGGTAGTTGGTGAGGCTGACGCGGTGGGCCTATCCCCCACCTGACCTACCACTTACGCCCGGGGGGCCACGTCACGGCGGTTTCGATTCGTCTTGGAGCGTTTAGACGCCGTCAGCGTGAGGTCACGTGCATGTCATTATTTTACCGGATCTTTGTGAGACAACTTGGTAATTGTAGTAGTGCATCTGCATTATCGCACATCGGTTGAATCAATTGATTGACGATGGAGGATTACGGCGTCTTTGAAGAGTTCCACCTCCTGATTTTTTTATTTTGCGATCCTCCTGATCCTTGATTTTAGTTACCTGATTTTCTAATGAGGTGGATTTGCTGGAAGAACAAGCGTGAAGTGAATCTACAGTGAGAATTGATAGGGAGCAACGAGGGGCGTTTTTTAGCTATCGAATTTCAGCACAAATGAAGAAATAATTTGTGTCTAATCCCTGTCAAAAATCTATATGATTCGTTGTTTATTGGTTGACAGGATTGGTTTTCATAGAAAAAACTGCTCCAAACAACACTGGCAAACGAAATGACCTGATTCCCGTTTTGACTCGAGACGCAGATCGATGAGAATGGTTTGGGCCAGATTTGAGAACACGTGTGCATGGTACTACTCAGTATTCACCGTACAAGTACAACTGATCGGCTCCGGTATACATTTGCATAGCATGTGAAGATCGTTGTGTTTCCAATTAAAAATCGTCTATCAGGACGATTTCTCCATTAAAAAAAGTGGATGCCTGTTCGCCCGTCACGGCTATATCCACCGTGTCTAACTTCACCATGTCCGACTCCACTGCGCTCGTCTTCCTTACCTCTGCCCACGCTTCGTGACTGTCATCCTCCATCCTCGGTAGCTCTGGCGCCCGGTCTACCACGGGTCTGGCCGGCGCAACCTCCCATGGTCGAATCAGGAGGTCTGCAGTGGCTGGCGACCCTCCTCCGCCCCGGCCGTCGCAACCTCCCATCTCCCCCACAGTCGTTGTCGTCCTCCTGCTCGCGCGCTTGTCTTCCTTGCCTCCACCCGCGCTTCGTGGTCGTCATCCTCCATCCTCAGTAGCTTTGGCCCCGGGGCCCGTCGCCGGCTTGGCTGACACGACCTCCCTTCGATCGGATCGGGAGGTCTGCAGCCGCCGACGGCTCTCCTCCGCCCCAACCGGCGCGACCTCCCATCTCCCCCGCAGCCATTGTCATCCTCCTGCTCGCGCGGTTCTCTTCCTTGCCTCCGCCCGCGCTTCGTGGTCGTCATCCTGCATCCTCGCTAGCTTCGGCACCAGGTCCACAGCCGGCTTGGCCAACGTTGTAACACCTCTGGTGTTATGAGTTTGTTTAACACCGAGATTTAGGTATGAGAAGGATTAGCCTAACAAGTATCTGGGTTTTAAAAATTTATAACGCACGTGAGGCGAAAAACAATTTCTAGGAACAAGGATCAAACATAACTTGTATTTAGTACTTAAATAAAAATTAAAGTACAAGTTTAGTAGATAGAAATGCAACTTTAACTTTTGAAAAATAGATGTTGTTAACTAGTTTTTCGGAGCTCAAAAATCAAATTTGACGTTAAGGTAAGCTCGTTTCGTTAAGTCGGCAAACACTTGAACTATTATTAAAATACCATTTTTGGCGAATTATATTGAGCAAAATAGTTAAATGGTGCTTAAATATTTTACTCCTACGGGTTAGTATAAGGTATGGACTATTGCATGAAGTATTTGTTGGTTGAAGTTAACAAGGTTTAGATCTATTAAAAATTGCAACAAAAAAGTTAATGGTTACTTAACCTCAATTGAAATCCTTAATTTTCCTAGGTATGGAAAAGTAGTAAGACAATGCTATTTTAACATTTAATTTCTAACAAAAATGTTTAAACACTAGTTGCATATTTTGGTATTGTTGATTGCATCAAAGTGAGTGCTTGAGCATGGCATAAGTCGACATTGTGTTGGATGTCACGTTGTCTGCTCTAAAATTGCCCTAACTTCATTAGAACGCGCTGTGAACCCTGATTCGGTGCTCGGTTCGCGAACCGGCGTTCAGCGTGACGAACTCCTGTTGGCACCTCTCTATCTCCCTCGATGCTCACTCTCCGGCCATGCTCGTTGCTCGGAATAGAAGCACTTAGTGGCTACTAGAATCTTGAACTCTTGTTTTAATCTCAATTGGGCTCTAAGCGGTTGGTTTTGACGCTTTAAAATTCGTGCTTCGCACGTGGTTTGGCTGTTCGGGCCCGGGGACGCGGTCACTGCGTCCGATGTCTCGTCATCAAGGGCTACATGCACCGCAGCCGGCCGCCGCTACCACGCGTTGCGCCGCGCGTTGGTTGGCGTACTCTATGGTCGTGGCCGCTGTCCCGCTGACCAGCCGAGTGGCGCCGGCTGCCCGCCGGGACAGGCATGGCCACAGCCGCTCTCCGCCGTGCGCGGGACGCTACCGACCGTGGCACTGTCCAAGCGCACCTATAGGGCTGCGTCTTGTCCTCTTGTTGTTTTGGTTACTGCAGCGCTCGCCCTCAGCTGCACAATCCACCTACTGAACCCGAGCTCGACGTCGTACGTAGTTATTGCATCGCGACGCCGTGCTGCTGTGTGCGCGTGGCCGCATGTGGGCACATCTCTTGGCTCCGTCTAGCGCTAACCAACGTGCCGCCTATCCTTTGCTCGAGCGGTCATATCCCCGCGCTGCCATGTCTCATCGGGTCGTGGCCGAGCCATCTCTACAGGGGCCGCTTCCCGTGATGTGACGGTGGCAATGCACCGCTCTCCCCCCCCCTTTCTTAATCACCAGCCCGAGGCTTCCCAGTCCAATTCCTTGCACCGGTGGGTAGCTTAGCAAGTTAGCTAGGTGTCGCATTCTCATCAAGCCCAGCCGTGGTCTGTCAATGATCAATTTCGGTTTCTCCTCGCCGCTGGTCATGTGCGCCGCCATGACTAGAGGGTTGGGGGTAAGGCAGGTAGGAGTGGTAGCAGTTCAATTGCTCGTAAACCTGAGATCACTTTGACTCCCTCTATCCGGTGCTTGCACTGTTTTACCTAGGGTGCTCGTCGTCGGTGGGGTGACGCGACGGTGTCCATCACAGAGCGCCACCGCCTCGCTCGATCGCACGTGGCCAGACCGTCGCAGCGCTCCCCTGCTTCAACCATCAGTAGGGCATACACCATGGTGAGCCACTGATGCTTATCCGCCACTTCTACTCTGCCAAGCGTACGTAGGTTCGTCGGAACAGTCGCGCCGCCACCGTGGATAGCCGCTCGTCACTATAGCCCATGACAATGCGCCTCCGAGTCTCTAACCGCCACCCATCCTTGCACGTTTAGCTATAGATGGTGGTCAGCCCCTTACTTCCGTCGTAGCGAGCCTAGTTTGCCCGGCGTAACCACCGTTGCTGCCGGTGTGCCGCGCCGCCATGCGCGGGTATGCCGAGGACCGCCCCATTGTAAAGGCAACACATTCTAGGGTCTTTAATGCAAAGCGTTAGTATGTAGTAATAGTGTTCCGTTGCTCCACGTGACTGTCCAAAAACTCGAGCCCTCCTTTGCAAAAACGCGAGCGCCCGCGGGCATCCTGGCCTTGGGCCGTGCTGGGCCGTCGCGGCGCACACGCAACCCACGCTGGTCCAGAATGGGTTGCTGCCGGCCCTTTTTCCTTTTCTAAGCATTTTCTAATTTAGTTCTAAGGTAAACTTGTAAATTCAATATAAAATTATGTAGTTAACAAAAAATTATGAAACCAATTTTGTTAAGTTCCTAAAATCATGATCTATCTGCTAGTATATTTTGTTCCCATAGTCTTATAATATTTTCTAGAGTTATCTAATTAATTTGAGATGCTTAATATTGTAAAATATATACTTATAGGATTTTTTGTAATAGATTGGTAATAGTGTTGGCTCTGAAACTTTCACAGTAAATCCCAAACATTATTAGTTGCTCACTGTAATTTTTGTAGTTCCATAATAATTAGTTTACTAGGTAGCTAAATGAGCCCTAGTTCAAAAATATATGTTTAATCAATAAAATGCCGAAACACCTTGGGATTTTAGGATTAAAACATTTTTTTGGAGATGAAGCCTTACTTGACGACATAGATACGTAGAATAGTACTTTAGTCATTTAAGCTAGCTCGTTAGCTTGCGGAGCGTAATCGTATTTTTACGAGTTGTGGTTACCGTTGATTAATTGCGCATCTACGTTGTATCCTCGTATATCATAATAGGAACAACGATGGATCATGGAGTCGACCGAGGTAGCAGAAAAGATGGTGCCTCGATGATCGTGTCACCATGATGGAATGTTAAGTTTTGGTTATATCTTACCCAGGCAAGCCCCGGTGCATAACCCCTATTATTCTGCACTTTATCTTATGCTTGTGCATTAAGTTTTAAGGAGTTGAATGAAAACCACTTGCATATATATATATCCTTATCCTATGAGTCCTACTACTATGTCAAGATCGTGTAGATTGCTATGCTACAGGATCCGGTAGAAGTCGAGTGATTACCTATCACTTGCTTGAGATAGAAAAGATATTATTGTTGTTATTATATTACTGTCACATGGAATATATATTAATGATAATTGAAGACCGGGTGGAATGGTACTTTGGATCTAGACTTGGTTAGGCATTCGAGCGAGGCTCAAATTGCACTTGTTCCGCCTGTGTCGATTGAGGACCGCCCGTTGCTGTAGATGGTAGTCAGGTCATAGACTTATTATCCTGAGCACATACTTGCTTATGGGAGCCGGAAGGCTTGTTGCTCTCTTATCGTGGGTTCCGGCTCTTTCTGGACCGACTGATTGGAGGTGGGGATGGTGGAAGTCTAAGCATCACACTGAGTCCGAGACTCAGGAGTGGGGGCTTAGAGTCCAAGTTTGGATGGGGACCTAGACCCCTTGACAGGAGAGTGGTGCATTGGTCTTGCTTGTGGTTGGGGTACAAGCGGGGCATGTGTTTTGGGGTACCCAGCTGGGATACATTGGTTCACGAATCACCATGTGATACGGTATGACTTGGCTATGGTCTAGCACGATAGTAAGAACTAGAACTTGAAAGGTGATAAAATGATTCTGATTGCTTACCACCTGCTTGAAAGTAGCATAGGTGAGGGAATGCTAAGTTTTGGTTATATCTTACCCAGGCAAGCCCCGGTGCATAACCCCTATTATTCTGCACTTTATCTTATGCTTGTGCATTAAGTTTTAAGGAGTTGAATGAAAACCACTTGCGAGTCCTACTACTTTGTCAAGATCGTGTAGATTGCTATGCTACAGGATCCGGTAGAAGTCGAGTGATTACCTATCACTCGTGAGAGATAGAAAAGATATTATTGTTGTTATTATATTACTGTCACATGGAATATATATTAATGATAATTGAAGACCGAGCGGAATGGTACTTTGGATCTAGACTTGGTTAGGCATTCGAGCGAGGCTCAAATTGCACTTGTTCCGCCTGTGTTGATTGAGGACCGCCCGTTGCTGTAGATGGTAGTCAGGTCATAGACTTATTATCCTGAGCACATACTTGCTTATGGGAGCCGGAAGGCTTGTTGCTCTCTTATCATGGGTTTCGGCTCTTTCCGGACCGACTGATTGGAGGTGGGGATGGTGGAAGTCTAAGCATCACACTGAGTCCGAGACTCAGGAGTGGGGGCTTAGAGTCCAAGTTTGGACGGGGACCTAGACCCCTTGACAGGAGAGTGGTGCATTGGTCTTGCTTGTGCTTGGGGTACAAGCGGGGCATATGTTTTGGGGTACCCAACTGGGATACATTGGTTCACGAATCACCATGTGATACGGTATGACTTGGCTATGGTCTAGCACGATAGTAAGAACTAGAACTTGAAAGGTGATAAAATGATTCTGATTGCTTACCACCTTCTTGAAAGTAGCATAGGTGATGGAATGCTAAGTTTTGGTTATATCTTACCCAGGCAAGCCCCGGTGCATAACCCCTATTATTCTGCACTTTATCTTATGCTTGTGCATTAAGTTTTAAGGAGTTGAATGAAAACCACTTGCATATATATATATATATCCTTATCCTATGAGTCCTACTACTTTGTCAAGATCGTGTAGATTGCTATGCTACAGGATCCGGTAGAAGTCGAGTGATTACCTATCACTCGTGAGAGATAAAAAAGATATTATTGTTGTTATTATATTACTGTCACATGGAATATATATTAATGATAATTGAAGACCGAGCGGAATGGTACTTTGGATCTAGACTTGGTTAGGCATTCGAGCAAGGCTCAAATTGCACTTGTTCCGCCTGTGTCGATTGAGGACCGCCCGTTGCTGTAGATGATAGTCAGGTCATAGACTTATTATCCTGAGCACATACTTGCTTATGGGAGCCGGAAGGCTTGTTGCTCTCTTATCGTGGGTTCTGGCTCTTTCCGGACCGACTGATTGGAGGTGGGGATGGTGGAAGTCTAAGCATCACACTGAGTCCGAGACTCAGGAGTGGGGGCTTAGAGTCCAAGTTTGGACGGGGACCTAGACCCCTTGATAGGAGAGTGGTGCGTTGGTCTTGCTTGTGCTTGGGGTACAAGCGGGGCATGTGTTTTGGGGTACCCAGCTGGGATACATTGGTTCACGAATTACCATGTGATACGGTATGACTTGGCTATGGTCTAGCACGATAGTAAGAACTAGAACTTGAAAGGTGATAAAATGATTCTGATTGCTTACTACCTGCTTGAAAGTAACATAGGTGATGGAATGCTAAGTTTTGGTTATATCTTACCCAGGCAAGCCCCGGTGCATGACCCCTATTATTCTGCACTTTATCTTATGCTTGTGCATTAAGTTTTAAGGAGTTGAGTGAAAACCACTTGCATATATATATATATATATATATATATATATCCTTATCCTATGAGTCCTACTAGTATGTCAAGATCATGTAGATTGCTATGCTACAGGATCCGATAGGAGTCGAGTGATTACCTATCACTCGCGAGAGATAGAAAATATATTATTGTTGTTATTATATTACTATCACATGGAATATATATTAATGATAATTGAAGACTGGGCGGAATGGTACTTTGGATCTAGACTTGGTTAGGCATTCGAGCGAGGCTCAAATTGCACTTGTTCCGCCTATGTCGATTGAGGACCGCCCGTTGCTATAGATGGTAGTCAGGTCATAGACTTATTATCCTGAGCACATACTTGCTTATGGAGCCAAAAGGCTTGTTGCTCTCTTATCGTGGGTTCTGGCTCTTTCTGGACCGACTGATTGGAGGTGGGGATGGTGGAAGTCTAAGCATCACACTGAGTCCGAGACTCAGGAGTGGGGGCTTAGAGTCCAAGTTTGGACGGTGACCTAGACCCCTTGATAGGAGAGTGGTGCATTGGTCTTGCTTGTGCTTGGGGTACAAGCGAGGCATGTGTTTCGGGGTACCCAACTGGGATACATTGGTTCACGAATCACCATGTGATATGGTATGACTTGGCTATGGTCTAGCACCATAGTAAGAACTAGAACTTGAAAGGTGATAAAATGATTCTGATTGCTTACCACCTGCTTGAAAGTAGCATAGGTGCTTACATAGAATGGTTAGTTAATGGACTAATGATGACTGCTAATAAAAATTGAATATAAGGACACACGTTTAGTAATGCTTCCTGCAACTGCAATAACCCACAAGCCAAATATGCCTTGCATATCCTTGGAGTCTTTTAATTTCTTCCTATCGGGTAAGTCTTGCTGAGACAACCAAGTACTCAGGGTTTTATTCCCCCTGTTGCAGGTGATCGAAGGATTTATAGAGCTGACCCTTGTGTGTGGAAACCTCCTGGTGGGCTCAGAGAGGATTCCTTTTATGCTACGACTGTAGTGTTTATTTATAACCCTCACGAAAGGTTTTTTATAAGAAAAGATGTAAAATCTATTAGCATCTCTTGTATTTAAATGACCACTATGTTAATGCTCCACCATGTCATTAAATTAAACCTGCTTCCTCTATAACTCTGATAACATTGTTATATTCCGCTGTTATAATAAATTGAGGTAATATTCCGGTACTATAATAAAGTGATGTAAGAAATGACTTCAGAATGTTGTAAGCTTTATTCTCGCATTTTTGATCTAGATGAAAAAATGTGGATTTTCGAGTTCTCTCTAGGGGTGTGCTCGACGGAACTGCGTAGTTTAGTGTCCTCTCTTGAGTACTTAGTGTCTAATGAAAGACAAGTACTCCTGGGAGGCATTAGATTAGGCGGTTCTGCCACAAACGTGACCTCCCATCGGCAGTCGTCCATCATCCTTGAGCGCCGGCTGGCCAGAGCCGGCAGTTCCCCCGCTCCGCGTGGCGTTGTACGGAAGAAGGGTGAAAACACATGTTGCAAGTCTATGTTTCAATTGTTTTAGATGTTTTATAGGTATGTTGCAAGTGTTTCATGTGGATATTGCAAAAGTAGATCGGGATGTTGCATATGTTGCAATGTTTATACACGTATGTTGCAAGCTTCTATTCCCGATGTTTTATCTGTTTTCAGATGTATGTTGCAAGTGTGTTTATTTTAGATGTAGCGTATGTTTCACACATATGTTGCAAGTGTTTTATTCGGATGTTGCGTATGTTTTTGCAATTGTTTCAAGTGTTTTTCATGTGTTTTTCGCAAATGTTTTAGATGCATGTTTCAAGTGTTTCATCTGCCTTTAGATGTATGTTGCAAGTGTTGTATCTGAATGTTTCAAAAGTAGATCGGGTGTTGCATCTCCCTCTTCGCCTTCTGATGCCTCGCCTCGGTGTCTCCTCCTCCTCCTAGCACCATCTAGGCATCCGCCGCCCTCCCCCCTCTTCTTGATATTGGTGACGTTTGAGGTGACATAAGCCCCATGTGGGTGCATGAAACAGTGTAGAAAAAGGGCCGTAGGTGCGGCCATCCGGACGCTAGCAAGCAAAAAAACAAAAAGCAAGCAAGATTGTTGCGTTACTAAAGAAAAGAAAACTTTTTTGGACTAGTTCTATACTTCGTTCTCTACAAAGATACGAAAAGGGAGAGAACTTTACTGGACTTATTCACTGTCGAAATTGCATTAAAATATGACAATTGGATGCTAATGAACGGAGGGAAAAGGAAATAGGTTTTCTTTCTGCTTGTTCGGTGTTCCTCTCTTTCACATCGGTTGCCTGTCTGAAACTATGAATGTGTGTGGGCTTGACTTGGTCAAAAACTTGACGGCCCAGGCTGGGGGGCGCTTTATGTCCGATTGGTTGCTGACCATCAAATTTCCATGTCCCACGCTCTGCTCTCGCGCATGGGTGGCTCGCTGTGCAGTTTGTGGGCTCTCGCTCCCGCGCACCTTCCTGCTCTGCACGGAACTCTGCTAACTCTGATCCGCTCATGCTCGCTCGCCCCGTTCCGCTCGTGTGAGCATCTCCAGCCATTCGTCGATCCCACCCTCCTCCTCCTGCTCCTCCTCGTAAAACTGTCATATCTCTACAATAGTTGCACAAACGTGATGGTATGTGTCGGTGTTTCGAGTAAACACCAATGAGTAAATTTCTAATATTGCGCGTCTGGCTTAGATGGTGTGCTAAGAGGACACGAGGTTTATACTGGTTCAGGCAGAATGTCCCTATGTCCAGTTCATTGCTGCTGCTCGTGTTACTAGCACTGAAAAGTTCATAGTAGGGGTTACAAACAGACGAGAGAGGGACATGTCCGAAGTCTCTGGTGGAAAGAACGAATGGGTATCGAGAGCTCGATCGCTGCTCGGCTATGTGTTCGAGGTTTGATGCTAGTGGTCTTGATCTGATGCCCCTTGGTGGGGTGCCCTACTTTCCCTTTTATAGGCCAGGGAAAGCACGAGTTATAGCGGGAGAACAAGAGAGAGAAAGAGAGAGAGAAAGTCATTCAGGGTCACCGGGCCTTTCTTTTCCTTTGCGTGGGTCCCGCTGACACGGCAGGTGGTGATAGGGACAACTCCACATTGAGTGCCTTTCCACTGATGATGCCACGCCTTGGTGTTGTCAGCGGGTTGTGACATCCCACTCCGCCCCGGTGGGCGGCACGGCGAACCAGTGTGCTGATCAGCGGCCGTACAGGGAGTAGGCAGCATAGTGACCACGCGTCCATCACTATGGACGATGTGAGTTCCCTGGAATGACATGTCACAGGGATAGGTCCTGTTGAGACGTGACCGCTCCCTATACAATGCCAGAAGTTTGACCTTGGGCTGTACTTTCTAGCCTATAGTGGTTGGCGGCGGCGTGAGCTTCCGTTAGGAGCCATGCCTGAGGGATCGGGCGAGGCAGAGTTAACCCTCGGGGGTCAGCTGAGGCGGAGCCAACCCTTTGAGGTCAGACAAGGCAGAGCCAACCCTCAGGGGTCAGTCGAGGCAGAGCCAACCCTCGAGGGTCGGGCGAGGCGGAGCCCGCGCCCTTAGGTTGGGCGAAGGTGGAGCCAACCCTCGGGGGTCGGACAAGGCGGAGCCCGCAATCTCGATGGTTGGATGAGGCGGAGCCCATGGCCTCGGTGGTCGGATGAGGCGGAGCCCAGCAAGAGGTGTAGTCACGCTCTTGACTGCTAGGATGAATCAACATTGATGGTTATTAGCTCCTCCTCTTTGGGTACCCTAGTATTGGTCCCCGACAGTAGCCCCCGAGCCTACGAAGGAGTAGAATACTCCTTCGGAGGTTTTTCCGAAAGGGAAGACTCTGAGGGCTCTGACCTTCTTTTGTTGCCCACGGCATGTCCTGGGGACGGTGATTCCTTCTTGCCGAGGTCGGACCCTTCGTGGGTATGGCCATGAGATTTGGTGGTTCATTAGCCAGATAGTTTGATTGGGGTCCTAGCATCCCGTTCGCGGGGATCCAGCTAGGGTTAGCCTGGCTGAGACTCGATCGTGGGCCAAGATGCCCGTGGCGCCTATGCGCCTGGGTACTGGCCGCTTGCGGGCCCATCACTTTCCATCCCTTATCCTAAGGGTACCTGGAGCGGCTGTCGAACCTATAGATGTCCAATGGGCCGGCACGGCCCGATGGGGGCTGGGCTAATAAGGCACGACGTGTCCCACGGGCCGTGCCACCATGGGCTTCGTGCCTGGCTGACGGCCCAGGCATGGCCTGCTGGGCCATTTTTCGTGCCAAGCCGGCCCGAGAAGCATGGCTAATCCAGCGTGCTAGCCCGGCCCAAGGCCCACTACATCGACAGAGAGAGAGGGGGAGGCCAGGGCACCAGGCTGCCGTCGTTGCTTTGGAAGGCCATGGACGACGTGACCTTTCCATCTGCGGAGGATGAGCGATGAGTCGGCTGGATCCACGGAGGATGAGCGATGAGGAGGCCAGATCCGCGTAGAGGAGGCATGTGGAGGAGCAGCATCGCGTGGCGGTGAGGAGGAGGTGGCCACCGTCGGCGGAGGCGGGTTGGAGTGGAGGTGGCGTCGGGGCGGAGCTTGGGGCCAGCGCGCTCGTTCCTGTGATGGTCGAGGTGGGACTGCGGGAGGCGATGGCGGCCCTTGACGTTGGATCCCACGAGAAGAGAAGGGGATGGAGGGGATTCGGCGAGCCACAGGGAAGCAGGAGCTCGAGGCGTCGGCGGTCGGCGGGGCGGAGCTCGAGCTTGTGCGCGAGGAGGAGGGGTGCGGGTGCTCGACGGCTTGGGGGAGAGGAGGGGTGCGGGTGCACGACGGCGTGGGGGAGAGGAGGGGTGCGGGTGCGGGTGCGTGACGGCGTGGGGGAGTGGAGGGGTGCGGCCGTGCGGGTGCAGCGTGGGGGTCTAGGGGAGGGGAGGGGTGTGGGACTTAGGGTTCGGGGGATGGTGGGCCGGCCAGCTGGGCCACAGGGAGGGGAAGTGGAGTGAGGAGGGTGAGGGGGTGGCCGGCCAGGCCGCAGGGCTGGCTGGTCGACGTAGCGCCGTGCCGTGCCACCATTACGGGCTGAGCAATGCTGCCTGCACGGCTCGCTCCTCGAGCCGGGCCATCCCGGGCCCGTATGTCATCGGGCCGGGCCATGCTCGTGTTGGGCTAAAAAAGCGGGCTTCGTGCCATGCCGTCGTGCCTCGAGCTGCATGGCCAAGTATAGTCGAACCCGTTGACGGGCCAACCTTCGAACTCCTAGGCCCAGATGGGCCGTAGAGGTGTTTTTCGATCCGTATTCCTCTTACTTGCGATGAGTCATGGCCCACCCGGAGAGGCAAATCATCCAGCGAGTTTCCTAGGGGAATAGATAGGGATTGTGTGCGCACTTCCCTCAGCGGGATCATGTGGCGGGCATGGAGATCTGGGTGGACGGTTGGTTTCCTCGCATCCATCGCTCCTATAAAACCCAAAGGTTTCGCCCCCAGGGTTCGATACCTTGTATCCTTGTCTCCAGAGCCACGACCGCCACCACCAATCGCCTAGGGTTCCCCGTCTCTGCATCCCCGTCGCCATAGAGCCCGCATCCAACCACCCCCACCTCTGATGGATCCGTGGTGCCGCTCCGACATTACCTTCCAGCACATGGAAGGTCTCGTCCATTGTGGTCTTCTCCGTGCATGGACCTCGGCCGAGGAGTGGTTGCTGCCCGGTGAGGAGGAGCTATCGTCACCGCCCGACGGCTATGTGGTGTCATTCGCCCATAGATTTCTTCGGGGGCTGCTTCATTACTACAAGATCGAGCTGCAACACCTCAATCCTAATGGGATCCAGCATATGGCGGCGTTCATCGCCCAATGCGAGGGATGCCTGGGGATTTGTCCCCACTTCGATCTATGGAGGCACTTCTTCGCCGTCACCCTCCAGAAGAAGAGGGAGAAGAGTGGCAGGCAGGAGCTATGTACGCTGATGGGATGCGCCGGCATCCACCTCTAGAACAACCAGGTTGGTGAGTACCTATCGATGCGGCTGTCGACCTCCAACAAGAGGTGGCATTTGCAGTGGTTCTATCTCAAGAACGACGCTGCTGCCCCCTACCGGAGTTCACCAGGCGCCTGATCGAAGAGGCCCCAGAGTCATAGAGGAAGTGGGGTGTCCCAGAGAAGGACAAGAAGAAGATCTAGGACCACCTCGCCACCATCTACATCCTAAAGGAGAGCAGCCTGAAGGGGTCGGGCATCATCGGGGCCTACCACGTGAGGAGGGTGGCGCCGTTGATGAGGCGTGCGCTCCTGCTATATGCGATGGCGCCCGAGGCGTCATTCAATGGGACAACGCTTGTCAAGGGAGCGCTCTCCCACTCCGAGGTTGCGCAGCGCATTAAGGAGGCGATGGAGCCTTTGCGAGACGATGCGAGTGCCCCCTCGATTTTGTCTACCCGGTGCCAGGACATCCTCCGATGCGGCCAGAACCAGGCTATGTCGTCTTTGTAAGTTTCCCCTCCTCTTGCCTCCTCTTCAATTGATCTCCCAACCTCTTGATAATAACATTGAGAGGGGCGGGGCCAGCCGAGGGACCTTGTCCTCACGGATCACCTAGCTCTGTTGCCGAGGGATTTGGCCGTGAGGGCGGTGAATCATGCCGAGGTCGAGCGGCTGAGGATGGTGAAGGAGGACAAGAGGAAGAAGAGGCAATGGAAGTTACATGCACAGGAGCGAGGGGAGGACACTGACAGCGATGATGATGATGATCAGGAAGACGACGACGAGGTGGTCGACGACATCAAGTGGGATAACCTAGAGAGCGAGGATGTTCTGACAGGTATCGACTCGTCCTTGTAGGAGTCAGGACCCTTCCCATTTCATGGAGGGGAGGGCACATTCGGGGGACTGGCGGAGACAACCAGACCATCGGCCTACCTAGGAGCCAACAGGGGTGGGCAGATCTACCACCATGCCCGAGGTGCCAGCGGAGGTGGGTGGCTCCGTCGTCATGCCCCAAGGTCCAAGGGGAGTGAGCCCATCTGCCTAGGAGCAGGGGGCGGGATCGAAACGGCCTTGCCCTGATGAGGTAGAGCAGAGGTCTAGGGGTTCACCCCACAAACATGTCTATAGCCCGACAGCGCCGAGGTGAGTCATCAGCTCCTCTGTTTTTCCCTATTTTGGTCGTATTTCATCATGACTTATGCTTTTCGTTTCTTGCAGCGTCGTGGGGCGGCATAATCCTTTGGCACTAGCGCCATATAAGAGCATCGCCCTTCAAGTGAGGCGACAGTTGTCGGCTGGCGTCACACCCATTTTAGGCGGGAGCGGTGTCGGTGTGACTGCGTCGCCGGCTGGTCAGACGCCACCCATGGTGGCGCTCGTGCCCTCGGCGGGACAAGTGGGCGCGGGGGCTCAAGGGATTCCTGTAACACCTCTGGTGTTACGAGCTCGCTTAGCACCTACGTTAATGCCTTAGAGAAATTAGCAAAACAAGTTTTTGGGTTTAAAAGTTTAAAGCACACATGGAATTGTAAACGAATCTTGTGTGACTCGCTTTCATGAATAAAACGAATCCCGCCCACCCATCGCCTAGTTTCCCCTTGCGTGGGAGCGCGCGAAGCCCCACAGCCACGCTGGACCATAGCTCCACAACGCTACTCCTCCACATGTAGCACCAGCGCCCCCCTCTTCCTACCCCGCGTCACGCGCCCTCACACTGCAGGCTGTCGTGCCCCCACCTGGCTACTGGCCAGTCCATAGCTACGCACCACGCGGCCGCTACTGAACTTGCTGCCTCTCCCGCCGTCGTCCGTGGCCGGGCCGTCATGCCCTTCCATGGCCGGCCCTTCTTCTCGTCCGAGTTTCGGCACACCGCCTCCCCTGTCGCGGCTGCGTGTGGCCACCGTGCCATGCCTCGCCTCGGTCCATGCCGTGGCCAGGCCGAACCCAGTCGTGGTCCGTGCACCTTCCCGCGCTGCCCCATCTTTGCTGCAGCTAGGGATGAAAATGGTCGGAAACGGTCGGAAAACCTCTCAACCGTTTTCTACTTCTACATTTGAATACGAAAACAAAAACGAAAGCGGTAAAACCGGGCACGAAAACGAACACGAACTTACGGAATATCAAAAATTTCGAAAACGAACTAATTCGAGCGGAATTATGTCGAACACGGTCGGGATATGAAAAATCAATACGGAATATTGACCCGTAGGACCAAGTGTATAACAATTAACAAGTACATAATAATTAACAAATCCTACAACTTTCTTAAAAAATATCTCCATTCAACACGATGTAAGGAAGATATGTTTTTTTAAGGCAACAAGTGCTTGTACGTGATTAATATATTGCTGACTTTGTTTAATTTTTTTGAACATCTTCAAGACATCAAATGAAAAAACTAAGAACTAAAAAGTTGTAGATCTCGTCGAGAGCTACAATTTTCATATAGAAATCATCTTCATCCGAGATCGTATGAAAAAGATATAATTTTTCTAAGGTTGGACTTGTAGTGGGCCAAATTTGGTTTAAACCGAATTTCGAAACCGGGATATTCCGAATTAAAAGTAGAAAAGTAGAAAACGGTCGAAAAATGTCTAAACCGTTTTCATTCCGATTTCGAATTTGGTGTTCCGAATTTCGAACCGAATTCGAATTTGTCCGAAAATACAAATTCGATCGGATTAAATGTAGAAAACGATGCGGTTCGGTACGGGATATTTCCGTACCGTTTTCATCCTTAGCTGCAGCACCCTGTCGTGGCCGTGCCATCGTCTCTGTGCGGCTGCGGTAGGGCCTAGGGGTGCTCGGTCGCCATGCCGCACGTCGCCCCACAGCTGTGGGCCACCTCATCCCATGTTGTTGGCACCCATGGATGCGGGCCGGTCCCGCGCACCCCATGGCCGGTCCTCCGCCACCGCCATGCCTTCCCCATGCCAAATCGGCTGCCAGTGATGGTTCCCCCATTGCATGCTCTGTTTTGAGGTAGAAGAAGGACCCTAACGTAAATTGCAACTCTTACCGTGTTCACTTTGCAAAATGCTAGACTCATAGATTTATAAATAAGGGCTTGGTTAATTTCAAGGAAAGTCAAGGCTGTAAATGTAAAAGTGCCATCGCTGCGCCACGCGTGGGCCGGCTTGCTGGGCCGCCGGCTGCGCGCCCCGCCTGGGCTAGCCTTGTGCCGCCTGCGCGGGGCCGTGTGCGCACGCTGTGCGCCTGGGCCGCCCGCGCCAGTACCACCACCGCTGGGCCGCCGCCTATCCGCATGGGCCACTCACACCGCGCCGCGTTGGGCCACGCGCGCCTGCGGGCCGAGCCTGGCCGCTCAGGCCTTTTCTTTTTGTGGTATTTTTGTTTTGTTAATTCTGTGCTCTTCAAAAATTGGAAATAAAATGTAGAAAAATCATAAAAATGCCAAACCAATTTTGTTAGGCTCCTAAAATCATGATCTATCTATTAGCGTAATTGGTTAATCTAGTTTTAAAATGTTTCTAGGGTTGCTCTAATTATTTTAAAATGTTTAGTATTGTTAAAATGTGAACTTATGGGAATTTTTGTGAGAAAATGGTGATAGTGTTGACTCTAAAAATTTTATAGTAAATTTCTAATACTATTAGCTGCTCAATGTAATTTTTGTAGTCCAATAATAATTAGTTTACTAGAGTAGTTAATGTGCCCTAGTTTTGAGTATATTAAATCATTAATAAATCAAAAAGAGACTTGATTTGGTAAGAATTAGTACTTATTGATGAAAATGATGCTTGTTTAGTGAGGTTAATGCTTAGCTAATATATTAGTCATAGGAGTTAGCTTGTTAGCTTGGTTTATGCACTCGTATTTTAAGAATTGTTGTTGCCATTTGATTGATTGCGCCATCTCTGTATTTGCATCAATATATATCATAATTGGAACGATGGTGGATCGATGGTATCAAACGGAGTAGCTGAAAAGATGGTGTCAGGGATTAGGACACAAAGATGGAATACTAACTTTTGGTTATATTTTACCCAGGCAAGCCCCGGTGCATAACCCCTACTTTTCTGCACTTTAAATTATATTTGTGCTTTAAGTTTCAAGGAGTTGAATGAAACCCACTTGCATATATATATCTTTATCCAATGAGTTTTACTAGTATGACAGGATCATATAGATTGCTATGCTATGGGACTCCGGTAGAAGTCGAGTGATTGCCTATCACTCGTGAGAGATAGGAAATATATTATTGTTGTTACTATATTATTATCACCTGGAATATATATAAATGATAATGGGAGACCGGGCGGAATGGTACTTTGGATCTAGACTTGGTTTGGCGTTCCAGCGAGGCTCGGATTGCATTTGTTTCGCCTATGTCGGTTAAGGACCGGCCGTTGCATTGGACTCTAGGCAAGTCACAGACTTATTATCCTGAGCACATACTTGTGTATGTGCGCAGGGAAGGCTTGTTGCTCTCTTATCGTGGGTTTCGGCTCTTTCCGGACCAAATGATTGGAGGCGGGGATGGTGGAGGTCTAAGTACCGCACTGAGTCTAGGATTCAGGAGCGAGGGCTTGAAGTCCAAGTTTGGACGGGGACCTAGACCCCGTGATAGGAGAGTGGCAGGCTGGTCCTGCTTGTGTCTGGGGTACAAGCGGGGCATGTGTTTCGGGGTACCCAGCTAGGCACATTGATTCGCGAATCGCCGGTGATCTGGTACAACTTGTCTACAATCTAGCACCATAGTAAGAACTGGAATATGAAAGAAGTTAAACTGGTTCTGATTGCTTATCACCTGCTTGAAAGTAGTACAGGTGCTTACATAGAATGGTTAGTTAATAAACTAATGATGACTGCTAATATAAATTGAATATAAGGACGCACGTTTAGTAATGCTCCTACAGATGCAATAAACCCACAAACCAGATAGTCTTGCATATCCTTGGAGTCTTTTCTTTCCTCCTGTCGGGTAAGTCTTGCTAAGTACAATTGAGTACTCATGGTTTTATTTCCCCTGTTGCAGGTGACAGGCGGATGCTAGAGCTGACCCTTGTGTGTGGATCCCTCCTAGTGGACTCAGAGAGGATTCCTTTACGCTGCGACCAAAGTCTTTATTTATAACCGTTACTAAATGATTTATAAATGGAAGTTTTATAATCTGTTGTCATAGTTTATATATCAATGTTTCATCATGTCATGAATGGATATTTATTTCCGCTGTAACTCTAATTACATGTTTATATTCCGCTATTAAATTAAATTGTTCATAACTCTGATAACGTGATCATATTATGCTATTATCAACAGTAAATATTATACTCTGATGTTGCATAAAAAGTGATGTAAGAAATGGTTAAATGTTGTAAGCTTTATTCTCTCATTTGTGATCCTGATGGAAAAATGTGGATTTTGGGTTCTTCCATTGGGTGTGCCCGACGGAACTGCATAATTTAGTGTTCTCCCTTGAGTACTTAGTGTCTAATAGAAGACAAGTACCCCTAGGAGGCATTAGATTAGGCAGTTCTGCCACAGGTGGTATCAGAGCATAAATGAGGAAATAAAGCTTCGAAAACCTTTTCTAAAATAAAATTTGACAACAAATTCTTTTCAAAGAATAGGACGTTTTTATGCAAAGTTATATAAGTAGCCCTATTACTATGGTTATGTATCCAGGATAGATGGCACTCTGCTGACTTAGGTAGGCTTAATCAAGTTTTCTGCAGGTACACTGACCCCGAGCATAGTCAGATAGTATCGACTAGCTACAGGGAGAGAATGATGTGCCAAAAATCTGAGAACGGTTGCCCTATATGTTGGCAACAGTGGAAGGATGTATAGGACGTGCATCCATGCATATCCTATTTGTGCATTGTAGTGCCTGTATTGCTCATAGATACCCATCCATAGGTGTCACACATGTCGTATTGTGCATGATTGAACCATCCTTGTTCCGGAATTATTACTGCACTGTGACTTCGTGCTCCGCAATTGCCTGTGGTTCATGCCTGATGTGACCCATGTCTCCCCATACTCTTTTCTGTGCTCTTGTTGGACACTTGCCCGGCAGTCATACTAGTTATTAATGGCCTCGAACATCGCTCGCCTTGAACCCACGAAAAATTTGGTCGATTCATTTGTAGTGATCCCACGCTGGATCCTTGGTGGACCGCGCCAGGACCACTAACCACTCTGCCATTATAAGCAGGACCTAGCCTAGCCATTGGTACCACCACTCGGCACACTTTAGCTCATCTAGCTTTTCCTTTGAACAAGCTTTTCGCTCAGTCCTTCCTGACAACCACCGCCAGGGATGGCAGGAGCCTAGGTTAGTAGTTACTACCTATCGACATAATATCATCGGCAGTCCTTCAAGGGGTATCCCATGAAGGTAGATTGATCGGTAGAGATGCATGTAATCGAGAACAAGAAGGCAACAGAGACACATGAGTTAGACAGGTTCAGGCCGTCAGTATGATGTAATACCCTACTCATGTGGTCTGTTGGATTGTATTGGCTATCATATGATATTGTGTGTGTTTGGAGGGGGTCCCTGCCCACCTTATATAGTCTGGGGGCAGGGTTACAAGTCGGTTAGATCTAGGAGATAACCGGAAAGTATTAACAGATTACAGGAATCATGGGATCATACGTATCCTAATAGATCTCATAGTATCTTCAGGATATCTTCCCGGTGTCTTGAGGGACGCGTCGAGCAGCGCCGTGCCCCGCAAGGCTTCGTCTTGTGGGCTGGGCCACCCCTAGGGTGCAGCCCATGTGGTCTGCCATGGGTATCTGGGGTCGTACCCCCCATAGCTAGTCCCCGAGCGCCTTGTATCCGTTGTGCAACACCATCTTGAGCTTGTCCGAGCAGGTGCGAACAAAGCCAAGCAGTCAAACTCATGGTTCGACCACCGTGATGAGTTGCCGAGTAGTTGTGAGCCATCGCCGAATAGTGTGAACCGTCGCCAAGCAGCTGTGAATCATCGTTGAGCAGTGTGTCCCAAGTTAGGCTTGCCATAAGGATGTAAGGAGCTCAAGTCCAAAATAAAAAATTTTCCCGCAGTGGACCAAATGTGCCCACTTAGAGTCCGACCACGAGAAAGGGAGATAGTCTTGTTCAACTTCAGGAGGTGTGGAGTCTTCCAGATTAAAGCAAACACACTCACCGTAAGGTGAAGTGTGCCCACTTAGTCCCCGAGCCTAACAGTAGGTGACGTAGTCACGTGCTGCCAGGGTTCAAAGTAGAAGAAAAGTAGAAGACCAGCCGAGCAGGCAGCCAGTCCCCAGGCATAGCCTTGAATAGAAATACGCACATTCACCGCAAGGTGAAGTGTGCCCACTTAGTCCCCGAGCCTGACAGTAGGTGACGTAGTCATGTGGTGCAAGGGTCAGAAACAACAGCAAACAGAAGAAAGTCCGTAGCATGGTAAGGAACCAAGTTGTACTGATGACGTAGCCCCCGAGCCACAAGTGGAAATATCGGAGAAATCAAATCGTGGAGAAAAAACTAGAGTAATGGCTGTACAGTAGCGGTTAATGTGCCTTAATTAATGGCAAAGAAGTCGGTGAATATTCAGTGAGTAGTAACAAATTGCGGCGATAAATGGGCGATATGGGCTTGCAGTTGCGCGACAGCCCAGGTAACGGCCCATTATACCACTTTGGAGAATTCGAAGAGGCGCAAATCGTTGAGCGGTTTCCCAAAAACCCTTGAATGCGGAGAGTGGGGTAGTGCTTAATAACTACGCCGCTGCACCTCGCGCTCCCGCCTTTGCCACTTTGCCATTTCTTCTTCCTCCTCAGCCCTCGCACTTCTAGATTCATACGCGCTTCCGTCGCCAATCCCAAACCAAATCTAAGAGATGGCGCTGAATAGGGGAGTTGGAAACCCGAAGAAGGTGGCTGCTGGAGCCAGCCACGACAACGAGTGGGTGCCATCGGTCATGGGGGGGCAGAGATCAACAGGTTGGTGGAAGCGGGCGTTCTCCCGGACCATGTCACCGCCGGATGGCGGCCAGCCAGCGATGAGCCCTTCCCAATGCCCCATACCGATGAGGCTGTAGTTTTTGAGGATTACTTCTGGCGCGGATTAGGATTTCCAGTTCATCCTTTCCTGAGGGATCTACTGGAGTTCTGGAGAGTCAGTCTGTGCAACCTCCACCCAAACACTATCTTGAATATTTCTATCTTTATCCACTTCTGTGAGGCGTATCTCGGGGTTCTTCCCCACTTCGACCTATTCCATCATCTGTTCTGGTAGAAGAAGAAGGGTGGCGGCGTTTCTAAGGTGGTCGGCGGTGTGTATCTACAACTCCGCGATGGAATGGAGGGCGAGTACATCACTGTACCACTAAACACCTCACTGAAAGGGTGGAACGCCAGGTGGTTCTACATGAAGCAGAGCCATCATGCCATCCGCTGCCACGTCAATCACGTTCCAGAGAACCAAAAGAGCTAGTTGGAGAAACCGAGCAGTGCTGACATGGAACAGCTGAGGGAGCTCCTCGGCCTAATAAAGGGTGTGAATATGAAAGGTGGACTGGTGGCGGCGAGCTTCATAGTGCACCGCATCTAGCCCTACAAGGAGAGGGCCCACGTGGGCTTTGACTTCAAGGGGCACAACGATGACACCCGGGGGAGAGCGGGGAGGCTGACAAGGGATGAAGTGGTTGAGCGGGCCACAGAGCTATTCGCTCCAAATGCCTCGTTCAGCATGTCGAGGCAGATGAGGGCCTTCAACTATATGAACCCGCCTCCTCAGGTAAAAGTCTCAACTATTTGTTCCTAGTGCCTTTGATCCTGTACCATTGCCGAGCAGTGAACTGATTCACTTGTGAAAAGATCCGTTCGTAGGAACGAGCGGTGTACTTTTTGGGCGTGCCGAGGGGTGATTGGCCGCATACAGTAGACGCCCGACCAACAACTCAAACTAAGGAAGGTGTCATCAGCACCGCTTCAGAATCCGGAGGTGCCAACGCTAGTTGGATAGAGAGTACCCCCGTGGTGTAGGAGAAAGTCCAGGGGAAGAGGGAGGTGGCAGATGAGCCGGTCTGGAAGAAGAGGAAGACGGTGGGTGCCGTCCCCTGCAAGCTAGGTAGCATCTTGCTTGGCGGTGACCAGACCACTCAGACACAAAGTGCGGCAATGTCCGAGTGGTCGGATGACGACAGGGCTCCAGTAGCTCCTTCTCCGAATCCTAAAGCGCCTTCGCGCAGCGCGCGTGCGGAGGAGCAACCGAAGGTAGGGGAGGGAATCCCCGAGCAGCAGGCAAATGGAGTCCCCTGATGAGGATATGACACCCATGCATATGACCGTGTTTGGCGCATGGTATGGAGGGGTAGGAGGCCAGCAAGGGTGTACAAGTCAAGAAGGAGGTCCGAGGCTAATTCGGTTCGAGTCCCCGAGGTGGAGGCCCAAAGCAACTCAAGTTCGAGTCTGTCTCGGCCTCCAGGACCAGTCTGCCTTAAACTAGTCACCCAGGACGCATCCGGACTCCGTTTTCGACGATTCATATATGGATGGAAAGGTAATTTGATAAGGAAGCCAATCCAAGTGGTATCATGTCAAAATCTCTTCGAAATCAACAGGAATCGACGAAACAAATCAGCGTCCAGAATCTGCCAGGGTGCTGCGACACCGTCTTTTGATCCATTGGACCGTGTATCGTGTTTGGGCCCATTAGAGGGCGCGTCCAGGGGGGTGACGCCCAAGACTCTATAAATAGCAGCCGTTGCTCTCCTTAGGGTTTGGGGTTTTGTTTAGTTCTTGATTTTCTCGTGAAACAGACGTTGTTTTGTTGCAACTATCGCCACCAAGGCCGCTTGCTGTGAACCAGGGCCCCAGTTCTTGATCTTGTTCACCTATGGCGATTAGTCCTTTCGAATAAAGACTTGAACTCCTCATTATTTTCATAAGCCTCATATTTATTTACAATTTCAGATTGCATTCATCTCATTCTTGCTTGTGTTCTCGATTCGCTTGCAGGAAAGCCTTCTTGGCGAGGTCAATCGCGTTCGCGTGGTTGATAACCAACGGAGCAGTGGTGTAATAGTTGCGGGGGTCCGAATCAGTCTTGGTTCGAAGCCTAGATTATGAACGTAGAGTCTCCACCAATCGACGCTATCATACCTTTCAGAAGATCGGGCCTAGTCTACATCAAGTGGTATCAGAGACCTTGTTGCCCGTTAGGTATAACTTTGTTTCCCCTTTAGATTGTTACTGTTTTTGCATTACCTTTAGTCCACAAAAAGCCAAAAAATATATATATACCGCCACATATTCCCTGTCCTATAACCTCATTGTGCCGTGCAATTTCGCTTCTGTTTTGCGTTGTTGAGTTTGTGTCCTAGGTCAAGTTCTGGTTGCTGGTTTTAGATCGTTTTTAGTCCAGTTTGTGTTTTTCCTTTGTTTTTCATCATAACCCGTGAACACCTTCAAATCTTGCTATGTTTCCTTTGTATCCATCAAACCCTAGTCTACGCCATCTAATTTGTTCCACTTGTCTTCACTGTTTCCATCAAATCTTGCTGTCGTGACCAATTATGCGCGCATTGTTCCCGTTTTGTCCTCTAATTCGGAGTCCGTTCGTAAAATTGGTCTAGTTTTTGCATACGAACTCGGATTTCGACGTTCCATATATCAAAATCGATCAGAAAAAAATTTCAGATCCGTCCATCCCTGCTTAGCTGGGGTCGGAGATTTTTATTTTGGTCAAAAAGTGGTCACAAGATCCTCTTTTCGTGGTCATAAGGTTTTTGTCGATTTTGACCACTTCTTCTGAAATTTCCATAGGCCACGCCTTTTAGTTGTTTAAGCTCATATTTTCTGTGGTTACTTCTTTTGTGCTCCTAAGTAAAGGAAAAATATCAAAAAAATAAAAAGAAAAAGTCAAAATTTTCCAAAAAAACAACGACAGCCCAAAAAAATAGAAAAAAGAGGGGCAAAAGAGGAACAATATCTAGAGGAGCACATAGAGAGCGCCATTTGAGCTGTGTTTGCATGTGCTGATTTCTGCCTTGTTCCTAATCGTATTCCTGCTGTTCCCATCATTTGATACATCTGGTACTTGGAACGTTAATAGGCCAGCAACTAAGACAAGTACTTGGGATATTTATTCAGCTTTGCTATTCAGTTGCGGATTTTACTATTCCTTGCTACTATATTGTGCCTGTCCAAGATCCACTTTCTTTTAACCAAGTACAAGTTCGCCTTGCAACTGTTACACTCAAGCTACAATGGTATCATAGTCACCGACCGATTGCACCGCCTGTTGCTTTAGTAAGAACACTTGTAAGACCGTGGTAAGATGCTTGAGAGTTGAGTGCCTTGTTTTTCCTTGTCCACAACCTACGTAGTTGATAGGGATAATACTTTTGTGTTGTCTTTTGCTGTCTTCTAACAATGACAGGTTGTTCGTATCCACCAACTTATGATGGTATAGGCGCTGATGAGTACATGGAGTGGGAAAATGCCATAGATAACATACGCTTTATGTGTCCAAGGAGGAAGGTAAAAAATGCAGCTAGTGTTTTGCGACATTCTGCTTTATCTTGGTGGGAGTCTTTAGATCCTTCTGATAAACCTCAAACTTGGAATGATATGAAACTTCTTATGCGAGAAACATTTGTTAACCCACCTCCTGTTTTGACTTCATATGCTGAGGTGCACTATTTAGAGGAAGAGTTTGTTGTTATTCCTCTTGCTATGACTAACCTTCTACAGGATAATGTACATAAGCGAGAGGATGACATGGAAGAAAATGAGGAGCTCACAACCTCATATGCAAATTCAGAACCATCACTTCACAATGCACCTATTACTCTTGCCGAGAACACAGGTAATGCCCATGGTGCTACACTCACGGAAGGTGAGAATTGTTTTAATGTACTAAATTCTTCCACAAACCATGCTATCATAGAGCAATTGTTAGTGGAACCCTCTCTTGATTTATCTTTGTCCCATGATAATTTGCTTGATGTTCCTTGTGATAAAGATGAATTGGTTGATGATGCTTCAATTTTACATGTTTTGGAACCAACCACTTATGCTGAAAATAAACATGTTATTCATATTGCTACTAAAACTGATCAGCTCAAACTGTTGTCTTCTTTACATACTTTGGGTTACATTGAATTTGATGTTTTGTGTAACCTAGATTGTTTGGAGGAGAGCCTTTTTAAATATGCTGATTTGCCTTGGTTTTCTAAACACACAAATCATGTTATTGGCAAATATAACAACAAAGGACAATATATGATACATCGAGTATACGTTAGTAGTAATATGAATTTTCCTTTTGTTGTACAAGATTATGATCGTTTAGAGGGCAGCCATAATAATACAAACATTTTCTCATGTTCCTCAAAGAAACAAGTTCACTTCCAAGAAGGTGAGCATTGTTGGTTGCTACCTATGTCTGTCAAACCATCTATTCCTGCATTGTCTTTGGTTAGTTCTAATCTTTTGCAGGATAGTGTTGACACACATCGTGTGCATTCAGATCATGGAGACTACATGCTTGCTGAATTTTTTATGCGAGATGACATGCTAGAAACTTGGAAACATGGTCACGTTCCTTCTCACAATTATTTCAGTTCCCTTTGTCTTTGCAACCCCGTTCTCCTTTATGTTGTGTAGGATCAGTTTCAAGCACAATCGACGCCGAGGATGGCTTTTTGTCAAGAAGGGGAGGATGATGAGGACATGACACCCATGCATATGACCATGTTTGGCGCATGGTATGGAGGGGTAGGAGGCCAGCAAGGGTGTCCAAGTCAAGAAGGAGGTCCGAGGCTAATTCGGTTCGAGTCCCCGAGGTGGAGGCCCAAAGCAACTCAAGTTCGGGTCTGTCTTGGCCTCCAGGACCAGTCTGCCTTAAACTGGTCATCCAGGACACATCCGGACTCCGTTTTTGACGATCCATATATGAATTGAAAGCTAATTTGATAAGGAAGCCAATCCAAGTGGTCTCACGTCAAAATCTCTTCGAAATCAACGGGAATCGATGAAACAAGTCAGCATCCAGAATCTACCAGGGTGCTGCGACACCGTCTTTTGGTCTGTTGGACCGTGTATCGTGTTTGGGCCCATTAGGGGGCGCGTCCAGGGGGGGTGACGCCCAAGACTCTATAAATAGCATCCGTTGCTCTCCTTAGGGTTTGGAGTTTTGTTTAGTTCTTGATTTCCTCGTGAAACAGATGTTGTTTTGCTACAACTGTCGCCGCCAAGGCCGCTTGCTGTGAACCAGGGCCCCAGTTCTTGATCTTGTTCGCCTGTGGCGATTAGTCCTTTCGAATAAAGACTTGAACTCCTCATTATTTTCATAAGCCTTATATTTATTTGCAATTTCAGATTGCGTTCATCTCATTCTTGCTTGTGTTCTCGATTCGCTTGCCGGAAAGCCTTCTCGGCGAGGTCAATCGTGTTCGCGTGGTTGATAACCAACGGAGCAGTGGTGTAATGGTTGTGGGGGTCCGAATCAGTCTTGGTTCGAAGCCTAGATCATGAACGTCGAGTCTCCACCAATCGACGCTATCATACCTTTCGAAAGATCGGGCCTTGTCTACATCATCCCCGAGCAGCAGGCGAAGGGAGTCCCAGAGCGACAGGCGGAGGAGGGGCTGACGGTGGAGACCACGAGATCTCCACCCCAGGGCACGCACGTCGACCCTAGGACAGCACCTGGGGGCTCGGCTAGGTAGTGCCGATTCAGAAAAGTGTACCGGCAGGCCAACACGTAAGCATCCTTGCCTTGGAGTTATTTTGCTGTCTTATGTTTATCTCGTTTGGCGATTGATGAACTAATCTGATGTAGAGCGAGGCGTATGGAGGATTTGGATCCGTCCATCTAGACCGGCGAGTAGCCGGGGGCTGGTCCCAGCATGGAGGCAATGCTGGCAGACCATGTCCTAGAGTCCCCAGGTGCTCGACGGCCTGCAGTGGAGTCAACCACCACTGCTGATGAACTTAGCGGCGGAGAACGGTTGGCATCAACGGTGGATGAGCCGGTAGCGGCGCCCGGGGCAACGGCGAGAACCGCCGTGTCTTCGGAGGCAGACGCTGGAGTTGCCGACACCGCGCCAGAGTCCGAAGCAGAGAAACCTATGGTGCTAGAGGAGCAGACATCGCTCCCTGGCGCGTCGAAGGGGGTGATCGGACACGCTGTGTGGCCACGGAGCCCCCTGGTGGTGTCGCCAGCTGCGGAGGAGGAGGATGAGGTGGAAGAGACCGAACGTGAGAAATCACAAGCCCAAGCTATCCTAATCCTCCGCAAGTGGGGCGACGAAGTGGTGGTTGTTGAGGAGGAGGACACCACCAGGGAGCTCGGGAGGCTGGAGTCCACCCCGTCGATGGCGATGAAGCAGATCAAGGTTAGCATTGCGTCATCAATGTTCATCTTTAACGTTGGAGATTGGAGTTCTTCATAGTCTTGGTGCTTTTGCAGGGGATAGCTCGGACTACCGAACAACGGCGCCAACTGATCAAGAGGATGGAGCCCCTCGCCGAAGAAAAAGCAAAGCTAAAGGAGGCGATGAAACTTATGGAGAAAAATGTCCAGAGGGCCCAGCACGAGTGGGATCTTGCTGAGTCTTAAGCGCAGGATCTGGAATACCAAAAGGGGGCTCTGTCCGAGCAGTTGGTGATCATGTTCGAGCAGTTGCGGGGCAGGTCCAAGCAGCTGGCTACCATCTTCGAGCAGCTGATGAGTGTTTTCGAGCAGCTAGAGCAGAAGTTCGAGCAGCTCAAAAAAGTCTTCGAGCAGAGCAAAGGTTTGGTGTATCGGCGATTTTGCTTTGCATTGTTGAATAGTTATATTGTTGCTGACGACTGTTGTGCTTGTAGAGCAAGATGCGGAGCTCGGCCAGTTGCACCAAACGGTCAGGCAACTCTAGGAGGAGGAGAAGAAAGCGACTGGGCGAGCGGAGAAGCTGGCCGAGGAGCTGAAAGGTGAGTACTTCATGGTCGGAGTTACTGCTAGAGTAATTTCTTTTGTTTGATGGATCCTTGTGATGCCTGCAGACTATCGTCGGAGGACCAAGGCACAGTTCGATGTGCTGGAGCAGGAGGCCAGAACCCAGAGGAGCAAGCTCGACGCCGTAGTTGCTGGAGTCAAGCCGGTGCTCGACTGCGTCGACCTGGAGGTGGCTCCTCAGCCCAACGGCCGGCCGCCGTGTCCAGACACCATCATCGACAGGTGCAAGGCGGCATGGGAGAACTTCAAAAGCTTCAACCGTGATGCCACCGTCACGGCCATTACACATGCCCTAGCGGTGGTCTAGTCCCACTACCCAGCCATTGACCTTCAAGCGATAGGGGCCGGATTCGCTAGAGGGACGAGCGCGACGGAGCATTAGCAGTTGGAAGATGAGGTGGAAGACGCGGCGAAGAAACTGGCCGACGACGTCGACCTGTTCGATGAGATGGACGGCGATGGCAAAGCCCAATGATCTGCTTAGAGAATATTCTATAATAACTGGAGAGGGTAGTTAAAACGCACAAGGGCGCAGACAGACATTTATGTATATGTATAAATGTTGTAAAGTGACATGTGCATGTTTATGTAGTTTGCCAGTATTTCGGTGAAAAAATCATTGTAGTGTTAACCCTAACGCAATTATACGTAGTATAAGGTGCATCCGAGCAGTTAGTTCTTTACCGAGCCCCTGGCCTTAGCTAGCCTGTATTCCATAAAGTCGAGCGCGGAGCCCATGCACATGTAGGAGCAACAGGCGTGACTAAGGAACCACAGCCGACCACCCATAACACAGAGCGCGGAGCCCGTAGCACGTGTAGGGAGAGATTGGAGACTGGGTCTTCTCCAAAGAACATAGAGCAGAACATGTGCTACTTGGCGGTTGGTGAAATATCTTGGAGATTTGGAGAAACATGGCGGAGTGTTTATGGAGATCACGTGTTGGAGTTTGTTAGGGAGTAGCTTAGAGCTGGCGATCGAAAATAGAGATTAAACCGTAATGGAGAAATAATAGAGACAAGTTATGGCGATAAAAACTTTATTCATCGTGGAGTGGAGAGTACATATCTAGAGCGTTTCACGGATAGAAACGTATGAGGTGCTTGATGTGCCACGAGTTGGGGATATCGATTCCGTTCAAGTCACATAGCCGGTAAGACTCTGGTCGGGAAACCTCTTTGACCACGTAAGGCCCTTCCTAGGGGGTGGAGAGCTTGTGCATCCCTTAAGTTTTCTATTTTCTATGGAGAACGAGGTCACCGACAGCAAATGAACGACCTTTGATGTTACGATTGTAGTATCGTCTCAAGCCTTCTAGGTATTTGGTTGTGCGGATACAGGTGATCAGGTGTTCTTCCTCAACCCTATCGACATCCTCTGTCTGAACAGCTGTGGCTTGCTCTTCATCATAATTTTCCACCCTAGGTGCTCGGAAAGCAATGTCCACTGGAAGTATGGCTTCTGAGCCATAGACCAAGAAATATGGAGACACACTGGTGCTGCGACTAGCTTGAGTGCACAGTCCCTAGACCACGGCTAGGAGCTCTTTGAGCCATCTCCCCGGATGCTTTTCCTCTTTCTGATATAGCCTCTTTTTGAGGGCATCAATGATCATGCCGTTCGCCCGTTCAACCTGGCCGTTGGCTCTAGGATGGGCAACGGACACGTATTTGACAGAGATGCATCGGTCTTCGTAGAAGTCCCAAAAATGATGACCAGTGAATGTAGTTCTGAGGTCAGTGATAATGTTGTTCGGGAGACCGAATCTGTGGATGATATCTTCAAAGAGCTCGACTACCTTCTTAGCAGTAGCCGAAACAAGCGGTTTGTACTTGATCCACTTGGAGAACTTGTCAATGACGACATACATGTACCGAAAACCACCTGGCACTGGCTTGAAAGGCCCGATCATGTCCAGTCCCCAGCATGCAAAAGGCTAGGAAGCTAGGATGGTCTGTAGTTCTTGTGCCAGCACGTGTATTTGCTTGGAGAAAAATTGACATCCTTCACAACGTCGGACAAGGTCTTCTACATCGGTGATGGCAGTGGGCTAGTAAAAACCAGCTCGGAAAGCTTTGTCGACCAGGTTTCTCAAGGCCGCGTGGTTGCCATAGGAACCAGAGTGAATTTCGAGAAGTAGTTTTACTCCCTCTTCTTGGGTGATGTATTTCTGCAGTATCCCTTCCTTGGCACTTTTCCTCATCAAGTTCCCATCCACCAGCATGTAATGCGTTCTTCGATGGATTAGGCATTCAGTTTCAGTCTTGTCGGCGGGTACGTCGCTGCTGGTGAGGTACTTGAAGAACTGTTCCCTCCAGTCGGTGGCCGGCGAAGGTACTGCAAGTACCAACTGCTCGACAGGGGGAATTTCCTGAACTTCCTTCTCTTCCTTAATGGATGGCGTAAAGAGATCTTGAATGAAGACCCTAGATGAAATCACGGCGCGAGAAGATCCTAACTTAGATAGGTGGTCGGCGAACTGATTTTCATCTCGTACCACATGGTGGTACTCGATACCGTAGAACTTCCCTTCAAGTTTCCTAATTTTGGTGCAGTATGCGTCCATCTTCTCACTAGAACAGGACCAATCTTTGTTGAGTTGGTTGATGACCAGCGCGGAGTCTCCGTACACCATGAGGCATTTGACACCGAGCTCGATGGCTATACGGAGACCGTGGAGACATGCTTCGTATTCAGCGGTGTTGTTGGAGGCTAGAAAATGTATTCGGAGAACGTATCGGAGCTTGTCTTTGGTCAGCATATTGAATAAAATGCCAGCACCAGCACCATTGATGTTGAGGGCACCGTTGAAGTACATCACCCAGTGCTTGGGGCAAGTAGCGGGTATGGGCTCTTGTATCTTCGTTCCACTCAGCAACGAAGTCAGCGAGCGCCTATGACTTGATGGTAGGCCTGCTTCTGAATTCAATGGAGTAAGTGTTGAGCTCGACAACCCACTTGATAATGCGGCCGTTGGCCTCTTTGTTGCGGAGGATGTCCCCCAGAGGGAACTCGGTGACCACGGTGATCTTGTAATACTCGAAGTAATGGTAGAGCTTGCACGACGTGACCAGAATTGCGTATAACAGCTTCTGAACTTGAGGATAATGAGTTTTGGACTCATTAAGGACCTCGCTGATGAAGTAGACCGGGCACTATACCTTATAGGCGTGCCCGGCTTCCTCGCGTTCAACGACGATAACTGTGCTAACGACACGAGAAGTGGCGGCGATGTAGTTCTGTAGAGTTTCATCTGGTTAAGGTGCCATCATGATCGAAGGCTTTGTGAGAAACAACTTAAGCTACTCGAAAGCTGTATCTGCCTCCTCCGACCAGGAGAAGTGCTCGGAAGCCTTGAGGAGTTTGAAGAACGCTAGTCCCTTTTCACCGAGACATGATATAAAGCGGCTGAGAGCAGCCATGCAACCTGTAAGCTTCTATATGTCCTTTACGTAGGTTGGCCATTTCATGTTGGTGATGACGGAGACCTTGTCGAGGTTGGGTTCGATGCCACGGGCGCTGACGATGTAGCCCAGGAGTATGCCAGATGGAACTCCAAAGATGCATTTTGAAGGGTTCAACTTCCATCTGTACCTTTTTAGGTTGGTGAATGTTTCTTCGAGGTCGGCGATAAGATTTTCGGTGGTCTTGGACTTGACGACCACATCGTCGATGTAAGCTTTGACATTGTGGCCTATTTGTTGATCGAGGCACATCTGGATGGCCCTTTGGTAGGTTGCCCTAGCGTTCTTGAGTCCGAAAGACATGGTGGTATAGCAATACGCACTGAAGGGCATGATGAATGACGTCTTGATCTAGTCGTCTTCCTTGAGGGATATTTAGTTTTAGCCAGAGTAACAATCAAGGAAGGAGAGCAGTTCACAGCCGGTGGTGGAGTCTACAACCTCGTTTATCCAAGGCATACCGAAGGGGTCTTTAGGGCAGTGTTTGTTGAGATCAGTGTAATCAACGCACATTCTCCATTCTTTATTCTTTTTTTGAACAAGAATAGGGTTTGCTAACCACTTAGGATGATACACTTCTTTTATAAATCTAGCAGCTAGGAGTCATTTTATTTCTACCCTAATAGCATCCTTCTTGTCTGGCGTGAATTGTTGGAGCTTTTGTTTGATCAGTTTGGTGGTCGGTGAGACATTCAAGGAGTGCTCGATCTTCTCCCATGGTACCTCGACATGTCTATCGGTTTCTAAGCAAACATGTTGGCATTGGCATGTAGGAAGGAGATGAGTGTGCTTTCCTATTTGGGGTTGAGGTGAGCCCCAATCTTCATGGTCTTGGAGGG